>JAQMCX010000023.1:15513519-15618029 GCA_029814765.1 Acanthurus leucopareius | reverse complement strand
TTAATTAAAAGTTAAAAAAATCTTTCTGTGTTATATTTTTCTGTGTAAATATCCCATGTTACTACGTGAACATCTGCGGCTTATAGACAAGTGCGGCCTATATATGTACGAAATCTTTTTTCTTTTTAAATTTAGTGGGTGTAGCTTATATTCAGGTGCGCTCAATAGTCCGGAAATTACGGTATCGTACTTTTCGGACTACCGCACCTGTATATAAGCCGCACCCACTAAATTTAACAACTAAAACCGCTAAAGCTGTTTTCTTCAGTGTTGGAATTTAACAGCCTCAGAATTACTTCATCACTCACTTTCTCGTTTATATTCGTTTATGTTCGTCCATAAATTAGCCGCATCATAGTTTAAGCCGCAGGGTTCAAAGCGTCTGAAAAAAGTAGCAGCTTATAGTCCGGAAATTACGGTAATGTCCCCTGATTGTTTTTGTAGTTTTCAGCAGACTTTGGTCTACATTTTTGAACTCATTACTGTAGATTTTTAAAGAAATTGAACAATTAACAACCTCATTTAATGCACTTACAGTCATACTTCATGCAGAATAACACTTATAAGTAAAATAAACATATTCCACCAGCAATAAGAAGATAAAAATGAAAAGACTAGATGACACTCAAATGAATAAACAACAAGTTTTAAATTAAATCATGTTTTATTATGATTAAAGAAAAAAAAACATACTGTAAATGTATAGCAACACACACACAGCCAACTGCAGTCCCTCTTTTTCTGATGATGACATACTGAACAAAGTTAAAACAGTAAATAAGAAGGTTCCAGTAGAAAAAAAGAAAAGAAAAGAAAACTCAAAGTATCATGATATGATTAAAATATTGAAACAGTAAAACTACAAAAATAAAATAAGGATAATGTAAGAAAAAAAACCTCTTCAGAGGTCTAAAACGAGACCAAACGCTGCATAAAGACCTCAGTTGGCTGGATCAAGTGTGTTTTTTTGGGGCTGGAGCACAAAATAACCCCCTATAAGTGCATGAGGTGCAAACTCTGAGGCTATTTACTGGTGAGGTGTACTGCTATTATTCTTAATCATCAATAACACAGAGTATCAAGTCAAACGTCTCAGACTGAAAAACACAGAGGGAGAGAGAATTATTAAGGGCATATCATTTACATAAACAAAATATAATGTGATTCCATTAAATTAGATTAAAAAAAACAAAACAAAATAATGACGAAAATAGTGCACTGACTTCCAGTGTCCTAAAGCAGATACAACAGTCGTCTAAGGTGCAGCAGTGAATAAGATATGACTCTTGTTCTACGCACAAAGTGGGCTTACATGCTCTTAATTTGAATTTAGTTCTGCTACGTGGGAACGAATGACGAGCAACGAGTTGATAAAATGGTCTGATTTTACAGGAAGAAGCTGTGAAGAAATAAATTCATAGTTTCGGACGGTGAGGTCTGAAAGGGTCGGCCTGGTGGCGACAGACAGGAATTACAATTATCGAGTCCTTCAGGAAGATTTTTACCTGCAGGTTCGTTCTCATCGGAAACAATCAGCCGTTTAAAAAAGAGTTTTCACACTGAAGGAAAGAAAAGATAAAAGACCAGAAAGTTTGGCTTGAACCTGAACCTCAGTTTAACACACACACTCACACACTCGCACACACACTCACACACATGCACACACACACACACAGAGGAGAAAACACTGAGAACATTTGTTTTGGAAAACTTTCACTGAAAAAATAGGCTTTCCCTCATAAACTCCTACAAGAGAAGTGTTCAAATATATACACATTTTTTAAATTCACTGACGTGAGTTTAATACTTACAACCAAAGATTCCTTTTGGAAAGACTTTTTGGAAAAAAAAAAAAGAAAAGTGGATTTAAGAGTATTCAATAAAATAGTTCTTAGCAGGGCATTATATACAGTTAATACACCCCACCACCCCCAATCGCTCTTAAAAACATCTCACAGTGTATTTTGTCCCTTTTTTTTTATCTCAGAGCGTGAAATTCTGTCTTACGAACAAATAAAACACTGAATTCTATATTAAATGATCTAATATACGAATTCAGACGTGCAGAGAGCCGCACGCGTTCTTTTCTGTCTTCTAACAGCAACAGTTTCTTCTTCTTCTTCTGAGTTTTGTGTGACGAATCCACCTTAAACAACCATTAGCGTTATTTCTCAGTTAAGTCCTTCATCGTTTGTGCTTCACTAACAAGTCAAACACACAAAACTGCAGCACCGGGCTCCTCAGCGTCTCTGCAGGACTTGAGCCTGTCCACATGTGATCTAACACACAGCAGAAGGTTCCTCCAACTACACCACATGGTGCACATGAATGGGACTTGACCTCATGGAAGTCCTCCTGAATCAGATGGAGCTCCTGCGTTTATTGAGTCTCCTGTAGGTGTTGATGCTGTGCAGACCGGTGGAGACCGAGCTGATGCCCGAGTGGTGCTGCAGGCTGCACATGCAGCCGTTGGAGTGCAGGGGGTTGGAGAAAGCCTCCCCTTGCTCCATGTAGGTGTCCGAGGCGGAGAGGTCACGTGGGATGATCATGGGTATGGAGTATTGCAGCTTCTCTCTGCTCTTGTACCAAAGGCAGGAGCACATGGACTGGAAGTGGAGCACTTCGGCGTAAACGTTACGCAGGCCTCTGCTCGCCGCTCCACCTCCGTTACCTCCAGTTGCGTTTCCTCCGCCACACCCAGACGGCGTCGAAGAGGAGGAAGCCGGGTCTATCGTACAGTGGATGTGTCCGCCGGCCTGACCGTTGTGAGCGAGGAGGGCCCTCTGCTCGGCGTCCCGCTTCTCGTCCTCGGCGTTCATGGTCATGAACCTAAGCACGGCCAAGTTGAGGAACGCTCCGATCACGGCCAGCCCCGTCAGGATGTAGATGAAGCTGAAGGCCACGTACTGCGGATTGTCCTGCAGGGCGTGCCCGCTCTGCAGCGCCACATAGTCTCCGAAGCCGATGGTGGTGAGCGTGATGAAGCAGTAGTAGAAAGCATGAAAGAAGGTCCATCCCTCAAAGTGGGAGAAGGCCAGCGCCCCGACGCCCAGCGTGCTCATGCAGGATATGAAGCCGATGCTCACCATGTTGAACATGGAGACCTCGGTGTGCCTCATCCCCAGGCACTTCTTCAGCCGGTGGAGCAGGAACCTGACGAAGGTGTTGATGCGCTCGCCGACGCTCTGGAACATGACCAGGGTGAGAGGGATGCCCAGGAGGGCGTAGAGCATGCAGAACACCTTCCCTCCATCTGTGCTGGGGGCTGCATGGCCATATCCTGAGGGGAAGAAGGAGAAAGGAGCACGGTTACTGGGGCAGAACTAATTAAATCTACAGTGTGGAGGACAGGGGTCTGAGAACAGAAGGCTGCAGGCTGGGAAAGATAGTCAAACCCGGAGTAGACACATATAAATCATTTGTATTCTTCGAGCAGCACTTCTGATAAAAAAGACTCTTCATTTCGCGGCGGCAGAATGCAATTGAAGATGAGAAAGCACAGCGGTGTGGCCGGAATAGCCAAGTATTGATGTCGTGTACGGGGAGGAGAGGCCTTGAATAATTCATTGACGATTGGTTTCTGTGGAGTGGCTTCAGCTAATGAGTGCATTTGCACCTAATTAGTCCTCTAGATTTTTTTTTCCAGAGCAAATAAACAGGGCAGCATACGGTCCGCTGCAAATATCGGTGCTTATTTTGTCAATGCAATGATATCACTCTTTGCCCTGCAGTTCTTTGAATCTTTGTGTTATTAAATCCTCTATAACACAACAGAAAAAGTCAGCAATGTTGTTTCTTTGGTGTGACACAAACCAAAAAAGTAATAAAAAACCCCAACAGAACCCAGTTAATTAGGCAGCTCAATGGCAAACAATATTTCATGTCAGAAATGAGCTGATGAACCATCGGCACTGTATTGTCAGTGACTTTACTGTGAGAATACCACCAATACCATCACCAGCCAGTTTCAGATACGGCATGACTCACTCTGACTGAGTGATTCTGGATTCGCTCATGCACTAAATTTTTTCAGGATGCACTTTGCAGGCAAAGCGTCAACCTTTCGTCTCGTGGCGTCGTCATCTTCTCACTCCCGTCGTCCCGCGGGATGTTTTTTTTTTTCCCCCTGCATGTGGGACCGGCTGCACACAGCAGCTGAGAGGCGATGTCCCTGATAACAATGGCATCAGCAAATGGAAAAGGTTGTCCAATGGTTTTAATGTAATTACTCCGGGGGGGGAGGGTTTGATTTAATTCTTTGGGCTCTGGTTTTATTGTAACACTGATCCGCACAGTTGAGCCATCTGTCTGTCTGCTGCCAAATCTGTTTAAAGCCCCCCCGCCCCCAGTTGTGCCGCCAAAAAAAGAGACATTACGACCGATGTGTCTCCTCGTGAAAAGAAAAAAAACTCAACCTGCTCAACAGGTAAAGAGATACTGTGCTTCTAAGGAGCTTTGTCTACTTTTAGTTTCATCCCCACAAGGACAAGGCTAAGTTTACTCAAGATTATATCTTTTTCTTTTGTTGAAAGAGATGATTTAGACTCTAAAAGTTGATTTTTGGGGTCAGTTTTTCCAGAGGACCTGATTCTTTGGCTGATTGATGACCTTAAAGATGACCTCAGTATACAAAGAATTGAGTTTCCAACGCTATTTTGTCTGATGTGACCCTGTGATCCTGTTAAATAAACCTATGTAGCCTTTTCATCAACATTGAATAATGTTTTTAAATTGAACTTTTGAATTGATTTTAAAACATGATTAACTTTGTTTGGTTTCAGGTTTGTCAGGTTTGCTTTTGTAGTTTATTTCTGGAACCTAAAGTGACAGAAACTGAAGTTTTCAACCATTTTTCCGTTACTTTAATACCCTATCCAAACACATTTTAACATGTTTATCATACCACTGTACTTACTGTACATACTGCACTGAAGAGTAATGTTTTTCTGCAATGTTTTTCCCACACAAAATCTATCTTCCTGCTAAAATCCTTAAAGTTACACCCACTCCTCCATCATTAAATAAAATTAAATGAATCATAAGCAAACATGTGTCATCTGAAAAGTTTAACTACTTCCAAAGAGAACCTGATATGTTTCTTTCAAATCCATTTTCAGTGTTTTTACATCAAACACGTCCAGTTTCCACATAAAAATTGTGCGAACTGAATAATGGACCAGGATTGGCTAAAGGGGAGTTGTAGAGTTACAAAGAAAACTTGACTCAGGCAGAAATATCCCTTAAACTTTTGCCACATAGCTAACATAAACTAGAGGTCAAGTGCAAAACCCATAAATGTGTTTAACTGCACAAGAAGAGTTTTATTCTCTAAGAATTAAACATTTAATTCTAAGAGGAATACTGTTGCCTCTTATTTAAAAGGTTAGAGGCATTAAAATGATTATTTTATGTCCACACCTTAGAGTTAATAATTAGTTAATAAATAGGTAAATAGACCCTTTAATCATTCATAATGGAAAGAGCAGGACGGTGTTTTCAGGTGAGCTGGGCGGCCGAGCGGCAGGCCTGTGAGGACAGGAGCTGTCAGCAGCAGGCAGCAGCCTATCGAGACGCAGGGACGACGCGGAGTGACAGCGGCGCCCGTCAACCGCAGATGCAGGAGCTGGAGGCGACAAGGCCTGCGCCGTGTGAGAGAGCGGAGAGAGGCAGCGCGTGACAAGCTAATCCCCCTCCCCACCACCGCCCCCCCACCAACCCACAACAGTGACAAAGTTATCATGAGACAGGACGTCTCCATGGCTTGTTCTGGCACGCAGGGAGGATAAAGCCACCAGGTCCACTCGCTCTGTTTACATGGATTACAGTCATCGCCACTGGCAGAGGGAGAAAAAATGCAGCTTCAACACTCTGAAAGGTGGAAAAAAAACCAGGCTAGAATGACACCTGAAGAGCTCCAGACTCCTGCAAACCGAAGCATTTAAAGCATTTAAACTGAGCACATGTGGCCGCAACTATTTACGCACATTTTATGGATAGACGGGGAAAAGAGGAGACATCTGGGGAATTACAGGCTGTTAGCTTTTCCTAATTCTCTCTAACATTAACTCAATTTATTCAATTTGTGTGAGGATTGTTGCAACATATAAAAGGAGAATCAAAGCCCTTTGCTGCTACCAGGGGCCAATTTGTCTTTTTACTCTGCAATTATGATGCAAGAGAAAATATGAAAATTGCATAACACTGAGGGGCAATAAGAGCCTTAAAAAGACTTATTAGGCAAAACTAACAAGCAGGGGAGCCTCATAAATGTCAGCAGAACGCAGGTGCACCATCTAAACTCTCGTTCCCTCCTCCCTGCTGCCTTTCATTAGCGAATTATAATTTATAGCCAATCATTTAAGCTAAAGCCTCCAGCAACAGGCGAGTCCTGATTTAAAAGCCGTTTCACAGGGAGGAGAAACAGTCCCTCATGATATCTTTGCAATTCTAAAACAAACCATTTTGTCAGTCTTTAAACACACCTACTTTACAATTTTAAATCCCCATGTATTTGTTTAGTGTTGCACCTTATTAATTCTCACTCAGATATTCTAAAATAAGTGCAAACGACATCACTGGTGCAGGCTGTCGTTTTGGACCAGTGGTTGTTTGTGTCCAGAGGTGACAGCTCACCGTATACAGTTCCTTTTAAGTGGTGCCTGTCTCCAAAAACACAGCGTCACCCACTGCATCCAAAGTCTTCATTATGCTGATTAATTAGGTAGGGATATAAAACAGGCTTTGAAAACACATCAAAGAGTGGCATAATGTGCCTATTAGGGCTCCAGTTCTCTGTCACTCAATTAAATTTTCATTGATTAGCAGGCACAATTTGTTCCTGCCAACGAGACGAGGAGCACAACCTATTCATCAAGCACATCACCTCGCCTGATAGGGCAGGATTCTCAAAGACTAAGTGCATTTATCAGGAGCTAATTAATCAAAAGAAGCTGTTGGTAACCCATCTGTGCCCCAAAAAAATAAATATACACAACATGCAAACAGAGCAAAAAAAAAAAGGTGCAATATATGTTTTTCAGCCACCAGAATTTGCACACTATCGGGACTTGAATTGCAAATCATAATGTTAAAGAAAGATGCCATGTTGTGTACACATGGAGCGCATCAAACAAGACAGGAAAGTCTCCTCAGAGTCTCTGGAGAGGAAGCTTTCAGGATGTGGATTCAGCAGCAGAAATGCTGGTGGCAGCAGCCTCTCTGAGCTCCAGTGGTGACTGATGATGTCCTCAGACATCTCTGCACCCCCGAGACCAGCCAGTGCCACACTGTATAATACACTCATCAGTGTGTGAGTATGTGTGTGTGTGTGGTGCAGAGTTTCACTGCAGACTGAGAGGCGAAGGTGGAAACAGCGGCCATCTTTGCTTTATAGTACAGGTGTAATATAAAGGATGGCATCTCAGGTGACTGATTAGTGTTTGCTGTTATAATACTGGATATTTTAGAGCTATGTTGAGAGGGAAAGGTTGGTTTATTTAGTAAAAGCTAAACTCGATGCTGCTTGTGAAGCTCTTTACAGTGTTGATGACTGAAGGTGACTCAGATAATCATTTTAATGTTTAATCAACTCAAAGCTTCTTTCATCTGGATTATGGCATTCATATACCGTGAGGACTCTAAAGGAGAGAATCAAACTAAAACCATGTAAAGCAAGTGGAAATGACCTCGAAAGAGAAACAGCCTGCTGATGTTAAGTAGGTTTGAAAAGCAAAACACTTCACAGAAATATGGAATAAAGTCATTCAGGAGGAGTTATGACAGGAATAAATTACTTCTAATGTGCTTGACCCTCAAAAAAAAAGAAAACCCAACCACTTATATTTGAAATACAAGGATGAATTTTCCTTCACATCAGCAGCTAGTCATGTAAAAAATCCTGTTAAATCTGAGTAACAGCTGAACTGTAAATAATTTACAGCTCCTCTAAGAGAACATGACTGTCCGAGTGCATCATTGTAATGGTCAGTAAACAAAATTCCTCCGTCAATGCTCAAATGTGTCAGAGGTGTTTGACACAAACACAATATTCAGCCGTATATGGCTAGCATAGCTGCTCGGCGTACAGGTGGCCCGAGCAGCCGTTCCAGCGCGACGTCACTCTTATCTGCGTTTACGCGAACCCTGAAAACGCTACGTAGATTCAGGAATGTTCCTTACAAGCGTGCAAATAAACACAAATCATGTCGTTCATTTGGTACAAACTGTCTTCGAGCAGCATCCCGCTCTGCTTCCCAGCATGCCTTCTCCGTAAGCTCTGCTTTCATCTCCAGCTGCGCCTTGCCAAAGATATCATTACATGTCTCGTCCACTTGTAAAAGCGTCGAGCATTTCCGCGGATGACACCAAAGCCTTTTTACATTTAAACTCAACTAAAATCCTATATTTCCCAGGAATTATATCCTATCTCTGTGTGAGACGTGAACCCGCAGACCTCCATCAATTCTCAGTTACAGACACCTCAAACTCCAGACGACCCCGTGATTGTTTATTCAGGCACTTAAACACAGCTCTGGTCCTCCCGCCTCCATCCATTACCCCGTCCGGCTTTTGACCCATAGGGCCTCGCTGACAGCTGCTGTGTTATGTCCATGTGCGTGAAAGCAATGAATTCTGGGAATATGTTGTATTGGGAAAAAAATTATCAGTATTTAATGTCAAGTACAATCTTGAACTTAGAAAAAAAACCACTCGGATGTTTCATTCATTATTTTGTTTAAAGTTCTGGATTGGAAAGGAAGCCTCTCCTGCATTTTTCTTGACTTGATGTAATTTCAGTGCAACTTAAGTTCTGGGTTTGTGTCCAATCGTTTTTATAACTGATGAGTGAATTTCATCTCAATGCATTATGGGATTGCACTTAGCAGGAAAAAAAGGGTCACAAATTTATAATACAGACAATATATATAGCATCTAGTGTAAATTTTATTTTAATGGTTACATTTGAAACATGTTTAAAGTTCCCTTCAATATATGTTTTAAATGTTTACAAATACGTGAAAATACTCTGCTAAGCTATGACTGATCATTTGTTTAACATGGTTTTCTTGAAACTTAAAAAGATATTAAAAAAAATGAGCTAAAAGCAGCTGTTTCTCCCTCATTGAGAAACTTTGGCTCTATCAGTCACACAGATCCACCACAGCTGCTTGCACTGGGTTAACTGGTGACATAGCAGTGCTCTTCAAGGTGGCTAACGTTAGCGTTGCAGGAGACACAAAGAGATTTAGCCACACATGTTTGAGCCTCAGTCGCACCTTGACCAGTAGATGTGTCAGAATGCTAAGTGTAATTAGCATCTTTCATTTGTTCATGTTATCTGCTAGCTTGTCAGCTTGTAACTGGCGATGGCTGACACAGAGTTAGCGGTTGTGCTAATGCAAACGCCCACTCTGTGTCCTGATAAGGCCCCTCGAAGGTTTTGGGTTTCCTTGCCTGTGATTGGCTTTTGAACTAGTGATGTCACAAATGCAGCCTGCTCTGAGTACATTTAAACCTCAGATTTTGTGCACAAATGTCGCCCCCTTCAGCAGAGTAATGGAAAAACACCTCTTTAGATACAAGTCAGTGTATAGTAAAAAAGCTGCCATTAAGAAAAGAAAAACACATCGTTGTAAAACATGTTGACATGTTCAATGCTTATTTCCTCCACTGAATATATTTGCTTTTCAGTTTGGATCAAGACAATTTTAAGGGCTGTAATTTTTTATATTAAATACTTACAGATGTCAGCTATGTCAACTCCTGCATTATTCTGTCGTTGCTTTCAGTGGACTGTTTGAAAAAAAAAAAAAAAAGAATAATCTCTCTAATCAAACTTTCATTATACGCCGCGACAGCGAACAAACGAGGCTGTCCAGCCAGTACGAGAGAAAAGAGAGAAACTCAAGGGGGAGAAAATGGGGAATACGGGATGTATTCATCACAAGCAATCTGATGTAATGCCAGAGGAGACAGCGCATTGGCAAAGCGTCTGTCTGGGTTCGCTTTAACTCGGTTACCCCTGCGTGGACTCCAAATCGGGCCTGGGAGCATGTGCTCTCATCCAGCTCGCAGCTGAGGCCCGAACACTCGAACATCACAAGAGAGAAGAACCAAAGCGTCCAGCGGTTGGATCAGAGAGCTGTGACTCGGCCGCCGAGTGCCCCCGAATGTACCTGCTTTGTGGTAAAAGCCTCTCTCATCGTCACGCAACACACCCACAACATTCACACGTTATCTGCAGAGGCACTTCATCCTCCGTCAAAAGCATCGGTCTGCGTCTGTGTGTGTGCTTGTCCTACCATCCTAGTCTTATGTTTTCCTTTCACTGCAAAAAAAAAAAAAAACCCTATCAGTGTCTTTTTCCAAGAGTACTCCGTAGGTTCCTTTTTAGGGGATATGAGAGGAAAACCTTGGCAGGCCACAGTTTTCCATGAGGTCAGTAAGCGAGGCATTCCAGGCATAGTGTGAGATCTTTGAGAGGGTTGGCTAATTAAATAAATCACGTGATTTATGTACCTGATACACATTTGATATGGACTTCTTTTAAAACTCTCTCAACACAGCTGGACTAACATGCAGTTTGCATACACAGATACTTTACACGACAGGGTTGAATGTGTGGGCGGAAGAGGAAGAGGAAAAAAGGGTAGGAGAGGACAGGACGGATGAAATATGAAGAGAAATAAAATGAGATGAAAGGCTGAGACATAAAAACTGAAGGGAACTATAGATTTTAAAAATAAACTTCCACGCTGTAGTAAATTAAATGACCCATCTGAGAAGGGAAGACACATTTAAAGCTAAGAAGTTTCGATGGTAGGAAGTCTTTAATTTGTAGTCATTGCTAATGTACGAACTCTTGGGTTGGGATTTCTTTCCAGTGCTTTTAGGAGGTCAACTCAAATAACAGACATATCTGTTTCAAGTGCTCCATTTGGGCTATCTGCTTTAAAAGTGGGCCTGTGTGGGCACGGAGGAAGACAAGAGTGAAGTGAGAACATGTTGTGTTACATGATACCGGAATTTCAAAAATTGTTTCTTCGGGGAACAGATGCATATTTGGTAAACAGCAGGCAGGAGTGCGAAACATACCTTCTGTTCGCTGCCAAGAATGAAAACATCAAGTCAAAATAAATAGAGATACTTAGAGTAATGACGTGACCGCTGTGCTCTATCATCCCACTGCTGTCTTCATAATGAGCCTGGGCCGGCGAAAAAGATCCACCGTTCCAATTTTTTTTTGCGCCACATAAAAATTGCGGAATAGTAGTCACATAGCAAAAAAACATGGACGAAGCTTCTCAACTTCCTCTCTTTGTACAAAAATGAAGCAGAAAGTCTTTCATTATTTAGTTTGACACAAGTCTTATATGATAAAATAGATGGACAGGATTTATGACTGATACTGCACTCTGATACCAGGGGGAGTCGTCTATCTTTTTACTGTCAGCGGTTTAGCTAAAAGTTAGCTAAAAGCAGGGTTAGCCAACAAATTGCTAAAATTGCTACAAGTATTGACTTAACAGTTGGACATTATGAAAAGTTTATGGATGCAAAGTTGAAATAGTTACATTACCCAAGCATAACTGACTTTTAGTTAAACGTAGCTAAAGATAATGAATAAACGTTCAAGTAGGCAGTTACACATAGCTTAATGGGAAGTAGCTTAAACCTTGATCGGCTAAAAGTCCTTAAATGGAGCTAAAAATAACAGACACATGGTTAGTTAGAGAAATGTAGTAGAAACTTCTTAAAAGAAGCTAAAAGTATTGGATAATCAGTGTAAATAAAAGGCTAAAAGGAGTGAATTAATGGTAATAAAAGACAGCTAAAAATGTAGCTAATGGCTAATGCTATAAGGTAACAGTAATAAACAAATGACAAAGTTAATGAATAAACAATTTTAAATACCTTCAAGTGAAGAGTGGTTGAAATAGATAGCTTAAAAGTTTTATAAACTCTAAGTATGGTAATTAACTTGGAACAGCTACAAGGCTGTGGATTAACATCTGAAATGTTTAGCTAACAGTACTGAATAAATTGTTGAACAAGTTAATGCATAAACAGTTTGAAAGTGCTAAAAGTTATGTATAAATGTTTGAAATTAATAGCTAAAAGTATATGGTGAAATAGCTTAAACCAGGGTACTTTTATTATGAGAAAGCTCATAATAAAATGTTCAAACATCTAAGTTCTGCCATGTAAAGTCAAGTAGCACCAAGCAAACTTGACCAAACTGAACAAATTACAGAGAGACGGCTCAAATTAAAAATATGCATCTAAGTTTATATAATTAATGTTAAATGCATTATCCAGTTCGAAGTCAATTCAAAAGAGCAGATGAGGAACATGATGTGGTTTCAATAAATCGATACCTTTCACCACCTCATCCTATCAGATGATCATCAGGCAAGGCTGCGGTGGTGCATTGGAAAGTAATAAAAATTGATAAGCACTCGCCCAGACTACAGATTGAATAATTAGACACAGATGTCACAGCTGATGACGGTGGCGAGGATGACGAGGATAATTTTTTTTTTCCTGTGGAATATAAAAAGAGCAGAGACACACTTACATCTAGGCTAGGAACTGGGTCAAGTGTGAATCAGGAGGACGATTGCTAAAATTCACACAGTATTAACAGCCTTTGATCCATTTGCACTCCAAGCAGCTTTTTTTTGTTGTGTTTTTGTCATGTTATGCTGATTCTGTGCGACATAAACAACAACTTTGCTGTTGTTAATCCTGACACATCGGAGAGGGGACGGGGGGGGTCTCTCTGGTCCTGCGTTTAAGAAATTGCATGTGGAAATAGTCATTAAAAAACAACGACAACAACATATGTGACAAGTCTGCTATAATTTGACAAGCTTTTTTTTTTTTTTTCTCACGCTTGACTTGTGATTTCTGGTAATTTGGGCTGCAGCCGGGTAATGTTTTATTCAGCTGAATGCTCTTTTTAAAAATAGCTGCTGCTTGTCTTGCCATCCTCTTTCACCCTCACTCAAATTTATTTTCTATGCAGTTCAGACTTTCCCTCCTCCTCCTCCTCCACTCTCTCTCCCTCCATATTTCTCTGTCCTCCTGGTCTCTAATTCAAAGAGATGTATTTGCTTTTTCTTTGCAGCCAGAGCAGCACATTCACCTGTTAGTGTCACCTGATTCCTCTAATATACCCTGCGTACATGCTATCGCCCTCCTGTCCAGCCGGTTCAGCTGCTCCTGGCGAGCAGATGCTGTCCTAAACTGACGTATGCTGGCGAAGGGGTTGGCACATAGTCTGGCACAAAACACACAGAGGTATCAGTTTACTCAGCAAAAAAGAAAGACAATATGGAAAAACCAACGGCTTGAATGAAAGGGGAGAGAGGAGCACGCTGAGGCACAGTGATGAAACATCAGTGCCTGGTTACATAAAGAGTTTTAATTGAAAAAATGGACGTGACATCTTGTACGTATTACAGGGTACTGGGTGTTCTTGTCAGCCTTTTATTGTTAAAAAAAAACCAGTTAAGACTCTTTTATTCTCACAGCTTTCTGATTGTACTACGGTGTTAGAAATTTGGCTAACTAGCTAAGATCTTTGTCAGGTTTTCTCAATAAAAGCTGCTGAATATTGAAACATTTGAGGCAGATTTGTGGTGGAAAATGTTAAAAGCTCTCGCTGAAACTACACACAAGCACGAACCCACATGTGGGGGTGTGTGGGAGCCTTAAAACACACCGCGGACACATCAACACTCTCACAAGTGCAGGAGTGTGTGTGTGTGTGTGGTCCTCTGTCGATGGCTTTCTAATGGAGACACAAGTGCACATCAACGCTCGCTACGAGCCGCTCGCTGGGCTCGCTGCCACATTGTAAAACTATCATATATCATGTCATGTGATGCACAAAGCTAACGCTTGCACCTGGCTTAATGACTAAATGCAATCAAATAAAGTAATGGATCTCATTAAGGTGATATATGAACCGCCTAAATGCACTTCTTGCCACCCCTGATCCTCTTGTGTGCAGAACAAAATGCAATCTGCTGTTTGTCCTTAAATGTATATTTTATTTGTTTCATGCAAAATGGACAAAACAATCTGAACAACATAGCAAAAAGTTAAATACTTATCGCTTTTGAAAATCTTAACTGGCATTTCATGATAAAACCCTCACTGTTTTTTTTTAGAGCAAAGCTTGTTTGAACTTGAAGGAAAAGCTGCAAAATAAAAAATTAATAAAAAGTGAAACAAGGTTCTGCAAAACGGTCTGCAAGTGCAACATATTTATTACTCTTTTCTGTGCTTTTGCTCTATTTCTTTAATCTTCTGTGCACATTTTAAGTGAAGTGTTATAATAGTAAGATTTGAAGACATTCTCAGACACTTTTGTGCTTCTATAATGTCAAAGTTTTAATCTCCATAACAAGCAGAGTGTTCATCTTTGTTTGAATGACCTTGAAGTGACCTTGAAGCCCGGCGGCTACTTTTCCCACCGCCTTTCAGCCCATTATGCAACATGCAAACATGCAGCATGCAAACATCTGCCAACATATTCCTAACGCGGCTCTGCAGAGTGTTACTGTAACTTTGTCCAAAACTATCACTGAATGATCATCCAGTTTTCACTGTGTTGGGTCTCCTTGTCACCTTGGTGAGGTAACCACCGCCTCGGGCTGCCCATATGGCGGGAGCAGACAGACTGGGAGCGGTGCATCAGCTCCACCTCCGCTCAATCTGCAGGTTCACCTCACAGGACCCGCAGATCCATCCATAGCATTTGTTTTAACCTACTTGGAAAACTGGATGGATGAGGTTTATCTCAGCAGAGAAATTGTGATTTTGTTTTTTGATAAGTGTTCAAAGAAGGTTATTAAATACAAAAAAAGGGTCATTTAGCATCATTAATCTTTTGTGTACAGCGTTGTCAGGAAAAATGTGTGTAATTGGCTTCTGCGGGTTTATAGACCGTCTGCAAGTCAATGATATTTCTTATTAGACAAACTCAGACAGTCTAGGACCTTCAGACACTCAAACCACTTTAATATGAACACAGAAATGTCACTTTGCTCAAGTTTATTTCGCAGCCTGATATTCATTAGCAACCAAATCATCCATACTGTCCCGTTGATTTACTTGATGATGAGAGTCCAACAAAACAAAAAGTGGCGTTAAAATCATTTCGTTGCACTTAAATTTTGCAGTTTCTTTAAGTCTAAAACCTCGTAGATGAGCCTGCAATGGGACATACATGCATGAAGATTACAGTGGGTTATAGTTCTTATATATTGTCATATTTTTCATTCTAAGCTGCGAATGCATCAGCTTTGTCTTTTTCCTGATGGGTGTCATAGAGCACAGTATCCAAACACCACGATATCACTATCTGTTTCTTTTTAATGTTTCATTGATAGCTGGTTTCACTGGCAACTCTTGTTTCATCACCAAAGAAGGAGTTCAAAAGCTCCCTGCTTTGTGTGTTGGTCCCTCCGTACTGGGAGGTGCTGCCTCATTAGTGTAGTGAAAACAAACACGCAGGATTACTCAGAGGCTTTATCAATCGAATTTGACCAAAATTGGACAGAAGGAAAAGATCCTGTAGCTCTTGAGTTGTTCTTCACGGAGGAAAAACCCTTATTGGCATCCATTAGGTAACAGATACCGTGAACTGATGCTGGGCAAAGCTTTAGGAATCTTTATCTTTTAGGACTTTTAGGTTTTCTTTTGTGGACATTTTGCACAATTAAAAGAAAAAAATTGACAGAAGTTGTTATGGAACAAATGAGTAAAAAGAGGGCTTGATAGCAAATTTAAAATCCTGGCCAATCAGGGCAAACTGCGGCTATGAATGTTGGACGTTTTTTGAAATCTGACATCAGAGAGAAGTTTGGGGGGGGGTTGAGGATTTGTGAAGCCTTTCAGCCATCCAACAAGCAACATCCAACTCAAGCCCCTCCATACAACTGAACTGAACGAGGCCAATCTGTTCAAACACTGAGGGTTTGCCAATGCAGACGGCCTCGGAAGAGAGTTGAACCTGGCAAAGCAAGAAAGGAGCTGACTGCATTCACTGATTAAATATGAGAAAACGTTAACTTCTATATATCACTTTGTAATGAGAACTCTTTAGTTCTGCAGTTCACAAAAGATCAAATTGCATGAAAACTTCACAGAGAAATCCTTTAATTTTGATAGAATGAATCTCTCTGTTTTGATATCTGATGAGCCTGAAAATATCACTCAAACTGGACTTCCTGGATCATCAGGGTGCAGACAAAAAGCACCTCAGTTATGCACATTTTTATGAACACTGGTTGGTCCGAACTGGTGATTTCCTGAAGTAGAGGCAGCACTATTTAAGATTCTGCAAGGATCTTTGTCAAAAGGCCCAGGATGACCCAAAGTGGACTACCTAGATTAGATTCATGCCTCAGTAGCTGAAGCAACACCTGCTCACTAATGCAGCTATTTTCTGCTTTTCTACATTGCAAAGGTGCCTTACTGTGTCTTTGACATCGGATACAAAATGTGAGATAAAGAAATTACACAAATTTCCACACAAATTTCTTCAAAATACTGAGCTGAATCTATTTAAAAAGGATTTCTCCTTTGTGGTTTATATAAGAACAGGAAAAAAAACACACATAACAAGCACAACACTGCATGGTGACTGCAGAAGGAAACACGGCAGCAAGTGTGATTATTGGTGTTATCAACACAGCTTGAAAGCTTGAATGCATCTTTGACCGACCAGATTGCTTCAGTACCCGCTGGTTTAAACTGCCATGAATAATAAATACTGGCGTCACCACTGACAGCTGTGATTTTAGGATTATTCCAGAGAAAAAAAATAGGTTAGCAGCCTGTTGTTTCAGCCTGAAATTGTCACAGGGTAGGAATAGTCATAAGCTCCGAAGCAGCCTTGGGGGGTAAACACAACTCACCTATCACTGTTACTGTTATAATCATAAGGCCTCTGTGTGTGGCAGTCCCCCTCACACAGGTTGGCATGTTGAGAGATTAAGCAGACGCTGGAAACAAATTGGAAAATAAATTCCCCTGGGAGGCAAATACACGTGCAAAGGTGAGCCACAGTCGCTTGGCACCGTCGAAGCTGAATCATTCCAGCGCTCTGAGCCAGTTGGAGTAGCATGAAGCTAATGCAGCACCCGTGTTTCCAAAGTAATCAACACAACCCCCCCCCCTCCACCTCTTCCCGTCTCTAGACTCGCAGAAGGTTTGAGCCGTCAGCCGGCGGTGAGTTGTGAGGAAATCACTTCAGGTTGTTATGATGAGGACGGCAATGAGAGCGCTCGGTTGTGTCTGCGAACCGTAAACATACAGTATGAGCTTCTCACCTCTCGTTTCACTGTTTAGACTCTTTTCGTCTCCGCTGAGGAGCCGTCCGTGCTTGATGTGGAAAATTTTTTTTTTTGTTTTTTTTTTTTTAGTTTTTGGCACATGTATGTAGTGAGGCAGAAAGGCCACAGAGGCTCCAGCATCTCTGAGGCGCTGTGGAGAGACAGCTCAGCGACTTCGGGCGTATAATCAACAGTCAGCTGGCTGGTACAAACCCCTCGCCCCCCCCCGGCTCCTGTCTGAGAAAATGTGTGAGAGAGCTGAGTTTCATGACATTGTGTGTTCCTCGGGGGGAGAATTTCTCTGGTGTGGTCATGTGACCAGCTGGGGATCTGCTTCACACAGCAGCAGCAAGGGGGAAGATGAAGTTTTTGGCGTTTGTGGCGTGCAAAGCGGTCTGCACAGAGTTTCAACTAAAAATATGCTGATATTTTAGATATTTAAAGGTCATACAGACAATGATTGCATGAAAACAAATAATTTTTTAAAGAGTAATACATCCACAGAATTTTTAAAAATGTGCAGAAGGTGAAATAATTATTTAAAAAATTGTTGGCGGGTCCAAAATTATCATAATATTTACATTTGAGCGAGTTTACCGAGACCTGATATGGCCGAAGGATTTCTGAGCCAATAGAATAACTACGTTGGTGTCACATGTCGTCATTGACCTCTGAGGCTTAGGAGTTACCGTAGCGTTAGCGCACAAGTTTCCTAGCTAAAATGTCTGATCATAAAGCATAAAAGTACGATTCCGCAAATCTAAACCAAATACACAACAAGTAAAAGCAGTCAAAGTCCTTACAGTCTTAACGTAAGTTTTATCGGTTAGATTGTCAAAATGAGAGAAATATCAGGTTTAATCCCAGAGCAGTTACGTTATCGTAAGTGACAATTTGCTAGGTATAAATGTTGCCTTTAAAGTTGTTTCTTAATATTTCTGACCTGGTTGATCTTTTGTAAACTGCAGATATCAAAGTATTTGGGGCAACAAAACAGTCTTTTGCTGTTTTAATAAAGAAGTCCGGCAATAATTGGCTCCATCATTCTGTGATCTGATCTTATGCTAAACACAACACGAGTCCACTGAGGTGCGCTGAAACTAAAAGCAGCTGGTAATGCCGCTCAGACGCTAAAAGTTTGGAGCGTGTCGCCTGCAGCTCTTTATCCAACAGCTCACTGTGGCTGCTCTTCTTTTCCCATCTTTTTGCTTCAATATTTCACACTGATCCGCTGTCAAATAAATGCCACATCACTGCTGTGGCTTTATACAGGAGCTCTAATGCTTATCAAAGGGGGTAAAAAAGGGTTCAAATTCAGTAAAATATACGAGGACACACAGATACACACCAAAAGTATACCAGTGTGAACATAATGAGCTTCTCACTGCAGATTTTCCATCAGCATTCACACATTTCACAACAAAACAAACTCAGACAATTTACAGCTCAGATTGGGCCATAACATCAAGTCTCATAAGCATCGTTTAAGAAAATTAGCTGCTTTTTCTTGATGCGTTTTCCCACATTTCTGCATAATTTGCTAAACAAAGTGCACATAATGTTCTCTCAGTCAAATCAATATGAAATGACCTGCTGTGCTCTTTGAAACTAAGCAGCATGGACAGCAAATTGCAATTAATTTAACACTAAAATCACAGAAAGACAGATCGTTGAATGTCTCAAGTGTGAGTTTGATTATCATTTAAGTCTTTCAAGTCTTTAGAGTCACACGTGCTTCTCTTACATCAACAGACAGTTAATTTTAAACTAGATTAATTCATTTAAATGCATCTTAGTTTCGCTCGTAATCAGTTATCCATCTTTGCATGTTGTTTGTGGATCTGTTAAAGTGTTTTTCATCATTCAGACAAACTGTAAGTGTCTCTTACGGTAATGTTGCTCATGTCTTCATTCCAACATGACAGCCCATTATGGAAAGAGGGGGAAGATGACTGCTTTATTTGTACTTTTTACGGCTTGTGTGTTATGTGAAAAGGATTTTTTAATCGTTTTTGCTGTCGGAGCCTTAATGCTGATTGTAAGTGTGATGCCACTTCTCGCAGCAAATCCACTGACACATTTTGACGTCAATTTTCATCATTTAAAGTTATCAGAGGGACCTAAATTAAATAAAGAGGATCCCATTTCAGTGGAAATCTCTCAAATCTAACAATATAGTCTGTGGAAAAAGCTTTACATGAATCCTGAGCCTCAACTCCTGCAGACTTACTGTATCACCAGCCTTGTTTTGGAGTCACATCCCGACAGAAATGTCTTCACACTGAACCCGTTTCCAATACCTTTCCTTTTCAGGTCAAGAGAGGAGAAACACAGCGATACACATCACATATCTCATCTTCCCTTGTGTCCCAGTGCGGGTCAGTATAACAGCGAGTCTTAAAATAGCCACAAAATGTAATAAATAAGATTTGTGTACACGAGCATGAAATGTCAATTAATTTGCTTACGGTCAGCACGACTCCCAAATGGACGATTTTTCTCCGTGAACATGAATCATTTCAGTAAAACTTCTTTGCTATTTTGCAACCTCATGGTTTTTGTGAAAGTCAGAACAACAATTTTTCACAAACTTCACCAAAGTTAAGAGTCGAACTCTGTGCGATCCTTTACAACATACACCATCTCTTCTACTTACAGCTCAAGTGCTGTTAAATGTAGTGCAGCCACGAAATACATTCGTATGGAGAAAATTCGTGTCCGTACACAAACCTTATACATTGAATTTTGTTGCTTTATAACAAAATAAAGTGAAACTGTGTTGCTCAGTCAGTCAGTGAAAGCTGATATTCTTTGTTTATGATTAAACTAATCTATAAATAATCTGTACTTTTATAATTATCAACAAATCTTACAAAATAACAACCAGTTTTACATGTTACGGTAATGTAACGGACTAACATTACACATTACTGATAAAATTATGGCAATATTATCATAGTTACTGTGTCCAGTAATATGTTACAACCCAAACTTAAGTGCTCACCGATGTGTACTAATGAAACGCCACTTCCACCAGTGCAAAAGTAGTATTAAGCAGTATTAATATGTAATGGTATCCACTGCTTGTAAATGAAGTAGAGCCTTCATTAGGCCTCCCACTGGATTTGTAATAAATTGCAGCTAACTTGAACTTAAGTGCTTTGATTATTTACCATGAAAGAATATTGTGCACTTACATTTTTTAATGCCAAGACATATTTTGGCAGGTATTTTAGGTAAAGTAATGCAAAAGTAGTGCAATCAGTAACATATTACTTTTCACAGACAGTAATATTGTGAAGTAACTGATTACTTTCTAGTGGAGATTACAGGTAATATCTAATAAATTACACTTTGGAGACTCCTAACTAGTTTTGTCTGTGAATTTAAAGCCTGGTGGAGCTCCATGTTTGCCTCAGAGCTCCACTGCTGTTCAAACACTTCTAAAAACATGGGAACTGTGGCTTTATTGGAGTTAATCCCACATTCACCAGCCTGCTGCTGAAAATACTCCCCGGAGCACCAAATGTGTGTTAATCCGCTGCTAAAAATAGTCCCCCATCTAAAGCACTATTTACACAAGTTTTAGTCATGTTTGCTATAATCTACAGCACCCAGCTGTTTCACAAAGTTGTTTAGCTTTTTCAAAAAAAAAAAAAAAAAATGAAGCTACTTATTTGTGATTCATTTTTAAATATTTATATCTTCAGTTTGAGCCAAATGTGCTTGCAGAAAAAGGTATGTATCCAGAGACGGGCTAACACTTCATTGGTTTAACTCCTCGTGGGATTTGTTGACGCTGAGAAAAAATATAGAATAACACCCGAATTATCCTGATGTGACGATACAGATGTTTTGATGTATAAACTGAACCAGCGTACTTCCTTAACACTGTTATGGAGTTGTAACATGTACGTAGTGTCTGGACTGCTGGGACACATCAAGTTAATCTCAAATTTCCACTAGAAGGATTAAAACATTAAGCAAGCGGCTGTCCAGCTCTCACTAAAAGCTCTGGGTTGTGGTGAGTCACATAATTTAATATACCAGGATGTTAGATTAGAGACATTCTTCCGTTCAGAGAGAGTGGGAAGAAAAAAAAGAGAAAAGTTCTCATTTCTAATCAAATAAACCTCACATGAGTCCGTTTGTCACAGTGAAGCTGAGACTCCACATGTCCCGCAGTGTGTATTTATCCTCTGGACGAGAATCAGTAGGAAACTTCAAGTGAAAGAGATTCAGATCTCACTACTGTGTACTTTTTTTTTTTTTTTTTTCTGGTCCGACTCCAGCCGGCCCCCGCTGGATTATAAAGTCTAATAAATACAAAGTCATGTTTTGTTTAGTGAGTCAGGCAAGCACTCAACTTTCCATTGAGGCAGCGGAGCATAAAGCAGACGTACGATAGGTAAACATTCGCCGGCCATGTGAACAGGGCGGCAGCAGCAGCAGGAACAAGAGTCGCTTCTATCAACTTTCTCAGACTTGATCCCTTCAGATCCAGAACAGCAACAAGCTTTTTTAGCCAATTACAGCCATGGATTTCTCTTTCTGTACACTCACTTTGTACCTACAATTGGACCTGTGAAGCCAAAAAAAAGAAAGAGTTGCCAAATCACTTTAATGTTGATTTAAATTCTTGAAGTTGCATGCAAAGTCTATTAAATACTTTCTAAGATTTGTTTTATTTGCTTTGTGTGTAATCATTTAACAGCTGTTAAGATATGATGTGTTTTACTTTCATTAGTGTGTCTCTGTGATATTAACTCTATTCAGTAACTACAAAGTTTTCCGACAACAACAAGGATCCTTTTAAAATCCGTTTTATTGGAGCGCTGCTGTCTTCATTAAAGTTTGTTGCTCATTCTGGTTCGCTTAATAAACTCAGAGACGTTAGTGAACTTCCAAAAAACAAATAAACAAAGTTACCATCATGAGATCAGAGCGGCTAGATTACTTTATAATTTCACTCTCCAGAGCATCATGTGAGCAGAAACGAGGTGTGATTGATAAGTTCACGGCTTCAGGTGGAAGCAGATGAGTTACACAGCTCTCATTACATGCATGTGCAGTTCAAGTCCTTGAATGTTATTGCAGAAAGTTTGAGGTCAGTAGCTTTTGCGGCAGGTCTGCCTTTGTGCTGTCATCTCTCTCTGCCACGTTTGTTTTTTTCAGCATCCCACTTTCTTCACCATGCAGTAAAGATTTTGTTGCCCTAAACGTCCCCGTGGCCAAATATGCCAACATGGCAACTTGCACAGAGCTATTTTTAAATCACTTCTGAAGAGCCACAGAACAACCTAGAGAGATGCTTTTATGTGGTGATGTTTCTCTTGACCTCTTCTCCACCGTAACCAGAGCGTCTCTCATTCAGCCACACACTTAACGGCTGTCTTTGTTTTGAGGTCGGCGATCTCCTTGTAACCTAAGTGACACAGAACTGGGCCAAATCAAACAAAAACAGCTTCGTCATCTTTTCTGCGCCTTAAATTTTCAGTGACGGCCCCGCGGCACCGCTGACTCAAAGACCGTGAGTCTGATGCTAGTTAGCGTACAGCTAACGTGATTATGTCATGCACAGTTTGTCCTGTGACCTTCACGACCTCAAGATATATCAAGTCTATTGTGTAATTTCAGAGATGCATTAATTGCAGAGTCTTCCTCTTTTATCTGATGAAAAATTTATTCTTTTGCAAACAACTCTCCACTTAGTGAGTCTGCATGACGAGTAAAGAGTGCAGCACTTCGATGCACATCACAACATGGGGTTATGCAAGGGACTTTGTTCTGTTTTTTGGCTCTTTTATGCAAAAAAACAGGAAGAGGTACTGTTACCTTATCTCAAAAAACACTCAAATAAACAGCAGCTCTACAGAAGAGCTGAGGTCAGTTCATATCCGATTCAATTAAACTGTAAACCGAGGCGTTTCATTCATTTAGGATGTGAGCAATTAAATACAGATTATAATAAGTAAGCTTCCTTTTTCCTAAGAAATTGCCAAGTGCTAATATATCTCAATATGATGTAGTGCATTTCCTCAGCTGTGTATTTATTCATACTGCCACCTCTCCGGTGAGAAGTGATGAAGTCTCCATCTCTCTCCTTTCTGTCTTATGATGAACGATGCCATGTGGAATAGCTGGTGAGAGTGATATTCCTTGTGCACTCAACCACTTACTGCACTCACCTCTTAAGCTGACTGAATAATAATCATGATACTAATGTAAGTAATTACCATTAATAATTCAGGACGTTGCCCTCTAATTTGGCAGCGGCTGAAGATGGATTCATGTCTGGTGTGAAAGCAACGTCTACATCGGCGATGGAAATAGAAAATGAATGATCAGATATTTTATTCATTGTTGGTCCACATATAGAAACATTGGATTCACTGACCCAGAGAGGATTTGCTGAGCACGACTGCTCTTTTTAGGGACGGCCTGCTTCACATTCGATGATAATGTGCTTCCACACTTGGTAGCTTCCCAGTAAATTGCAGATGATGTACTCAATGCTTCAGCTCTCTGTTCCCAGCCACTTTTAATGTGATGTTTGGCAACATGACGGTATATGAAGTGCAATGAAATGTGTTCACTGACAGAAATTTAGCAGTACAGTTTCCATTAAAAGGAGTTTTTTCCTTAGCTTCTCTGCTATATATTTAAAGCAGGCTGTGTGGGACACCCTTTGTTTGATCCTGTTATCCTGATTACCAGCTGCTTTATAAGATAATCAAGTATCAGCAATGAGACAATACACCACAGTGTCATCTGCATCTTCCTACATCCATGTAAATATCACCACTGACTACACTAAAGACCACAGCGGCACGTCCTAATCCTTTCCATACCAGCAGGAGAAACAACAAAGGTTACAAGTGATTCTTTCATCCACTTGTCTTCTACATGTTCTGACACTAAACCAGCATTTTTCAAACAGAAAATTAGGAGAAAATCAACTTTTTTCAAGGCCCGTCTCTTGCTTACTAACCTGCCCTCAATAACCGAACCTTCTTTGACCTCCTGGCTCTGGTGAGCACTCAGGCTATAAACAGCAAATTACACACAACTTAACTAGCTGCCATCACTTTATTGGCCGAGGACCTGCAGTTGTGTGTTGTGAACATCTGGAACACAACCACGGGTGGGGTCTTTGGGTTTCTGATGGTACTGGACTTACAGTGCTGGTCGGGCCAATATTGAAGGGACTGGACGACGGGAGCAGTCGCTCTTATCGTCTAATATGAACGTGGATGAGTTACATTAAAACTAACCTTCATCGGAAGGCATCTTGCATGTCTGTATGAGACATCAGGGGTATTTTAAGACCTGGGAATGAGAACAGGTTGTGCCTGCAAACCAATCAGCAGACTTTCCTCACCAGTTAGGTTTACAACATAAACCGGGTGCTAACTTTTTGGATAATAATGATTCACAAAGACTGCCTGCTACGAATGCTTTTCTATTCGCTCCCTCTTTCTTGAAAAGAATCTAAGACCCGTTCATAGACTACAGATGATGAGCTCATGTCTACTGAATCAACAAGAGGCAAACGGCCAAATGATCTTTGAGCAAAAAACTATTAAACAAGAGGTGATTCGCAATAATAAAAATCCAAGCAAAGCAGGTGATTTTAAAGGAATGTCTTTCTAACTACGACCATATGGCGACTTGAAACGGTCGTGTTCTTAAAAAGAGTTTTGTTCATGAGCCTCAGAGGAAGATTAATGACTTCAGAGATGAGATATTAGACTGAAGGTCAAAATGTACTAATCCTGCAGCACTTTTAAAGAACTAGGTTTGCTGAAAAGGCAAAAGGAACTTCAGTTAGTAGTTAAAGGGCCAGTTCACCCAAATTACATAAAAACATAGAATCTCAATCATTTTCGGTGATATTTAACTGTTTAGGTTTTATTTGCAAAGTTTAGCTTACAATATCTGACTTGAAAGGTTTTTGACTTGATATATTATAGGTAAATATGTCTTATTATTATTCTAGAAGACGAAGACGCTCTTTGTGAGGGACTATTTTTGCAGTAGGAAGGTCTGATAACAACCTTTACAGTGATGTCTGGCGTTATTACATTTTTTCAGTTCTGCACAAACAAAATATCATTTACAAACACTGAACCGGGGTGAAGGCAAAGATCTCAGAGACATACAGACACTAAACCACAAGAAACCACCCGAGATGAATCAAGATTTCTATATTTTTTAAACTAGACTGAATGAAAACTTTATAAAAACGCTGAAACCGTCAAAGGGACTAAAACAACACGTCTTGTTTCCACACAGAAACATCAGACTATGACAAAGTTTCATCCACAGTATCTTCACATGAAAACATCGGTGCAGTTAAGATTAAGGAGCAATTGTGGGTTTTGGTAAATTAAATTTAGAGAAACAGTATAATAAAGGTGAGGTAAGCTTTCTAAAACCGCCATCTTGTCGGTTAAATGTTAACTTTCCATGATGCTACAAAGGCCGCTTTCCTTCTGGTTTTGGAGGAAAATTGATGTGGTGTATAATCATCCAACATGAATGTGATTCTTACGGGATAATTGGTTGCAAAAGTCTCTGAAGTGACTTTTTTTGCAAGTAAGAAGTTCTAATCAAGACTATTTATAGAAAGATCTGTTATTCTTCGATGCTGTTCACCTCTGTTGCATTCTGGTAGAAGAATAAATGTCAGAAATAGACCAAATAAAACCAAAACCTCCTGCAGAAGTAAGTAAGAAATATGTTTTTTTTTGGTGTGTGTGTGTAATTTAGGTGACCTGGTCCTTTAATTTAGCTTCTATAAACATGCTGTGATATCATATTACGTGTCACGCAGAGATTACTGTATGTCAACATGTGTTTAAAATAACACGAGCCAGCTGCTGGGAGAAGAATAACCCATGTTCTGGATTCACGTTCCTGCCGTTGTCGGATGATGCAGCACATCAGGCAACACACACACAAACACACACACACACACTCATACAGAGGATGTGAGCCATGTCTTATGTGTTTTTCCATGTTGTGTACTTGTCCTCTATGTGGTCTATGTGACCTTGAACTTTAACTGCAGGAGGATCGCTGACTGCTGCCAGACACAAACACTGACGTGGCAAAGACAAAACGTGCAACCCTGGAGGAGGATGACAGTTTTTCACCCACGAGGAGAGCTCAAGAAGACGTCTGGGGGGGATGTGAACCAATGATGATGCATGATATTTGACTGTATTTTCTACAAAGAGTGCTACATGTACAGTCCCCAGACTGGTTTGGAAAGAAGCCCCCCCTAATCTCCCACCGTCGTGAGGGCGTTTTCTAGCTCAAAGCTCATTTTCTTTCCCCCTCTTGTGATGTTTCTCACATCACTTCACATGCGGTTTGTGAGGAAATGGACACCCTGCCTTCTGCCTCCCCTTTCCTTCGTGGAAAGTGATGATTGACTGCAGCTTCTCCACCCTTCTTCACTTGTGTTTAATTATTAGTAGAGCATGCTGAGGCCAGAGCTTGTCATGTGTTTTCCACCGCTGTTTGTGCAGCATAGATGTGCATAAATGTGTCTGTTTCTTTATAGCTTCCCTGGATGTTATTTATCCTCATAAAATCAACAGATATTATAAATTTTAGACTCATTGCCTCTTTGATTGCTCATACAGAGGAAAGCTGTTTTCACATCAGCTCGGCCTCTCTGGTCCTTGGGGGTGTCCTGTGTTGGATCTGAAGTCCTCATTTCCAAAACGACTTTAATTATAATTTCAAAGAAAATGACAGGAAATAAGAGGAACATGTCTATTTTAATATATTACTTGGTGACAGCCTCTCTTTCATCATCACAGAAAGTTAGATAAATTATAGCTTGAGCTCTAAATTAGCTTCATGTGGAAAATTAAATGTTTCATCCTCATATTGTGGCTCAGTGTTGGGACTTTCCATGGCTGCATGATGTTGTGTACGCAGCATGCAGCATCTACAGTGTTAATGTTGTGTGCCAGGAGGCCGGTGGAACAGCGAGGGTCTGGTGTTGTCATTAATACTTAATGGCAGGCTGAAACGCCAATCACTGTGTTTGTAGCAGCCTGTGGGCTCACAATTACAGAATGCAGTTACAGGCACCCGGGGTTGGGCTGGTGTGCAATTAGCTGCCTTGCATCTGATAGGGTTACAAGTCACAGGTCACCCACTGACAACTGCCCCGGACACTAAATACCAGAGGAAGGCTCAGATGGGAGGTGGTGATAAGGATGGTTTCTAAACAGATGAAAAGAGGATGTTAAAGAGAGACTGTGTGACTTCTGTAAGACCAGATAACACAGATGACTCCCTTTTATAAATTATAAAGAGTTAAACTTCTAAAATAATAATTTAAAGCATATTTTTATTTCATACACTCTAGTTTTTTGCCATTACAGCCAATATGAACAATAGCTAATGGTGGCTAATGTTAGATAATGCTAGCAAACTTTAGATAGATGCTTTTAAACTCACAATAAGGGGTAAAATACCTGACTTGGTGTCCGTTTATGCTTCTGTTACACTATTTTTGCATGAAAGAGACAAACATGTCGTTTTTAGAGCAACTAATTGGAAGAGAAACTGAAGCAAATTGAATGTGCCGTCCCCTTGTAATTACCACTCCTGACCACAGAGGTCACTGCTGAGCACAACTTAAGTGGTGTTGCTTTAAATGCACAGCCTCAAATTAAGACAAAAGCAAACATTACCGGCTTGTTTTTTTGGTTTCTTCTCCCAGTTCTTAAAAATTAAGATGGAGTTAAGCTCGGTTGTGGTTTGTTATGCAAAAGATCTGAGCAAACAAGCTAATGTCGAAGGCTTTGTAATAACACGAGTAAAGAGCTGGGAGCCTTGTGTTGTTGTAGAGGGTTTTTTTTTTGAAGCAGGGATAATGAGTAAAGGCACAAAAGGGGGAAGGCAAATGAATGTCTCATAACTTAACTTTCCCCGGGGCAACTTCTCTAATGACGAACGTTAGTTACAAGCAGCAGTATTTCATATTTAGATGGAGGCTCGTTCTTAATCATCCTTCACATGGCTGCTGCAGGTCAAACTGTGGAGCAAATCAAATAAAATGCTCGAGTATTAAAGGCTCTAATGACAATGATTTTCTCTGTGTTTAGTTAAGGTCTCCTCTCTGCTCAGCGTGAAACAAATACACAATGTTTATTCTGCTGAAATGGATTTTCAAGCTGCAACCAACACTTCATGCTTATATGAAAAACTTGTGTCAGGGATGTTTAATATTCAAAACATGTAAATTATCTCTTTTAATGTTATAAAAAGCTTTTGTCTCTATAATAAGCACATAATAGTCCTATGGGATGCTAAATATAGTGACACACTATGGGGCTTTCTATTTATAGTAAAAGGATCACGTCCTTACACCTGTTGTACTGAATACTGAGGTTATAAATAATAAGATATCATATAGACTTTATTTAATGTATATTACTATTATAACCTGTGTACCTAAAGGCATCTTTACTATGGCCAAAACAGTGATGGACTGCAGTGAAGCATATTCATTCAAGTGCTGAACTCATTTAAGCATGTTAAGGTGCTTTATATAAGTAATTACATCCTATGCTACTTTATACTCATAATTCATCACATTTCAGAGGGAAATATTGCACTTTTTATCAATTTTTAACCTTTATCAGACATCATTACTCACTAGTGTCTCAGCAGATTTAAATTTGAGGAACAAAATGTTAAGTAATATGCAGTGTTAATAAGCTACATACTGTACTACTAAGATTAAAGAGGAGCTGCAAATAAACCGACTACAGCAGCTAAATTCTGCAGTAAAACACAAGAAACAACAGTAGCAATGAAACTGTTACATAAAGTGTAGTAATAAATTACTCTTAACTAAGTGTACTTCTACTATTAATAGGCTAGTCCCAGTACATTTTTCTAATAATATTCGTCTAAGAGCCTACGCAGTTTTACTCAACTTCCTTTTTGAATGCGGGACTTTTACTTGTAATGGAGTATTTGACATTGCAATATTGGTACTTTTATTTGAGTAAATATCCAACCTGATGCGTCCTTCACCTTTGCATTCAGTCAATAAACGCAGAGGCTCGTCACTTTTCACCTGTTGTGCCTGAATCTGGTCTTATTTCTGAATAAATGCTCATGTTAGTGTCTATTTTAGGAGTATTTTTTGTGATATCTGCTCTACTTTTGGTTCTCTCCTGGAGTTTCTGACTTGCTGTGATGTTTTTAAAAAGCTCTACAGTCAAAAAATCTCTCCACAAATTGAACAGAAACTGTTGAATAATCCAAAATGTCAACTTTTTTCTCCTCAGTTAAACGAAGACCAAAGTTTTCCGGAGATGATCCCGGTGATGCTCTCTTACCTATGGTCGTGATCACCGTGATGGCGAAGTAAAACGAGCCGGCGAATTTCCACTGCACCCCGGCTTTGTGCGGCTTCAGCTGCAGCACCATCTTCTCCAGCTCGTCAAACTCGGCCGACGACAGCTTGAACCTCTCCAGCAGCACCTCTTTCGTCTGGTTCAGACTCCCCATCTGGCTCGTCTCCTCGTCGGACTCCAGCACGCTGAAGATCGCCGCGCCGACGATCAGGTAGGTGAAGGTGCAGATGATGAGGGCGAGGGTCCGCACGTTTTGCCTCTTCATGGTGGAGCGTCAGCGGGACGGGCGGAGAGTCAGCGCGGGTCTGGAGGACGGGGAGCTCGGCTGGCTCATGGCTGTGCTGCTCTGACGGAGCAGAGAGGCTCTCTGATTACTTTATGAGCCGAGGAGCTGTTCATTCAGCACCACCCCTCCCTCCCCTACCTCACCTCCCACCCTTACCTCCCTCCCCACCTCCCCCACCAGAGGAATCCTCCCCACCCATCCGTCCAAACTCCCTCCCTCCCATTTCGGAGAAAATAGTGAGTGCATCTCAATTTAACCCTCCCTGCAACATACTGAGTGACTATCTTCCTCTTACTTGGTTGCATGTTTCATGTCTTTGCCGCAGTTGTGGAGGAAGTATTCACATATTACTTAAGTTAAAGAAGTATTCACATATTACTTAAGTTAAAGAAGTATTCAAGTATTACTTAAGTAAAAGAAGCAGTAAGACTACCCGCTAACAAGTAAAAGTCCTTCTCAATCCTACATTCATAACTTTACAGAAGATTGTAGAAGTGTTATCAGAAAACTGCACTCACATTTTAAGTACAATTCTTCAGAAGACAGTACTTAAAGTATCAAAAGTGTTTGAGTAAATGTACTTAATTACATTCCAACAGTTTTTTATTAAAATTTAAAGCTCTCGATCTGCAGTCAAACTCATATTTTAGATTAAAACACACCAAAGTCAAGCTGTTTTTTCCACAATTTTCCACATCCAATCAATAAAAATCAAGATATAAGAAACTTTACACCTACTTTTATAATGAAAAGCAACAGCGGCCACTAGTGGACAGGTGAGGTGCTACAGTACTTGCAGAAACAAGATGCTCAGAGAACAAAATAGAGAAAAAATTGAATACGTAAGCTAACATAAGCTGCAATGAAGATGAAGGAGAATAAAATCATTATATATTTGTTAATTTATTTGTTAATTTAACTTTTTTTAAAAAAAACTTTCTTGCTGTTTTCTGACCTGAACGACTGACTGACCTGATTTTATGTAACTGTAATTCCCCAGAACTCAAAAATAGTATCACAGTCACTTTTTTTTCGTGTCTAAAACATAAAATCATTTCCTTTTTTAAATTTTTTTTCTTTTTTTTTGGGAGGAAATCACACAAATCCCCCCCGAGACTGTGTGAATTACAGCAGCCTCGTTCTGGTGACCACTGGGCCACTTCAGCTGAGCAGCTGGGGGGTAAAAAGCCACGGTGGCTGCTGTGAGAGGAGGAAAGGGGGGGGTTTCTTTGTTCGAATGAAAGGAAAACTTCTCCATTTATGAGTGGATGCTCTCAACATGAGTCACCGCAAAAAAAACTCCTACAGAATCCAGCTGTTAGTTTGGCTCCAGAGAAGGAAACTCAAATGTCTGCTCTTTGACCTCATACTTCCCCCCGCAGAACGAACTCAAGAGTAAATAAACCTCAAATGAAACTTTCCAGCCTTGTTAAAATATTGCTTGTTTACTTTTAATGGCGATTTAGCTGCAAAAGAGCAGCGCGCTCGGAGTGAAATTAATGCGATGATGATGATTTGACGCAGTCGAGGCAAAATGTCAAGTGAAAGTCCGACCGGGGCCAAACTCGATGACCTTCAGAGTCACTGGTTTCCACTCAGTGGTTCCCCGATGTTTTGTACGTCAGTGGGAGACGGAGACTCTTTTTGGCGAGATGTCGAGGCAATCCTGATCAAACTTATCAGAATTATTGCTGATTTTTCCTCAAAAACACACATAAAAGGGCTGCAGATATTAAATTTACACTTTTATTGTATTAAGAGGTTTTTAATGGGTGATAAAGTACTTTTAATTTCTGCTTTGAGTGATAAAAAGTGTATTTCAAGTTGTTTTACACACATTTTTACATCCTGATCTATAACTTTACCTCGACCGACCTGCGACAGATGCACACATCTGCACTGCACCTCACCTGCTCCATCATTAACTAATAGATCCTGGCCAATCTTAAGTTCCACACTGTGAGCCGGAGCCAAAAATAGCTCCAGCTTCAATAACCAGGTCAGTCAAGTCAGCCGTGACTGATCCGGCATAAATCCTCCACTCACAAACTGAAGTGCCGCCTCAGCCGGATCAATACGTCAATTAATCCATGACACTTTGATCAAAAACGTGGCCTTTCGAAAAAAAAAGCCCTTTGGAAATAAAGACAGAGGACATGATGAATAACATCTATATGTGTTTAAATGTCTAACAAGGTTTCTTGTTTTTCAAAATAAAACATTTTATCTTAATGAGCGAAATGTAACAATCAAGTTACAAAACAGAAAGATTATGTTTCTACTTTAAATTACAGTAAATTCTAAAATAATAGTTTCTCGTTTAATGATTATTCTTAATCCAATTCACAGTTGTTGTTTTTCTGCATTTTCTTTTTTGTTTTTAAAACTCAAATGTTCAAGTTTTTCGTAAAAATTAGAAGCTAATTTATGTCAAAAGATTTTATGTTAGCAAAAAATTAAAAAACTTAAAGGTCCTGGATTTAGAAGGAGCTATTGGTAGAATATGGCAGATATGTAAAATTATATTTAAGTATGTTTTCATTAGTGAATAATCACCAAAAAAATAAAATCCTCATGTTTTTATTACTTTATATGCCTTTATATGAGTCTGCCATGTTGAGCCACCATGTTTCTACAGTAGCCCAGACTGGACAAACCAAACACTGACTCTAAATGGGCTCTTTTTAATTTTTTTGCATGTTTTACAGCCACCATAGTTACTCCTACATGCTTGAAAGAGATATTCAGTTTGGTGCACTCTACAATTTCACCACTAGAGGCCACCAAATCCCACACACAAGACTTTAAAGCGCTTGACCTAAAATTTTAAAACTTAGCAAAGTCAGTTTCCTCTAAAATATAAGTTTTCTCAACTGTTTTTATTTACATTATGTGTCTCTGTGTGTATCTGTGTGTGTTTCTGTGTGTGTGTTTTTTGTGTGTGTGTGTGGTTGTGTGTTGTGTGTTTTCTCAGGTTGGTTTTCCATCTGAAATAAAAGGTTTGGTCTCAGCTGCAGAGCTCTGCAGACCTGCAGGGCTTCCCGTTTGATGCCGCTCGGCCCTCTTCGTGTCCTCCGCTGCGTAATCACCAATGCATCCTCATGAGCCGCAGCACTTCCTGCAGCCACTGACCCATCAGAGAGAAATTTTCCGGTGGCAGGTTCTGACCGCCGGCGGTTTGAGCAGGGGATCGAGCCTGGACCCTCATTACTGCGATTTTGGAGAGGCTGCAAAGTCCACACTGGAGTCAGAGCTTTGAAGTACTTTGAACCCGGTGGGTGTTCAGAATAAAAAACCTCCAAAAAGTACACTGCTGCATAACTAAAGTTCCCACTGGTGAGGATCCGCTGAGGGAATTAAAGTAGGTTAGATATTGATTCAGTTGTTGTTTTATTTATACTCTGGTGCTTTAAAAATAGGTGTCTGAAAACTAGACATCAATTTTTTAATGTCTCATCTAAGAGCAAATCTCCAGACTGTAAATCATCATGTGACGCTGCAAAATGACATCAACTTATCAAAAAGTAAAGTAAATCCCTCTGCAATTTATATTTAATCTGTAACGTATTTGTAATTTTTATCTGAGACAACAAAAGTCAAGTAAACAGAGAAAAAACCAGCAGTTTCGTCTGAGTGTCACCGTGTGTTTGCTGCACGTCTCTAAATTGTGATTTAGCTGTGACTCACCTCCTCTCACATGAACAAGCCTTCGGTTCGATGGCGTCTTCCTTGAAACGTGTCCTCTGTGATTTGAGAAGACACTCAGATGGAAAGGCACTCAGCGGAAGGTTCAGGAGGGGAAACAGTAGGTACAACCAGGTCACCAGGCGCCAGCTCGAGCAGAAGAAGAAGAAAGTGTGAGCTCACGGCAAAGTTGGCAAACCTTTTCTTTACTTAACAACATATTTCCCTCCTGGTTTGTTACAGATGTTTAGACGCTGAGGCTCAAAATATTTGCTTTCACATCAACTTGGCCTCATTAACCTGCTAAAATTAAATGCATCTGGGCAAATCTTATGAAAATAAACAATATTTATGTATATATTATGTGCTTTTAATGCCTTTATTTAATAGTTTGGAGTGGATGTTAAATGAGGGATAAAAGAGTTGATGTATGACATTAAATAGCAGTTGCCGTGTCAAAGCAAACTGCAGTTTATGGTCACAATCCTAAAAGTACAATACGTAGGATTTAGTGGCATCTAATGTTGCAACTGCAAATTGCAATCCTAGTGGCCAAAACGTATAATTACATGTCATGTGATGCACAGGTGCGTTGCACAGGTTTTTATAGTGAAACAAGCTGGTGAATTCATTTTTATGTGACTCTTTCCTTAATCATAATTTAATCATTTCTGGTCCAAAAACATCTCAAACAACAAGAAGAGCTGAAAAATTAAATTGTTTTATTCCCATTTAAGTGAGTAGAGGGCTAAATCTGAAATTAACTGGTGGAAGTCTGTAGTGCACGTTATTCGCAGGCTCTTTAATGCAGTTGCTTTGCAGAAAACGATGATTTCATACACAATTCCTTTTTCAAACTTTAATCCAAACACACACACACAAAAAATACATACTGCCTATTAAATAATGCACACTGATTTTTAGACCATCCAGCAAAGAAATAACTCCAGCTCTTCAATCAATATACGTGCAAATGAGCACAAATATTTACAGATAAAGCCCTCAATGTCGGTAGTTGAGTAAACTGATCAAAAAACTAAATAAAGGTGTAAAAAAAAGCATTTTAGTTAAATGAAATAGAAAAAAAACTACTTCAGGACTTTATTCTGAAAAGTTTAAACCCATTCTAAACATTATTAAAGCAAAAAAGCAAAAAGAAACTTAAGAGAAAAAGCAAATAAAATTACAGAGTTTTAATATTTCTGCTTCTGTCACACACAGTTAGCATGTTAGCTGCTCACGTTAGCTCCTGCACTGGTTGGAGGGACTCTGGGTGTGTTACGCTGACTAAACATCACTGCACATCACATTACATAATGCCATGATATGAGGACATCATTAAGGCAGTGCCGGGGAGACAGGAGCCATCCCAAACAAACCCCCCCCCACCCTCCACCCCCGCCTCTTCCCGCCTCATCCCTACCAGCAAAGCATCCTGGGAGGGGTGCCCTTCAGCCGCCTACATCTCATTACACGAGCTTCAACGTGGCTCGCGGCGTCACGCTGACATTCAATTAAAGCCTTTCATTTTCCCATCATTTGCTCTGCCTCCGTGACTCCGCCGCTGCTCCTGCTGTCATTTGATAATTATTCCAAACATCCCTCCAATTAGAGGTGAATCTATTTATTAGCTCCAGCACCCCAGTAAGTGCAATACACCTGCGCCGCTTTTCAGGATGAGAGGATGGCGGACAGCGTGGTTTCTCAGAAGTGGAGCAGCGAGAGTTGCAACCTGATGGATCGGCAGGTTCTGGATCATGAGTCCTCACCTCCAACCTGAAGACATTTGGGTCTTTTGTCACAGTCTGGCTGCTCCGCCAGGATCTGAGACTCGACTGTGACTCGGGGTCAAACCTGAAATCGTGATGCATGAAATTGGCTAATTGCAGAGACGGTTGCTTTATTTGACAGATTACACACACTTCACATCACTGTATCACCTTCCTTATTTAATATTTTATACAAATGCAGAAAAATACGTCATGTTAAAGAAGATAAAGTGATTTTCCAGATATTTAATTAACTCTAATGGATGTGGATAAACAAAGCTGTTTAAAATTTCACTTCTTCCAAGAACTGTGGGGTCGAATTTCATGTGAAGCTCATCGTTACATCGTTGACTCACTATTTTTAGACCTAGTTGTTTATTATTTTAAGTTCCTTCTTTTTATTTCCAGGTTTCTGTCACAGTTTGGTTAGTTTGTGTAGATTTAGGCAAATAAACTACCATGTTAGGTCTAAAAAGAGCTCTTGGTTCAGGTCCCACCATGTGACTGAAAGGATCATATCTCCCATGTGTGTGATTTTCTGTTTTTTTCCCAAGTTGCATCCTCTTCTTTCACCACCAGCAGGCTGAAATGTTCACTTTTTCAGTGAAATAGGTGAATTAGATGCAAACCTTCATGTTGATTTCTTAACTTTTCTTCCTCCATCATCATATTAAGATCTATTACTCTCATTTATGACTGAAAACATGAGAAATTTAAGACATTTTCTATCTGAATCAGTTGTACCAAGTGTTTCATTCTAATTAAAAAACATTAGCATGCTAACACACTAAACAAGGCTAATAACAATGATAAACCATGTACAGGATCTGCAAAACTGCAGCATTGATTCAGGATTTCATGATTAAAAACTTTATTTAAAATCATTTTCCTGACAGATCGAAAGCTTGCCTAAGTGTTGGGAGCTCTGTTCAGTGTTTGGATATTTTTTTCTTACTGGTTTTATTGGGAAAATGTTACCATGCTGATGCAACATTTAGCTCAAAGCACTGCTGCAGCTTACAAATGAGCTCAAGGTGACTTTCTCAAAGGCCTTATTTTGAACATAGAAACAAACAAAAAAAAGCGCAAAATCTTCACCACTAAACCCAGAAAATGTTTAAAAATCACCTAAATGATTAATTGATTTTCCATAAAAACTGACACTACATAAATCACTAAATAATTTCAGATTACGTCCTCTCCTCTGCTGATGTAAACACACACTTTAAACACAATCAGAAGGATCTATTTTTCCATAAACACTCGTGTTTACATCCCAAAGTTCATCTCAGTCGGTGTCGCTCGTCCCTGCTGCCCGTTTCACCTCCATCCTCTCTAATGAAAACTGTCACATGTCTGACGTGTAATTACATAACACTTGTCTCTCTAAATAAGCTTTTTAAGCGGTGATTACCCAGCAGTCACCAGCTCTCCTTTCCATAGATCCACAATAAGTATCGACAGCGCGACCCTCATTAAAACCTGAAGGGGTGAAAGGTCACGAATTGACTCTGACTTATCGATGCAGCTCGAAATGGATAAATGGCTCACAAAATACCAGAGATGTATGAATAAATCATGTGTGTGTGACACCAGGAGCTCCTCAGGAACAATCAGGCAAAAAATACACTGCAATTAAAGGAGCTTAATATGAAAATAAATGCAAAAATGCAAATTAAAGCAAGAAAAGCTTCTTTTTTTTCACTTAAGATGTCATTGAATTGCCAAGTTGTTAAAATATGCAACAAATAGATGTTGAAAGTACAAATTATTAGCATTTATTTATCTTTTCACAGCCACCTTCTTCTCTTAATTTCACTAATTAAACTTTATAATAAGAATAAGATCTGGATCTCAGTTTCCACATTCAAAACTTGAGTCTAAAAATGCTCCATTTAATAAGCAGCAGAGAATAAATGTAAACAAACATGAGTGACGCCGGTTTCAGCGCCTCTCAGGGTTTTCTGAGGTCGCAGCGTTTGATCGGCTCGCCCTCCTGTAATATTGACGTATGCTAATGATCGAGAGGGTAAATTCGGGGACTCGCTGCGGTTCGGTTTCCCACTGAGTGACACATCTGACACAACGGTAATGAGACACTTAACAGCTCCTCAGACTTCCAGCTGAGCTTCCCGTCCGCTGGACATGAGACTGTGTCTGTCGTTGAGGACGTCTCTCAGGTCATTCATCCTTCAAAAAAGAACAAAAATGTTTGTTCTTGTTCAGATATTTCTTATGTTTTATTGTTTATAAGTAACTGTCTTACTGACTTGCACAGGATTGCCAGTATTTTAAAAAATGGGCCCTTTTTTAATGCATTTCTGAGTGGAAATGACGGATACTTACCAAAAGTTTTGCAACAGTTCCAGTAGATTCCCGTAAGAGGAAGCTGTGAAATGACAGCAGAGGCTGCAGTTTAATCTTTTGGGACACCTGCAACCGTCTTCACCACATCCTCATCCACTTTAACTGCTTTTCTGCCACCGATGAGTTGCAGTTGTTGTCTTAAGTGTTTGACAGCGTCATCCGGTAGATCTGAATAAAGAAAGACCGTTTAAAAACAAGTAAAATCCATTTTTGTTTGACCAGAAAACAAAAAAGTCTGATTTCCAGTTAAACAATCAGCCCTCCATCACCTGAACTTTCACTTGTAGAAGTTGGAGATGTTTCTTCATCACCTCTCAAAATCTGCATATAAACAAATCTGCAGGAATTAAAAAGGTCAGAGCCGAGATTTCAAACTTTGCTGCTTGATTTGCTGCAATAACACACACTTTAATATTGGTTTTCTGACATAAAATCATCTTTCTTGGGTTAATTGTTCAGTTATATCTTAATTTTTTGCCAAATAAATGTGAAAAGTGTGACTATTTTTTATAGCAAGATCTTTAATTAATTTCTAGCTTGTAAAACATTTAAAATTTTATTGATGACTCATTGTTAACTTCTATAAATAAATGGGTGATCCAACCTCCATATAATGAACCAGAAGTTAATATTATAACTAAACTTACATGATTATCTGCACAGTTTTAATGGAGGACTTAAAAAATAAGAGTCTTTACTGAAGCTTAAATCATTTTTACAACATTTTGCTGATTTTTAGAAAACTCAGTTTCATTGCAGCGTTCATTTTCCACAGTCTTTGGAAAGATGTCTCAAGTTTTCCCTCAGTATTTTTGCTTTTGATGACGAAACATTAAACTGTCATCAGCTTCTTGATAATGTGATGATCGGTTTTCCAATGGAAGCAAAAAAAAAGCTTAAAATAATCAAGAGGAAGTGAGCGGTTGGCGTTTTCAGTCACAAGCTCATGCGTCATTGAACCAACCTCATATTTCATCAATAGAAAACACATAAATTCAGCGGAAAAACACATAATATGTCGTTAAAAAATAAACTTTCTCTGTAAAATCTGTGTGTTTAAGACTCGTCTGTGTTGAAAAAGCAGATTTTTTTTCCCTTTTCTGAACTGACCTCTCCTCCCACAAACTGGCTGTCAGTCTTCTCTCATGTTCTTTACTCTTTAATGTCCCACATGTTCTGGTCATAAGGGACCGAGCGAGTGAGTCACACTCGTTGGCTTGTTTCGCTGTCTGCATTGATCGCCCCCCCTCCCCTCCTCCCCTCGTGGCAAATGGGTTCAACACGTCACTTTTTTATTTTTATAAAAATAGCATCACCAAATGTTCAGAGGTTGCAAAAGAAAAAAGAAAAGAAAGAAAAGAAAGAAAGAAAGAAAGAAAAATGTCTTGTTTCCACGCTGGTTCAAAGTTTGTATTTGTGTTTCTCTAAAAATAATAATTCCACATGTTGGTCGTAGTTTGATTGATTACCAGGCAGTCGAACCCTCATGTGACCCCAAAAACTGAGGAGATGGAGGATTAAAGAACGCTGAATCTGACTGTAAAGATGTAAAAAAAATAAGAAATAAGAGAAAAGGTTGTGTGTTACTGATGCAGGTTGGCAGGCTGCATGATGGGATTTAATCCTGGGCTTGAAAAATGTTTGCAGCTGCAGACGCTGACCGTAACTCCTCCACAGATGCATCTTATGTGTGGAAAAATGTGGGCGCGCTGCTGTCTGACACATGTAGCGTCACTGTGCTCAGTGTGGACGTCGTGTCCTGCCGCTCTCGCTGCATCAGGATGCGTTTTCCCAAAATATATCATGTCCAATGACAGAAAGCCTGAGTGACATTCACCTCACAAGATTATTTTTACAAAAGAAGGAGGTTTTTTCATCTTATTCAGCCATAAAATGGTTAATATATAACATAGCAGAAAATATATAAAGTACAGAATGTGCAAAACAGAAAACGCAGTGTGATAATAAAGGATTTTTACCTCTTTGTGCTCCAATATGAAGTGTGAAAGTAGATCTTTGAGAGCATCTGATCACTTTGCCCATCTGTGTATCAGGATATACAGTTTTATGTGTCTGATTCAAAGAGAGTTTTCTATTTTATTTATTCATTAGTAGGGCTGGGACTTTATCGCGTTAATTACCATAATTACAGAAAAAATAATGTGACTGTGATGGCCGCAGCCACACAAAGTAACATCCAGCAATGGTAATATTGTGCCACTCTCACCTAATTTATTTACACATGTTAATTTCATTTGCAACCAGCCACACCCAAAACAATTCAACATTAAGCACACACCACACTGTTAATTTGTTACGTTATCATTTATTTACTTCTGGCCTTGCAGTGTGTGAATGAAGTGCACACATTTTTACATTGTGGGGTCAAAATTAATGTTCTTTAATATTATATTAACCATTGTTTCTTTTGTCTTTTGAGTTACCGTGCTGGTGGGAGGTCCCTGGCTGGTGAGGCAAAAGGTGTGGTCAAGGGTGGAGGACTCTTATATCCTGTAGCCTGCCTATTAGGCCATAGCATGTGCTGCTGTGTTAGAGGGGGGATTTAGGTTTAGTTAGTTTCCTTTGTATTAGTTCTAGTTGACGTCCATCTTGTTTTTCCCTTATGTGTGATTTGGTTTGGCCGAACCAGTATATATGTTCCCTCATGTCTCATTATGTCAGGTCAGTTCGTTCAGTTAACCTCTTGTTTTCTCGCTGTTTTCTCGCTGTTTTCTCGCTGTTTTCTCGCTGTTTTCTCGCTGTTTTGAGTACAGTTCTATTTTGTTTACGTCTTTTACAGGTCTAGTTATTAAGTTCTCGGTTTGTAATGTTTTGCATTTTCATCGGGTGAATTAAAAACCCTATTTTTTCAAACAAACCTCCTGTTCTCTTCATGCCTCACTGCTTGGTCCCTGACAGTGACAAAAGAATTTTTTAACAAACAATATTTTTGCACTGCAAACAGCGCGGAACGTTTCTCGTTGCACGAGTTCCCGGAGTAGTTCAGTCGGTAGGGCGGGCATCCAACGTACAGAAGCTTCGTTCTCTACGTGAGTTCGATTCTGGCTCCGATCATTTGCTGCGTGTATATAAAATATAAAATTGAAAAAAGAAAAAAAAAAGGGTTTGGTGGGTGGAAAAGCTAGCACAGACAACAAAATGACAAAAAATGTTGCTTCTCGTGTCAAATATTGATATGCGATCAATTGAAATTAATTAATTACAAAGCCTCTAATTAATTAGATTAATTTTTTTAACCGAGTCCCACCACTATTTATTAGCTTCGTAAGCAGCATGGCCGATCAATCAGCCAGTTAAATCCTGACCGAAGCACCTCAGCAACAAAGCTAATGCTGCTAAACTGATGATGCTCCTATTAACCTCAGTTATTCTTACAAGCTAAGTGAGTGATGATCAAGCAATGGTGCTATGTAACTTAGCACAGGTTAGAAACTTGATTTTATTCATCAGAGGAGATGAAAACATGAACTTCTGATGCTTGAAGCTCGTGAACATTGTTAGCATCGTATCATGAGCATGTTAGCATGCAGACGTTAGCATTTTACCTCAGCGATCCAGAGCCAAAGTGCAGCTTCACGGAGCAGCTAGCATGTTTGCAGACTCTTTGCGTTGTTATAAAATGTGTCAGCCAACCTAAAATGACGAGAAAAACACAAACAAATCCAAACACAAAATCTCATTTTAGTAAGAAACTGTCAATAATTGCTCAGAAGACAAACTTTAAAAGGACACTTGGGGTAAATTTCATAACATCCACAGCCTTTTTTTGTTTTTTTAACTATCAAGCACCACCTCTGCATCTCTTTAGCATCATTAGCAAATATCATGTTTTATCTAAAGGCTATAAACTGCACGCATGAGATTTCACTCTCCACTTATACAGACTAATGTGGGCGTGAATCAGCTTGTTTTTATGAAACTAACCCCCCCACCCACCCATTATACAGGCCAGTAAATGTATAGAATATATAACACTTTCAGGTTTGATTCGTGCTTATTTTATTTCAGATATGACAAAAATATAACAAGTCTTTGTTCGTGACAGAAACATGTAGGCTAAGTTTTAACACATGCTGTCATTTCTTATATCAAGAGCTCAGTAAGTGTCAAAAACAGTGAAAAAAAAAAAAAATCTACATATATATATATAAAAAATCCTGTAGGTGGGCAGCATTTTTCTGGTTTCCAGTTGTGGGTGAGTGTAAATCAGAGGCTTTGAAAGGTGCTCATTATTTCAGGACATCAACAAAAGCAAACAGCAGACCGAAGTGGCTCGGCTCTACTGTAAACCCCGGCTGACAGGTAGACAGTGACGGGTAGACGTCTGAGGAGACGTGAGGCCTTCAATGTAATGTGCTGAGGACTGCGTCGTGTTTGAGTTAATAATTCATGGCAGATTTACAAGCGCCTACAGAAATCCTAAGATGTGCCCATAACTGTCAGCGGATGAATTCTTTAAGCACACCTACTGCTGCTCGTCCTCGATGTGTTATTCATAAGTCGCGCCTCGGTCTGGGTTCAAGATGCTGCACTTCACTTCGAGTGCCGCCGAGGGCTTTGAATTGTTCCACCCGTGACGCCAAATTGATTTTGGAGCAGCAGAGACTGTAAAACTGCTACGATCATTTGTTGCTTTCACTTACTGCTGGTAAAAAGGAACGTTTTTATGGGTTTTTTTTTTTATTTTAACAGGCTGACTGAGTATTAATAGACTTGTTCTGGACAAGATCTGTCACCAGATTTTCACCGCGGAGCCTAAAAGATTTCCAATATCCTGTAAAGATCATAGTGATTAATTATGCAGCCCAGGATTGTTAGCATTGACTGTCTCAACAACACTCAGTAGATTTAAGCAAAAATATGTGTAAATTTATGCTCAACTCGTTTGCATTTGACGCAGAAGTGCAGTAACATCCTCCTGAATATAAGCATGATACACTAGTTTCAATGGAGTGTTAGAACAAGCAGAATATACTGAATACATGACACTGTTATACACTGTGGGGAAATGAAAAATGTGTTTTTATGACTTTGAAGCTCCTTGGGGGAAACTGTGTGTAGGGGCAGTCAGAGATTGAAAACAATATACTTTCCTCCACATTGTATACACCAAATTTCTCTTTTTTTTGACTTGTTTAGGATGATTTAAAGCAATTAAATGCACATTTTGAGGTAATTTTTATACCTGATGAGACTAGAATTGAATAAATTTGAATGGTAAGTGTCAGGATTTGGACTAGAAATTAAAATTATTATTATTTAGGGCTGTAAAATGCTTTAAAGCTCAACGTTTGGTGACTTTAATCAGGTGAAAGATTTGATGAGACTCATGAAAAGTGTTTCTGAAAGAAGTCGCGAGGACAGTAAGTGTATGTGAAACATTAAAGGTCATATTGTAAAGTCCAGCTGGACTGAGGACAGCTGTAGGGAGACAGTCTGCTGAGAGCCATGTAGTTCACTGAGCAGGACACACACACACACACACACACACACACACAGGAGATGTCCCACAGTCACTGTAACCACAACCAGACACAAAACACACACACACAGACGTGCACAAACACCCTTGTAGCTTCAAAGTGACAACGCAACATCAGGTTTACTTTCATATTCAGGCTCACACACGCACACACACACGCACACACACACACACACACACACACACACACACACACATAAATGCAAACAAAGAATGCAAACACACACATTCACAGGGGAGACAAAAATAAACCCGAGGTGAGAGCCCAGTTAACCCCGGGCTGTTCGTGAGTTCAAGACAAGGCAGAGGTCAAAGGTCAGGGGTTGCAGCCACATGTGGTCTCCATTATCACACATCAGGACACAGCTGGATCTGAAGGGAAACCTGGACCTCACAGATCTGAAATCTGTTAAAGCTGTCAGAGGATCAGAGGCATGATGTTATATTAAAAAGTGCTTTTTTTAGCATCATGAAAATAAAACTACTACATGAACGCAGTACAGTGTAACTTTAACAGTGAGGAAACATCGCCACCTTGTGGATTTTTCAAATACTGCACTGATTTTTGAATTACCTCCTGACTTCTAACTACACAAACCAACTATTTTCTGATTGATAATTCATAAAACAAACATCTGTGGCTAAAAGAGCAACAACAGACTGTAGAAAAGAATATTAATTAATGCAAAACTTAACTGTTACATATTTAACACACAAAGGTTGATTACACATACAACTTACAGACAAGACAGAGAAGTTTAAAATATAAAACTTACCCTCAAATAGTAAGGCAGACATCATTTCTAAAAAGTTTAAACATAGAAAGAGTGGATAAAAATGGACATTTAAATAAGGAGGATAATCAGGAAATGGGAAGCAGGTGTGTTTGTGCAGTCAGATGAACTGTTTGAAAAGAGAAATGCAGGATCTGGAGCGCTGTTGGACGAATAAACAGCAAGAAATGGTGCAAAAAGTAAGAATTTTCTCATTCTGTGACACTCTGTGGTTGTGTAAAGTGACTTTTAGGTAGGACTGCACTGAAAATGTCACTCTTTTAAGTAAAAATGTTGTTTTTAGCAGCATTGTAACTAAACCAAATCGAGACGTCCCACATAAATTTAAACATGATATTTTTTTTTGATTTATTTCATAAAAACTCCAGCTAAAGACAAGTCATAAAACTTTAATTTGATTATAATAATAATGTTTCAGCTGCTCAACGTTATACTTTACTCGGTTGAGGTCAAACTGGACTCAAGTTTGTGGAAAATCAAGAGTTTTTTAAGTTGCAGAAGGTTCAGTTGTCTCAAATATTGATATTTGATGCTTAAACATGAAGCTCAACAGCAAAGCTTTTTTCATTAATGTCACATCACTTTCATGAAAGCTGTCAGGAAAAGAAGACAAAAATCATGAATATTTAAAACTTGTTGAAGCTGGGTGTCACAGAGTGAAAACCACTTTATCTAATTCATGATAATGTGACATTTATCGAGGGAAAAACTAACCTGTCAAAGGCCTAAATATGATAAAAAGAGGATCAAAATATGTTGTTGGATGAATTAAAAACTATTATATGAGGTTTCTATGTCGGGTGGTAGAATTTGGAAATGTTTATGTGTAATTTCTGATGATACTGTCAGATGATTGAACAGTTGAACAAAAAATTAAAGGGATAAACTGAAGGCTAATACAACTATAAACCCAAAAACATTCACAAAGCCTGATACAGATGTGAGCCTGAGAGATACAGGCTAATACCAAAACACGAATTACAGTTGAAACTGTTGTTAGTTATTTGTCAGTTTGTACAAAATTCACAACAATTGGATCCTATTTTTCCAATTAAATAATGTAAGTCACTGCTCTGCCTTCTCATTTGTGGGGATTTGATGCTCTTATTCACATTTGATTTTACAAACTATCTCAATAAATAAGCTAGACTCGTTAATAAGCTAATATAGATATTTTTCTCTGTTTTCTGGTGGCTAATAAAAAAAGTATTTGAAAAATTAGAATGACATTTTGGGAAATATACTCATTAGCTTTCCAGTGAATGTTAGATGGGGATTTGATGCACCATCATGTGAACTGAAGCAACAGACCTGATAGCATTAGCTTAGCTTAGCACTAATCATGCTAGCTCTGTATCTCTTTTGATGTAAAATTAATCAATGACACTAAACTTTGCAAAATTTTCTTGCTTAAAACTTTTCTCGTAGATTCCGCAACGTTTAGCCCAAATGCTCAAAATTAAAACTTCAGATTGTACTATATATTAGGGTTATATATTAGGGTACTATATATATATATATATATACACACACACACACACACACACACATATTTAAATTGGACTCAGCCAAGCGCACTGCTCCAGTCTGGCCACAAGATGGCGGCAGAGCTCAGCCCCCTGCAGCAGACTTAAAAACTTCATTAAAGTTAATCAACAGCTGTTAAGTTTATTCTAACAGCTTAGAAATAAGACTTAATTAAGAACTTTGAAACTAAGAACTTTATTAACACACATTTATTTATAACAGGAACAAGTTTACCCCATTTTTCTTTTCTTTAATTTTCTTTTTTTAAAGGCTACAACTTCTTTCAGAAGTGGAAAAGTTGAAGATATACTAGTGTGCAAACTTTATTTTAAAGAGTTTTGAGGTTTTATCTGTTTTCTCTCATCAGCAGCCTCTCTCTCTCTCTCTCTCTCTCTCTCATCAATCACATGTTGCTGCTGCAGCCTCGTAAACGCGGAGGAACGAGGCGGTGCTTCGCCGGAGCAGAGGGGTCATAAGCGGCTCGCTCTCGGTGGTGTGGACTCTCCTCGCCCTCCTCACCCACCTCACCCTCCTCACTCTGTCCGCCTTGCCTTGCCTGGCCTTGCCCTGTCCTGTCCTGCCCGCTCGGTCCCTCCTGGAGTTTGTTCACGCACAGCAGCATGGAGGGAAGCAAAGGAGAGGAGCGCTCGGCCGAACAGGCTGCGACTTTGTTTGGGGCTTCAGATCTGGAGAGTCAGAGGAGAAACGCTGGACGCGGAAAGAAGAGGAATAACTGTACAATCATCACTGTGGTACGTTCAAATACACACCTCTTCAACGCTGCAGACGACACTTGAAGGCCACATGGTTGTGTTTACTCTGATACTCTTTGCCCCGGCTGATATATTTTTTTATAATTTAAAAAAAAGATGCTTTGAATCCAACAAGTTTGTGTCTTGTTGCACTTTTTAAAACAGCTCTAATATTCCTGACAATTCTGCAATATAACACATATTTTTTATACTCAATAGACCTCTTGTAAACATTTAAATGTGGTTTTTATTCTGTGTGTCTTTTTGAGGCTTTAACAGTTTTATCACTGGACCTTAACCTGCTTCTGTAAACTTGATAAGTGTCCATAAACTCTCTTTGGATGTTTACTTTAAAGCTTAATGATTAAGTTTATACAGAAACACAATCTGCAGCAGCACTTACACTCATTTCATTCATTTCCGAGCAAATATAGCTTTTGTGGAAACTTACCGAAACACCGTCTGGGTCCATGAAAGTGTTTCTACACTGTTTGCTCAGTGTCATTAATCCACAGCTGTCAGAAGGGTCAGTGCTGCCAGTGTGAAAGTGGAAACAAATTGTTTACACTGCAGTGCAAAGAGACAGAGCCCGGAGGCGTCTCTCTGCATTTACAGATCATCTGGCATGTTTGTTGGTCCAACCTGAAGCCGGACTGGACCTTTAAGACCACAGAGCTGAATGTGATCCTGTGGGATGATGAAGTAAAGTGCAGCAATGTGTATGTGTTATTTTACAGAAACCTGGCTGTACAGTAGTCAGATGATTAATGTGAGTGCATGAAGGTTTGCAGGGGAGTGACACAAGTTTAGATTAAGCGAGGAAAACAATGAGTAAACTTGTAAATGATCCAAGAGCGCAAAGTTTAACCCTTTAAGAGCTCAAATTCAGCTGTACTTTACTATAAAACTAAGAAAAGCAGATAATTTTAGCATTTAAGAACCACAAACCATCAAATTTTTGGCAATTTTGCATGAAAAGTAACTTGAACGGTTGATCGATCAGCCTATTATAATAGTTACAGATACATCTCCTCTTATTGATGGATCAGTCGAAATGATGCAGCTGTTTAGTTTTGACATTTTTGCACAAAGTCAGAGAATCTTTATTGTAAAAAAATATATAAATTCACGACACTAAGTTGTTTTTTTTTTGTTTAGTTTGAATAAATATGTCTGTCACACTGAAAAGCACCGTGACGAGGTGACACATCCTCTTTCACAGGACAGATGCTGCTGCTTTTGTATTTAAATGAGCGTAAAATCAGGATTCTGTGCTGCTGTGAGACGAAGCGACAGGTCCGGCTTTCGTTTTAACTCTCTGTCTGTCTGTCTGTCTGTCTGTCTGTCTGTCTGTCTGTCTCATGACCTGGAGGAGAATCTGCTCGGACAATGTGACTGTTTTTCTTTGTATTCTCGTCACAGAGGAAAAGACTGAAAAAACAATAGCAGCTTTTATTGTTTTCAGCTCCTTGAGGCTTTTGAGACAAAGACCACACACTCCACAGAGGAACTAAATCTGTCATAGATTTGAGGCTTTCGTAGAAGACTAAAATTAAAAGCACTGCGAAGAAAAACGTCATTCAGTGCCTTAAACACAGCATTCATGCAGCTGTGGTCGCGGTTGTATCCGATTTTTTGCAGGAAAAAGATTTAAATAAATTCATACAGAGGGCTGAATTTGTACACTGCAAGTGGAAAAGTGCATTAATCTCCCTCATCGCTGAAACATAAACTGCACAGACAGCAAATCATCCGAGTGTAAAACACACCTTTCAGACTGTTTACTAGCAAACTCCAGCGAAAACCTCAAGAACCAGCGACTTCGGCTGCTGTCTGTTTGCTTCTGATTAAACACACATGTGGGAAAGTCTAGACGCTAACGTGCCCGCCGTTTCATTTTCTGCTCTTAATTGTCATATTTGTAAATGTTCCGCTGCAGTGTTATTCAAGGATGGTTGCAAAATCGTCAGACTAAAAGCAAAAAAAAAAAAGAAAAGCAGGGATATTTTTTAGGAAAAATGCCTCGTGGACTTTGATTCGGAGTCCCAGCAGTCCGGTCAGCTGTTTGCTGTGCAGACAATAGAGACGAAACTGCAGTTTGTTGTGTGTTTTTTCAGAGTCAGACGAGTAGGTTTCCACCAGACAGACAGTTTACTTTTACAACCCACAGAGACCACTTGTTTCCCAAAGAGCCGGTCGAGTCCAGATCTCCCTCCTCCCGTCTCACTCTCTTCACCTATAGCTGCAGAAAATAAGTGCACATACTCAGACGCACAGTCGCATATTTTCATACCTGTCTAGGAATTCTTGTGCATGGGAGTCGCACTAAATGGATTACCTGTGGTTGGCGGTTCCCACAATCCTGCCTGTCAGACTAACTACAGCTTTCAGAGTGAATTAATTAAAGGACGACTGAATGAAAATATCTAATCTGGTGTTGAGTCAGAAGAGTGTTTCTTTTCTTTTCTTTTAAAGAAGAAAATGTAGATCAACATGGATCAACATCCTCCTGGAAGTCAGCTTTTATAGGATTCAGGTGTTAAATTCTTAGCTTTCTGAGTTTTAAACACACATTTGGTGAAAAGGCAGGAGATTAAAATTAGATGATTTCTAAGGTTGTTGAGATCCAGTGAGATGAGGTTAAAAAGTTAAGATCTCTGTGACTAAATGGGATTATTGCAACAGATAAAAATGTCAGGACAAAGACAGGAAGTACTGCAACATTTTGTGCCAAGTTAGTTCATTTTTTTTTCCTACATCGCCCGTTTGAAGCAGAGGATGTCGATGTCGTCATGCGATGAATAAGCATCACATGTTGATAGAAAATAGACTTTCTTTACGCAAATCATGCACCACTGACCTTCATGGACATGTTGCAATTTTAATATAACTGAGGCACAACTCTTCATTTTCAGCTTTCTGGCTCCACAGTAATTAAGCCAGCATTATAACCTCTGCAGGCCCTGATGTGGGTGTTGCAGGGGCTTCAAAATAAGCAGCAATGATACGACTGCTGGACATCGTCTTCTGTAAATACACAGATTCTGACTTCTTTGAAACGCCCCTTCAAATTACAAACAGATCAGATAAAAACAGACAGAAATGACCAGCACAGCTTACAAAGATGAAGGCTCGGCCCTTCATCCACCTGTGACCTTTTGGATAACAAAGGGCCAAGAGCAACATTTAGACAGTTGGAGATGATGGTGCTGCAGAAGGTGGAGGTAATTCGATTACACTGGGCAGAGTTAAAGAAACAAAAAAAACAGCCCACCTTCGCTCGGCATCGCAAGACTTTTATCCCTTTTGAATAAAGACTGAAGTCTCACAAAAGCAAAAGAATCAAGTAAAGAAGAAGATTTAAAGTCTGCAGTCACATTAGCATTTCTGTTAGGCTGTAATTGCTTGTGTTAAACAACATGTGTTGATTCTGGCGCCCCCTGTGGACGAAAGCAGTAGTGTTTTCCTTGTAAGGTGACAGTGAGCTTTTGTTTTGGAAACGAGTGAAAGAAGGGAGCAAATATTTAATTCAGATTGATTCATAGCAACTTAAAAAGTTTCTGGCCGGATGTTTATCATGCTATAAAAGGGCAATGCTAATATATCGACGCCCATCTGCTTCACAATCCCACTTTAGCCTGTTAGCATTTGAAAATGCTAAACATGGTCCCACTAAGCACGATGGAGGTACAACTAAGGATTATGGGAATGTCAGTAGTTCTTTAGGTGTTTGTTTTGTAATCCAGAGTATTAAAATTTTAATCTGAGGAAGGTTCTGGAGGAAAAGTCAGTGAATTGACTGATTTAATTGATCCCAAAATTGTAAAACACTTGTTCTGTTGTTGGGATTAAAGGTGTTCATGAACTGCAAAATGCTCTGATTTATAGTTTTTCTTCCAAAAGTTTTTTACAGTATGTTAATATTATGTTTACAGGGCATTTAATCTATATCAGAGTATGTCAAGAAGAAGCTTTTGTCAAGACCGTCTTCACCACAACACCATTCAAACACCCAGTTTCATTATGGTTTCTAGCAGCTATAAGTTAAAATGGCAAAACAAAGTTCAGTCATTTGAAAAGCACGTGCAACAATGCTGTTCATCACTGTTGGAGTGTTTGTCTACGTTGAGTTTAACCTTGTTTGTTTTGACCTTCATCTCACCAAGCATCTAAATCCAAACATCTTCGGCCATGTTTGCCAGCAGCTGCACAGATTTATGAGCTGTTACCTTCGCTAACAAACATCCTGACGTTTGCTTGTCTGGGTTTTCAGGTTCTGCTGCTGTGCTTGCTGGTCGTCATCTTGGCCGTGGTGCTCTCTCTGAGAAAAGGCGATGATGGAAACGGTAGGTGCTGATGACACTTCACAGCTGTAGCATGTTTTTTGATTGTGCTCCCCCCCGCCTTTTTGTACGTTTTCATCATCACAGACACCAGCTGTTTTTTAGTGGCTAGAAGGGTTCAGTTACTGCAGCTTAAAGAGACTTTGGGGAGTTTCTCATCTTGAGCATTACAAGACATCAAAGCGCTTTGAGACGAGTCTCTTCACTTGGCAGTTACTTTTAAGTAAACTGAGTTATTTACTGCATTAAAGTCTGTGGGTGTAATTTGAAGATTTATGAATTTGGCGCCCCCTGTGGTAGCATTGAACCAAAACAGATGGTGAAAGATCCGTAAAAAACTCACCATTCTGGTTACCGTAATGTCTAAGCAGAGCACTTTGGAGCGAATGGGCTGTAAGGAGTTTCGAGTGAGCTAATTGCATCTTTCTGGAGACAAAAACATACTGAATGCAACCAGAATACTTGGAAATATGTTCATATAGAAACAAATATGGGCTTTGAGTTTAAAATCTTTGCAGTTCCCCATTTGTTTTTAAACAGAGCAGCAATTCTCAGAGATTTAAGACAAACAGCATAAGACGGAAGATACTTCGGCTCCAACAAACAGACAGAAAAGGCCATACCAGATTATATTTTGGTGGATTTGTACTATAAAATGCTCTAAAATGGTAAAAAATCCATGGCTCCAAGTTGTCAGTGTACATAAGATTAAAATGAACCGGCATCCTGCTACTATGAGGCTCCAAACATGCTGTTGCAGAGCTTGCTAACGTCCCACTATAGATCCCTCCGAAACTCTAAACTGCCTGTATTTTGAGCAACAGTTAAAGAGGATCAAGTTACCAAACCGGCCAGCGAATGAGAGCCATGGAGGTGAACGTTAACCCCCTGCATGTCACTTGTCCACCGGATATGTGTCCGTCAGGGTGGTGCAATCAGACCCCCTTTTTTCTTTTTTTTTTTAAGTCTGCCGTTGCAAATCGTGTCGTAAACACACATTAAAGTGAGGCAGGAATGTTCACGCAGGGCTGGCATGCTTCACGCAGCTATAGATTCGCTCTGGTTAGACGTGGGCAGTGGCGTCAGTGTGCTCTTTGTTGCAAACCACCGTGCCAAAACGCCCCCCTCTTCCATTTTCGGGGGCAGCAGCGGTGACTGTGGGTAGCTGTCCCCGGACTGGGCGGGGTGCTGCGGCATTTCCCTTTACCTTAACCATCCTACCCTGCTGACATGAAAGCCATATGGGGAAGCTAAAATTCTGACTTCTCATTCACCCAGATTCATATTTGGGTTTTTTTGTTTTTTTTTCTCACATCTATGCAGCTCTTATGGAACTCTTACATCTTTCATAAGGGTTTTTTCGGTCAGGCCTTTTGGAAACAGATGAAAAGAAACAAAAATAAACCCCAGGAGGTTCTTCCTGGAGGCTGACAGCGTGCAGCATTAAAAAACGCCTGAGAGCGGGTTTTCCCGGTGAATTACAGACCACAGCGGCTCGTCTCCTGAGACGCAGCATCCCCACGTTCGGTCCAAACCGCACTGCTGGCCTGGAGAGGCAGTGAGGAGGGCCTCTCTCACCGACACGCTAAGACTCCCTCTGTCATGTGTCCAGGCAGCAGCAGCTACAGCAGCAGCAGCAGAAGACGTGACAGATGTATCAGGGAGGCAGCTGCTTGAATGTCGAAAGAAGTGGCTTGAAGTTGCCGCTCGGAGTTGCCTCCTGTGGGAGTGAACTCGAGCAGGAGTTTAATTTTAAATGCTGCAGGAGCTGCTCAGATTAACTGTGTTTGTTTCGTGTCACAGCGACGACAAGAACTTGAGCGTAAACTTTTAATTTAGACTTCACTGCAGCACAAAAGAGAGAACCTCACCTCCTCCTGATTATGTAGTTATGCACTTCCTAAACCCATAAACTGTTATTTGATGAGGGTTTTCCCTTTGGGAGCAGCAGCCAATGTTTCAGGGCTCCCAGTGTAGTTAGCGGATTATCCGGATATCCGGGTAACTGTAATCCGGGCCCAGATTTTATCCATGACTTTTCATGATAGCAACTTTACCTCCAAACTCAACGACAACTCAAAAGGTTTTTTAATCTCAATGAATAGATAGCTACATGGATGCCTTTAAATAATTTAAAAAAAGCTAATAAAAAGCTAAATTACCACCAGATTATTAGCTCAGATTGCATTTCAGCTAATGTGTTTTGCCTCTTTTTGCACATTCGCTGTGTACCTGCGTGCAGCGGAAGCCTGCTGAAACCTCATTGGTTAACACCACATGAATATCAACAAAAACCAGAATGAAACTCAGCGTTTTCCTCGGTTTGCTTCCCTTTTTTTTAAGTATTTTTTTTCTAGGGGTCGCAGTGAAACTGCAGTGAAAAGCATCTTGAACGTCAGCAGTGTGACGTAGATCTGAGTGAAACTGGATGACTGCAGGAGTTTAGTTATGAAAAAGGATTTAAATCAAATCCTTGACATTTGATTGGATTGTGAAAAGCAGTTTATGATGTTTGAAGCTTGGAAGTGACCCTAAATCACATTTTATCATCAAGATGGGTTATCAAAAACAAATATAAGTTCTACAGAAAAACACAACAGGAAAACAAACCATTGTGATGTACTGAGGGAGAATTTTAGGCACAAACAACCAGAACTGTGGCGAAACAAAATTCGAACTCGGAGTCGTAACCGTAGACTCAAGTTTCAGGTCCGTAGTTAAAATTGCAATCACATGCACCAGTGATCACAAAAAGGCATGAAATAAAGATGCTAAAGAAAAAATAAGCAGCTGTTTACTAAAACTTTTATTATAATTTATAGTGATTTTGATTATACTGCCCCCAAGTGTCAGAAAAATATATAGATATGTGTTTCACTGTGCATTATCTCACATTAAGTCTCCAGTGTGATGGCTGCTAGTTCAGTGATCACACCTCTTTAAGAAACGCTGTTTTGACTCCCTGTTTTGTCTCCATGGGAACGAACTCCAGATGTTTTCTATTGCATGTGAGCACATCTGCCCGGCACTGCAGCATCTGTGATGTTTTGAGTGTTTTGTCTTTGTCCACTGAGTCAGTCTGCGATTTTAATCCGGTCCTGTCTTTGCACAACACGCTCATGTGGTTCGGTGGAAAGACTTTGCTGGCCAGAAAGTGGAGAGGAAACCCTCAGCCTCCTTCCATCTTAACTCATCCTGTGAATAAGTGGATGATGAAGAGGTTTTTCTGCACTTTCACTTCCTGTTGTGTGCCGGTTAAATGACTTAATTCCATTTAATCTAATATCCTCAAAACCTCTCTGTCAGCTTCTTTGAGAACACAAGATTTTCTGTTAAAGCTGAAACAGTCGTATCTCTGTTTTGTCCTTCACTTTTCTCACTTAGTTTGAAGAACTTTGAAAAAAAAATCACACTTTGGAGGTGTCTTGCTGAAGTTGCCAAACCCACAAAATCCTGATAAAGCATGTTGGGTTTTTGAGAATAGTTTTGACACTAAATAATAAAAATAAAGCTTCTATAAGCTTTAAATAGGAGCAACATCCACTAAATACTGTTTGTACACAATCACATAGATGCTAGTTGTCATGTAAAAGCTGTTTTTTCTGCTCTAAACAAGCTTGTGAGGACTTAAAAGTTTGGTTCAGCTGGATTTTCTCTCCTGCTTTTCTTACTGTGACAAAAAAAGCAAGACTCTGAGGTCGGTACATATGTCGACTCCCTGACGGTGACAGCAGCTGCCACACGGAGTATAAAAAGGAGAGCGTTGGCTAACTGTAGCCTCAGTTTGTTCCTCTCACACATAGCTGCTGGTTGCATTGACCAGAGCGAGCCCGATGGAGAACATTTATACCTCTGCAGTGGCAGCGAACACAACAGATAACTGGGCTAAATTCAGAGCTGAACAAGATATTTAAGGTTGAAGAACAGAAGTTTAATGGAGATGAACATCTCCGTTATGGCCATGCTCTTTCCTGGTGGGACAGTGGTGGTCTGTCAGTGACCCTTGACCCCTCACGTTACACTTCTGTTGCATATTTTAGGTCTAAATATGCTGGGAGGGAGAGATTTAGCATAATTTAGGATGAAGTTCCCCTTTAGCATCAATTGTTGCTTATTTAGTGATGAATGTTTATGGTTATTGAGAAAGATTTAAGAAGAAGAAACGTGATAGGACACTTTTATTCTTTAGTAGCTTTGACCAGTAAATAATAATCTGTGTTTTGGCGTGATGTTAGCATGCTACACTTAGAAGCTACTAGAGAAAATTAGCTTTACAAATATTTGTTGCTAACTGTTTTATTCATTTTTTTCATGTGTTTCTTGCTTGCATTCTTGTTTTCATTGTTATGCATTGTTTCTGTCCTAGCATGTCAGATCAGTTTTGTAAATGTGAATTGTTTTTACATGTCTGTTCATTTTTGATTTCTAGGGGGCGTTATCAACAGGTTTTAACCAAAATTCCTCAGAATGCAACTGGATAGATGTTAGGATAGGTGTACTTGGTTGAAATAGGTGCATCAGGCAAAGAAAACAAGGTCCTACTGTCAAAAGACGAGGAGAACTTGTTTTGTTGTGGCTAAATTTAAGCTGTGAGCTCTTTTACGGAAAGTGACGAGGAAGAAAAGCTGACGTTCAGGTTGAGTTGAGGATACACAAACACATGAGAGGACAAACTATGAGTCACCTTTGATAAGAAAGAGAGACCACAGTTGAATCTTACCAAACATGACGAGGGTAGATCCATCAGTCAGAGTTAATAAACTGTGAGCTCTGCAGTTTTATCTGCTAATTTTGCACAATTTCGTCACTTTCGTGTACGTTTCCGCATGTGTGGTGTGTTTTAATGTTAGTGTGTCACATGTTTGTGGCTGTTGGATTCCTGGTTAGCATGAAAATGCAGTCAGGAATGACGGGTGGGTGGCACTCGTGGCTCTGTTTCTGTTTGTTTATGTGCTGTTTTTTCTGTATTTATTTGCGTCGTCGTGTTTTTTTGTTTGTGTGAGCTGCTCTGAGTCCTCATGTTGGGGGTTGGATGGTGGTTGTGGAGAAGGTTGTTGGAAGGGAGGGAGGGATGAAAACAGGGTGTGAAGCTGCAAAAATCCATTTTGTTTGTTTTTTGCTTTGTTTTGTGTTGTTATGTTGTGTTTTTACAGTCACATTAGCTTAAATTGCTCAGATTTGCTAAAAACAACTGGAATCAAACCATTTTTCACTGACGACTCTCTTCTTTTCCATCAGAAGAGGGAATCTGGCTTCAGCAGGCCGACGTGGAGATTCAACAGCCAAAGTGTCCACCTGGGTAAAGCAACACTCTTCTTCTTCTTCTGTTGTTGTTGTTATGTGAGAACTGATGCCGTTTTGATAGCAAACAATACCTCCAATCTGAGGTGACCTCATTCGCCTGAAACCGACCGCTTTCCCACGTCTTCGCTCAGTTTCTTTCTGCATGTTTCAGGGCTGAAAATGAAGCTTTTCAGCTCTGTCGCCCACACTTATCTTCAGTTGCTGAGTTGAGCCCTTTGTTCCCAGCATGCACTTCTGTAGACGTTAAAGTGTGACTACGGAGGAACATAGAAAGGCTCACTGTCTGTTCAATAACCCGAACACATGACTTTTTTTATACGATGGTGGTGAGTAAGTGGAAAAAAAGCCATTTTAAGGGAGAGCTGGCAAATGACTAATCAGGCATGTGTTGATGAGTGGGTGTGCATATGTGTGTGTGGTCACTTGTGTGTGTGCGTGTGTGTGTGTGTGCGTGTGTGTGTTTTTCTGCTTTGGTAAGGGAGGAACCCCAGACAGCCTCATTAGATCATGGACAAGAAAACATTTTGGTCCAAATGAAGCTATTTTTGGTTTCAAAACATCATTCAAACAAGAAAAGTCGTCTGCATTTTTTTTTAAAAAACCCCACAGTTTCTGACTTGTTTTGGTTGGTTTATAGTGTTTCTGTTCACACATAACACACTTTTTTCTTAATGTGTTTTGCTTTGTATACAGAGGAAGAAACTTTTTTTTAGACATGTTAAGTTTTTTTTAATACAAGTTTGCAAGGCCAAAAGGAAAAATGGAAAAGCAGATATAAAAAAACGGTTGCTTATCCTGTTTCCTAAATGACTCATCAAAATTAAAAAAAAATATAATTATATATTTCTTAATCAAGAAGTTAAATATAATTTCAATGTAGAGTATAAAAAATCTGATCAAAGAATTTAAACAATATGAATATGAGGGTTGAATTTAATGTTAACTTTGGTTATTTGACACTATTTGATACTTTTGATTGATATTACAAAGTATATAGTTTTAAGTGCCCATCTGAAGGTGGCTGCAATATTTTTACGGCTATAAAATCACATATAAAGAGGCAATAACCTGTAATATAAAAACCTCTTGCAGGTAATATAAATGCAAAGCTCCCACTTGTGTGACTGAAACGTGTCTGAGTCTGCAGAGACTCTTTTAATCTTTGATTTATCACCAGTAAAACAAAATTTCTCCTCCTGTTTTCCTCCTATGGACTTTGGTTTTGACTCCATTCGTGCTCACTCAAAGAACTGCTTTGTTTTCTTTCTAAAACCGACCTGCTGCTGCCAAAGATGTCCGAGTGTCCTGCTGAGTAATTATTCCATTTCCTGTTCACACACCCACCTCGGCATCCGCCCGGAGCATTAATCCTCCTCTCTGTTTTCCCCCAGTTTTTCCAGGCCTCCTCTCATCCTGGTGTCCTTGGACGGTTTCAGGGCAGGATACCTGAAGGATCACGGCACACGCCTTCCCGTCATTAGCAAGCTGCGTAAGTCACTGACGTTATCGCCTCCACAGCTCTTCATGCTTCTGCACAGATCCTGGTTTGACCAAACGTTGCTCTTCTTCTGCAGGAAACGCTGGAACAACAACAACGTACATGAGGCCCGTCTACCCCACAAAGACCTTCCCCAACCATTACAGCATCGTGACTGTGAGTGTTTTAAGGAGGAGTTTATTTAAAGGACACAGATGGTCAGATTTGTTGGTCCAGGACTTGTTTTATTCATGGAGAAAGAAGAGCTCATATTGTTTACTTCGTCTTGAAATGTAAGGGAGAAAAAAGTGCAGCATTTCTCCCTGAAATCTTAAAAAACAACCTCATAAATCACACAAAATTTGCCAAATTCACTTACATTTTCTACAGCACTGCACCACAGTTCATCCGTGAATTTGGGGCTTTTCCCGGTGATTGCAGAGTCAGGGGCTTTTCATGTCACCATGGAGGCTTAATGGCTCACATGTGCTCGTTCAGAGGAACATCAGCAGAGCTCGAGGGCCCACAAAGTGGATTTCACCTCTCGGCTGGAAACCAGATCCTGCAATTAGAATTAACCGCTGCAGTAATCAGTAATATTTAGATTAGAAAAGGCAGAAGAGACGAGTTAATCACCACATAATCCCTGCAGCCACAGAGACCAAACAAACTCACTTTGATTGTGTGTTTTTTGTATATTTATCTGATTCCTGCAGGGTCTTTATCCCGAGTCTCATGGGATTGTGGACAACAAGATGTACGACGTGACCCGAAACGCTTTCTTCAGCCTGAAAACTGAAGAGAAGTTCAACCCAAAATGGTACCAAGGAGAACCGGTGAGTGGATCAATTCAACCATGATGGGTGGAAACTCACCGTTCAGTAAATATCAGCCTTAAAAACTCCTTTATAAAGCTGTTTGGACCTCTTTAAGAGGGGAATAACTTCTGCTAAATCAGCAGTGAGGCTCCGTCCCCTGCTTTCCTAACGTTTCCATTACATATCTGAAAGAAAGAGCCAGAAAGTTTTGTTCTATAACTTGTGAAATCTTGTGAAACACACCCTGATTCATCGGAAAATCTGACATGAAGCAACAAGAAGGAGGTCAGAACATTCTGTGAGACACGTGTTGTGTTTTTTTTAAAGTCAAGTAAAATCATCTCCTCCTAAGACGAGCTTCTTGATATAATTATGGATCCCTCTTGTGCTAAATGACAGCTTGCGATGGCGGCGAGTCGTGCTCCCGTCGATGCTTCGCGGCTCCAGTTTTGAATGAGATGCCTCTTAAATCTGAGTCCTGAACTTTGTGACGAGCTGCTTTTTAAAAAAAAAACACCAAACATGAGTGAAAAAAGTTCAGAGGAGTGACGGAGAAAGAGATGAGAGATGAGCGATGACCTCTTCAACGCATTCCTTTGTAATATAATTAAGTGCATGTGTGTAAAAGTACTCACAAGTCTGCTGTGTGAATAAAACGTGTACAGATCAATCTGATGCGTATTGATTCAGCATGAAAATATGCAGCTGGATTTCCCATCAGCCCTCACTGCTCCCTGATGGATCATCTGCTGCTCTGATGCTCTCAGATAAACGAATTAGGTTTTATTACAGTCATCATTAAAACGAAATGACTCTTACTCCTCTGATCCTCCTCCTGTTCTCCTCCTCTTCGCTCTTTCTCCTCTTTTCTTTTCCATTTTTCTTTCCTTTGATCTCACTTTTATTTTTCTTATCTTCTGATCATTTCGTCCTCTTTTACTTTGTTCCAGGTCTTTTCTTTCAACTTATTTCCTCTCCTCTGTTCATCTCTCATCTCCCTTACCTCCTCCTCTCATTTCCTCCCCTCTTATCTCCTTTCCTTTCACTCCCTCATTGCTCTTCTCCTTCCTCCTTTGGTGACGTTAATTTGGTTAAAAATGGCTCAATAAAGGGACTTTGAAAACCAAAACCTCTCCTCTCTTTCACCTCATTTCTTATCTCCTCTCCCTTTATCTCCTCCTCCTCTTCTCCTCTCTTCACCTCCCCTCTTTTCCTCCCCTTTCCTCTCCTCTATCCTCCCATGGGAGGAGTGTGGGAGCTAATTATTCATTTATAATTTGAGGAAAATGTTTATTTGATTGTTGAACTCTAGTTTTATTCCAAAGATGGATTTGTTTTTGTCTTCGCTCTGACATGACAGTGATGTGGTTTCTCCTGGCAGCAGTTTAATAATGGACCTTTGAAAACCAGACACTTCACCTCCTTCTTCTCCTCCTCCTCCTCCTCCTCCTCTCGTCTCTTCAGGTCTGGCTCACCGCGATGCGTCACAAGCAGAAAACAGCAACCTTCTTCTGGCCCGGTTCGGATGTCGCCATCAACGGCACCTTTCCTGACCTCTACATGGTGTACGACAAGTAAGAGCGACGCCGTTCCTTTACGTCCGTTTAAATTCACGACAAACGGCACAAAGTGGTGATGAAATCATGTGTTCATAAATGACAAAAAGCCTTTTTTTTGGTGCGCAGGAGCATCACATTTGAGGCCAGAGTGTCGAAGCTGTTTGAATGGCTCAGTTTACCTCAGGGAGAAAGGTATCACATGACCTTCGTTATCATTACAAAAGATCACACTGCGATCAAAAACACCGGACATTACAATCAGCTGTTGTTTTCGTGGTTTCAGACCCGACTTCTACACTTTGTACCTGGATGAACCCGACTCGGCCGGACATCGCTACGGGCCAGCGAGCAGCCAGGTCAGCCGTTCACTGATGTCTGAGGCTGGTTGGTGATTACATGAAAGAAGATCAGAGTCAGAACCAAAAAAAAAGTTCATTCTGGATAAAATCTGCCACTAAAATCCATTAAAATAGATTTTTCTAGAGTTTTCAGTTGTACTCTAAAAGAGAAGGTTGATTTTCATTGATGTTTTTGTGCAGAATCTCATTTCAATTCAAACTGTCAAACCAAACCCCATTTAAAAAGTCAGCGTTTTAACCCAAACTGACAAAAAAAACACCTTAGTTTAACATATTTGCTAACTTTTTGTTTGCTGACGCAGGTTGTTCTTGAGGTGATGAACGTGTTGTTTTCTGTGCACGTTGTTCTGCTGACACGGTGACACGTCAACTCTGTTAAAACTGTGTTAAAGGTCGTCGCGGCCTTGGAGAACGTGGACAAGATTTTGGGCTCGCTGATGGACGGCCTGACCCAGAGAGACCTGCAGCACTGTGTCAACATCATAATCACATCAGACCACGGTGAGAAAACCACACAGCTGTTTGATAAGTTTAATATTACAGAAAAAAAATGTGTCCAAAACTATTCCATGCTCTTTAAAATAAAAAATGAGACAGAAATTTACACTTTTTAAGCAATTTATAGGGTTTATTTAGTAATTTCTATCACTTTTTTTCTATTTTCTATGTTCTTTTTTAATAAAACTTTGCATTTCCTTTTTAAAAAATGCCACATTCTCTCCAAATCTCTGTGGTTTTGCAAATATAAACATTATGTGTCATCAAAAGAGACTTTAGCATCGTCTTCAAATGTTTGATTTGCTTGAGTCACTTCACTTGTTGCTGGGAAAAACTACAACCTTCATATCAGAGAGAAATCTGATGACAAATGAGTCTGTTACGTTGGAGTAAAGTGGAAAAAGCTCCTCTCAGAGGGATGCTGAGAGAACTGGAAGTGTGTCTGCACATCTGGAGACCGTATGTTTAGTCTTGTAATTAAGCATATTAAAGATCAAAAGGGTGACTGTGGCTCAGGGCGATGCCCAGCAACCCGAATCAAAGGCATCGCTGAGACAAGATATTCATTTTGCTGACTAGTGACGTAACACATGAAGGCAAAAAAAAAAAGACTCATTGGTGTTCGTATGTCTCACTTAAATCAATTAAATCAATGTCTGCAAATACAAACATATAAATGTGCTGTAAATTCAAAGAGATCTTACTTTCAGGCAAAGAAACGCTCTTTTCAGGCTGTCGTTGCCTCATTTTCAAGGTCTTCAAACGCAAATCTTCTCCATTTATGATTAAAAAAACTGATAGTTTCTCCTCCGTCACAGGCATGGAGGAGGCGTCATGTGACAAGGCATCATACGTGTCAAACTACGTGGACGACACGAGTGACTTTGCCGTCATCCAAGGCCCGGCGGCTCGCATCCGACCCAGTCAACTCCCGGAGAACTTCTTCAGCTGTGAGTTTCTGTGGAAAACACTAAACTTCCTTCACAGCTTTGCAGCATCTCTCAATGTGTGTGTGTGAGTGTGTGTGACCAATGTGTGTCCTGTGTTTCCCTCCTCAGTCGACTATGAGAGCCTGGTGAAGAACCTGTCGGTATGCGAAGTATTCCAAATGTGACTTTTTGTATTGATAAGAAGGATGAAAAATTATCTGCTTGCTTGGCTTCATGTCAAACAATCCCATTCACTCAGCCTCCGCTGTGTCTGTTCTGAAGTGCAGGACCTCCGACCAGCCAATGAGGCCTTACCTCAAAGAAAACCTCCCCAAAAGGATGCACTTCGCCAACAACAAGCGCATCGAGAGGGGACACCTGTACATGAAGCAGGGCTGGCAGGCCGCACTGTAAGTCCACCAGCTTTTTTAGTTCTTACTGTGTCGAGATATGAAGAAGGAAGCTAAAAAGACTTTACTGAAGGTCATTCACACACATTTACAAACAATAAGTATCAGATGAGCTGATTTGGCTGGTTAGTAATGGAGAAGTGTTGAGAAAAAAAGCTTGAAATCTTATCCAAGTATTGAAGAAACAGCCTCCTAAAAACTCCCTGTGCTTATTTACATATAAGCGGCTCTGTGGATTTGTGTTTCAGCTCCGTTCGCTAAAGAAGACCACAACCACAACCACAGCAGCTCTGGTCGAAAACACTGAAGTCAGCCAGAGGAGCTTTGGGCTTAGATCACTTTGTTAAACGGAGTCGGTTTCTTTTTAAATATCGCCAAAGAGGCAAGAAAAACAACATTCTCCCGGCTGCTTAATATAGCGAGTGACATAGTGACACAAGCTGAAGTGGAGTCACACAGCAAAGTCAAGCAAAGCAAAGGACAGATAAAGTGAAGTGAGATAAACTGGAGTTAAGTGAGGTTAAGAAAAGCAAAAGCAAAAGTAAAATAAAGCCTGGTTGAATGAGGCTCATGATGAAGTGAAGGGAACCGCGGTAAAATGACGCGTGTTTAAGGAAACTAAAACAAACTTACATAAGCTGATGTGATGCGAAGTGAAGTGCAGCAAAATAAAGCGATGTTGCGCCGTCGCCATGGCGCTGTTTATAATAATCCAGATGTCTTTCTGCAGCTGCATTTCACAGATTTAACAGATCATTCTTGTAAAAAACCAATTTACAGTCTCGTAAGATCAGATGTTGCTTTTATGCAGTTTTTATTATCAAAACAGTTTACAGTAATCAGTCAGGAATCTGCCGGTTTCCAGTGAAGATCGTTTGGTTCCACAAAAGTTCAATTATTTGAGGTATTTAGTGATAAAAAGTCATTCGTATTAAATGAAGTTTGGTATGTTGCAGAACATTCGTGAAACTCCCTTGTTTGATCACAAACGTAATCATGGAAAATTGCTTCAATCTGATGAATTTACTTGGTCAGTTCGGTGCAGTTTGCAGCGTGATGTGAGTCACTCTTCGGGTTTTTTAAAGCCAAACGTCCCTGAACCCCCGACTGTTCCTTTAAAATAAGACGTAAACACATATTTCAGTAATTATCTGACTGGTGTCACTGTGACTTCCTCCCCCCCCGTTTCTCCTCTGTCCTTGTGTTTACTTAAGCTGCTCAGATAAAATGTTTTATTCTGTCTTGACAGAAACCGACGTGAGCTGAAGTACTGCACCGGCGGTTTCCATGGATCCGATAACCTCTTCACCAACATGCAGGTCAGAGGGAGGGACGAAACGTTTGTTTGTCCCACGTAAATCACATTTATCATGACATTCAGTGTAGATTTGAAAACACAAAGGGAGGTGTTGTAACTCATTGGGATGAAATATTTATGGTGTGACAGAGATCAGGACTGTTCGTTTCACTTCCTGTCATGTTTTTGTTTTTCATTTTCAAACCGATTAACATGGAATTTGATGTAGAGTCACTTAAATTATCCAGGAATTAGTCTGTGGATGATTTTTAAGATGACTAACCAGCTGTTTTGCCATTTAACTTTGATATAACAGAATTAGATTTAATGTAATTACAGTTTTTTCACATCTTTAATGAAGCTGAAAGCAGGATTCATAAACCCGCACTGGTCAGTTCATAATATGAGCTCAGAATAAGAAGCGTTCAGTCTTCATCTCATCTCTCCCTCCTGCTGATATCGTCTGTGGTCGACCTTGTTTGTTTTTGTTGTTCTCAAAGGCTCCACTTGTAACTTTTCCACGAGATTATCAGCCTCTTTCAGGAGCAGCTTTGTTTCTGGTGTTTCACTCTTATTTCATGACATATCCAGATGTTACGCTTTTTTTTCCAACATGTTTAACTGCAGAAACAGCCTCCACTTTCAAGATCCCTTCTGTTACATTCATGGTACCTTTGAAAGCAGTAAAGGTCACTAGAGTTTAAAACTAGAGAATTATTAACTTTAACAACATGCATAAGATGAGTTAAACATAATTACAAATACAAATGTGATAAGATATTCAAACAGGATCATCATGTGATGTCTGTAAATCTCCCAAACACACGATGCTGCACAAAAACCAGGCTAATGTCTTATATTTAAAGTGAGCTGTTTTCCTCAAAAATCAGCCTTATAACTCAAAAATACATCCAAAAACTTCTCAGTGAAGAACACAAAACACTTGTTGGATGTGTAAGAAAGTTTAAAAAGCCGACTCACCAGATCCTGAATCACATAATCTGATCTTTAAGGTCTTTGCAGTGGCAGTTGAGTCTCCGTGGGACTCAAATTGTGCAACAACTGCAGAGAAACAGTGGTTGCTCTGTTTTTAGCAGCATATTCTTATAAAAGATCCTCCTGATGCATAAAGGAATCATTTACTCTCTATAATGGATTGGAATTTTGAAGCAACACACAGGTTATAGTGCAAAAATGCTGGAAAATGCTGGTATTTGTTTACCAGAAACACTATGAAAAGCATTTTGCAGTTAATGCTCATGAAAATGTTATTTTCAGTCAGATTCAGCCTCCAGTTTTTGTTGCCTGTTGACAAAAATCACACAAATATAGTTTTTGGAAACTTCAACAGCAGCTGAAGATTTGGCTCAGGACCGAATGAACAAACCGTTCTGTCATTTGTTTCATTGTGAAGATGTTTTGTTGAACGTGTGCAGGATTCAGGTTCTCATCTGGACCTGACAGGTTCAACAGCAAGTCACTGCTGTGGGCTTTGAGGTTTACTCGCTAATTTGTTCAAATCAGCTGTTTACGCAAAAGAAGACAACACAGAAGATGTATATCAGCGTAACAGGATGTGTACTGGTAGTCAAAGTTTCAGTCTTTATCTTGAAGGATGTTGCTGCAGGGTTTAGATCTTTAACTGGTTTCCAGGATTCGCTGATGTGTGAAAGAGAGTCCAAGTGTTTCACTGCGTTTCTGCTTCAGTTGTGTTTGGCTCAGACCAGAGGAAGTCAGAGAGAAGAACAACAAACACTGCCCAAGATTCATTTCTCACACAAGGCTAATTTTAAATTCATGCAAATGCAGGATTTCTCCGAATTTGCCATATTTTTTCTGCGACTGGGAAAAAAAAAATTACTAAAAAGCACAGAACAAACACAAAACCTCTGCTGAAGTCCAGTAATTTCACATGTTGTGAGAGGTTTCTCTCCACCTACACCTACTTCCTCCACTCTGGATCGACTTTGTTTCTGTCTGCCAGCTTTATGTTCGTCGTCACAGAATGTCTGCTTGCTTTCAGACGCGGTTTCACTGGAATTTTTCCTCGGTAAAATGACCTTACAAGGCTGCTGACTTGCTTTAAAAGAATCAGGAAGAGTAAACTTTTCTACAAATTGCTTTCAGCGTGCCTTCACGGAGCAAAATGTGCTTAAAATAGACCGTTTAGTAACCTGGAAATATCTGTAAATCACACCCAAACGAAAAACATCTTTCCCAGAAATCCTCAACTTATATTTGTATACAAGGTTATACGAAGTCATACTGCTGATTTTAGTTCATTTTAAATATTTACACATGGCTCAATCAAGCATCTGGCATCTTGTTGTGTACAGAAGGTTTAAATGAAGGTCTCTTTTCCGTCGCAGCAGCGTTGTTTGGATAGTTCACTGCATCTAGAAATGTCTCTGAATAACTGGATGAACGTCAGCCTGTTAATGTGTATCTACTGTTTTTTTTTTTCCCAGGCGATCTTCATCGGCTACGGGCCGGGGTTTAAAGACCACACTGTGGTGCCCCCTTTTGAAAACATTGAGATATACAACCTCATGTGTGGTGAGTAATGCGCACTGCAGTATTGTGGCTTTAACTGCTTTTATCGCTGACGAGAGTCGGGCTGGAGGCCAAATGTGTTCAGAGGAAACGGGGGGAAACTTCTCCTGAATTTCAGTTTGCTGTTTTTGTTTCTCAGGAGCAGAACAGCATGTTTTTACAGGCAGCAACATCGACTGACTTTCAGAAGTAACACAAGTAACCAGATAAGGTCACAGTAAAAAAAAAAAAATCTCTAGTTTCACTCTGTATTTTAATCCAAAGCATCTTCAAAAGAAGAGAAACGCACAAAATATTTAAAGTTTGAGAGAGAATTTGACAACAAGAAATTATTGTGATGATTTTGACGGATATTCAATTGCGATGAGTCACAATTTTAGAAGAAATCACAAAGTTTGCGTAACGTTGTCACTCAAAACAAAGAGTACAAATGATGATGATGTGAGTTTTCATGCTGTCTGTACATTAATAAGCATGTTCCCTTCAGTCTGGAGAGCTTTATTTGTTTTATGTCAGTAATGATGGGCACATTTATAATAGAAAAGTTGTTATAAAGTTAAATTGTCCTTAATTTTACAGACCTGTTGTGTTATTCTCAGTGTGAGTGATAAAAATTAACCATTCCCCCTCCTTTTCTGTCTTCCTCTCTCAGATCTCCTCGGTATTCGTCCGGCTCCGAACAACGGGACTCACGGCAGTCTGAACCACCTCCTGAAGCATCCATTTTACCTGCCTGTTCACCCGGCGCAGCTGTCACATGACACCCCCTGTGAGACCAGCTTCCTCCTGCCCACCGACGATCTGCAGTGCAACTGTACATCCCAAACGGAGGCCATGGTACGTGCTAACATGTTCATGTGGTTAATGCGATTGCCTTTAGCAGTGCAAGCACGATGGCCTTTGAGGCTTTGCATGAGTATAGTGAAAGTTTTGACAGCAAATGGTGCATTTTTAATATATAAAACAGACTCCGGAACTTCCAAACTTCCTATCTACCAACAGAAACACCTTAATCAATCAGTAATCACTGTAACTTTTTAACAGAAATTGTATTTATCATCCAGTGCCAGCTGCAAGCTACAAGCTATGACACAACAGATGCTAACTACACTTAGCATTCTCATTTGTCAGCTAGTCCATGATTCCTGATCTGAGTTTGACTCCGAGTTTGAACATCTATGGTTGAAGTTTCCTCTTATGCTAACTGTTAGCCGTCTTGTAGCACAGAGGTGGGCGGGGCAAAAGGCCTGTGATTGACAGATCCAGAATTTCACAATAAGAGTAGATGAGAGTAAATATGCTTGTTACTCCTTTTTATTTTGTTTTTTAAATTTTTTAATGTGGAAAAAACACATTAGACAGAATATTAATCATAGCAGAGTAAAACCTGTTTGGAGGTGAACTTTAACCAAACTAATGAGTTATTTTCATTTTAGGTGACGGAAATGAACAGACTCCTCGTGTCAACTACTTCTGGTGAGTATTATTTTATTTTTTCACTGCATTTTTAACATTTTTTTAGTGGACAACTTGTGTGATTTTTATACTTTTTCTCTCCAGCTGAAGCTAAAGCTAACTTACGCCGCCGCCACCATCCCTTTGGCACGCCCCGAGTCGTCCAATCAGACGCCAGCTTTTGCCTCCTCCACCAATCCAGCTACCTCAGCGGGTACAGCAAGGACCGCCTCATGCCCCTGTGGGTGTCGTACACCGTGCAGCCTCTGGTGAGCGGGCTCTCCGGTCTTTTATCTCTAAACATGGCCTCCGCAGTTGAGATGTCCCGGCTATAATTCCTCTGTGGTAAAGGGTTTTGGCAGGAGATTGAGGTTGTTTAGGATCTGAATCCCTCCTCTGAGCAGCTGTTACTCATCTCCAGCACTCATGTTGGCTCAAGCAGGTCTTGACTTTCTCATTATGCGGTTAAGCTTTCGTGTAAATCATGACCTCAGGCGAAGTGACACATTCCCAGGAGAGTTGACACTGTTGTATGATGCCGTCTGGATGATGGAGGAAGTGAGGATGTAGGTGTGGTTTTTTTTTTTTTTTTTCAAGCTTCATCCAAATACAGTTCAAGCTAAATATGGCTTGTGCTGCACTCTGGGTTCATTTTGGCACGAAAGCTTTTTTGTGGTTTCGATTTGTTTACGTAAAATCTGTGTCTATAGGATAACAAACAGTATTGTGCTCAACCCACAAAACGCTTTTTCACAGCTTGTCAAAGTTAACAACTCCATATGAAACTGGCTTCAAGCTGAGCAACAAGCGTCTCTTCACGCCTCTCGGTTGGCGTGATGAGACGCTAACATTTATATTCTTGTACATACAGGATGTTTAAAAATATGCATCACTTTTGCTTCATTTCCTGTCTGCAATCAGGGGTAAAAAGTGCGTTATACTTAATTTTACCAGTCAATAATATTGCTTATAGGTTCATGTGACGAGCTGTATTTGTTTCTATCCAGAGAAGAAAAAAAGAAAATCCTTGAAAGAAAAGTTCCATTTATATCCCTGTAATATAATTTATTATGTATTAATTTCTGGATATTGATTTCTAAAATCGCGTGCTTACTGTTAAATTTGGTACAGATGTTAATGACAAAACATGGCAGTAGGAATCATTTACCTTCCCTGTTCAGTGATGGTTGATGGTTAAGAAGCTCCAGGACCTTGTTGTCTCTCCAGGTTGCAGCCATTTTCATCTGCTGTTTTTCCTCTTTAAGATGCTTTTAAATCCCCCCATTGTGGGGAATAAATATTATCCATTTTCCTTGTAATTTGAACCGAAATTTCATAGCTACCTTATCAGGAAACTCAGCACATTTTATTCTGATTAAAAAAAAATTAGTCATCCCCTTTTAAGAGCAGAGAGGAGAGGGAGATGAGATTATTATTTAGATAGAGCTCAGCAAACACAAACAGTGCGTTGCCCTCTCTGACCCACATATACACAATCGAAGCCGAACCGAGCCAGTGATCTTACACAACACTGCATGCTGGCCTGCAGCTCCACTGCACCGCACTGCACACACTGTCCACCACTGACCCCTCCGGTCCTCTCTCTCTCTTTCAGACCGGAGTCCAACCCCTGAGTCCGGAGTCGGAGGCGTGTGTTCGTGCTGACGTACGCGTCCCACCGGCCGCCAGCCAGCTGTGTGTGCGCTACAGAGACAACCCCACTCTGTCCTACGGCCTGCTGCATCCCCCCAGTGAGTGTGTGTGTGTGTGTGTGTGTGTGTGAAAGTGGTGGAGGGGGTCATAACAGGCCGTCCCCAGCCGGGTGTTGAATTCAAGTTGACGTGTTTCGGAGCCACGTTCTCATGTAGAAATGTACAGTCCAATCTTTATTTATTGAGATGCTGCAGGTTTACTCCTTTTTAAATGAAATTTAGGTTTGAAGTGTCAACAAAAGGATGCGACTGACTGAAAAAGTGAAGTAAAAGCTTCGCCAACTGGAGGAAGTTGAATTTATCAAACATAAACACTTTGTTTTCATTGCATCTCTGCTAGGAAGTGTTTCAACTGATCTGTGCAGTTGACTGACTTTAAAGCTGCAGTGACTTTTTTATTATTTAGTCAATTAATCATTAATCTCTAAAGTAATTCTTGGGGTAAAAATGCCAAATGTTGGATTAGGATTTGCTGAGTCTTTTTTTGTTTTATATTGTTGTAAATTAAATTTTAGCTTTTTGACTGCTGGTCAAACAGAAAAAAAACATTTGTTGACATCTCTAAAGACTTAGAGGAAATGAGATGAGACATTTTTTTTTTAACATTTTGACAAAAAATTTTCAATTATTTAATAGGAAAGTGACAAGTTTATTTGCATTCAGCTTCCCCAACATGTGAAGAAGCATTTCGGCCAGTCAATCTGTATTTTTTAATCCTACTTTTCGACACGTGGCCTGTCTTTAAATCCAAATTGCAAACACATTTAGTCTCTCCCAACCTCTCATTTTCTCTCTATAGATCTGAGTGCCAACGGACCTGAGTCTGACTCTCTAATCACGAGCAACATGGCACCAATGTTCCCTGCATTTAAAGGTGAGTCAGTCTCAAGATAATTATTGCTTTCTGTTTTTTTTTTTATTTCCAGCTAGACTCAGAGATGGATTTGGGAATCACGGTGATGCATGAGTTAAAAATCTGCAGTAGCATTCATTTGTCGACTGAATGAGAACAGTTGAGCCGAATTGGAGCTGAACAATTTGTGCAGTGAACTAGTGAAGTGAAGAGATACCAGATCAAACCTAGACATTACGTCTGCTCTGTTTTGATAAACTGCTCCCACGCTCGAGTTTTACAAGAGCAGGTAATTTGGTTGAGCTGGTCCTCATCTGCCAGTTTTTATGAACTACTGTAACTCTGACGGATGATTTTCTAAAAGCAGGCTTTTGTTTCTTAAATATACATAACAGGAGTCCAGAGAGCTAACCGCTGTGATTATATGGGTCTACTGTGCTTTAATTAGTGTCATTGCTGAGTCAGTGTTTCCATATAAAGTGAGAGAAGAGATTTGGACTTCAGCTAAAACTTTCTGAGCTATAAATCAAAACAGCATTTAACCATCATCATGATAAGCTGGTTGAGATGAAGTTGTTGGTGCAGTTTGACACAAACAGACTCAGACATCTACATAGTTTTTTAAAGACATATTCAAGTCTTTAAGACTTACTCTTAAAACTGTCAAAATCTTGTTGTGTTTAACATCTTTACTACATCAAGATTTATTCAACTCTACGTAAAATTCGTAGTAATTATTCTGTTTTTCACTTTCCCTTGTACGTATTAAGCTTCATCTGCCTCTTCACAGAAGTCAAAACAAGTAATGCAGTTAAATACGTCAGGTTGCGCCAGTATTCATTCATTCATTCATTCATTTATTCGCTTACTGTTTACAGCTCGGTTCAACTCATTCAAACTTTGTGCGAAAAATTTCAAATTCAGCATTTCAGCGAAGAGACAGCTATTCAGTACTTAGCATTCACACCACAGTTTTTTTCAGAAATTGCATTATCTAGGTAGTGTGAATGATGACTCAGCATCCATAAGTGTAATGTCAGCATTCACACTTTGGTTCTTTTGTTCACGTTTGTTCGCACTTTTGTTCACTTCTGTTCTTTATTTTTAAACTTCCTCAACATCATCTTATTCCTCTTCTACCTTTTTTTTTTTTTTGCTTTGCTACTACGTTTCTACTTTATGCTACAGAAATCAATCAATTATCAAAATGTTCAGCTCTTTATGGACATTGATGCTTGTATTTTATTTTTTCTGCTGTTCATACTTTTTTATAATATTCACACTGTTTCATTCCTTTTTTTTAAATAATGGTCGTCTATGAGAAAATGCTTAAATCCCCTTCAAACCTTCTGCTCTTTGAAAGCTTTCTGCTTCCACATACTTTAAGCTACAGGCACCATTCAAACTTTAAACAAGTCACAAGAAGTCCAATGACTTATAGTGTAGTCAACTTTTTAAAATCTTTTATACTTTTTGAACTGGAGCAGTTTAAGTTTTATACTTTTATTAAGTCCTCTTCAGATTTTATAATGGGTGTGTATTGGATGGAATGCTCTGCAGCTGGAGGGTCACATGACTTTGTGGAGAGTGGAGAGCAAGTTTTAAAATTTTTTAAGAAATCTCTTGAACAAATTGCTACATGTCCTGCACATTTTGCTTTACAGACATCATTTATACAACAAATTGTAGAAAAATTTGTGCTGGTCACAGTCGTGTAACTATGGAATCAATCGGAAATATGCTGTTCACACTGGAAGGTCAGAAGTGATGAGAACTCCAGCCCACTCCCCATTAAGTCTAATGTTAAAGTGAGTCTAAAGTTAAAGTTCATCTAAAATTGAATCCGGAGGAATGTCCGGAAGAATCGGCCGTCCAATTTGACTTGAAATGGTGACATTAACACCGTGTTTTTATCCAAAATATCCACTGTGGCCTCCGAGAAGCTGCATTCATGTTAGTTCAAAAACTCTCACGAGACATAAGATCAGTGTTGACGCCCATGTCAAAAAATATTTCTTTTTTAAGTCTTTTATACTTTTTGAAATATTGATCTTTTTCTTGGCTTTTCTGCCTTTCCCACTTCTTAAACTTGTTTGTCCCTCCTTTTGTCACTTTGTATATATCTCTCTATCATCTGCTTCTTCTCTCTTTGTTATTATCCTTCTGTCTTGCGTTTATTTTTTGTTGAATTTCTGCTCCTTTATGCAATTTTTTTGCCTTTCTACCTCTTAAACTTTTTCCAACACCATTAACCTTCTTGAACTTCTGTTTTCTGCTCTTCCTACCTTTTTTTAAAGTTTGCATATCTGTTTTTTCAGCAGTGCATTTCAGCTCTCTGCATTCACACTGGTATTTTTGGTAGGAAATTTTGTCGTTGAGTTAAGCTCTCTCTGTAGAGCGCAATTAAAGGTTGAGTCAGAGAGACTTTTCCAGACTTAATCCCTCCTGTCCTTGAACCGTAGACACCGCAGTTTTCCCTTACATTAAGATTCACTTTGAAGGTGGTTCAGTTTGAAATGTTACTGAGCTGATTCATCGGACTGCACTCTGTAAAAACTGCAGTAGATGACTCAAGTTATACATGAATTAGAGTGGAATGAATGTTGGTTCACTCCTTTTTGATTTTTGCTCTTTTGTTCACGGAGATGAGTGGCTTCACTCTGCTGGAAATCCCATAACAGATTACATTTGTGTCTTCACTCACCGCATTACACAACATTGCAAAACCACCTGTGTCACGCAGAGAGCATGTGGGCGTTTGGTCTCGTTTTTTGTGATTTATTGCTGTGGTCTGCTGGATTTTTTTGTTGAAACTTGTTCACTTTGTCGGGTGCTCATTGCATTAAAAAAAAAAAAAAAAAGTGATTTGTTTCAGAAAACTCAGCTCTGCTCGGTTTTCCAGCAGGGCCACCCAAACTGTACATGGAAACTCACCAGTATGAGGTTCCACTAGAGGAAAATCCCCCTTCAAAAGACCCCCTTTGTGTTTGTTGGAAGGCTCAACAATTATCAGCTGACAGATGCTGCCCCCTGGTGGCACATCACTGTACCTACACTGTGTTAAAGTCCAGGAGTGAGAGAGAAATAGCGGAGACTGTAGCTGATTCGGTCTTTCCCCTAACCATGGTCTTTAGTGTCAATTGCTCATTACTTCCACTAGGGGGCCCAAAACCATGCAGTCTGTGTGGTCTTAATTCACCTTCTCCCCTCTCTGGCCATGCTTGCAACGCCGTAAACCCAGTAAATATCAGAAATCATTTGTGATTATGCCTTTATTCTTATTATTGCACTCTATATTTATAAAGTTGTCCATACATTCATTCATCTTTTTTTTTTTTTTATTTACCTGTTTTTAAATGGGAGCCCATAGTTTTTGTGGTCTGTCTTACCTCCCCATCCCCGTCTCTCTCTCCTTTGGCTGTTTCATACATTTTATTAGCTATAAATATATTGTTTTTGGTACTGTAAGGTTTGTGTGATAGATCTTAAATAACCTGCATCTCTGTGGGGAACAGTCGCGTCTCTGGCTTCTTTCTGAAAACCACAGTATCATCAGTTGTGGTGGATTATCAGAGAACTCAGAGGTTTTTTGTTTGGTTTTTCTCATCTGCAGATGTTTGGACACATATTCATGACGTGCTGCTTCCAAAATATTCACAACAGCTGAATGGATTCAATGTCATGAGTGGGCCAATATTCGATAAAGACTTTGATGGAAATGTTGATGCACTCAAAGAAATCTCAGGGTAAGTCACAAATACCTGATCCAGGCAACCAATCAGGGCTGCCGCAGAAATTATTAAGGTATCAGTTAATCCTCTTATTATTTTCTAGTTAACTGATTTTTTTTTTTTTCAAAAAATTGTCAAGATCAATGTGACATTTTGAAATCTATCTAACTTTACATTTAAAAACTCAAAAATATTCCGCTTTCTGTCGTATATGACAAAAAAAGCTGCAATTTTTCAGAGTTTGAAAGGTTGAAACTAAGTTTTGCATCATTGCTTTATAATTTAACAATAGTCAAGTATAGTTTCATATCAATTGATCAGCTGATTGTTAATCAACCACAGTGAAGTACTTCTGCTACGGTCAATCAAATCTGATCAAACCACACACACAAAGTCCAGATGAAGCAGATTACCAAGAGGCTGCGGTGTCTTAAACCCTGTGATCTCGTTCTTCTGCAGGAATGAAGCTCCCGTCCCGACACATTTCTTCATGATCCTGACCAGCTGTGCGAACTCGACCTTCAGCCCCATTGACTGCAAGGGTCCCCTGCAGGCCAAGTCCTTCATCCTGCCCCACAGACCCGACCACACAGAGAGCTGTGCTGTGAGTAACCCCTCCACACATGAGCCCACGTCTGCAGACACCTGCTGATGGTAAACATTCCTATCCTTTGTCCTTTTTTCTCCAGCACGGTCAGGACATGACGTGGGTGGAGGACTGGCTGCATTTTCACTCGGCGAGAGTCCGTGACGTCGAGCTCCTGACGGGGCTCAGCTTCTACCACGACAGGTTATCAGTGGAAGAGACGCTACAGCTCAAGACTCTTCTACAGACTGCGTAAAACCAAAGACATTACAGAACGTAGCTTTAATGTCCAGAAGAAGCCATATTGGTCTTCACAAGAGGCCTCTGTCCACGTGGACACAGTTAACCATCAGTGGGCTGGAGAGGAGCCACACTTATAAAAGTTTTCTGTGTTCCAACCCGAACGATCCCACCACGAACGTCCATCCAGGTTTTTTTGTGATACGTCTGATTCCCAAAAATGTTTTATAAATAATTCAAAGTGTGAAATTGGTTTATATATATATATATATATTTGTTTTTCAACTTGTTTTTATTAATGATTTTATAGAGAAAAAGGGCATTTTTTTTTTATAAAGAAGCCTCTGAAGCTCCGAACCAAAGATGCCATCATGTCTGCTGAGCGGCTCCAAAGATTTTTCCAAAGAAGAAAAAAAAAGTTTGGCAGGAACTAAATAAAAGGGAAGAGAAACATTTTATTGATGGAAGGAGAATCTATTTATGCTACATTTGTTTTTATTGGCAGCGCAGCTTCGTCAAACGTCGTCAAACACATGACAATCTGGAAACGGTTGGGTCTGCTGCCATGCATCTGGAGCTCCGGCTGCAGCAGCTGGGAAAACACCAAACATGAAAATCCAAGAAAAAAAAAATTACATTTCCTCTGCAGAGAGAAAAGTTTTACCTGCCAAATGTTGTCATTATCTGTTCGTGGTTGTTATTTTTGTATTTTCTTCACACAGCACCAGTATTGTTTTTAGTATTTTGTAAATTTTTTGATTTGATTGCTGCAGTTTTGAGCGAATTATTCAATTTTTTGGGTGTGTGTCTGTGTGAATGTATTTGTGCTGTATGCATGGATGGATTATAAGATGTATTTGCCCCTGGTCACAGTCATGTCCAAGGCCTCCCACCCCTCCTAAAGGGGAGCGAGACCCCCAGACTGAACGAAACCATAACTGTAAACAGCAGAGCTTGCTTGTAGTTTTATTGTGTCTCTTTATGGTCGTCTTGCGTCTCTTTGTCCTTATTTTTTGTCTATTTGTGGTCAGTTACACCTCTTTGAACTTCTTTTGAACCTCCATAGCCATTTCGCTTTTCTTTGTTGCCGATGTTTTGTCTATTTATAGTTTTTTATGTCTGTCTGTTGCCATTTTTCATCTTTTTATAATCATTTTGCATTTTTCTGAAGTCATTTTCGAGCTGTTTTGCATCCTGTCACTGTCATTTTCAATCACTGTAGTTGTTTTGCTGCTTGCACTGTGTCTCTCTGTGGCTGTCTTGCACTTCCTTGAAGATACACTGTGTCTCTTGTGGTTGTTTTCAGTTTTTACAAGGTCATTTAGGAACCTTCTAGTAGTCTTGTGATCTCTCTGCAGTCATTCTGCTGTTCTTTGAGGTTGTTTTTGCAACTCTGTCATCATTTTGCTTCATTTTGTTGTCATTTTGCATCATTTTGTCGTCATTTTGCATCTCTCTGTGGTCATTTCAGGTCTATTTGTCCTCATTTTATTTTTCTACGCAGTCATTTCAGGTCTCTGTGACTTTCTGCAGGTTAACCAAAACTGTGTAGCAGATGTTGTGCAAAATGTAGATGAAGTCAGGCTGACTGTGCCAGGTTTTCCTCTTCAACAATCCATTCATGACTGTTTGTGAAATTGCGTGTATGTGTGTTCTGTGTGTGTGTGTGTGTGTGTGTGTGTGTGTGTGTAGCTGAAATTTTATCTAGTGTTCACACAGTTTCTGTTCAATCTTTTCATCTTTGTGTTTCACAGTGACTGTGTAGAAGGTGACGTTGGTGGGCCATTTGTGGAAAATAAGAGAAGTTCAACAGATTTATCCATTTCCATTGTGTGTTACTGTTTGTTTTTTTTCAGTTTTGTCAAGAATGACAACCAGGGTCAAAGACACAATTTCATAAAAAAAACACTCTCCCACACTGACTTTGTGACTTGTTTTCTTTATTTCTTACCTATTACAGCTGAAATCGGGTTGCACAGAAGGGGTTTTTGCACACAGTGTTACACCAAAAGCAAAGCAAAAAAGCAGCAGTTCCTCTGTCAGCCGCCTCCTGATTGTGAAAGTATGTATAGATGCAAAAAGGAAGGAAATCGTGCTCTGTACGTTTCTTTCTTGTGTATAAAATCTGCCACTTCCTCAGGCTGACCACTCCAGCAGTGCAGCCTGAAGGTAAGACCTTGCAGCTTTCTGCTCTGCAACTCTCAACTGTGCAGTGACCTAATTCTCACAAACCTGAGCTGTTTTTATCTCTTAAAGAGATGGGGGGTTGTGGGTTGGAGGGGGGGTGTGTTGTCATTATCATTATCATTTTTTTCTCCAATGTCAAACTCAGTTTAAGCTGACTAAAGGTTTGTAATCACGGCTCATATTTTAGTCTTCATCAAAGGAAAAATCCTCAGTAATTTGTGTGTGTGAGGCCTTGAATGCATTGAGTAAGTGGCAGTTTCTTGTTCTTTGCAGTGTAGCGTTCTGTACTTTCCTCATACAGGCTGCATGATGTGTACTTACATTCTGTACCTTTTGTTTCATAACTTCAGTTTTGGCTTGTGTGTTTTCATGTGTGTAACACTGGAGTCCATTCCCTTTTTCACTTAAGTCTTTGATGAGTGTTTGCAACAGCGATCAGAAGCAGCAGAGTGAAAATTAAATGAAGAAAGTGAGTTTCCTGTGTATTTCTAATCTGATATCTTAGTTACCAAAAGGAAGAGCTGCTGAAAAGTACTTAAAAAAACCCACACACACACCTCAGTGGTTTTCAAAATACACAACTGTCAACGCCACATAGATAAATTCCTGTAAGGTATTTCTAAAAGTCAGTGTGTTCGTGAGACCTCATCAGGTTTCAGAAGAACAGGTCATTCTTTCTGAAACAAAGGACCCACAGTGTCTCTGTGTCAGAGCTTTTTGCGTGGAGCGTGACTGCGATGCTGGTCTGGTTTCTTATTTTGGAATTTGCTTGCGGTTTTTGGCCTTTAAGCTCGGACGTGCAGTCGAGGCTGGGTTGAGTTGCGGCGTGTTGCTCGTGCAGGACTTAAGCAGGTAACTCTGCTCTGAGTGGGAACTGTGTCAGAGACCATATGATCAGTTTGCTCTTTCTCACGGCATTCAGGCGCCATATTTGGGCCCCTGTGTGAATCAGTTTGGCGTCCCTTTCCTGTCACTGCTGTGGTGGGCTGATATGGGCTCCCACCTTCACTTCTCGGATGTCAACTCACAGTCACCACTAAACCACGGACAGCATGAGTCACTATGCGTAGCGGAGGTGAGTTTAAATGAGTATACTTGAATTGACATGATAAAACTTGGGGGGTATTTGGTCTCAAAATAAAAAATGATCGAACGGACGAGCATGACGAAACACCTGCCGCATTACAGCCTTCTTCCAGGAACATATTTCACATCTTGCCTCAGTGTTATTTACAACCGGAGTGAGTCCTTTTAGGCGTGGTGCACGTCAGCAGTGGACAGATAGCAGCTGCGTCCCTCTGTGAGCCATGAGGCCTAATTACAGCTGACACTGATTGTTTTCTCCGGCCTCCTGGCAGCTCTGGATAGTAACAAGGACAGGCGCTTATCTGGGAACACAGGCTGCCATCCAGCCAAATTATCAGGCCACTTCCTCTGGACGCCCCATGCTTCACTTGACTTCCACTGAACAGGAAAATGGTTTTATCTTTAATTGAGACCTGGGCTATTTAAAAAAAAAACTAAACATTAGGCCTCCTTATAAGACAAATGAGAGCTTCAAGCAACAATTTGACATTTTTCTGTGCTTTCTTAACAAGACTGTGAGAAGAAGATTAGTAAATATTAGACTACAGCCAGGAGCTTAGCAAAGCTTTGCAAATACACAAGTTAATGGAAAAGGTGTGATAAATGCAAAGACGACAGAGGAAGCTGCAAGCAAACAGTGTGAAATGTTTTTAGGGGGCTTTATGAATAAGCTTCATCAACATGCACAGATTAGAGGAGGAAGGCGAGAAACTAGAGATAAATAACAGAACCAGAGTTTCTGGTGAAGTTCTGAGTTCAGTCACAGGCTGAACTTCAGACGAACACACAGCAGCACATCCCTACAAACACAATCAGTGCTGGTTTTTCTAGCTAGCTTACAGCTAACATATGAGCAGTTAGAATATTGGTTGCTTTTGGTGAATCAACATGGAATCAAGAAGCCAAAATTCAGCAAATGTCACGTGGTGAAAGTCTCCTTTGTTTCTGCATGAACACAACCTAAAGCTAACTGATTTTCAAATATGCTTTTTATTAGCGATCAAGCGTTAGCATTTTAAGATCAGGGAATAGGACTGGAAGAAATTAACTGGCTCTGATTGGTTGTTTTTATCCATGTAGGTTGGATTCTTACCTGTTTCATGTAACCTGCCTTTGTCAGGATATGTTGACAGTTTTAGCATGAGACTCTGAAAAGTTATTGCACCAAGAAACAGTCTATAACCTCTATAAAGGATGTGATGTGATTATAAGTGAGCTTTAGAGGTGCTGGAAGTTGGATTTTATTACTTAACGAAAGAACACGACAAAAAAAGAGTGACAGATGATCGAAAAAAAGACAAGCTGTTTCATCCTAAACTAATCTAAGCTAGGCTAACTACCTGCTAACTATCACTCCATATTTACCATACAAACACAAAGTGGTATCTTTCTTAGCATCTGGTTCTTGGCAAGACAGCAAATGGACATTTTTCCCAAATGTCAAAGTATATTTCTTTATATAAACTTATAAGAAACTTACACAGGTTTTTCAAAGTTAAAAACAGTGAGGTTAAGTTGAGATCAGATCTGCCTCTGAAAATAGTAACACATCATCGAGGTGTGGATCCTGTGTCTGTTACCAGCTCTTGACTTTGTGTTACAGAACCTCACAGGTCATTTCTTTATAGAAATACATTTTTGATAATTTACAAGATGTTAAGCTCTCAGTTGTGACTTTCATTTGTTGAAATTGATATTTAATTCTCTTGAATAAGCCTTGCATGAATCTACCGCCCTGCAAAACAAGAAAAAAAAGAGAGAAACTAGAACACAAACACACATCAGGCATCAATAATGCAAAGGTTGGCATTTGGTTTGTTTTGCAGCTCTGCCATCAGTGCAGCATCACTGCTCTTCCTGCAGCTGAGGAAGCAGTGGTGGTTTGAACACAGTTACCAAAAAAAATCTCATAAACCCTAAAAAAAAAAAAAATAAGAAGGGGAGGACGAGTACACGAGAAGTCCGTGAAAAAGCTGAATGGATGCAAATCAGGATTGAAACTTAAAATTATTGCTCAAATGTGTGTTTCAGTTTCAAGTTTCATCAGCTCCCGTATCGCTGAGGTTTCTCTCGCTGAGTAACCACCTGCGTCAACGACTCACTCGCCCGTAGAGAAATGAATATTAGAGGAGGGTTTTTCCACAGTTGTAGGCAGTTAAGTTTAACCGTTCAAGTGAAAAGAAAACGACGGTTCTGACGTGGACAGAGTCTCTGTAGGGACAAGGATCAGGAGCATCATGCAGATCAACCTTTACTATCTCACTTTTTTTTTTTTTTACTCTTTCAGCTGCTTCAGAGGAGTAAAGAGGAGGTCTGTGCGTGGGTCCACAAAGGGGAGGGTCAAAGAGGAGGAGGAGGAGGAGACAGGAACAAGAAAGAAAACAGTGAAGCAGAGAGCAACAGAGGCAGAAAGCAGAGGACCAGTGACGAGAGACGGATCATCAGAAGACTGTTCAGTAAAGATGGATTTGGATTTGCTTCAGGATCTGGAGAGAGAAAGAGTCCTGGAGGTTCTTCGAAGAGACAAACAGCTGCGAATCATCGAAGAGGACAGAATAAGGTGAGACATTTTTGGTATAAAATAAATACTTCTGCCAAATACTGATGCTGAAAGGAGGCTGCATCTCTTTTCTGTGGACCAGAAACAAATAACAAGACAACTGACAGCATTCATAAAATGAGAAAAATATGTGTTTTTTGGTGTTTTTTTGTAACAAAAAGCTTCTACATTTTGTAACTATTGTTCTGTTCGGTACATTTATGGTTTGAAAATCAAAATATGAGGAAAGGATGAGCATCACTAAACCCAAAGACTTAGTAGGGCTGTACCAAATAGCTCAAAGCTTCATTCATAACTCTGACATTTTATGGGAATTTGATTATTGTGGTGGTTGGATGAGCAGAGGGACAGCTGCTGATGATTAATGCTTCAAACCGGAGTTTCTGGAGGAATAAACACCAGGAATATGATGCTTTATTAGGGTGAAGTCAGCTAATATGTTCTGCTGTTTTGGTAAATGATTTGTAAGACAAGTAAACTATGCACATTGGCATTTTTTTAATAGTTATATGTTTAAAAGTATGAAAATGTGTAATTTTTTAGGAAATAAAAGACTTACTGTATCAGTGGGCTTCCTCTTAAACAGCGATACAATATTCAAGTAAAAATGGGCTGATATAAAGATCAAAACATGGTTACTTAAACTGTAAAGTTTAAATTTCCACTGTTATGCTCATTTTCCAGGTAACACTCTGTTCAAATTAGCACTTCAGACCACTCACGTTTGGCAAGATGTCAAATTGATTGTAGCAACAATTGCATGATAATTTATTGTGACTAATATGAATATTGAGTGGCAGTGACACTCCAGTTTGATTTCACTGCATCCTATGTAAATGTTAGTTAGCTTCTATTTAAAAACCTTAATTGAAGCTTCTGATGTCTAAAAATGACACTTGGTGCTCACTTAGACTTTGACACTGACAGCAGAGGTTTTCTGGAAATTAAATATGTTTGTATTTCTCTCCATCTTCACCTCAGGAGGATGAAATGCGAGCTGCAGGACCTGCGGAGGAAGGGCGCAAAGAGCTTCGCGCGGCAGTACGGCGAGCGGACGTGCGCGCGGTGCCAGAGGCCGCTGGGGAAGTTCTGGAACTCGGGCGCGGTCTGCCGCGGCTGCAGCCACCGCATCTGCAGCAAGTGCCGCGTGTGCGCCGGAGCGGCGGGCTGGAAGTGCACGGTCTGCCACGCCTACAGGTGCGGCGGAGAGCGGAACCACGTGCTTAATGCAAAAAAAAAGAGCTAAAATATGTGACTCAGCTGTGCTAAAATCACTTCCTTTTCTATGTTAAACACCTCCTGAGAAAATAAAACTCAAGTTTAAGTTGAGAAAGGGAACAAGAAAGATAGTTTAACTTAAAAATAATGAAATAGTTGAACACAGTAACATCTTCTTCTTTTGTATAAGTAATCATGAGTGCTAATAATGTAGCAATCATCTCATTTGCGTGTTTTCCTTCTCACAGGGAGGTGAAGGTCAAGTCTGGAGATTGGTTCTTTGATGAGAGAGCACAGAAGTTTCAAGTCATCGCAGGTTTGTTTACAATCCTCTGACTACATGTGATCACAGTGAGACCTACTGTCACCATTAAGTATTAATACTCCCTTGATATCAACTACACTGAGTAATAAAATGAAGATAATCAGAGTTCTGTATGTTCAGGATGTTTGCTTTTTATAAAACATTACTTTTTACTGATGCTTTCCAGTAAGATACAGGCATCGCCTTTGTTTCCTTTATCTTTAAATGCAATTTCTTTATAATCTTTAAGTGATCTTTCTTTTTGCCCTTTGATGCAGTGTTTTTTTTTTACTTGTCTGATTTTGTAATGTGTTCTTGGAGTCGCCTTGTGTTACCTAATTGCTAATTGCTCAACCGCACAAGATGAAAACGACTCTCAGATTGTTAAATAGTCACTTTAAAGTCTTATTTAATGTCACTGTCAACTCAGCCTGGATGATATAAACTGTTGTAACATGGCGGCTCCACCCATCTCTGTGACAGCGTGTAAACATTTAGATTTCATGCTTGTGGTGCCATGTTTCCTTCATAATATTTATATTCTTTACAGACAAATATGAGACTGTTGGGGAGAAACTATTAAAGACCTACAACGTGTTGAGGTAGGTGTTCATTTTGACTGTTTTTGGCTACTTTTATTTGAAGAAACAAAAAAATTAACATGTAATTTTCTTCTATTTGTCACAGTTATATATCAATTGTACCTCCAACGCCTCCGCCCAACTTGGATTATCCGCCTCTGAGCAAATTAGGGGTAAAATACTGCCATTATTTTAACATTATTTCACAATAAAAATGTAAAATGTGTGAACTGAGTCCTGACTGATGTTGTGTTTTGATCTGTAGGACTTTAAAAGCTCAAAACCTTTCACCAAATCAATGGAGGATCTCATGTTTCCCTTCACCGGTCGAATTAAAAGTAAGTTTATGTGTCATTACAGACAATCTCTCAACAGTTAAATATTTAATATTGAAAGAAAAACTTCCAGTAAGCATCTTACTGGGGAAAATCATAGCTATGATTAGAGGCATCGTTTTCTCTTGAAGTTATCGAGACATAATCTGATGCGTTGAATACACGACATCTAAAACCACAAAGGAAGTGTGCCTGAAGTAATGTGAGGCAGCAAACATTCCTCTTATGTCATCACATCATCGGCTTTGACAGAAGTTACACAAGATAACAGATAGCAGATAGCAACACATTGCATAAAGTGTGTAAAACAGCTCAAAAACCCCCTTTGATATTATATAACTTTTCAGAATATTCCATCTTAATTAGAAATTAGAAAGCTTCTCTTTGCTCATAATAAGTTACTGTGTATTTCTCACAATAAGTCAGCATTCGTTTTGTTATTTTTTTTCCGACTTTTGAAATGTCTGGCTTCTCTTTTTCTCGACGTAGAGATTTCCACTTCTCAGAACGACGTGCAAGGAGACCTGCTGAGAGTCGACAACGGACGCAGAGAGTCGTGCTTCAACTACAGCACCCAGAAGAGCCTGTCAGATACCGACATCAGCAAATCCGGCAGGGTAAGTCAGCTGCAACACCTCGACTCTCAGTGCAGCCTTGGAGACGGCGGCTCAAGATACAAAACAAAACCAACGCTCTCGCCTCGAGTCAGTTGTGACAAACGCAGCCACTCGCCTGATTCATCACACCTCAGTCTTTGGTTTGGACTGACATGAATTTGTAGAGAACTTTTACAAAAAGTAATCGAAGATGTTTTACTGGCCCCTACTGGTGACATGAAAGAATTACTATCACTTTACACTTTAAAAAAAATGATCCGTCCTCTTCTTCCAGCTCTTTAAAGGCCCCAGTCTTCCAAACCTGTTCAAGAAAAACAAAGACAGCGACCACGAAGGCTCCTCCACCGGTGCAGAAGAAGAAACTTCCTTCGGTTCTGAGTACTCGGGCGGAAAGAGAGTAAGTACAAGCTGATAAGAGGAGGAAAACACCCTCCGATGAAAATCACACATGATCGTAATCACTTCATCTCTCGTGCAAAATCCCCTTTTTTTCTCGTTTGTGTAATGTAATGTACCTAAAAGCCTTTTGGAAAGTTTTATTTTTGCTCTTTTTGAGCACAAACTTGGAAGCTACAGCCTGTTTGTCCTCCTCAGGGCAGCAACAGCAGCATCAGCACAGAGTTTGGCTTCTTCTTGGAGAGCATCAGCGTGTCAGGAGAGCTGGAGATGGCTCTGGCCTACAACATCCACAGCTGCTGCCTGGAGATCACCGTCGGCGCCTGCAGAAACCTCGCTTACGGAGACGCCAAGAGGAGGAAGTGTCACCCGTAAGGATGACTGATATAAGAATCTGCATCTTGAACTCTGTGAACCCATTTTGTTGTCTGGTTCTTCATCAAAACCTCAGCAGCATCCTCTGTGTGTCTTTATCTTGGTGTAGATTCGTCAAACTGTACGTGCTGCCGGAGAAGAACAAAATGAAGACAGCAGTCAAGAAAAACACGACGGATCCGGTTTATAATGAAGTTTTAAAGGTAAAAAAATGTTTTTAATCCAGCTGTTGTTCCACTTTTGACCAGCTGGGGTGCTGTGTAAAAGCTAAAAATGACAAAATAGGATAATTTGCTGATCCTTTTTTGACCTTTACTAAATTGAAAACAGTAAAAAAAAAGAAAGAAAATATAATTCTTCTACCTCATCAGCACTTTGTGAAAATTTTGGCAATAAACACCGTTTGTTTGCCAACAATTTCACTGTCTTTTTTAATTTTTTATTTGTAATTACACAGCTTTTCTTGGAGTCTAGACTATTATTAAGTAAGACTATTTGTCTTGTATTTGACAGTATAATATAGCGCGCCGCCTGCTGTTTGGAAAGAGACTGCGTGCTACTGTGTGGCATTCAGGGACCCTGAAAAGGAAGACGTTTCTTGGTGAAGTCCTGATCCCTCTGGATGGCTGGAGATTCGAGGACGAGGCCTCCCAGAGTTTCAACTGGTATCCGCTTTGTCCAAAGGTAAACATACATTTGTTTTCTTTTGTTTTTTTTTTATTTTCCTAATTAAATTTTTCCTCCTGACCATTAATATTTAAAAACTTTCATCAATAGTCAGATGACTCAGCTGACTGCTCATTCAGACTGAAGCAACAGAAAAGGAAAAATTATGTTTTAGATCAAAATTAATGTAAAAGTAGAAACTGCAAAATGTATTTTGTGAAAAGAGGCATTTTTTTAAAAATTAACACTGAGCTGAGTTTAGAACAAACTTAAATTGTTTAGTTAAAAGACTGCTGAGAAACTTACTCCCCTCTTGTTTTCATGTCTCTGTCAATTAGACTGACTATCCAGAGGGGGGTGCTATGGAGTAGAATGGAGGTGAACTTGTCTGAGGAAAGTTCAGCTTCAAGAACTGAGGTGAGTTTCTTTTTGTTTAAATCTGCAGCAAAAGACACATCCCACAAATCATTTAATATCAATTTACTGTGATGATAATTTATTAGTGACAAATTTGCTTTTTCACACAATAACACGTCTGTTGATCATCTGTAAAGTTCAAATCTTAAAAAAGAAAATATTGTAGTTCGTGCATTTTGCACAAAATCACTGCATGATGTCAGTTTTTTAAAGAGAAATCAAATCAACTTTGTGAGTAATTCACTTTTTTATTTGCTTTTTTTCTAATCAGTCTTCACTCTTACTTCCTAAAACCACACAGAGCTTTAGGGCCTAAATGTTTTTACCTAAAATAAATATAAAAATCGTAAAAGGGCTACTTTTTATTGTCTTTTTCAGGGAGCCTGAGCTTTTTGTTGGTAATCACTGATGCTGTGGGACTGTTTTTGCTCACTGAGAAATTTTATGTGATCAGGGGCTTAATAAATAAACTTTATTCAACTTGAGCTACACAACAGTTCTATATTATTTACAAAAGCAAAAAGAATTTATTCTAAGAATTCAAAATCTCACCAAAAATAATTAAAACAGTCATAGTTGTAGTTGTTGAAAGAGTTGTAAATGCAAGACTTATAAAACTTTATTTACTGTCCAAGTCCCTGAAATACATCATAATGTACTTTTTAGGGGTGATCATCATGTGGTTTAACGTGTTACAGATGTGCTACACAAATATCAAGTTAAAAGCAGCTGTTCAGCGCTTTGAGCTTTTCAGAAAAATAAAATGAGCCTACAGCTTCACAGCAGTAAATAACGGCAAATTTTTTAAAAAGTTCCTTTAAGAGATATGATTTTAAAGAAAATAATAATCATAATTAAAAAAAGCCCAGTCCACATCTGTCAGGTTTAGATGTTTTTTTTACAGCGCTAGGGGTCAGAAGAAGGCCTGTTTTGGACACTCGCCTGTCGCCGACAGAGGTTAACACTGTGCTGCAGGGCAATGATCGACTAACTGTCCTTATCGAAGGTGCCAAACCTTCCCTTTAATGCAAACACGGGTCTGAACACCTGCGTCAGAGTGCAAATACACCTCATTGTGGCCCTGCATGTCTCCTTTGTGTCGGTGTCTGCAGGCCTGCGAGGCGTGTTGTGTGTGTTCTGGCGTGTGTTTACGAGTGCATTAAAGAGTGTAAGTGTTTTGTTGGCATGAGGGTGTGTTTATATAGCTATTTGTGTGTTTTGTTGTGTTGTGTTCAGGTGTCTGACTCTGGAAGCAGACAGCTCATTTAGACGACGCCCATTTTCTGAAGGTGAGAACAGGTGAGGCCTGACGGTTTGACAGAAGCTCCGGGACCAAAGCCCCCTCATGCCCCCCTGAGGGACCCTCAGGAGGGGTTAATAGACCCTGAAAACAAGGAGATTTCCTTCATCAAATAACTAGTTCTTTGTTCATCCCACCTATGTCACATTTGCAAGTATGTAAACATTTAGTTTATAACATGTAATAACTTAGTTGTGGCTACAAACAAGTCATTTTAAGAGACTTTCAGTGTAGCCTGTTTGTAAACAACTACTTTCTTCATGTGAAGCATTTGTATTATATTTAAATAAGTGACAAAATAATTTAAAAGTTGTAATCATGAAATTAATATTTTATCATGTAAGCATGGAATGTATTTATTTATCTTATTTTTATCATCATATTTATTAATAAAGTCTTTTATTTATAAATTCTTGACTCTTCCCTTATAACTAAGCTAAGCTATTGATTAAGCTTATTGCTAATGAATGCCATGACAATGAAGAACTCAAATACCGAGGTATAGAAATAGTCATAAGTTTGAGTCCAATATTGAACATATGCTATCAGAGAAGTACAAGACAATAAGTAGAAAAGTACTAATTTTGCAGAAAAGTCCATTTCAAAATAATATATATTATTGTATATCAATTGATTATGATTATCGATGCATTTATGTGTACATTACTTTAATATCGCAGCTAGTAAATGTTTGGCTTATCTTAATTTATTTAGGCATACTATATATGTATTTCTCTATATACTGCTTTGTAGCAGTGTTAAAATTCTGTCACAATTAATTTAATGTTTATATTTTGTTTTAAAATGTTAGTCTAGAGAGTAATGTTTAAAAAATATACTAGAGTAAAAAGCAAAAAGCTTATTATTTCCTTCTTAATTGTAATACAGTTAGTGTAGCAGACAGTAGAAATGGCCTTCTGAGGGCCTATAAACTGGTTATAAATGTAAAATAAGTGGGTTTAAAGTGGGTTACCTGTTCGATTTTTTAAACTAAAGCTACTTTTCAGCTTTCAAGGCAGCTTTAAATTCAGTTTCCCCCTCAAACGTGATGTCCTCTCAGCTGCATCAGGCGGTTAAACATCGATGCAAATGAAATTACCGGGAAATAACGCCGGCTTGATAAGTCCCACAAATGAAATCTGTAGCCGGAGCCGCCCGCTCACAGGAAGTGAGCGCCTCGTGCGTCTCACTCACAGCGTTTCCGCTCGCACAATGAAGCCTTTCTAGTCCGCGTGAGCTCATGCGCGTGCTGGAGAAAGAAAGGGAAAAAAAAGCAGTTTCTATTGAAGGAGTGGTGATGTCATCGGCCCGGTATTCACTGTTAACCTCGTCCTCAATGGTCACCATGACAACTGTTGCTCGATGCCCAACAACAACAGCAGCAGCAGCAACGACAACTGGCATGACGTCAGCTCGGCCGTTGACGCCAACGTCAGCACCAGGAGAACATGACGTCATCTAACGTCTCCGCGACCGAGTCAGCACTTTCACACAATGATTTTTTTTTTTTTAGCGTTTTTACGACTAAGCTAGCCGTGATTCATAGCAGTTATATCTTTACTTAATCATTAGTTTGATTTTTTTTCAATTTATTTTAATTTTGTCGTTTTCAAATTCACTACATTTGACCGTAAGTATGTGGACAAATAAATGTTACACTTGTTGTGAATGTTGAATATCTTACAGGTCTTTAGCCAAGCTAGCAGCTCTGTGAGAATTTATAGTTTTAGCTAAATGCTAACACTAGTATGCTAACATGTTTACACTGACAATATTAGTGTGCTAAAGTTCACAATGTGGAGTATGCAAAGTTTAGCTTTAGCATGCTAACACTTGCTATGCATCAGGTATGTTGTTGTAAACCAAAATGAAGGAGCTAAAGTTTTGACCTGTTTGTTGTGCTAGATAAAAGCTTAAAGGATCACCTAAGTTTTTTTCAGTTTGTCTAGAGAGCAACATGAACATATGTAGTATATTTTGTACAATTTAGTATTTTTTAGTCAAGACATTTCAGCCAAAAATCACAAATTTTAGCCTCAAAATGTGGCGCAAATGAAAGTAGGTATTACTTAAATCACTGGGTTCATCTTCTTTTGTGCTAGTTCAGGTTGATATTAAAATATTTTGGAGTAACTGAAGTTTTTTAGTAGTGACGCTAAATGAAAAGTCACTAATCAGGTTTATCCTCAGATATGAAGGTTTTTCGTAGCATCAGTTTCAGTCGGGACAGATATGTTAGCCAGATACAAAGAAACATGCAAAACAAGTCTAGAGAAGTTTGTGGAAAGGAGAACAAAATAATCACACAAAATAAAAACACTCTGATATGTAATCATGGATTTTTATTTATTGCCAATATGCTGAACACCTCATTATAAAATCCTGCTCATATACAAAGGCCAGCAGGGCTGTTTGTTTCCTTTACAGTGTCAGTAGCTGCTACTCTAGTCCATTTCCAGAGAAGAAGAGTGAGATGTTAACGTCACACTGTTCAGGTCAGTCTATGGTGACCAAGCTGCAAGATCAAGACTCTTTGTAAAAGTTCACCTCAAGCCTCGTTTAAACCTCGATGGAGGTCTAACACTAAAAGACGTAAAGGTTTTCAAAGTTACATCCATATTTTTTTCTCTTTTTTTTTTTGGATTATGCATCTTTTGCTAAGAAGTTGAAGACCAACTGTCTGGGACTGAAGCCCGCAGAGGGACAGCCAGAGAGAAAGGCCACTTGGTAGGGAAAAAAGCACTCAAACACATGCTAATCTCTCACCAAACAGTGACATGACAGAACAGAGAAATAAAATACATTAAAACTAAGTATCCCAGTCAACACAGTGCTCTGTGTTGCTCAGCATGCTGTGAACTGCACGGCAAAACAAAAAAAAAAAAGTACCTAGGATAGCAATCTCCTTGACTGATTTAACGGCATGCAGCTGGATATGTCCTACAGTAAAAAATAATAATAATTTACAATTAAATCTCTTTAATTTAGTGATCTAAAGGAAAAACGTACTGGAACATAAGACTGCTATTATTTTGGTCAATATATAAAACCTTTGAAACATTAAATGTTTTTTATCATTAGTAGATAGCAAAATAGCAAAAATATACAAACCAAGATGAAATACCCTTTTTATGTCCCATATACAGTATAAATATCAAACTAGGCATGATTTTAAACTACTGTATAGCAATATTAAACATAAATGGAAGTGTTCAAATATAATGTAAAACAATAACAAACATACATTTTCCTGCTTATACTGTTGACCCCTTTCTGAGTGGTCGCTATGAACGACAAACTGTCCTTTTCTTCCTACACAACAAGTGACAGACATCAAAAAGAAGCTAGGCTTTGATTACATTTTGTATGTGCACGTCATGAAATAATAATATTAATAGTAAAATCTGGCTAGTCCCACTACTTCATCACACCTCTGGATAAAAACAATAATGATTTGGTATGAATTGATCAAATTACACATTCAAATACACAAATAAGATCTGAAACACTAAGAAGAGAAAGGTTTTGGCACTAGGTTTTTTTTTTTTTCTTCAAAGGTTTTGCAAAGCCCTGCATCCCGCCAGACAAACTCCCAACAGGAGTGTGTCTCTTTGTGTGAGCGATGCTTCTGCTGCGCTTATACTGCTCCAGTTTACTCTGCAACTGATGTGTGTTATACATGAGTTCGTTTTTCGAGGAGCCAGATGAAGTGACCATTCAGAAAGGGTGAGTGGCTGAGGGCCTGAAGGCTTCTTATAAGGCCTCGAACTCGTCGATCCTCTGCTTGGTGTTGCCCTGCCTGATCTGTCTCAGGGTCTTGTATTTGTCTCGGCCGGCCCTGACGTTCTCGCTGTGAAGAAGGTCGTTCTGGGTGTTCTTGGACTCATCGCGGGCTTTAGCCAGCTCTGATGTCAAGGCCTGAGGGCAGACAAGGGGAGGAGTGATGAGATACAATTTCAACATTAAAGCACATCACAGTAGAGATACTGTATCTGTTTTCTGTCTGACGCAAATGACCTTGTCTGCCTAAAAATGCAGACCCTTGGTAGTTTACTCTGCAGTGAGCTGCTCATTCTGCACACAGGTGAGCCATTATCATTTTTCATCATCTTACAGGTGTTGTGTAAGAAAGTAATGCATTTGCCATGAAGTTTTGGGTGAAGCTGATGTGTCAGAGTAATTTTAAACTGGGTGTGCAGCAGTAATGCAGGGAAAATGAGGGTGCATTCTCACCTAACCTGTTTGGTTTGGCTTTAAGTAACTTTGGTGTGTGTGCTCTTTTAGTTCAGTTCTTTTGGGCTGGTGAAAAGGCTGTAAAGCTGCGAACCAAATGTGCCTTTTGAATGTATTTAATTTTATCAACCAATGACTGTAAATTGCTGTTGTATGGACGTATTGACTGATAGCTAAAAAACTTGCTCATTTCACTGCAGTCTTGTAGCTTTGCATCGCTGTTATATGACATGAGACAAGATTGGAAGCTTTGAAACTTCACTGTAACTTCCCTATGAAATATTTGATTAAAAAATGTAAAAATTTACTATGGTTGCATTATAGTGTAAAAAAACTGGGTGCAACACTGCCCCTCATATAACTGGAGCAGTTACTGAGATTTTACAAATGGCACCTTTAACCAGCCTACTGGTAAAGACTTGCAGTCGACCAAAGTGACGGAAATCTGTCATATCGCATGAAACAAGTGTATTAAAAGCATCTGCGTCTTGAGGATGATTGACTGTGTGAAGTGTAAGTTATTTTTTTATGCTCACCTGCAGCTGTTTCTGGACGCGCTCGTTCTTCTCGGCCTCGGTGAGACGATCCTCCTCGTTGCGGTGGTCGTTGATGCCTTCAGTCTGCAGGTCGGCGCTGTGCGTGCTGGTGTTCTCCTCGCTGTCGCTGTTGTCATCCACGTGGTCGTACATGGGGGGAGGTGGAGGAGGTGGTGGTGCTGTCATCACCATGTGCAGCTCCTCTTTGGTCTTTACCAGATCGTCCTGGGCCTCCCTGGCCTGGTGAGAACAGAGGAGTCAGTAACACAGAAGGTTCGCTCAGTTTACACTTAATTGTCTCTAAACTGAGGCTTAATATCTGATTGTTTCTCCTCCTCCCGCCCACATTTGTTTGCTTTTTTTTTTTATTGTTTTAGATTTAAAATTGTAAGTACCCAAAACTCTTTAAAAGAAAACACACTCTAAATTGTAGAATGTGAAAAAGCATTGAAAAAGTCTGACTTAATCTAATTTCGGTCCTTGTAGGTGTACTTGTGTGCTTCCTCTGAATGAGCCTCAGTGTGCTGCACAGTTTGCCCTCTGTTAAAGCTCTCACCCTGAGCTGCCATGTGTCGGCCTCCTCTTCCTTGCGTCTCTTGGCCTCCTCCAGCAGGCTGATCTTGGCTGTGTGCTCTGCCAGCTCTGCAGCCTGACACCAAACAACAAGATACAAGCTTATTTACACTTCCAGGTTTCATACATGTAGGTGGATGAAGATATTGCTCTTAAAATCAAACAAGTGCAGATGATCAAATTGCAAACTGCATCGAGAGCCTTGATTTACATTTTTTTTGCAGCACAGATCTTTCTGTCTGTCTATATTGTTTATGTTTGTTTAAGGCAAAAACATCTGCAGCAGACTTTAAGGATCAAATGCCTCTCATAGCAGCTGAGTAACATCTGAGTTATACAGACACAACAGCGACTGCATGAGAGTTTACTCATCAAATCCATCAGCAAAACATCTTATAAACTGCTATAACAGAGAGAATCAGGAAGACTGTGACAAATTGCTCTCCTACTGCTTCAAAACAACAGCAGATAAAATTCTGTTCATATGTTTCTGCATCCAACAATTTTGTTGCAAAATTTGGTCAAATAGTTGAAAAACTGCAGAATAAAATTTGCAAAAGAAAATGTACATTCCTGCACTTTTGAAAAATTGATCATTCACATAACAATATTAAGGTTAGAAAAATACTCTGAAAGCTTAAAAAAAAAGCATCAAGTCAAATATTAATATGTAAAGACGGACTTAAAAGCATTCAGAGCTTTTAGCACCAGCAGAAAAATGGACTGAAGTAAAAATAAAAACATTAATAGACTCGGCTCAGTGTCTGTGGGTGTTGTGGTACATTCCTTCTGACCACAACAACGTGAACAGATTGTCATTCACCGGACTGAACTAGCAGGAGCCTGAGTATTAGCTGGTACACCTGCTTTTCATTGTTCAGTGTGCCTCTGCGAAGACACTGAACAGACTCCACAGTGGTGCATTTGGCTGTGAAATTGTTATGCAGAAGGTGTTCAGCTGGAAAACTGGTCAATCAGTGAAAAGCCAGGGACACAGTGTACTATTATCAATATGTTAACGTGCTTTCACACATTTAAAACATGTCGATGACTCCCACGTCTTTTTTAGTCACAGTCGGTGGAAGTTGCACGGAGACTTAAGCATCTTAAAGGGTTTAAGTAGAAAAGGTGTCGCAGCAGGTGTCTGATAAAACCGTGCTGGTGTTTCTGGCTGAATGTAACACCACAGATTTACTGTCAGGGCTGTAAAAGCGAACGAGGGAGCAGTGCACAGTCCTGTGGGTGGTCTCACAGCCCGGTGGCTCGGGGTGAGGGGGCGGTTAGTCTGAAGTAACAGGGTGTGGTCCAGCTTGACGCTACAGAGTGGTTTTGTCTGGAGCTACAGTAGCCAGGAACTGCTGAAAACAGCACCTTGCAACGTGCCTGGCACAGAGCTGAACGGAATAACCGCTCAGTGTAGTTCAAAACTGCAGGGAAGGTTTTGATTTACTTATCTCGCAATCAAGCTGCTAGGTTTTGGAATTTTAACTGATGGACCTGTTTGGCTTTTCTTCTCATTTAAAGAGAAAGTGATCAGACTCAGTTGTGCTACTGTGGGAATCTTTAAAAACTTGTGTTGGATTAAGTTTAACAAAGACATTTAAATAGTAATTATTCTGGGAATGTTGGAAACCTGGTTTGAAGTTGCTCAATAATTGCAAGGTGCCTTTGAAATACTGACCAGCTGCTCCTGAGACTTCTTCTGGTCCTCGGCCTGGCGGGCCAGCTCCTCTTTGGCCAGCAGGGCAGCCTGACGCTCAGCCTCCAGACGTGCTGCCTCATCCTCGGCTCTCCTCCTCTCCTGATCCAACATCATGGCTCTCTGGAGCTGATCTTGCAGATCTGAAATTAAAAAAAAGGAGGAGAGAGAACAAGATGTGAGACAAATACAGATACAGCACACAGAAAACGCAAAACTGTATCATTTTTTTATGGAAAATGACTAATTTTTGAAATATTCCAACAACAATTTCTCTTTTAAACTAGAACTTTAAAGCTCTGAGATTCTGATTTTTCGACTTAAAAGGACGAGTTTGGCATTGTTATATACTTATATTACTGTTAACAAAGACCAGAACAAATGCATCCTCAACTACCTACTTTTTTTGCTTTTCTACCTGAAGACAAACATCTTTAAGGGTCACAAATTTTTAGATAAACCGTAAAAAAAATTACCTCTGAAAACATCTGAGCATTAAGAGTGAGGTTAGCCTTAATGCTCGGATACCATTAGCCAACATTGCTTAACCCTCAATTTATAGAGTATTTGTTGGAGACTATTTTCAGACATGGATTAATCACATTGAGTGCTTGCAGGTATTTATGGGTTTACTAAAAATAACCTATAGCACCTATGTTCATGCTAGTGAAGGAGGAGGTCACTCTGTGCAACAGTGAGGCTCCCTGATTTAAAATAAACAATATCTGGCTACAACTACACAGATTACATGATTACATGGTTCATTTTTGGTCTTAATATTATTATTGGATTTACAAAAAAAAAAGAAAACCCATGTCTTTAAAATTACATTTAAAAAAATAAGAACAATAAGCATAATAGGATCAAAACATTTTCTACAGCACCATGCAGTTTATCATTTGCTAACAGTAGTTAAAGAAAGATTTTGCTGTAATCTAGAGACCTGAATGAGTGTTTAAGAAGTTTGAACAAAATTTGATGAATAATGAAACATGACAATGAAACTCTTTCCATGTTTGTGGTCAACAAACTCTGCACATCATTTGGCACTAATTTATAAACATGAAGTATGATCATTATTACTTAAGAGGAAGCACCAGAGAATCTTATTAATCTAATTAGCCTGATAGCTTAGCTTATCTTTTTTCCACAAAAAGTGCTTTCCTTTTTTTGATTCATGACAAATAGAAAAAAAACACTGCATGATTTTCAAATCATAAACAAACATGCAAACATAATCAATTTAACAAATAAATAAACATAATTAAAATGAGGAAAATAAGAAATCACAAGTCTTTAAACTGTATTCACGCACTACATTGCCGCTAACAGTTTGAGCTTAAACTCAAACTCGATCAAGCATTTATCATCCATGCTGTTTACAAAACAAGTAACCTGCACATAAACACACACACCTGTCTGTTGGCCTCACGTTCACCTGAGCACATAATCACATGTTCACACATTCTCTGACTATTTTCACACACACTTTGTATTCTGAGCATCAAATGACGTATGAGCCTGAATGACTGAAAGCCCCCGAGGCTCCTCGATGCAGCGCTCCCTCCCTCCCCCTTGCCTCACCTTTTTCTGCCTTCTTGGTCTTTTCCTCAAACTGGTAGAGCCTCACCATCAGGTCCTGCTTCTCTCGCTCCATCTGCTCCTTCTCCTTTTCAATGGCCTCCCTCTTCTTCTTCTCGTTCTCCAGCTGGGCCCTGCAGATAAGACGCAGCCATTGTGAGCCAACAGAGGCAGCTGACATAGTTGATGCATAGTTACGGCCGACAAACAACAGCCGATGAGCCCACACACACACATTTTTGCAAACACACACACACGGGCACAAATTTACCACATGAATGTAGAAGCTGCTCCATTACCACTGTTCGACAGTTTTGTCATCTGTTACAGTCACAGTTCACTAAACTTTCATGTAAACATCACATGATTAATATTTGCGTGAGGCCTTGCAATTTAAAACTGCACTAGATTTACAAAAAAAACCCCACAAAATTTGTGTGAAGTCCTTAAAAAACAAAGCTGAAAAGCTAAAATGTAAGTGCGGTTAACAATAACAAGAACTCTTTATAACTTCAAAACTTTAAAAAAAATTGTTATTACCTATTTCTCAGCTGACTGTTTAGTTGATTAAATAGTGAAAGACGATCATCAAAAGCTTAACTGAAGCACAAGGTTGATTAACTTTACAGCTTGCTGTGCATGGGGCATAACAGAGCTGTGATTATTAGTCAATTAATCACGCACTGTTCAGTTAGCATTTTATTTTAATATATCTATAGCAGATTTATATAAAAGAAAAAGTTTAATGTAAATGATGAAAGGCTAAATGCTTATATTGGAGAAAGGCTTTGCACATTTCCTGACATCATTCTATTGTTTTAACTGCAACAGGCTGATTTCTCCCTCAGGGTTTAATTACGTTTAAATGAATCATCTTGAGAGACTCATCACAACCCACTTTGTAACTGTGTTTGAACACCAGCTCAGCCTCTCTAACAGACATCGACCACTGAGAGCTACTGTGTGTGTGTGTGAGAGTGTGAGAGTGTGTGAGAACCCTAACTCTGTCTACTGAGGCCTGCTGATCTAATGCTTCTCCCACTGGCATTTACTGTGTTGTCTGCTCGGCGTTACATCACTGTGTTTGAACAGCTGTACAGAGCAGACAGTGGGTCGACAGCTGTAGCTGAGATCGAGGTCAACTTCCATTGACTCTCAGTTCAGCCAATTCAGGAAGCAGATTTCCCGTACTTAAAAAGGAATGCTGCATTATTACCAGTGAATGGTTTCATTTGACATGTGAAACTGTATGAAATAGAAGTGGCTTTGAATGTAATCTGCATTGAAAAAGGCTGTTTCAGACAATAGAGACGGTGAAACTATCATGAGTGCTTTATGAGTACTTTAATCCACCTGATGAATCACAGTCTCATGGTTTATCAAACGAGTGTAATCCTTTAAATAAAGCAATTCAGCTTTTAAGTATCTTTTCTGCTCAGAATCATTCATTTGGCATGATAATTAAAGAAAATTTATAAGCTACACTTCTTTAACAGAATCATTGTTGCTCAGTTTTTGTCAAATACTTAAAAAAGTTAAAGTCCAAGAGAGTAGTAAGGGTTAAAATTTTAACTTTGGAAAGTTTTTATTCATGTCAGTAACCGCTTTGGTTATGTGTTACTTTGACTACGTGGACAAATGACTTTGGAAGGAAACTTCCAAACGTTTCCTGGCATGTGACGTACCTCTCCATCTGTTTCTGCTGCTTCTCCTCTCTGGCCTGGGCCTTCATCTGCTGCACCTCAATCGTGTCCGGCTTGCGGCGACGCATGTACAGCTCGTGGTTGCCCATGCACAGCTGCAGGATGCGCTTGTTGATGCGCAGTCTTGGTGCGTAAAACACAAAGTCCTAAAGTGTGGAGAAGAATAGGACAAAAGGAAAAAGAAAGAGAGGGGAAGTGAACAAAAAGCACCAAATTAGCTGTTCGGCTGTCTATTTACGGTGTTTATGGTGAAAAGGAACAGGGAGACTTTAAATGCAGATTACTTAAGAAATGTCAAAAAATGTAAAGTCTAACTGCTGGCTGATGCATCTGAGTTTTTACTTACTGGAGACTTTTTGTCGATGGGCTTGATGATAAATTTCTTATCGTTGAAGGAAATGTTTCTGATCTCACTCCAGGGGAAGCCAATCTTTGGCGTCAATCTGAGGAAGTGACCACATGAGCACAAACGTTATAATGTGATCGATTCAGTGATGAATTTATTTTACAAGCAAAAATGTCAAATGTTTTTTGGTTTAAGCTTCTAAAATGAGAGGATTTGCTGCAATTCTTCATCATACATGACAGTAAATTTAATTTAATTAAGTTTTAGAGTGTTTTTCAGACATTAAAAAGCTAATTAAAGACAATACTGTGGCTCAGACATATGACAAATGGCATAACTTGAAGGTCTTGAAAAAAATCATTAGTTGCAACTCTTTTCTGTAACAATAGAGATTGTTTGAGTGTTCATAGACACAGTCAGACACAAAAAAACTCTAGAAAAATCATTAGTTCCAATGACTCCACTGCTGCACACTGCAGAGTTACACTTTCAGCTTCGCTGTTAGCGTGGATTTCTGTATCCAGCGATCAAGTATGAAGGATGAATACGGGGTGTGGCTCACCATTCTTTTGTGCCAGACAAACTGAACGGATGCCAATCTCATTCAGCACAATACAAAGTAGCACTGTAAACATTGACAAGTGTTGTAATCTAGAAAGGCAGCCATCCATCTCGCAGCGAAACTCCACTGTGAAACTGTACTGACTGAACTGGAATTTCGCTCAATTACTGAGCCTGACACATGCTTGAGGAATTGAGAAAACAATGAAGCTCATATCTCAGCAATTGAGGGTTTTTGAGTCTTGTGGTTTATTTGAGCTGCGCTTTTTAAACCGATTTATGTTGGTACAAATTGATCTGACCAAATTTTAATATTTTAATATGCGAGCGCACACTAGACCATTCAGTCAAGACACAGGACCCAAAACTCGGCCTTTAGATGAAACAATTTCAGAGTAGCTGTGGGAGCTCATACAAACTGGCTTGATCCAACTCAGCACCAGAAAACAAACAAATATGGAGAAATCTTTAGCCAGTTATACTCGTGCTAGTGTTAATTTTGTCAAAGAAAACTAGAGGAAATATGTTCGTTAATGCGATTATTTCTATTAAACTAAGATGAGACAATTATGAAACGGTAACAATGTCCTTTAACAGGGACTGTGACTATATTTTTTGACTTATTGTTAACAACTTATAGCAAAACTATAATGTTCTTCATTATATTATAAATGAAGTAAATGTTTAGATTGTTTTTCGTGGACTTTAATGAGTGTAGGTTATATAGCTTGATGACTAAATATGATAAAAATTTACAAAGACTTCATGACGGTACTACAACTAAGCCTAAAATTTAAAACAGATTACAAAATTGACACTATTTTATGCATCATGTTCTGCAATTAAAAAGAAAAGGGATAATGTGGATGAAGTTACTGCTGAGAAAACATTAAAAGAACTGCTTAAACAATCTGCAGCACAAACTGAAAGTGATTTGGAAAGAAATTTCTTTTTACTTTCAAACAGGACAAGTTAACATCTAATGATGATATCTCTCTGTCGACCTTCTCTCATTGGCTATTCCGGGTTCCTGCATAATATTCTAGCCGCTGTTTCTTTCACACTACAGATTTGAAATTGAATATAAAAAATACATTAAATATTAAGATTTTAGTTAAGGGAAACTCTAATCAAGTTGTTAACATTCAGATTTATGTCTGTTAACTCCTCACACAACAGGATCATTTAGTCTGTTCAGACCAGCTGAAATCGTGCTAATATTTACTAGTTTTCCAGAAGTAAAAGTTACATCTGATGTCTGACTGTATATGTTAGTCTGGGATGTTAAGGCAAAGACAAAAACTTTATTTTTTTAACTGTCCTACAAAATAATCAGTTCTGTGGTCAAAAAGAGCAGCAGAGCACAAGGAGTTAAACCAGCACCAGACTGTGTCTCTCGGCGAAGCCTTGGCTACACTGCTGCATTGTGGGCCGGCTGCCCTCATTGAAGAGACAGTGTTGTAGGTTAGCCTCACATTCTTAAGTGCCGCACAGCTTGAAAAACCAGTCGGCGTAGCCATGGTTACAGCAGAGGGCACCGTGGAGGAGAGGCATTTCTTTGCTGATCCCAGGGAGCAAATAAAGAGACAGACTCACACAAGAACCTGGTTCTTTAACAAAATGTTTTCGCTCTTTTGGAGGTTTCGTACATCAGTAAAGATACAAAAAAGCTTAATGAGGGACTGGGTGATCTTAAACATAAGAGCATTTACAGTAATTAAATCATTTAGTCTTAAAAGAAACTCATGAGTAAGACGAGGAAAGTGTAAAGGTTCAATTAGGGGCCCTAATGGGGAAGCTGAAACGCTAAACTTTATAATTACCTTGTCACCAACTTTACTGTGTTCATTTCTTCCACTAAGGCAGACAAATTAGTCCACGCTGCTTTCAACAGACTGGCATGAAAACCGACACAGCGCAGCCAGTTTAAAATGGCCAGAGCTACAATCTGGCAGTCGACAACAAAACTCAGGCAGATCAGAGAACGACTGGAGTGATTTTCCAGGACAGGGTCAGTGACTGAAAGGCAAGTCGCCTGGGATGAAGTGCTGTTTAAGCACAGTGAACTACACTCCAGTGACCCTGCAGATGAGGCCAGCAGCCACAGGAGATGCCAGAGCCCATTTCACTAAATATATATGGAATTACCCCAGAAAGTATCTTGCCTGATTGAAAAAAAAGAGGCAATCAAAGGTCAAAAAAGGCTGGATTCTGGACACACAATGCCACAGATCTCAAAAAGTGGGTGTCTATTAAAGCACAATGCTTCAAAAAACATAATTACATTTTTTTCTTCATATATCTGTGGATAAAATGGAGAAACTGCAAACATGGCCTACAAGTGTCAGCACAGGCAACTCAAAGTGGGCCCCTTAAAACAAAAAATAAAATCTGTGAACGTGAAGCTGGTGTTTTAACACACACCATCTTAAATATAAACAGCAAAAAACATGTACTTTAAGCTGTAATGTTTATCATTCATCAGTGTTTAACAATTACACCTCTTCAAGCAGAGGTGTGAACAAAAGATGTCCTATTTTTTCTGTATATTGACTGGACAGCATGACACACTCACTCAGCAGGCACAAATTTTAAACTGTATTATGTGACAAATCTGTGCCAAAGAACCTCTAACTCATTATAAAAGCAGATGTTAACTCTTTCTTTGTAGACACTCCTTTAAAAGACTGTATCCATTTGGCCCTCATTGTAATTCCTGTCATACTGGCTGCAGAGGAACAGGAATAGCGATTAAGCTCACACATGGACCTGGTCCAGCCAGTTTAGCTCTGTGTCACCAAACTGCAGCAACTCTAGCAGCAGACACAAAGCGCCAGGACAGACACTAAAACTAATACAGTCAATACGGTGCTTACTTGTCGTCCTTCTCATAAATGTTGAGTCCCAGAGCGTCCACTCCCAGCCACAGCTCGGTTCCTTTCTTGTTCTTGATGTCAAAGTAGTTGACTCCGTACATTTCCAGGTCCTGGGCGATCTTTAGGTACTCTAGCATAGCATCTTCCCTGTAAACAAAAGGACAGAGAACGACATTAAAATATATTTCAAATGTATTATTTCAGTGCATTAATGAGTGACTCATTTCACAAGACACACACTCACTTCAACATCCCACCGTGCTCCTCATGCCACACCTGAATTCTCTCCTCCCACTGTTCTCTGGAGAGCTTGTGCTGCTCCAGGACTCTGCAGGAAGAGGGAAGAACATAGCAAAGATTAGCTTCATATGCACAGAGACAGCTACTACACATGATAATCTGATATATGTGGTAAAAGTTTGATAAATAACATCACAGGCTCTACTTTCATGCAACCGCTGGATTTCCACAAAATGCAATTTGGATGCATTTTTTAAATTAGAAGTTTTTACAACAAAGTTTTTACAGTAATGATCCGAGTGAGTTAGAGTTGATATCAATATTTAACTCTAAACAGTATTGCATATCCTTTCTTTTAGTTGATTATTTTCTTACACAACCATTTTAAGGCACATAAAGTCTACAATAACCTTATAAACATCCGTACCTTTGTGCACATCAAACTAGCTGCATTGCAGAACATTGCATGTCCCTGACTTCTACAGGTGATGAGAGGATTAGATACAATTATACACAATTGTCAGCAGTCCCTGATAAACACACCCAAATCACACCTTTGTATTTTGTGAGCCAAAGGTGCCCCACCTGCTTTCAAAAGTACTAAAGTGCCTAAAGGCAAGCCTCCAAACTCTTGGCACACACTGTTCATGGTGTACTTGACTGGCCTTTCTGGCTGTGATTAATAAAGCTTTGATCTTCCACTTGAATGCCCTGGTGATAACAGTGAGCTGCTCCGTTATCTTTGGTTTAACCTTTTTTTTTTTTTTTTTTAATTGTGACACCTGTATGAATGCCTTGAAAGATGAATTGTCAAATTTATACACTGGCAATTTAAATAAAGTAGAAGTATAAACACCCACACCCCATGTTTCCAACTTATTATCTAGACATCATTACATAATTTTTCTCCTTTGTTTTTTTCCAAGGTGAAGAAGATTGTCTTTGCAGCAGGCCTAATGAGTGCAGCTGCTGCTGTCCAATTATGTTTTTTAATTCCTTCTTCCTTTTAAATTCCTGTAATTACTTAACGATTACCTAATGCAGTAAAAAATGTTTCTGCTTTTGCCAACATGACTGCTTCTGTGTAATCTTGGCTTTTGATCTGGCAGAGACAAAAACAAAAACTGTCTAAATCTCCTGGCACATCTTACCTGTGTGGCAACAGGCGTTCAGACAGCAGGTATCCAGGTCGGTGGATTTCTTTGTTGTAGTCTCCAAACTTGGCCTGAACAGAGTAGGAAGCCAGCAGCACGGCTGTCTCTGGTGGACAGTAAATCTCGTCGGAGAGGATTCCCTCCTTCACCTGCAGGAAGAAGAGCTTCTGGGTGATGTCCTGGATCAGTTCCTCAGACACATCTTCTGGGAAGAACTTGGCCCGGAACTTGAACTGCAGCGGGTTCTCCTTCTTTACGTCTTGGGACGACACCTGTAGAGGAATTCGGGTCTTGTTAAGTTATATCCAGTATCATGTGAGCATTAGAGGAAAAGTTGGACATTTTGTGAAGGAGTTTTTCACTTTTATGAGAAGACTGATTCTACTTTGTGTTTGTACCCTGAACTTGTAGCTGCAGCCAGTAGCTGGATGGTTTAGCTAAGCAAGTTTACTTTTTCAAAAATTACACTTTGCCTTTCCTGAAGTCTCTGCTGGTTGCAATTGCACCTGATGGAGAGAGACGAGGTAGCTGTTATACTGTTTATGCTAAGCTAAGCTAACTGGCTGCCATCCAGCGACATACTTACCACAGATATGACAGTGGCATCAATCTTCTCATCTAATGCTTGGCAAGAATGCAAACAATTGTTTTTCTCTGCATAGAATGTCAACCAGCTGGAAAATCTGGACTGTATTAAGTTGAGTGCTATCAGTCGTATGTGGGCGATAAATCAAGACTGTTTCTTTTTGTTATTTTAAAGCCTGAATATGATCATCTGGTTAATATTAGAATAAAGCTTTTAATTAACTTAAATTAAAAAAAGTATAAATCATGTCTCTCTCTCACCTCTGAACTGTACTTTTTGCTACAAAAGAATCAACATCTGCAACATGTGTGCCAGTGTTTAATACATTAGGAAACAGCCTGCAGTTCCGCAGTTTAATGCTTTCACTCTCCTTATCTACAAGGGGATCTTTCAAGCTCATTTTATGGAAATGCACTTCAATAACTCTGAGCTATAGGAGTGTTTACACAATGTGCCTCTTCCTCTAATTTTAAAACAGGAACCAAGCAGCCTTGATGGAGAGAATGGGGCTGGGAATATTCCAGTTTGAGCGAGGCTTTGTGCTGATGAGCCACAGCGCAGCGTCAGCACACATTGTACAGTTTACTGCTGCTGACTGAGGCAAGCATAACCCTTTCTCTCTCTCTGTTACCCTTGTTTATTTTTATAAAGTGCACAGAGGCAATTTTGCATAGACAGATAAGCTTGTTTCCAATATTTGATTCAGTCAGAGGGCATTCAAAAGGAAAAATATATCTTCGCTAACATTCAGGAGGAATGGTCTTTAATCTGTTCTCTATATTTTTTTTTCTGTTTGTGTTTAATGCTGCACTATCACAGGACAGTTTTTCAGTGTATACTTCAAAGACAACTTCAAGAATTACGCTTTGTCTTCATATAACATTGTCGGACTTTGAATATGCACAAAAAGCATGAAAATCCATGCAGGAGATATCAAATCAGATACACATTTTACTGTTTAATTTCTTTCATTTTGGTGCCTTAATTATCCATAATGCAATTCTACTATGGTAGAACTTCAGAGATTTGTTTGTGTTATGCTAGTATTGGCTGATGTAGCATCAAACAGAGATGAGGGACGGGCAACAGAGGTCCAATAAACTCACTTCTCTCTTACTCTACACCTCAGATTTCAAACTTGTAGCCTTCAGACTGAACCAGAGTTGACTCAATAAACATCACGGGTCCTTCTGGAGCCACAAAAGGCTTTAAAAAGTTTGTTTATATATGAAGCAGTTCTAGTAGAGACTCCTAACACACTTTGATGTATACTATCGGTAAAGTTCTTCTTTAGGAGATTACTGATGCAGAACCAACTGCTTTTAAAAGCTGCAAGGGTTGGTAGATCATATAGAAACAATCTTAAACATCTGCTTGCAGATAAGATCTCAATCCGCTGGCTGATATGCTTTTTTTTGCAAAACAGATTATAACAGATTAGACCAGTCAGATTGTGAGCAACCTCAGGAATTATAAGAAGTTAGTGAAGGTAATCTGTGTTTACACATGGACAAGAGAGTAAGTGAGGCAGCTCTAGTTCAGAAAGAGTTCACACTCTTGTCGAATAATTATTACCTGCAGTGTCTGACTAGGACTGCAAAAATCCAGGAACAGTGAAAGTGGAAAATTTTAATGGGAGTAAACAAACATAAAATTGAAATATAAGGTTGTATTTACTGTGTCATGTGCAGAGAGGAACAAACCTTTTATGATGCTGTAAGTTTGGCTGGAAATAAATGACCAAATTTACTTTTTTAAAACTACCGTAATTTCCGGACTATAAGCCGCTACTTTTTTCACACGCTTTGAACCCTGCGGCTTAAACAATGAT
>JAQMCX010000023.1:15466313-15513419 GCA_029814765.1 Acanthurus leucopareius | reverse complement strand
CATCAGACCAATGAAATTACCGATCAGGTCACAGTTGATCAATGAAACTGTTCGAATTACATCAAACGCACTTACACTGAATTCTTCAGATCAGTCATTTTGCGCTTCATGCACATGCCCTCATCAAGGATAGCGAAGATAGCGATCAATGACTTTTCTGGTAGGCTACTGTATTTTTTATTTTTTTAACCAGCCGGGTTACAGGCACTGTTCGGAAAAATACATTTATTTAATTAAAAGTTAAAAAAATCTTTCTGTATTATATTTTCCTGTGTAAATATCCCATGTTACAACATGAACATCTGCGGCTTATAGACAAGTGCAGCCTATATATGTACAAAATCTTTTTTCTCTTTAAATTTAGTGGGTGCGGCTTATATTCAGGTGCGCTCAGTAGTCTGGAAATTACGGTATATTGAACTCTCTGAACAACAAAAATAAACATTCCCTATCATCCCCCTTCAAAAAAACTTCTCCAAAAGTTATTTTGAAAGCCAAACATTCTCCATCGACTCTCACTGGAGGTCAAACACGGATGCCTTCTAACTACCCGCAGGCAGAAACCAGACAAAATTGGCTTCCATGTCGGAAGTGGAAACACAATGTGAGTGTATACATACTGTAATACGGTGGCTACTGATTGACTGAATGGCAAACACTGGCGCTCTGATTGTATCGTCCCCTTAAAGAATGCATTCTTTCACTATTATTATCCTTTGACTCCATCGGGAGAGGCCGGCCAGTTGGGAAATACTCGGGGAACAAAGTGAATAATCACGAAGGTATGTTATAGGTATCATGATATGTAATGCTTTTGGAATTTCACCCTACTGGAAGAACAATAATGAGATCAATACCTAAAATAAATACTAGTATTGTCAATTAATCACCATGACAGCATCAGCAACACTCTGCTGTTCAGTTCTTAAGTGTATGAACAAATATTGATGAAAAATGGTGATTTATGATTAAAATAATAAGTATTGCATTACATTGGAAACAAACACAAATATTAAGGCCTGTTTTTAAAGTTCAAACTCACCTTTTTGTCCAGTTTTAGCCAGGTGTGATAACCTTTGCCATCCATGTACTGAAGTCCGAAGTACCAGACCTCACGTAAGCCGATGGTTTTCACCACCTGCACAGAACAAAAAGATTTACTTAAAGTCTTAAAGTACATGCAGAAATTTCACAACACTTGAATTGATTTAAGACTGTATTCCTCTCAAGAATAAACAAAATGTTCTTCCAGGAGAAACATATAACGAGATGATGATGTAAATGCCACAGTGAACAGAGGGAGATCACCGCTTCACACCTCGAAAATCAATGAGCTCATTTTTTTTCCAATAAATGTATCGCTGACGGTTTTCTTCCAGCAAAGCGAGGAGTTGTGAAAAGGCCTTTGAGAGCCTCACAGACACTGGCAAGGCCTGAAGGCCTGAAGAATCTAACCTTAAGGTGACATACTCAGGTACCAGCCTAATCTGTTGAACAGCCCTCATAGTATTACACATTCCCAGGCCTGAGTATGGACTTGGCTAACAAAATGTACAAACCACAGGTGAAAACTGCCAGAACAAATAAAAGTACACTCTAAAAACTATCCATATTTGTTGTCTGAGGTAATAGATTTTATAAAGAAAGATGGTCCTCGCCACTGTCATTCAGATCTCCTTTAGAGTTTATTACTCGAGATGCAATATGTCACAGCACATGAGAGCCTGAACTTAAACAAAATGGTCCTATTGTCTGACCAGTGAAGAGGAGTAACTCTGTATAACAAGGGCGTGCTGCATGACCAGCATCCTGTCTCCGACTCCAGGAACAGACTGGTGGGAACGGGAAGGTTTAAACTGTCTGGCAAAACTGTTACAGTCCAAACCCTCCTTGTCGTTAACGTCCAAAACGAAGATTATGGACTCAAGTTTTCAATTTCCACCACCCTAAAAAAAAAAAAAACACTTTTTCAGGTCAGCAATTTGAAGCTTTTTTCTTTTTTTTCAGCTAAGTTCTGACTGTGCAGCTGGGGCAGGAAGTGAAAAACCAGTTATAGATCTGGAATAATCACCCATGCTGCTGCAGGAGGAGCTACCATTTTCCACTGGCTTCTAAAGGAAAACCTCAACGACCAGAGGCTCTTTATGGCCTTCGGAGAGGCAGAGCAATTTTCCAACAGCACCATGTAGGAATGCGTATGTATGTGTGTGTGTGTGTGTGCCGTTTAAGAGGGGGCGATCTCTGTGTCGGGCCCTTTTTGAATGCATCACTGCCAAATTCCCCACCCAGTCACCAGGTGAGGTGTTAAGTTGCCTGGGTGAAGTTTGAATCAACACGCTGGCGTGCCGGTCAAGCCCATTCCCAGAGATAAGCTTCAAGCCAGGCTTTAAGAATAAAAATCAAACTCCCACCTCTTACCGGATGACACAAAATACAGGGCAAGCCGACCTGTGGGAGCGAAAATGAATGACTCTGACTCAGGTACCTTCTCTGATGGACTCTATTTAGCAGAAGAAGGGGCCTGAAACGAGAGCGCACTAAACCCTAACCCTGCATCTCACCTGTAACGAAACTCATAAGACCTCAGGAAACAATCACCTCTTTCACGGTGGTTTTGCTCTGGGGTCTACAGAGCCAGAGGCAGAGGAACAGAGTGGGCTACAGATACCTGAACGCACTATTTTCTCAGGGGAAAAGCTACCGTGGTGAGGCTTTGGTATAACCTCTGCGCTGTCAGAGGGGAAACAGTTTTCCAGGGCAAGCTTACAAACCTTTAACAAACAGTGTGCTTCACTTGACAAAAAGAGAAATAACTACCTTAAACAGCATTCTGCACATTATAAACACCTGCTGCCAAATAATACTGAAAACAATACAGTTCATTAGAGGAGGATTAAATTTGAATCTGGGGACGCAGGTTTAGTAAACTGACATCGCAGCAGGTTTTTTTGGCAGGTTGCCTTGACTTTAATAGGCTCCCTTGACTTTAATAGGCTGCTAGATCGCCCCAATGAACGTCAAAGCTTACCTCAGATATTCCCTCTAAATAAAAGTACAGAAAACAGAACACTAGAATGGAAAAGTCAGGTTGTTCTGGGAGTTTAACCACAGTAAATTCAGGACTTTTAACATCTTTGTAACTCCACATGAGATGCATTTCAATATCTGATTCACAATGACACACTACAAAGTATTTCAGTATATTTAAAAAATCAAATGGGACTCTAATGTTTGTAATTACTCATACTAATTTTATTACAATTTTTCAGTACTTCCCTGGAACACAAATTCATAATGACCATTTACATAATCTGAACCTGGATAAGCTTCAGATAGTGGATGAATGGTTCAACCAAGTGAAAATGATTCATTAAGTAAATTCAGTTTTGTTTAATCAACGATTGCTCATTATTAGTCTAGGATTTTCTAGCTACAGGTCAATGCTGATGCCAAAAAAATCCAAAGAAAGGATTTAAAAGTCTCATATGCCCACAATTCCCTGCTGAAGCAGTCCAAATTTCAGTTACAGTATAAAATCTAGGGGCCAAACTCTGTTTTTTAAAGCCTTTTTAAGCAGAAGCACATGTCTGCTTCACTCTGGCAATGATTAAAAATGTAAACTGAAACATTTACAGTGGTCGCAGAAGCCAAATCTCTCTGTAAAATACTTAATAACGGCATTGCCAACTACTTCAGACTCATTTTACATTAAAGGAGCAAAAGTTGCTGTGCCACATAGGAACAGTTTGCATGACTTGAGCCTGCAGCCTCGTCTCACAGGGATCTGACAGAGTGAAAGTTTCCCTGCCTGCTTTATGGGAGCTCCGGCCTTGTGGTGAGTGAGTGAGAGGAATGCCACTGGGCTGAAACAGCATTACACACTGCATCCTCCGCTCCGGGCTGAAAAAATGAGGCTGAAGTCCTCCGGCGACTGAGGAGGGAAAGGGAGGGGTTCACCCAGTCGGGGCCCAAACAGGGACCAGCATGAACACTGTGTTTGGTGGTGGGGGCAGCAGGTACCGGCCCAAAGGAAATGGGTCTGGCACTGTCAGACCGTACAAATGTGACTAAACAGAAGAAGGAATGTCACAAATATTTCACCTAAGATATTGCACTGAATAAGAGAAGCCATGCAAAAGGTCAGGTTCCCCTTCTTTTTTCTTTCTCTTAATGCAGCTCTGACAAGCCGGTTGTGTGAACTATTTTTATATTTTGTCACCTGTCGGAAAGATCAATCAGACTTGGATTCAGTTCACAATGATGATCTGTTTTAATGCTGTCACTCTTCTGCTCTTAACCAATCCAAACCAGTTCTCCAGGGACTGAAGCTATAATTTAAAAAAAGCCTTTCAAGACCACATTAACACAGTAGAAAGCACCTGGAGAATAAGTGACAGTGTCTGCACTTGGAAAATACACTGACATCTAAAAGAATTAACCAGTGCATCTACTGTAAACTACAATTAATTGTGGCTGAAGGCGAAATAAATCGAGCAGCCTTGTATATTTATATGGAAGTGAAACTGCACAAGGGTGTGTAGGGGAGTGGCAGGAGTTTCTGAGAGCAAGTTTAGAGTGAGTGGCATGTCGGGGACTAAGGCTATGATCAGCGCTGACCACAAGGGCCACACCAGGCCTCACACTCGCCCTGTTACTCAGCATTTCCACAGAACCTGCTGAACACACAGAGAGTGTACTTGCGTGTCTTTACAGCTGATCACTGCCAAAGCACCTCTTTAAAAACTAAATCAGGCTGATGACAGACTGAAGGGACACGACCAATAAGAGCTAAATGTCAGCCGAACACTTGACAGCACAAACTTTAGACAAGGTGCGAAGCCTTGTACTTTGTTTCCAGCGCTCAAATTAGTTAACTGTATCTTTGCACTGAAATAGAGCACTGAACTGTCTCTGATTGTATCACAGGGAGTCAGAGATAATCGGTGGCACACCCCACTGAGAGCCATTCTAACAAGTAGGAGGGGAAATTCACCATCACCTATAAATGGAACGATGTCAAAGGCAAATATCTGGGTCATCAGCCACTATGGTCTTTAACAAAACCACTGTAGGCTGAAACACAGTCAGACATTTTTGTATTTCAAAAAAAAAATACAAGAGTCAGGAGTACTAACTTGGTCAAAAAATACACTTACATACAAGCAATGACACTGATCTAATATGAAAATACTAGTTTAAAAACATGGTTGTTGTTCTGGGTAACTTTTTGGGGAATGTTCTCTGTAAGATTGTATTCAAATGTCATTTTTTTGACTAAAATGTTCCCTGCAGTGCCGCTGACATGAGGGATGAATCCCCTGACATGTAGTCAGCTACACTTGTTATTGAAAAACGAGTTATACAGGAAGCGGCTAAAACAATGCCTTTCCTCCCCCGGTGCTGTGATAGAGCCTCAGAGGAGCTCACGCTAATGACATGTCATCTACTTTTGGATTTTAGGTACCCAGCTTCACAATGGTATTTTATAAGAGGGAGGAAAGGTGCAAATTGAAAGAGAGTTCCTGGCTACACGCTGCTGTGAGTGACCAATGATAGGAATCACAAAGGTCAAGAACAGAATACAATGCCACACACTGCCACCTCTGGTTATTACATAACCACATCCGCTGTAATTGGACAAACATTAATACACTAACTTCAACATTCAATGCACATCTGATGAAAAAGACAAGAATAATCAAATTGAGGTCAAATGACAAGTGGCATTTGTTCCGGAAAATAAAACAAAATTATTTTTTTTTATTATAAAGCAGGCAACATTTTTTATAATTAAGATAATAAGATATAATATGAAAATGTGAGTTAGACTTGTTAAAAAAATGCCAAACACCATAAGAACAAAAGTATCTATCATTAGCAACGACTGGCTGAGTCCTTTATGAATCAGCTAATATATAACGTCCATGTAAAACAGTGTGTCCTATACTAGGAAGCTACAGCTACAAAAGGAAACTCTTTATGTTTCCAGTATTGTAGCCACACCTTTTACTCTGCACTGACACTGTGCAACTTCCTCACTGACATCATCCATGACTGCTTTAAATGAAAAAAGTTAAGTTTGTTCACTTTTAAAGCCTTTTTTTTAATCACAGGAAACCTTTTACAATAATCCCTCAACCTCACCGGAGAGACAGAGACTGATTAGGTCACTCGAGGCCAAAAGCTCCTGTAATCTCATCTGTAGAAGATAACTTTTCAGACCTGGATGTTAAACTCTGGAGGAAGATTAAGAGGGCAGATGCTTTCTCTTTCTAGTCATGTTAGCTGCTTTTCTGTTTCCAACGTTTGAGTTAATCTATAGTTTACAGGCTTCTGAGTCCAGTTCATATTTACTGTACATATGTGAAAGCGGCATCTATCTCCTCATATAAATGTTGCATTATTCCTTTAACTCTTCAAATTACTCATTTTGTCTGCATTGTATACGTATTCCTGCTTTTATCAATACCACTAGACTGGACTGACGGACCTTTAATATCTTTTCTATACAAAAAGGCTTTTTTCAGAAACTGCATTCCAAAATTTTTATCATTTTTTCATTGTGTTGTGATCAAAACCTTTTAAAAAACATCTTTACAGGAGAAAACACTGATGATAAAAGGTCAGTAAAGAACTGATATGTACCGTACCTGGTCAAACAGCTGTTTGCCAGTGGTGCTGGGCTGGATGGCAAACTCCAGCTCAGCGTCCATGGTTGTGACGCGAACATTGACCTGTGGAAACACATGAGAAAACAGGGATTAAATGCTGACCCAGAGCAACAGAGAGCCACTCACAGTTAAGGACCAACATGTGGTAAAGCATGCTAAACTGCAGAGCACTTCTTTGGTGCCTGCCTGCGTGCGTGCGTGCATGCGTGCGTGTGTGTGTTTGTGTGTGTTTGGTAAGGGGGTGTATTTGCAAAATAAACACACTGGGCTCTGTGTTTATCTCTGCTCTCTCAGAAACAGATGAGCTGATTGAAGGGAAATCTGCTTCAATATCTGAAGTGTTTTTTCTAAAAAATATTCCATGACAGCTCTGTCTATTGATTTTAATAGATGTGACAGTGTTGGGTAGTTTCCTATCTAATGTGAATTTTACTAACCAAACAAAAGTGTCAAGGATGTTATTTTGGTTGGAAAGACTGAAGAGAGGACTAAAAGATGGCAGCTTCTCCAGTTGTTCATACCCATTCACAGAAAAAAGGCACGTTGTCCAGTTTACTGGTTAATCATTGATCAGACTGGCCTGTGCATACAAAAAAGGTGGTCCAACTAACTGCGATCCTGCTTCATGAGCAGCGGTTTCAATGTCCACTCACAGGGATCCACCCCAGTGATTAATGTCCGTTTTAAAAACCATTACAAACAGCATGACTGCTGAGCTGCACAGAATAATAAGAGCTGACGTCAGCCTTGTCCCATAATAGAGAGAAACAATATTACATATTGTAAGTTTGGTTAGTAATCAGCAAATGGCATCTGAATGTTGCACAAAGGCCATGCAATACCGCACAAATATTTACAATAACAGCTTTGAGGTAATGCACAGAGGGAGTCTACTTTCTGTGGGTATAATGTCAAAAGTCTCTGGTATTTGCGGGGGTTATGAAACGACACAGACTCTCTAAGTATTGACTTAACTTATTAATGCTTAGTGAAAACCAGACAAAGAGGTTAGTGGACACAGAGCGAAGGCAGGGACAGCCCGCTAACAGAGCCCTCCAATGACATCTTTCATCTTCAGCCCATTGTGAGCCTCAGCGCTGAACAAATTCAATGACGCCCACTGGAAAAGGGATGTCTGGGCTGCAGAAGTGACTATCTGGTGACTCAGAGCTCCCCTGATGCCTAAGAAGCTACACAGGCTGAGCCACTAACTGACAGGCTTAAAGCCTAACAGAGAAGGTAAATCCGATCACAGCGCTGGATGGAAAGCGTCTCACTATGCTGCTGTCCAGGATATGGTAAGATCTCAGGAGTCTAGACGGTGGATATTCAAGGACGGCCCACTTTTTTCATCCATTTGTCTGCTGCTTTCTAGTGAAGTTGGCAGTGTGACTCATGGGGGATTAAAACTCAGGATTTTGTGGCATGGCAAATTGGGTTTTATCAAAAAATATATATATAATGATGCACACAGAACTATATAGAGTTTGTAGGTCTGTCCTGTTGATACAATTTGAAACCTTTGGTTTCAACTATCCAACTTATACCAGCTTCAAGTCGCAGCTTAAAAGCAGGGGGAAGGAGGGGAAAGACTGCATTTACTTCACTCAGCAAAACAGAGATCCCCTTTCAGCTGCAGTGCCCCAACAGTCCCTCGCTATCATCATCCACATTCTGCTGGAGCCAGTTTCCTAAACACAACCACAAAACTGCAGCAGAAGCCATCATAAAAAAAAAAAAACTGCTCCAGCGAGTGATATTTTGAGATTTACCTTGTTTTAAATTATATCTAAAATTTGGGATGCTTCCTCAAACATTGCAGTCTGTATTTACAGAAGTTGAAGCACCAAGAAAAACACACCCAAACCAGCACAGAATGGAATATGTGAATGTGTTGATCAGACAGGCCAACAGAAACCAGTGAGTGAGTGATATCTGATCTGAAAGCAAGTTCCCCCAACGGTAACTCACAATAAACTGAGGCCATTCAGAGCGGTAAAGAAAACATGACACATATGCTAAAAATATACCGGGCAAAGACCCAGAGTTCAACAATGAGCAACTTTAGTCAGAGGAAAGTACAGGCGTTCATATTAACCATATAAAGCCTTGCTTCACAAGTCAGAGCAGTAATAACTGACTCAGTCTTTTTAGCTGCATGAGCGTTGATTCCCAAATCTAACGTGCTGTGATGACACAGACTGTGTGCACTTTTTTCACTCTCAGAGGGGGGGGAAGTACAAAACTCTGGTTACCAAGACACAATAACAACAAGTAACACAAGCTCCATGGTAACGCAGGTGACAAACAAGTGGATTTCTGTTTTGGGGACTAAAACATCATGATGTGTGTCCACATGATTTCTTAAAACGAACATGTATGAGCAGATTGATGCCAGACAGACTGGAAACGGCTAGCCTGGCTCTGTTAAAGGATAACAATTTTTTTAAAAAATCATTGAGTTACACCTCTGGAGCTCACTAGTTAAACCGTTGGATGATTTATAGATTTTACAATTAGTCAAATGACAAGATGTTGTTGTGAATGAAGTCAATCAAGTCACCTCTTAAGAATGCCAATTACTTCCTTGTTCCAACCCCTAAACTATGAGGACGCACCACCCTTTCAAGTGCCATGTAATAATGAACTGGATATCCGTCTCTCTCCGCTCTGAGTCGAGTTAAAGAGATGAGGCGGTCATCACTCCAGTAGTTAAACTGTGAATGGGCCGCACTGCATTCTTCAGCGAGGACCAATCAATATTTAACCCTCTGAATAGTTTGTGTGGCTTTTACAAGGGTCTTCTGCAAAGGGAGTCGCCATGGAAATCCACGGAAATGGTCTGAGAGTAATATAACCATAAACAGCTATTATTTGAGTCTAGACTCCGGAGTAACTGTACAAAAAAAAAAAAAACAAGGATGGAGAGACCAGGCCCTCTTACTGATGTTTTGTACTTTGAACTGTTACCATTTTTGGATTTGTGAATCAGACCTCGAGGGTGTTCCAGGTATGATTGAGTTATCAATTATGTAAAGGAACAAACACTAACAATGGGACTGGACATGAAAAGGAAACACCCATCCATGTTGATCATGGCCACGCCTTGTGAGGTTTGTGTCATGAGGCTGTGAAGGAAACAGGATTCTGGGAGAGCCGAGGAGGACTATCGTTTACTTCTGACAATGTCTCATTCAGATAAGTGAAACATGAGTCACATCAGCAGCAACGGGAGCCTTAACTACTCCTCAAATCTGGGCTTTCGCTCTGCTGCTGGCCGTCTTGGTTCCTTGTATTAAAAAAAAAAAAAAGTGAGTCTCTCTTTTCCGAGCACACAAGGTTGGAATGTTTGATACAATGCCAGATATCTGAGCTGAAATAATTCACACTACTGCAGGTTTCTGCGCCAGTTAGCATCAAATTGAAGGCAAATTAACACTTTTATCCTCTTTGATCTTTTGCTTCTCAGGAACTTAACAAATATATTCCTGAACTTGTCCAAAACTTCGTACAAGGTTTTTCCATGACTGTTTCACCTCATTTAAAGTGCTCACAATCCTGTTTCTTTTGTTTTAAGAGTTTTTTGTGGGTCGTTTTTGCAAAGAAATACAAGGTCAGGAGAACAAGTTGTCAGACGTGGGGTGGAGATGCTGAATAAAGGTCTAGGACACCATGTTAACACCCAGTAACATATAATTTGTCTAGCAGATATTCATTTTGGTGTTTTTTATCCTAAATTTCCAACTCTTGTATGTTTTGTAAGTAAAAATGAAAAAAGCTTCCACTTGGAGTGAATATTGAAGACTTTCCTACAAGTCTGTTAAATTACAGAGGATGTATACGATTACAATAATCCTGTTTCATTATTTTCGCTTTGTCTTTGGCAATAGAATTATTTACCAGTCAATTATCAAAAGGTGTGTGACTCACATATCATCAAAAATTAAAATCACCAGGGTCTTTTTTATTTGGGGGGAACTAAGACTCCTGGGGGAGTTCTGGTTATTTTCTGCATGAAAACAAGATGACAGAGTTGGTTTTACAAGACTTAAATATCTCTATGTTAAATTTAAAGGGACAAATGGGGAGGGATTAAATTGAGGCTGCAATTATTGTAAAATACTTTTCTATTTAATGTGAGTTTTGGGTGTAGCTTTCTGTCATTCCACCACCACCTGACTCTCCCACTTGTGATATACACCAGTTTGAGCCACTGACGCTCTTCAAACTAGTAAACTTAAAATATAAACCCTTATTTACATATCTTATTATTCAAAAAGGGAGACTTAGCATTTGCATACTTAATTGAAGAGTGTAAAGCTCACTGGAGAAAAACATCAAAGGAAAAATCTAATTGAAACAGACTTTTAGTGTCCCATTGATATTTTTTGTGTTGTGTTGCAAAGGCAAAGTGAGTCATGAGGCCACGCGCTGAAGAGTCAGTAAATAAAAGATACAATAAAAAATCAAGCTTGTATTCCTTTCTTGACATCAAAGAAAAGAAAACATTTAGAAATTATTGTCCAAAAAAGCTTTCTTGTGGCAACTGGGCTCGGCACGGTGCTGCTATCAGACGGTAATGATGTTATTTCCACAGCGACACTCATGACAACCATGAGGCCACTCCAAACAAACCAACAACACACTTTATGACACTGACCAGGGCTTTGGTCATTGTCATTACAATATGCTCTTCTGTTTAAAAACAACCTGTCTGTTTCTTCTTGTTGACAGTGTTTTAGCAGCAATATTTGTCTTTTTCCTACTAAAATCCGCCCAGTTTTGATCCTGTTATACATGAATTGAGGCATCAATGGACTTTATTTCCTATTTTTTCAAATCAGGACATGAGGATGGAGGAAAGTTTTTCAGTGTTTAAAAGAGGGAAATGTGTTTTACTCATTTATTACCAAATTTCCATGACATTTTCTTAGTACTGTAGAAACACATGGATTGTTATACTAGAAATTTCCGACTAGTGAGCTGAGGGTGGGACATGTGCCCTGTGCAAATGTGCAGTATATGAGAGCTGGGTGTGGTAAAGCCAGTCAAGGCTAATTAAAGGCAAAATCTTGTTTAAATATTTAGGAGAGTTTAATCAAATGCATTTTTTTTTTACCTTTTTGTTTTGCTTTTCTGATGATGAAGAGTTACTGATACTGTAAGTTACCATTTCAGGGTTTGTACAAGTTTCCAAAATGAGTGTAGTAACCCAACATTAAGTGGGGAGCAAACCCAAATCTCAGCCTAGTAAACGACTTCAAAAGATCTAAAGAGAACCATGTATACACCAAACTCCTTCGGATATAAACAAGACTTTTTACATGTATAACATTACAGGGGGATGATTTTGGACATATACATCCTGCCAGTGTGTCCGCCCATGCTATAAGCACATTTAAAATTACACAGTGCCTCACTTCTCTATAATACAAGTCTTACAGTTCAAGTTTCTAGCTCTGAAACAAAGTGGATGGTGTTCACAGAAACATATGGGACACCCCCAGGATATGACAAGAGCATGTGATTTGAGCGGCTTTCCCCTTTAACACTGGCTCTACTGATGTACTAAGTTCACACATTCAATCTAGTGAAAAAAAATTACATTTTACTAGTTTAAATCACATTTTTATCATTTCTGACTCCTTCACAGACAGGTTGAATTCAGTAACCAATGTCCATATGTTAAAGACATGGTTAAAAGCTTCATAGTGATCACTTAAGTTATTAGGCTGAGAAAACTACTCTGATTACATCACTTGAAACCTGGCAACCTGTCAGTCCCGTGAAGTGATTTAAGTTGCTATTTATTAATTAAATAACAAAAAGTCAAGCAGTTTACAGTTATTAACAAACAAATACAATCAGCTCTCACACCTAAACCAATCTATTTTGAGTCAAAAACTCACAAAACGTCTATTATATATGATATTTTTATAAAGTTCAAGCGTTAGCATCAGTATCATTAAGCTAGCGCTCACTGTATCGTACATATCCAAATATATATAACCAAATCTAAAGACTGTCAATTAAGTTAGCAAGTATAATGAAGGAAAAAAATGAAAATTAAATTGAATTTTGGAAGCTTAATCTACCATTTACGTTACCTGTCAAGTTTCAGTTGAGCTTAGCTTAATAAAGTTGTGACACATTAAACTGTAACTAAAAAAACAAACAAAAAAAAAATCAATAATCCAAAGAGCTACCGTTACTTACCGCTTTGGGCATTTTTCCGTCCTTTTCCTTGCTCTGCGCGAGGAGCCGTTAGATTAAAAAAAAAGCGTTTCCAAAGAAGATACGTGTGCTCCGTGTGACTGTACTTCTTTCTGTGCCTTCCTGAAAAGACAGAAAGAGGAGAAACGAGTTTCAGTCGCTTCAGCGTTACTTAAACCCCGGTGACGGCTCGACACTCCTGCGGGACTGTCATCGGAATGAATCACCGCGAAGCAAACAAGCTAACGGCAGCTAGCCAAGCCACAGCAGGATGTGACGCAGTCTGAGCTTCAAAATAAGAGCACGGGTCTGGTCTATTTTTCTTACAGTAAAGAATCTCACAGCAAATCTCTAACTAACCTCAAAGATCTTTAATCTGAACTTTAATGGACATTTTCAAACAAAGCAAAATATTTTAATTCCTCAAAATATTTTTGGCATTAACCTGAAACTGATAGAGCACTAAAACAAATAGTAACATCTACATTATCATAACTGCCTCGCAATGGTGATAAATGTCCGTCACAAATTCTCAGAACCTGAATTGACAAATTCGTACAGTACAAAACCCCAAATTATAAAAGTTATAATAGTATAAAATCGGACAAAAACAGGAAATCCAAACTCATGAGATACTCAAAAAAGAAATGGTTCGATATTAGTTGTCGTATATGACTTTAGTGATGCAACATATGATAAGTTACATTAACAGTTAATTGATCTGTTGTGTGTATATTTTAACAATTTGATATTCATCTTGTGTGTAGAGTTTATGTTTGACCAACAGTCAAAAACTCAGAGTTACTTACCTCCGAATAATATTTCACAGAAAAAGGACGCAAATTGTCATATATCAGAAGAAAAATATGACGGTTTCCCACTTTATCTATGTATGAGATTAAGTCTATATTATTTACTGATCAGTTTTCTATCAATCAGCAGGTAGTAATGTCAGGTAGATCAGTCTACAACAAAACAAAACTAACTTAATATCAGAAGGCATAGCGTGCTTTGGAGTTCAAATGAATAAAAATTTAAAGTTCCAAATTATCAAAAAACATAAAGCGTTTTTCTACAATGTTACTACTTCTGTAAATACCTCAATGTGTAAAATGTATGTATATATTGTGTAAAAAAACTGTTGGTCAAATAATTTTATTCTGAAATGTAAAGCCGGAAGTCTTCTATTTCTGTTCTACCTTGATTGTTGAATCATCCAAGCAGGTTAAATATGGTACTCAACATGCCTCACCTATGAACTAAGATAAAGTTATAGTCCCCACCCTGCTGCGTTTTAGCCTTTTAACTTCACACCTTTTTTTTTTAGTAAATCAACATCCCAATTCGGATTAATGGAAGCCGTTTACACCAGTACAGGTCTGTATCGCTTAGCACAGTAGCGCCAAAGAAACAACGTTGCATCAAACTCAAGATAAACATCAATGACCTACTATTCCTGTTTTGAGGTTGTTCGGTGTAAGAAGATGTGACAAAGTGATGTTATTTAAAGGTAATATTATTTCCCTGGGATGGTTACGTTTCAGTAAAATGGGTACACACCCACAGCGCCAGGAAAACGATTCAAACCCAGAGAGAAACGAGAAATTTCCACCTCTTTGATCGGCACCGGTTGAAAACAAAATGCTTCATAATCGAAACAAATGGTAATAAACTGCCCAACCCATTTAAATGAAGGCTGTGGTAATAATGTCCCTTTGTGAGGGAGCTTGATCTGCGCTGCAGACAGCCACATCCTCACTGTAATCCCACAGACACCTGTTGTGAGATTTGCTTCCTTTGTGCGGAGCGACAGAAAGTGCGCGGAAAAAGTGCAAAAAAGTATGTTTTTGCACAGCTTGGATGCAGCCGCTGCACCGCATGCTTAAGCCGGTACGAGCAAATAAGGTGTCCGCTTGTATTAGATTCTTACCGGAGCTGATGTGGTTTGAAGACGGTGATTGTTGAGCGCTCCGGAGCTCGCAGCCGCAGATATCCCCTCCCTCTGTTCGCCCGCTCAATATGGCGCTCATCCATCCCTCTGTGGCCGAGCATGTTCCTGCTGTCACCGGCAGGCTGGAGCACCAGGTCCGGGAACCTGTAGGTGGGACCCTGAGGGGCTGCCCCTTAACCAAAGGTGAAATCCCCCCCCCCCGTTACAGTAGGGGGATTTTTCTGTTTTGAATAAAAAATATATAAATAAAATCCTAGAAAATCAGAGTTATGTTTGGGGGGGTGGGGGTTTATGACATATGGAGGTCCTGCATCACCATTAAAAATACATTTAAGGGTCCACAAAACACAAATAGGTCAAGATTGTTTTAATAAAATTTGAATCTTTGTGTGCTGTTTTATCTTGGTGTGCATGCTATAATGGCTAGCCTACTTTAGGTCAATAAAGGCCATGGCTAATCTCTGGTCCTTTTTGCACTCTGCGTGTAACTATGTACAGTAATATTGATACGACTGAAGGTTTAAACGTTATCATTTCCATGTTTTTGTATGATTTTATTTGTATATTTATCTTTTAAAAGTGCATGTTCAAAGCTACGAATGAATAAGACAACTATAGACAACTGTTTTATTCCTTACAGATTCCTTAATAATATTTATGTAAAGATTTTGATCTTAAATCAAACTTTATTTTTCATTTCATATACATATAAACACTCTCTGGTTGTTAGAAACACTGTGACAACCTATGACATAACATTAAACACAAACCACATACCACAAGAATGATTGTGTCGCTATGTCAATATCCGCCCTGTAATCCCTTTCTATATTCAATACCACATAAGGTATTCTATATGTCTACGAATTCAACTTTTACATCACATTAACAGATTATGCAAAGTGTTTTCTATCTCTAAACATTTCATTTTTAATTCTTAGTCACTCGACTGAAATGGATTTGTTTAAAAAATAAAAGTATAAGTGGAAGTCAGCTGAATGTGAATGAGGATTGAACTGTTTGCGCAGTGACAGCTGGGACAATGTTTGACTCCGGATAAACTGATTTGATCCTCATTCATCAGCTGCGTGTCACCTGTCCCGAGCTCTTACGCATCACATCAGAAACTTTTCTGTCACGCTGCGGTTCACAGGGGAAGTGCGCGTCATCCGCCCCGCAGTGAACCAAGGAAGCGCTGCCAAAGCTCAGAGGGGGGCGGGGCTATAGGTGAGCCGGCCAATGAGGTGACGGGATTAAAATAGAACCGTATATAACAGAGGTTAGACCAACTTCTCTCCATAATACGAAACTGAAGAGTGATGTGACAGTCCTGTAAAAGGCTTTGTAACACTTTACAGGCTGTGTACTTTATTATCATGACCATTGTTACCTCTGCTATCATCACAATGACTCACTGTTTATAACTACAACTACAACTCCGAGTCTGTTGAAAGTAAAAATATGTTGAAATGTCCTTGAGTGGTTATTCGAAGTTTAGATACAGTAAAGTGTGTTTGTGTGGGGAGAAGAGTCTTTCCCAGCAATGCAAAACATTGTTGGATTTGCCTGTTAGAGCACCTGAATGAACTGTTTGCAGAGCAATGCCAGATGCAAATAGATAAAGTCACATGACAGCACACTGAAAGGTCCTCTAACCTGTTGTTCACCTGCTCTCATATTTACTTCTTCCCTTCCTTCTATTCGAGATAAAGTTTTCTTTCTGATTTTCTGTGGTGGGGTATTTTGAAAAACTGGTTAACAGGCAGGATTTTGTTCTCTGATAAGTGGAATATGGACAAATATACTGTATGTCTGGAATGAAAAGGTTGTTTGAGACTAATTGATACCAAGATAACTAATTTTAAAAGTTGAAAATAGTAAAGGCAGTGTCATTTGATTGTTTAGGAACTTCAGATCTTTTGGAAATATGAGAGGTTGACAAATGAATAATGTTTATTTACAGTAAATACCTACATCATCATAAATTCATCTTTGTCAAACTGCTTTTCAAGGTCAAAAATAACCCTGAAGTTCAATGGAAAATCACAAAATGCTTCATTTATTAACTGAAGCTCAGAATTCAGTAAGGGTCTTATGTATAAAAATGATAAAATGAGACGTTATCATACGCAGCTTTTTCTAATACTATCCCTAAAATTCTTTAAAAAATGCATAATAGCCTCAAGAAACTGATAAAACCGACCTTCACGAGGATAATACAAAACAAAACTTCTAAAAAAACTTCAAACTTTTTCACAAATTCATGGCTTCTTGGCTGGTTCATCTGTACTCAGCCTCTCGTACTCAACCGGATGTCCACTATTCTAGTGTGTGTGTGTGTGTGTGTGTGTGTGAACTGTGGGGTGGTTGATAGAGGGATAGGGTGGTTGTGGGAGTGAGGGAATGACTTTAATTGTCTATGTAAAGCACTTTGAGTTACACGTTATGTATGAAAAGCACTTTATAAATAAAGTTTGATTGATTGATTGAAGAGGAGAATCAGATTTTTATAACTGAAATGCATGAAATGTGGTATTAACAATGGATGATGTATCAATGTGTTTGCAGAGATCCTGAAAAAAATGCTATTTTATGCTCTAAGAAACAGAGACTCAACACTTGGTGGTTTTGTCAGTGAATAAAACATTTTATATTTTGGAGAAAACATTCACGTTCTCGAACTTTGTGAGTCATTTTTACAGAGTCTTTTCACTCGTCGGGTTTTTCTGACTTTGCCTCCAGCTCTCTGAAACTCTCCAGTCTCTTCTGGACAACGTCAAGGATAATAGCTGAAAGAGAGGATGAAGACAATGATTCAGATTCTGATTCTGGCATATTTGACCTCTGTAATGTTTATAAACGTCCACTAGATGGCACTCCAACAATGTTTGTGACCTGTTGACATTTGGAGGAGGACTTGTGAAGCACCTTTTAGCTGTCAACAAAAATATCACCAGCTTCTAGTAAATGTTGATTAAATTCCAACAACGTCAAGCTGTTTATACCTGAAATATTTATATTTTAGAGAGAGAACTTAAACGGTTTCCCTAAGAATTTGTTGCTGGGAATTTATGGTGACCTGTATCTAGGATTTCTGGTATTTTTCACTTTAATATGCAGCCCTTAAGGGGGCAGGAAACACAGGTCTTATTCTTCTTCCTGTTCCTTTTCCAAGTAATGTTTTCTATTTTGTGGCAGATTGAAGTTCACAGTTTGTGACCGATTTTAAAGCAACTACCGTGAACTGAAGTGATGAAAAAAATAAATGAATACTGGTGCTGAATGATTGAGCATTTAAAGCTAGTGGCTGTTTTTTTCTGGTTGCTGTGTAGGATTTCTATACAACTCTGTCAGAAAAACAAACAGAAAGCACCAGACAAATAAAAACACTGCTCAGCTAAAGTAGAAGACTGTCTTCCAAACGACTGAGAAAGGACATGTGTTCTCTTACTGTCCAGCATGTCTCTCGCTGTGAATCTCCTCTCCAAGCGGTTGTAAACCTCATCCATCAGCCATGGGAAGAAATTAGTCTCAATATCTGGAAATCAGAACCACACAAAAAAGAGATAAAATGCTTAACACTCATATCAAACTTCTATCATTGACTCATCTGCTGCCAGCTCACAGTCGACTTCCTCCATGCGCAGCAGAGCGCGGTGACGCCCTCGTGTGTCAGAAAGGAGAAAATGTGTTTGAATGGAAGTGAAAGCTAGAAAGTAAAACAGCAGAGAAAGGCTGACCTTTCTGCATCGGGTCATAGAAGTAACCGTCGCTTCTCAGTGAGGTGAAGACTGATGGTAAGAGGTCGGCAAAGTACTGCCGGGTGTACGCCCGGGCGGCGATCTTCTCTGCAGTCTCTCTCTCTTTCTTCAGCGCCTCCTTCTGCTCTGAAATTCGACGCTCCTGAGGTCAGAAGGAGGAGAACAAACACAAACTCTGGCTTTTTAATGCGAATGATTAAGTCTGCTGGTTTGATGTTGTCATGATTCAAAGAAGACATTATTAAAAATACAGAGTCAGATGCTTTAAAGGACAAAAACTGAGTCTAAAGTCATCACATATGTGACTCGGGTCCTGCTGTAACCCAAGTCATGTGACTCGAGTCACACCCCTTTAAATTAATCAACAGTATGGTCATGTAGGGTCACGCTGCTTGTGATTAAATGTAAGATGAGAGGTTTCAATAGCTTGGCTTTGGACGTTTAAATTGATGCTCATATTATTAATGATAATGGTGAAGTAAAACAAACAGTATGTTTTAATAACCCGCATACCTTCTCCACCCTGTGGCGTCGCTCCTTCTCCTGAAGCCGCTGCATCTCTGCAAGCTCATTATTTCTTCGCTCTTGAAAGGCCCTCTGCTGTGCCTTCAGACATGCCAGCTCCTCCTCCTCCATCACCTCCTCCAGAGACTGTTCTATTGTCTTACCCACCAGGACCTCCAACACCGGCTGCACCTCCCTGTCGAAGTCAAACAACTGCACAGGATGCTACAATAAGTGGTGTTAAATTATGCTTTTTTTTAAATGTTGGGTTTGAGTTTCTCAGATCTGAAAAAATTGTGCATGTTCTTTTTTGATTTTTGCTTAGAACATGGTGAAGGTAATTTTAAAATGATAAAGTAAGTTTTGTTACAGGAAGGTCAGAGGTCTTATTCGGATCACCTCACCTCTCCCTCCTCTATCTGTGTTTCCACATCCTTGCCAGATTTGGCAGGTATGAAGAGTGGAGTTGCTGGTTTGTCCAGGAAATCATCAGTCTGGCACTCGACATCTGTAGCCACTATAATGTCACTCAGTTCTTCGAGATAAAGCTCTGAAAGTGAAAGTCACACCTGCTTGAATTAATAATGAGCTGTATGAACCAAAGGTGTAAGTTCTGACGTCGTCCGGAGAAACATCTGACCAGTTTGAACATCGATGTGTTTTCTGCCTTCCAGGGCCTTTGGAGTCGTGGGTCTGAGCTGCTCCTTGGCTCGTTTTCGAGCGATGGCTTTCCTCCTGATCTCCTCCTGTCTGTGTATCTCAGAAGGATCTGGCTGAGCCATCTGTCAGAGGTGGATGATAGTACACATTTTTTTGGGTACAATGGGTGAAAGAAAGGGGAACCTACAAGGCATCAATCATAGTGAAATGGATGATTCATACTCACAGTTGGTATGATGTGTTGGGCGTATGTGTTTCCTCTGACAACACGACGGTCATACATAATGTTTCCATAATTAATGTTTGTCCTATTGCCAAGGAAAAACAGTGCGGTCATGTGGGCAGCTTATTAATAGATGACCTTAACACTTATTAGTCACAAAGGCAAGGTACTGACATATTTTTTGATAGGTGTTGACATTTAAATAAGATGGTATTTGATTATGGAGGAAAGTGAGTGATACAGCAGCGTAGGTGCAAGTGCTCAGTTTAAACTTAAAAAAAAATTAAGGCCTGCATTCAAAATTGGATTTTAGTTATAGCACCTTAACAGCAAGGAACTTTTAGAAAATTTGAATAATAAATATTAGATTATTATTCGACTTTTCATATTTCTTAAGCTTTATATGTAAAATCTTTGTCACTAAGTAATTTGTAACTAAAGTATAATATTTGCCTCGGATATGTGGTGGTTTAAGTTGATTAAGACCTGATAAGTGTAAAGTACTAAATATTATGATGCACATTAACGTTAGCTAACTTAACGTAAAGTAGCCTAGCCTGTCTGTCATTAGCTAACAGTTAGCTAAGCTATACTGAAGCGACGTTAGCGCTTTTCAGAAACAAAACAAATGCGTCGTTACTGTTCAGATGGAGGATCTCTGTATTTGGGACGATTCTCAACAGGTCTGGGGCGACTTGAGAAAGTGTAACTTCCGTTTGAATCTCTCTGTGCGTGCGAAACAAAAGCCATTTTTAAAAAATAAAAGTGTCCGGCGCCGCGTTTACAACAGCTAGCTAACGTTAATATTTGGTAACGGGCAAGCTTCAACGGTTGTTGTAGCAACGGTCTCCATGGACGGCCGTTACGTCACTTCCTTGTTTTTGTCTCACTTAGTTCTATTGATTTTTTTTCCCAATAAAACTCAGTTCAGGTGAGATGGTGAGGTCAAATTAAAGTCACCTGACTTCACAACAATCCCATGTCTTCTTTAAAGATAATTAACGCAGATCGATTCTCTCCCATCTTTTAAAAACTTAATATATTTGTTGGTTTAAGCATTAAAAAGTTTGTTTTCTGACATAGTGGTAAGCAGTCGAAGGTTAAATCGCCCTTAGGATGAGAATATTATATGTGTTTTTAAAGCTCAATCCAAATGGAAAATAAAAAATATTATGAATTATATACAGTATAGTATTAAAATAGTGCTAAAGCTTAATAGACTATTTAAAACGGTCTCCACCTCTAGAAGCTTTTCTTGTTCACATTTCATATGTTGAAGCTGTTGATACAAGATCCACTTCCTGTACAGACAAAAGGCACTTTAAACACAAAGTGTTAGACTTTTTTTTTTTTTCAACTGCAACTCAAATTATCTGTTGAAGTTACGCTCATGTTACATGGCAGAGAAAAGACAGAATAATCTCGAGAATTACAAAGCAGGCCTTTCCTATTTTGCCATCTCACTTTTTTTTTGCATACTGTTCAAGCATAACAAAAACTGTGCACTTAAAAACAGATTTGTTTTCTTCACAGGCGGCATCGAAATGTGGGCGATGTGAGGCATTTAGTACACGAAAGCAGAAACTCGTCAAACCACAGAGCGCTTACCTTTATCTCTACGGTCTGGTGTAAGTTTTGAGGCCCTGCTTCTCTCTGACACTTTCAGATTCTCCACGAGCTGAACATGCTCTCTGTGGTCAAAGCGATAACTCAGTTGGAGCGTCCAGGTAATTTTTTATGTTTTCATAGCAGAGGTTTCATAGCATGTGACAAAGCCTAAGTCTAATGTCTCATGCTTGATGTGAGATATGTCACACACACTCACACACACTGCCTACATAACAAAAGGAACATTTCAATGGAAAACTTTAATGTATTTCACAATAATTTAAGTAAGTAATAGTGCATCTACCACTACTGTCATTGTACCAACTCCTACTATCTCTGCTTTAACAACCACCATGACTCATACTCTATTATTAACCATGACCACTACTGCTACAACTACAAGTACCACAACTACTGTGGTATTCGTGCCACAAGCTCTTCTACAACAACACTTCTATTACTATTACCTCCATCCAACTACTACACCTTGTACCACTATTATTATAGGATCAGTACTACTACTTCTACTACTACCACTACATTAACAACTATCATTGCTATTAGTGCTTCACTGATGAATGTGAAACTGCATAAAAGGTCTATTTCTCAATGCAAATGGCCAAATACAACAATACTACTACAACTAATATTACTACTCCCACTTTTATCAAAACTAGAAGTGTACCTACTCTGACTAATAAAACTGTTACTACTACTACTACAACTGATACCACTACTGCTAATATAATCTAAACTACCAACTATTATTAATAGAACTGCAGCACTATATAACTACTTCTACTCGCACAAATACTATCACTACTACTTCAAATACTACTTTGATTTTCGCAGAATTCTGCATATTGGATTTGTTTTGTAACAGGCGGCTGTTTTAATGAACAAAGGATGATTATGTAACATTTCCATGAAAACTTTGCTTTGTTCACAACATAAACAACCAAATATAGTCGCTGCTGCACCATGTTGGAGCTACGTCATGTGTTTTTGATCTGTTTTAAAAGGAATAATGAACGTCTATTCAAATGAGCGGAGAGGTTTTTCTGTGTGGTAAAGGGTTGGGTTTTCCTCTCCCCTCTGCATGTTTTATTGTTTACGTTTCAGCTGTCATAAATCATTATGCATTATTAAAGGGGGAAACTGCTCTGATGTCAGTGTGTTAGCCATCTCTCATTAGCGTTGACTCTCAGCCATGAGGTTATGCAACCAGCGGGGCATTCTTTCACACGTTCATCTTTTTTTTCCCTCCCATTATTTTAGGTTTATTTCAGACTTGTCACCTTGGTACATGTCTTTGATTAAACACGGCATAAGGGAGGAACTTTCGCTCACACCGTCGTCAAAAGCGGACATGACTACTCGCCACCTGCTGCTTTTTAAACAGTAGGAGGTCACTTAAGAAACTCAGAAACTCGCTTGTAATTAAAGGAAATAGGAATTCAAGAGGGAAAATGAATTATTATTGGCACCCTAATGTGCATTCACATTAAGTAGTATTAGTCTAACATGTTTTAATGGAAGTAATGATGTTGAAACAAATGAATAAGTGGGCAAAAAGCAGCGTGAAGAACATGAAAAGAGATGATTTAAAGGTATAAAGAGCTGATTGGAAAAGCAAAACAAGATACTTGAGTTTAATTAAATGAGTGTGTTAGGACAAAGTACTTGTAAAACTTAAAATGCTCAGTGTAAAGTAATTTTTTTAAGTATAGATCAGACGTAACACCCAGGGAGGTGTCCATTATCTGGAGTTTATGAACAACCTGCAGCCAATCAAAATAAAGTATTTACCCAGACCATTAAATAATGATTGTCCCCTCTGAAGTCATTAATAAAGGCCTGATGGAGCTGAAAAATGTCAGATTCTTTAAAAATTCAGATCAACTTTAGATATTTTTGCGCATATTTAGGAATTTGGAAATCAATTTGTGGTGTTCTTGTTTAGGACTCTGAGAAATGACAAAAGTATCACAAGAAACCACAGATGCATTTAAAATTTGCTGTAAATTCTATACTCCCTGCTGGTGGAAAACGTTCCCAAATAAGAACATTTGAAGCTATAAATACATAGTTCTGTGTGGGGGTCCATGTTATCGTGTTACCCCTTCATATGATGTCATCCAATAATCTGGTGCCAACTCTTTTTTGTCGGTGAAAACAAACCTGCCATGTGGGCAGACATCAACATCACTAAATGCACTGTGACATCAATTCACGCTGAGAGCAACTAATTATTGAGCAGCTCATCACGTTAATGGCATGTAAAGCTCTTCCTTTTATATTCAATGAGCTGAACAGCAGCAGTGTGTGTGCGTTCACGAGGGCAGTACAATATGTTCACTGTAAGATCTGAATAAATTAACAGCTAACGAGCAGTTGTTTGCTAACTGAGTGGATGTTTGGTGACGACCACACGCTCCTATAATAAGATGTGTCTTTACTTAAAGCTGCTGCGTCAGACTTTTGCAATTAAATAAATGTCTGTTACATTCAAGACCTTCTAAACGAGTTCACACAAAGCTGCTTGAGCCAGTCGCTGCCAGGCTAATGGTTCTGTGTCTTGCAGTATTTTTGTTTTAATCTGCATTTAATCTGCGATGGTGAACCAGAAGTGATGGATGCTGTTGCTTCAACCAGCAAAGACTGTTTTTTCCAAACCTTAAGGGTTGAGTGGGCAGCATGCAGCACTGATTTGACCTCTAAATAGCATCTGTGCTGTACATACTGTTCAGATGGAACATAAAGTACCTTCACATGTTCGTTCAGAGATCATCTTAGAATGCAAATAACCTGTTTTTGTCAGTGTTTAAGCTGAGGTTTGAAAATGATCTGTGATGTAAGCATCATATGTGAGCAAAGATCTTCAGATTAAGAATCTTTAACAGATTTTTCTCACGGATGAAAAATAGTTGAGCTAATGATTCAAGTTCCTTCATGTTTAAAATGACGTTTTTTGGCTCAGCAGTGGTTTGAAGACAGATCACAATCACTGCTGCTGCACTCATTTTTTTTACATCAACTTATATGCACAAGGTTTGAAACATGATAATAGCTGTATTTTTTTAATGTAAACACAGTTTGGCACAGCATCCCTGCAGTCAGGTGACCTGATGAAGCTTATAGTGTGTTTTGTTTTTAACAGTGTTTCAGTGATGTGCTACTTAAGCTCCCTGTTTGTTTTTGTTGCTTGTGGGTATGTGGTTCCTTGTTTTTGCAAGATCTTCCTGTTTTTTGTTCCCCTTTGCAAAAAATAATGAGTTTAGATTTTAACAAATGCTTTACATTTACATAAAGATACATAAAGATAACACTGTTCACGCCTCACAGGTGCAGACATTCCTGCAGACCAATCTTGAAGCATCTTTTTGGGTGAATTGCATCGATTTTTCGAGGAAGGAAACAATTTGTTAAAAAACCTTGCAAAGGAAGGAAATGGTGGCATCAGCTCTCAGTATTGTCAGAGACTAGAGGAACAGCAATTCAGAGAAAAACCATAATGGCCCATGTGACCATGTCTGGTTTCCTCCTGCGTTAGCATATGTGCCAGAACATGCTGTTCACTCAATGAAGCCCTTTTGCCTCCATTATGCAACACATCTAGCAAAGAGAAGTTGAGCCAAACCAGTCACGCTCCTCCATTTTCTCATTAATTCTGCCACTCATAATTAGACTGAGGAGATTTATGAAATCTCTTATAAAGAAACAGACAGAATTCACTTTTTTTAAAACTTTGTTATTCTCTTTTTTATTGTGCAACTTTTTTTATTTTGTTTACATTGTCTCATGTTGTTGCATTAAAACTTAACAAAGTTCACCAAACTATATCTATTGCATCCTCATATTATTTACATCATAGCATCCACATAAACAAACAAAAAAAGCGTAGATCATCATCAACAAAAGTGCTTCAGTGTAGTGAAAGTGAGACCAAGTATTTACATAAAGCCAAAAATAACCAAACTTGCTATACTATACAAACGATTCAAACACAGAAAATTAAAACTCATAGCATATTTCATTCACAGCAAAGTGTGCTTCTTTAGCTTCATTGTGATAGACTAGATATCTATCATAACAACTACATTTCTTATAAATGCTGTACTAGAAAAACAGTACTACTAATAAAGTGCAACCACACAGGCGACACATAGCTGACATTCATTCAAAAAGTGAAACAGTGAAAAATGAACAGATTGGATTTTCTTCATAAACGTATGCATGAAGTTTTTTCTGACAGAGCTGCTCAGTGGGCAGAGCCTCCAACCACAGTTCCTCTGTCTAAACTAAAGAGCAGCGAAAAAGGGGGAAGGTGTGAGGGAGGAAGTGGCTGCGATTAAGAAGCCAAGCTCTTTTGCAATCAAAATAAAACACACAGTCCAGCCATTTATATATATATTTCTCTCAGTTTGACAAAGTCTGACTAAACTCTAAGATCCTTCAGAGTCTAAAGACATGAAAAGAGAAGCTTGAGAACTGGTGCTTTGGCTTTGCCCACTGATGTTTTAACTCCAGTTTGTTTGTCTAAATCCCATCTGTGAAACAAGTCCAAAGTCATTCAAACATAAGACTCCTTCGCGTAAGAGAATTCCTCAAACACCGGCTGGCTGCATCTCCGTGACACCACATCATGACGTCCTGCAGACACGGACTCGGACATCGCTCTCTGGCGGAAAGGCTGCCGCCGCTTCACAATGCCCACCGCGTCCTGCTCTGCAACGCCGTCCGCGTACTGACCGTCAGGACAGGCGGATGGGAAGTCATAGTTCACAGAGGAAGGGCGGGACCTTCTCTCGATGGCGGCGTGCACGGTCATGGATCCGTAAAGCGGAGGGAGACAGGCGCTCTGCAGTGCATGCTCGTATGATGGAGGCCTGCTGGGGAGTTTGCTGTCCATGAGTTTGAACACCTCGATGTCTGACAGAGGGCGTGGTCTGTGCAGGTGCTCGGCAGGTGAATCTGCTTCGCTCTGAGAGTCCTCCTGGAGAGTTTCACAAGGGAAGGAGCTCTCCTTCTGAGAGTCCTTCTTCAGGCTGCTCCTGCTGAAAGCTCCCAAGCTCCTGGTCCTCATCAGCACTCTGCTGCCAACTCTCATGGACTGTGTGCGCCTCCTCTCATCTGAAATCGGTGCAGGCATGTCCAGCTGAACCTTGGCAGCGTTTGAAGGCTGGCTGGTGGTGCTTGCTTTCCTGGAGGAGGGTGGCGACCCTGCAGGGGAGCTGGTGAAGACAGAGCCTTCTGATTGATTGGAGGCGGCGCTTTCCAGAGAAGAGCATGAGCAGTCCTTGCCTGTCATGTAGGGCAGCGTGTCCATGGTGGAGCTGCTGCTCAGTTTTGGAAAAGACAACCTGACTCCACCTCGTCTTTTGAACAAGAAGGAGTCGTCTGAGATCTGCTTCTGCAGAGGCTTCTCCTCTAAGTCCCTCCTCTCTGCCGAGCAGTCCTCGTGGCTCCTGGCGTGGCTGCACAGGTTCTGGAGATCAGGCGAGAGCAGGATGATGGGCTCGGAGCAGCGACGGTTGAACTCTGGCTTGGTGTTGAAGATCTCATCGGTGGGCCAGGAGGAGGTGGTGAAGCTGGGGCTGTGAGGGGAGGAGGAGCCACTCCCTCCGTGTGTGGAGCCGACACTCCCCCCGACCTCTCCATCTCCATCCGGGTCGGTGCTGTCGTACGCAGAGTCGTGATGCTGGGAGGACAGTGAGTCTGCTGAGAGGAGACAGGAAGACACGATTAGGATCTCTGAGTTTTAACAAAAGGTATTATTAACTCATTTTGGTTTCACTAGACAGTAAAGGATTGTGGGTAAATCATTGAGGAGAGGGAGGGTCAGGACTCTTTGAGGTTGCGATGAGGAGTCAACAGCTATTAGTTCATTTCCTCAAAGCAAACAAAACATATAGCTGCAAGTATGAGAACAAGCTTCTATATTTGCTATCATTATGGAAATTCCAACATCTAAAAGGTATTTTCCTTCAACATAAAGCAAAAATATTAAGGTTAAATTAAGAAATTAAGAAGGTAGGTTTGATTAAAGTCAAAGGGAGAGTCCCAGCTAAATGTCACCAAACATGAAGAGGAAGTTTGGTCTCGCTTTTTTTAAAAAAAAATTTGAATAAAAGATTCAACCCATCACCTCACCACAATCATTTTCATACACTCCTTAAAAGCAGATAGCAGGGATTTTTTTATTGTTGTGTAATGTACCTTCATCTGAGTCCAGCAGGTTTGCGATATTCTCTCCGAGTATCTCAGGCTGTTCGATCAGGAACTGAGTTAACTCTGTGACCTGCAGCAAAGCGGGTGAAGAAACATGATGAGAACGAAAACAAGGTCATCTTTCAAGACCAAGCATAAAGTTTAAACACTAAAAAAAGAAATCATGCCGATGTGCCGCTTGTTTTATTTGCATTTAGCTGAACAAACAGCAACACAAACAGTCCGTGCAAAGGTAAATTCACTTGCGAAACCCTGAGGTTTTTCTGCACTGTGAACCACAAAGCTTCTAAGCACCAAAAGTGAGAACGTTTAGTCATCTCACGACTCCTCACCTTTTCGAGCTTTCCCTTCTGCTCGTCCAGAGGCGTGTCGCCCAGCTGCAGCAGCGTGGGGGCGATACACACCGCCAGGTTGTGGGCGTCCATCTTGTTGGTGTCAGCATTCTCCTGGATGCAGTGGAGGACGCAGACCAGATGCTGCAGGAGGAGTTTGTTCGCCCACGGCAGACCGTCTACCACTCTGATGGTGGGTAGCAAAGAAAACAGACAGAAGGAAGCGAAAAAGAAAAGAGAACAGGAAGAAGACATTAGCTCGGTGGCCTATAAAACATAAAGTTATATAAAGTTTCTTCCTTCTTTTGACCCAGACGCAGTTCAAAAAAAAAAGGAGAAGTAGTTTGTCTTAAGTCTACAGATAGAGGAAGCTGGAAATGATCTGAATGGACCGTTGACTTTGATCACATGACCATCACGCAACTACCCAACGGACGCGCTTACATAAGTGACACACATAAATAGGAAATGAGGGTCACAGTTGCAGGCGAACGGCAGTGTCTGGGCTCGTTAGCAGGTATCGATTGCTTACTTTCTGATTTCCTCGGCCCTCTGCTGGGCGTCTTCGTTGTCGAGCGCCGTCATCCAGGTGTCATAAAGTTCAGATACCAACAGGCTGCCGGGGAGTTCCTTCAGAAAGCTCTGCAACAGACATCACAAGGGACGATGATGAGACAAAGTACTCAGAAGTAATCTGGTGTGACACTCAAATGTGCTGCAAAACTGCCAGAATTGAGGATAAAATGTGTTGTGAGAGCACAAATAACATGTTGTAGATGCTTAATTAAACACAGTTTGTGTGTTAAATCACAGCTGATCAACTCTCAGTGCTGCTGTGTTGAAGAGTAACTAAGTATAGTTACTTGAGTGCTGTACTGAGGGGAAATTTGGAGGCATTATATTTGAATATTTCTATTTTATTCTACTTTGTACTTAAACTCCAACACATTTTAGAGGAAATAGCTGAACTTTTTAACCTTTTTACCCCACCACCTTTACTTTAGTAAAGTTTTAGTTACAGATTACTTTGCAGATTACTATTAAACAACATAATCAATCAACTTATTATGAAATATTCTTTTAGATGAAGCTATCTAGCAGAATATAAAGTACTTAAAATGAACCCCTGCAACACTGAAGTGATGCTCATTTTTTTAATTATGAGTACTTTTTCTTCTGGTACATAAAGTACTTTAGTAAATACTAATATACTCTAACTGAAGGCACAACTTATACTTCTGAATGTTGTAGTATTGTTAAGTAAAAGTAAAAGGTCTGAGTTTTTCTGCCTTTTACTGCAGAACATTTCAACACTGTGGTGTCACTTCTTTTACACCAGTGAGACATCTAGTAACTTCTTTCACAGTACTTCCTGTGGTAGCATTGGGGATGGTGGTAATACAGTAGATGCAGCAGACGTGGCTGCAGCAGCCGTAGGTGTAGTTGCAGTAACAGTGGTTATGGTTTGAGCAGACACGTCACTTATTATACTGTAGGAGTTCAATTTAAGCTAAGGTTCCGTGTTGTATGTAAAATAGCATAATTAAGGGGACGTACTTTGAGCAGCCCGACGAGCAGAACGACCGGCTGGACGTCCATGTCCACCTCCAGGCCGCAGTTCAGCTGCTCCCTGATGTCCCGCATGGTCCTGCTGTTGCAGGGTTTCCGAAACACTCCCTCAGTGGACGGCCCTTTCTTTCTCAGCAACAGCAGCATCTCCTGGTGGAAAAAAAAGGATGAGAACAGAGAAGTTAAGAGGTGGAATTAACATAAAAAACTAAAATAAGCTGAAGCTCTTGCACTGTTTCTATTATTATTATTATTATTATTATTATTATTAACAATCAGCTGAGGAGATGCTTGTTCACTATTCCTGCTCACAGAAGAGCTGCATCTATTCTAACAAGACCTTCTGTTGCTTCTTTAAAACAACAGAAGGATTAAAGAAACAACAGCATGAATAAAAACCAAACAGAAGAGAGAATTCAATCTGCATGTAAACACTTCACTTCTTCAGAAACCTGACTGGCAGGTGGAAGTACTGATATGAGAGATCTGACATTTGAGACAGAAAGTCAACTTACAGCGACTGGTTTAGGAAGTGAGCAGTCATCTGGGCATATCTTGCTGAGGGGCTGTCCAAACAGCTGTGGCTTGCTTTCTGGATCGGACCGGCGTGCCCTGCTGGCAAAGCTGGAGCCTTTTCTCAGCCTCTTCACCAGGTTCCATTTAGTTTCTGATAAAAGGACGAACGTTTTATCCATCAGCTTGATCAAACTTCCCACATCCTATTTTTGCAGATTTGAGGAGTTATGTAAAAGCTTCTATTCTCGGCCAGTCAGTATTTAGTGAAACTCAGCTGCGAGAAGCAGATGTGCAGATGTGTGAAGCACTGCCAGAGTGGCAGAAACTGTTTTGTTCCCTTGTTTACTCTTATTGCCCGTCGTGTTTCCTTTTTCTGCCCCTGTGGTTGTTCCCTTTGGTCTCATCTTTTTTACACATGACACCATTAACGGGCCCCTCCCTCAAACTTAAAAAAACTGCCACTTTCAAACTCACCAATGGGCTGTGACGGCTTGTCCTCCTGGTTATTCAACTGCTTTGGCAGAGCGGCGGTCTTTGCATCGCCCTGGCAACAAAATAGAGAAAATGTGATTATGTAAGAGGAAGACGAGCACGCAAGTGGAACGGAGGGAGGGATCATGTTTTCTCAATCGCCCGGCAACGCAAACCCTCACCTCTCATGCCTCCTAACACGTGAAGAAGTTACAGCGGTAACATAGTGAAGTAGTAACCGCATTACAAACTACACTGCAAGATGCCAGTTGATCAATCATGTCATGTATTATTATTTATCAAAAGAGTAATTTTTAAATTGAGATACAACATTTTTTTGTGCATTTCTTAAACTGTGTAAGTTCAGTAAATTAATGTGATGTTGCTTCATTTTACATGAATGTAAAAAGGCACAAATTTTACACATTTTTTAACTATTTTGACTGTCTTTAAACTCAGAAAACGAGTGAAATTTGGGGTTTTTCTTACCTCCAGTGGATATTCGATGAATTGTTCCATACCACCTCCTGTTAGAGTTTTAGTCTGAAAGAAGGTGAAGGGGAAAAAAGGGAGATTTTTTTAGTAAAAGCTTATTTTTTTGAATTTTTTTTTTAGTGTTTGTTTTTTTAAATGGGGGAGTGGGCAGTGAGAGACTTACTGTGACGCTGCCACTCAACACCTTCATGAGGACGTCTGGAGTTGAAGAAGCACAACCAACCCTCGCTTTAGCGTCTTTAATTTTTCTGAAGCAAGAAAAAGATACAAAGACTCATAAATACACTATCTGTCTACAAACTTTGCATCCACAGTGCATTTTTCTTTTATATTCCAACACAAAATGTCTTTCATTTAAAGTTTTTATGTATCAAACAAACTGTGGATTCATGTAATGCTTTGACATACATTTATAGGGCAAAAGCGACACATTTAACAGTGTTCTTCATGACTTTAAGATACCTTTCTGTGCTTGAAACCACGTCTAAAGCATTCATAATCAAGGTAGCGCTTTTCAAAATCTAATTCAAAATTGATTCATATTCAGTTCAATTGATTCAATTCATATTGATCTAGCACTCGGTGCATTAAATTTATGCTGTCAACCGTGATCATACAGGTAAAGTGCTGTCCAGCTCTTATAAAATATGCAAATTGAGAAGATATTTATGATGAGATAAAGATTTTTTCCACATGTTAAGAATTTATAAAATGGCCGCTTCTTACCTGTGAAGTGTATCTAACCAGCGTTCTTTCACCTCAGGCGAGCTGTGGGCAAAATAACAGCATGGTATGAGCTACTAGTCCACAGAACGAATCAAACACACCAAACAGAAACAGTGGGAGGAATGAGACGAACACGAACTCGCACAGTCTCTTTTGTCACCCCGGCGGAAACTGTAACTCAGTCATGGGAACAGGAAGCTGCGTCACGGCGGCCCCCGACCAAACACCTTCCACTTCCTTATTGAATACACTTGCTGTGGTTTTGTGTACATCAGTGGAAACATCACTACGAAACGGATACGTGTACCTGCGTGTGCACCTGAGTTCACCTCCTGATCATGTTTAATACAGTGTGGCCTCACTAATGTAAGGCGGCTTGCAGGTTCATAAGGCTATAATATTTACATTTGAGCACATGGTGTCTCGTGGGCTTCACGATCACCTTCATGTGAGTCAGAAGGACTGAAACTTTCACAGGCTGAATCATTACAAGAGCCTAATCATCCTGTTTCTCAAACAAAACAGCTCGATAGCCAGCAGGGGATTCATCATCTTGGAAGACAATAGCGAGTCAAAAACAGTTATATGGGTTTTTTTTTTCTTTGCAAGAAACGTGGGAGTCAATGAATAACATAAATGACTGCGTTTCTCAACTCAGCCTCTTTGATGAGAAAGACATGCACCACACTGAAATGTGATTTTATTCCTCGAAGTTGATAGCAACGTCTAGAATCAAAGCATGAGACGGTATTTCTCCTGCGCTTCATGTTTATTGTAAAGGCCAGTGTTTCAAGATAAGGTCAGCTGATGGTAAAACCCAACATCTAGTTTGGTGGCTAGCTCCTACTAACTTCCTATTGTGCAATCGGGATGCTTCTGACTTTCTCTTTGCTGCTTCCCTTTTTTCATTAAGGTCAGAAATCATGTGACTTTTCACTACAGACCCCAGATCGCATTTGGCCTGAGTAAAAGCTTACAGACAAAAATAAAATAAAACAAGAACCAGAAAGCATATGTTTTTTTGTGTTCGTGTCTATCAGTGTGTAAACCCGTTTGACCTCAAGACCTTTGACGAGATAGTTCAATATTTTGAGAGAAACACTTATCAGCTGTTTTGGCTGATAGGTTTAATCATAAGTCTCCCACCTGTATGGAAACTATAAAGCCACAGCCAGCGGCTAGTTAGTGCAGATGACCTAAAAAGACTGGAAAAATCCCCCTACTAGTATCTCTAAAGCTAAATTATTAACATCTTATAATTTGATTATTTAAATCTGAATAAATTATGGAGGATTATACTGGTATCAGAGCCAGGCCAGCTGTTTTCCCACTGTTACCAGTCTTTGTGCTAAGCTAACTAGCTGCTGACAGTAGCTTCATATTAAGCAAGCAAAAATATGAGAGTGGAGGCTGATAAGTTTGTCTGACAATATATTGATCTAATATGATTGATTCAAATTGCATGCACAAAATCTGCAACAGTCTTGTAATGAAGAAACATGAACATCTGCAACTGAGTGGAAGTGGCTAGCCGGTTCAAGCTAACTCACACTGAATTTTTCACTTTTATTAATGGACAGATTTTTAAAAGCAACTAAAATCTGATCTGCACCAAATGTTTGTGTTTCTCAATAAGATTTAACTGCATTCATTCAGTCAGCTGAACAATATGTGGAATCTGGTGTGCTAAATCTGTTGCTAATGCTAGTTATCAGGTATCCGGCTAATGTCAAAACCACAAATAACAGGAACAAATAACTTTATCTCTATGTCTTATCAGTGCTCAAACTATTTATGTCTGTGCTATATCAAGCTAAAGCCGAAGCATCTAGACAGTCTGCGGCTAAATGGATTAATCAGTGTCTTTTTAAACGCTTATAGCCATAAAGATAACGGCATAGCAGATGGTACAGGTTTCTGTTTTGTACAGGAGGAACTAAAAATATGGCATTTTAGTTATGTTTTTGCTACATTGTAAATTGCTCTTTATTCTTAAAAAGCCATCACAACTGCTTTTGTGTGACATTATTGATTAGCCCATTTAATTAAAGTGAAATATTCTCATTTTTTTAACAACAGAATATAGATTTTAGAGTTGAATTTCTGAGCAAGATTAGGGTGTTAGACGAACAACAACTTTCAGCAAATAATCACAGCCACATACAAACGCATGATGGTTTTTGAGCATGTGTGATCAGGCACGCGAATCAAACACTTCAGCCTCTGTTGTTTGTATGTGAGTCATCATAAGTGTAAGTCAAGCATGTCTGCTCACCGAAAACACACCAAACAAAAAGTCAGAGCCCAGGCCAAGACGAGGGTCACCCTCAGGTCAACGTTCCCCGTCGTTCCCTCATCATCCTCCGGTTCATCTTCAAACCCGTAAAGCCAGATGTCCTCCAGGCTGACTCTGTGCTTAAGACGGTAGCTGGCGTTTGACCTGCAAAATAAGCAGAAAAAATAAGGAAATGACCCTCAGAATAGTTCTTTCTGTTTTCATTCCACGCAGTACTTTTTCCAGATTAGATTGCAAGTTTAAGGTCCTTAAATTTGTCTTTCAGTGTTTATTTTTCTTTTTTTTATTCTCTTCCCTAATTCCTGAAAGGCAAATGATCCACTCAAAAACCAACAAGTCCCTCTTACACTTGAATGGAAAATTGATTTTTTTTTTTTTTTGTACATGAAAACGTAAAAAGAGGAACAAGAGTCTCTGATAAAAAATTGTTCTTTTCTGACTCTGGCTTGACAGCTACTAATTACAGATAAAACATACTAGTTCACACTTAACATGGATGGATGTGCTTAATACAGGACGGTAAACAATGGAGGACTAAATTGAAGGCTGCCCTCAGGGTGGTTCTTGAAAATAACACCATCCTCTCTGCGTCCTGAAAGACTGATGTTTAGAGGGGCATTGGTGGCGTCCATATGAATAAAATCAGCTCCCACAAAAAAGTCACTAGCAAATGATTGGAGGACAATTATTCTTTTCTCATGACACCTCTGTACAGCTTCACACTTCGGGTGGAAGCAGTATTTTGTCATGACCTCACTGACCCTTGTTGTGTTTGCAGCCAGCTGACTGGATCATGGAGGAGGGGACAGAAAGAAGAGTCAAAGAGGGATGTAAGAGTGATCATAGGGGTTTCAAGTGTTGTATTGGTGTAAAAACAAAATGAAAGAAAAGCCATGCAGCTCTGAGAGAAATAAACATGGTTGGGTAAACACTCTGTGGGTTTCTGGGGGAAATTCAGGGCCATTAATGACCCAAATGCATTGTTTACAATCATTTTTTACAAGCCAGTTATACACAGAGAAGATCCAGGATTGCTTTGTTGGGTTATATTTTATATCATTTTAACCTCAAGTTTGCCCTACAGTCATTTTCTAGTTTGATTTATCATTCATTAATTTATTTATGAACAGCCTACTGTATGTACCAATTTCACCAGCACAATGTCAAAAGTCACTTCAAAACAAAATTATATAAGAATAAACCTCATTTTTCCAGACTTTAAAAGCCCCCACCGGAGCCACAGAGGACATATGTAGCTGGTTTTTTAAAAGTTTAAACAGACTTACTGCTTATTACTCATAAACTCAATTTGGTGAGTAAAATCTATGTACGCCGAAAGCAATCATTTCCAGAAGTAATGCTCATTCAATGCTCATATAAATAGTCTCAAAATGCTTCAAAGTGTGTTTATTGTAGTCGCACTGTAGACCCAGCTGTGCTTACCTACTGGAACTGTGGGCAGGTTGTACTGAGATGAGTGTTATTGTCCGCCCACGCGAGAGCCGTGAAAACTTCCACTGCTTGTGACTAACAGCCCTTATCTGACCTGATTGTGCACCATCAGAATACAACAAACTTAAAGACTGGAGACTGTTTGATGTGAATTTCTTCTGTTTGATGAGGTTTAATAAAAATTAAGGGGGAAAAAAGATAATACTGTCCTACAGAGACAGAGGAGTGGAAGACTGTCACTAGATCGTCATTGTACATAACAAGAATAGGAATGGGGAAAAAAATAGGAATTATATATAAGAATAAGAACAAGAATAAGAATAAGGATAACTGACACGGTTTTGCTTTCAAACTACATTCTTTTATGTGTAGAAGTGAAACTATCTCACCAGCATTCAGTTTGTTTTAAAGACACACCTACTGAAGCTGAATGTACATAAAAGTACCGAAATTACTGTCTAAGTTGAGCAGATTTTTTCAACACCGTTGAGCTTCTCCTCATGTGACTCCACAAAGAGGGAACCACCTCGATTTTTTCTTCTTCTTGTCAGAGTGACTAAACACAAACAGCCTGTGCAATGGGAGATTCCCCAACACTCCGAGTGAAGGCCAAAAATACACATTTTGTTTTTCAACTTCCTCTTTCACTCCCATTCCAACTGTACAAATATGTGGCTTTTTTTTATCTGCAGAAAGTTTCTGAAATACCACTTCAGCTTTTACAGTTATGTTTTTTTACCATCTGTGAGTTAATTCAGGAGTTTCCCAGAGTCACTCATGTTTTTGTGGTAACTTCATTTGATTTCATTCAAATTTCACTGATGATTACTGATGATCACCGTCCATATATTTGAGGGTAAATACTAATATTGACACTACATACTTGAGTTTAGCAAAGACAATGACATCGCTGAAGAGGAACAAGTGTCTTTCTTTGGTCTTTGAGCCCTCTGTGACATGGACACACTCATCAAGCAGCAGCTCGCCGTTCTCGCTGGTGAGGCCGAGGACGAATGGACTCTGCTCCACGGAGACCCAGCAGGAAGCCTCCTCCCTGGGTAAGAGGACACACACAATAAGGTCTGGATGATTAGGGACAACACACCTGACTTGTCTAATTTTGGTAATTTGCTTTCACATATGTTTACAAAACTATCCAGCCTCTTAGGGTCATAAAACGGTGCCAGAGGAAAATATGAAATCTGTGTTTTCACCAGTCTTTTACTTTACAGGAATGTTTGACTATTACAAAAAAATTGATATTTTAGACGTACAGAAATGACTTTGAATGGAAAGAACTGATAAACAAATTCCTAAAAGTCTGCCTTTAATGGAAAAGCACCAATTTGATCAAGAATCAGTGTGTAAATTGTAGTTGTAGTTGTAGTTTTACAGGGAAAAACGTACATAGACACATACTGTAAATGCCTTTGGACAAACAATGCTAACTGATCAGCTAAGCTAACTTTAACTGTCTCCTGGCTGTAGTTTATATTTCTTTCTAAAATACATAAGAATGGTTATTTTAAAGTATATTACTGTTAAAGTTTAAGGTTATAATGCTAAACTTTGTCTTTTGATTGTCTAAGAAGTAGATTATTAGGTTGTATTACCTGCCAAAACATGTTTTAAACAACCTTTATAGGCATTTGAGTATAATTTCCTGAGTTTACAAGGTGCATTTAAATGCACCATTAATGGAATGCACCTTTGTGTCTCCTTGCACAAAGTGATGTAGAGATCAGAGATTACGAGATGTACATGAATGCACCATGAAGTCTATGTTTCTGCGTCTAACTTCGACACAGACAGAAAAACAGGAACAAAATACGGACGAGACTCTCAGCATGTTTTTACTTTACATCAGTTTCTTGGTACAACTGGCACAAAAATTTTATTGATTCACTTTTTAATTTTTGAACGTTGGATGCATAATCATAGTGGTCCCACAAATTCATCTTTTCTGTGGATTCACATGTCCTGGGTCTGATTCTCAGATACCTTCAGTACAATTTAACCCCTGACTGTGACACATTTCATTAGTTTTGCCTGATCTCTGTATCAAAGCACACATTTAAGAGCTGAATCAGTATTCATGCAACTGCCTTAGCTTTCATGAAGGATTCAAGTTTAATTAAACTTATATTCATCATCACACCATTATTGCAAGACTTTTTTTTATTAATTTTTAATGCTTCGAGAAGTGGGGAAAATTATAAGTCATTTGAATTCAAAGCAACAATATCATCAAAGCTGAAAAATTTAAATCAGAGCAAACTGATCTGATGAGATTCCTTTGATTCCTTGTAACGTCTTTAAAACATATGAGTGATCTCTTCATCATGACTCCAACATGACTTGAAGTCTGAAATTTATTTTTATTTAAAACTCTGAATGTATTTTCACGCCTTCTAACCCTAACCCTACCCTAGCATATTTAGCATATTTGCTACTTAATAGTAAAAGTAGGAAGGTGTGTTTTTCACATGTAGGTAAGACTAAAAATTGCAGCTTTAGCTTGATTTATGAGTAAGACATCAGCATTCACACTGTAAAATAGCTCAAATGGCAAAAGTTGCTGCTGTTGAGCTTCTGTTGCTGAATGATCGCAACAAATTCATGAGGAGTGGCCTAAAGAAACCACCATTTTTTCTGTAAAATAAACATTCACTGGCTGTAATATGCAATTTTTGCAAGTGATCCTTGCACAAATACAGCAGAGAGCTCAGAATCATGTTTTAATTTGATGAAAAATGTCAGATCTTAGTGTGAGGCCATCTTCTACCTCAATGGATCAATATTATGTCAATAAACTCATATGATTTCATTACTGGCACTGCAGAGGAACAGACTGGTATTAACTGTGACTTAAGCTTGTTTACTTGTCGAGTTTGAATATCCAGAAGGAACTTGGTTCTCTTGAATGCAAGCTTTGATTTTTGAAAATCCACGACTTAAGATGCATTTTTTTAAAAATTATTAGGGGTTTATCTCTAATCTCCCTTGCTATTTCACACCACACAGATGATCATTTGTAATTAAAAAGAAATCAATCTGGCATTTATCACTGCTGTATAGTAATTTATTTAAGAATAAAAAAAAGGATTGATGTCTATTAAAAGGAACACAAAAGTCAAAGTGTGAAGAAGAAGTAAGAGTTGTTTGTTCTGAATGATTATGAAACCAGTTTTGGTCATCACTCTTCCCACCGACTCTTTGCTTTGGGGGCAGAAATTCAAATTGATGCAGCAGAGGTACTTTCCCGGTTAACTTTAAGGCCCACTGAAGATGACACATAAAAAACACCAGCAAATATAAAGGTAGGAGATGTCAAAACTCTAACTGTTTTTCATCACGCAAACAACCACAAACAACTACATGATTGAACCTTAGCAGTGATGTAAAAAACACTAAAACATCAGTAAAAGCAGAAACAGAAGATACTACAATTACTATTTACACGAACCACTGCTATTTAACTTTTAACTAGTTCAACTTTTTCAAAATATATATTAATTCACTTTATTACCTAAAGTTATATTAAAGTAACAATGACACTCTTGTGTTTGTCTGTCAAGTATGAAGCTATAGCTAGCAAACAGTTAGCATTAGCTTCAGTTTACCAGCCTCGTGTTGTCCAAAGGTAAAAAAAACTAAAAAAGAAAAGGTTAAGGGTTCTTGAATCTGACATATAAAACACCCGTGAAATCACAACTTGTCTGTTTTTACTCTTTGTTTTTTGTGGTTTGATTTTACAGAGCAAATCCAGCTGCTATGCTAACAGGCGTTAGAATCGGCTAGCTGCAGCCTCATATCAAGTATGGTGCTAGTCATATCTAACTCTCTGCGAGAAAGTAAACAAGCCTTTATTTTCACAAAATGCAAAAAGAATTCCTCAAATGTAACGTAAAGTCATTTCCTACTCACTGTAATGTTTAAAAATATAAAAGCTAAGTTGTAAATAATCTAAAAAATATGTGTAATGTGATTTTCTCTGCACTACATCTTTGTTTTGAATATGAATAATCTTATAATAGTATAGCTGTTGATGTGGATTTTGTACATTTCACTTAATATAACATTTCACTTAATATAACATTTCACTTAATATAACTAGTATAACTAAATATAACTTATTATCTTTATGCACTTTTTTTTTTATGGTCAGGCTGCCCACTCTCTACGTCAGCGGCAGTCCCACTGTAGTGAAACTAACACCCATGACGCCCCCCAGACTCACGGAAATGCACCCTGTTTTCATGTTTGAATGCTGAATGGAGGCGTGAATGTAGGATGTGACTGACATTTCTTCTTTTTTTTGCCCTCTCTCTTTTTTTTTCTTTTTTGCTTCGACGAAAGTGCCCACTTGATGTACTTGGTGGTCTCTTTGTAACTGTCTGCCATGATAACAGATCGAAAAGGTTTAAAAAGTTCAGTTAAAGGTTTGTGAGAGGAGGTGACGAAGGTCTGACCAGACATAAAGCAGACTGTAGGTGTCTTATGACGGTAAGAGTCTTTAAACCCAAACGATCAAACCAAAAAGGGGGTTGACAGTTGCCAAAAGCCTGTTGATGATGATGATGATATCTGTTAAAAGCAGAGTAATGAATAACTTCTTGATCAAAACCACTAAAGCAGCTCTCAATCCTCTAAAATATGATTTCAGGACTTAAAGTCAAGGGTTTTAAAAACACTAAAGTCGCCTCCACTTTCTACCCAAAAGCGTAAATAACAGAAACCCTTATTTTTAAGTTTTTTGGACTTTGTTGTTTATTTTTGCTAAGTTAGCTGTTTAATTTTATTAAAGAGTAAAGATTAATACAGATACAAACCTCTCACCACTGCTAGGAATTAAATTTTGATGTGTAAAATCTGACCTTTTAACCTTTTATTTGTTTGTTGCCTAATGTATATTTTAAATTTTAAATATCCATATATTTACCTTTAATATAATGACTGTATAAAAACATATCAGCTTATTAAAAAACATCTTTTTTGAATAATACTAAATACTTTTAGGCTTCAGGCGTCTAAAAATCTTCAAAATTATAAAATTTGAGAGGGAAAATATATATTCTTTGGTTAAAATTCTTACAATTAATGTACATATTGTGGCTATAACTTGTAAGAATGGTTCAAAAGACAAAAAAAACCCAACACAAAAATGAGCTACAGATGTGTTTAGATGAAAATGTGGCTCTACTTTAATGCATAATGTTTGTTTTTGAACTTAAAATACAGATATTTGTCCGTCTCTTCAGTCCTGTTTTTTTTTTTAACACAACTTTCTTTAAATTAATGAACGTGTTGCCATGTTTATTCACTTTTGGAAATAATTTGAAGCCACAGATAGGTCAATATCAGTCGTCCAGCTCGGTCTTCACAGTGAAAGTGTGTCAGTGTTAGAAAACCCCACTCTGTGAATCCCCCACAGGCTCATCTGCGGCCTGATGTGGCCTGAACGCAGCACGTCGATATTAAAGTGACTTCAGGACACCATTCAACACGTGGTGGGACCGAGGGGAGGGGAAACATACTTTTTTTCCCCCTGTTGTTTGAACTGTATACATGCACTTCTGTGACGAAAAGGAAGATTGTTGTGAGATTGTTTTCCTATGTGCTGCCCCCTGTAGGCAGGAGGCTGCAGGAAAGAAGAGAGTCAATCTGGAGATTAACTCTTAACAGTTTACAAATGAATGTTCCTTATTATTTTCTCAACTGTAACTGCATGTAAACAAAAAGTTGTTACGTTACTTTAAATAATTGAGTTCTTTATCAATAGTAAAACTAATAATTAGGTAAATAAACAACCATCAATTAGTAGTTGGTAATATTCTCCAGCTACTTTGATGAGGTCAATATGGACAATCTGAATCAAAGCTGCTACTAATAATAATTTTTATTGTTAACTAGTCTAGCAATTATTCATTAAATATTTAGTCCATATCAGAAAATAGTGAAAGGGGTCTGTTATCATCTCCTTTAGCTCAGGGTGGCATCTTCAAATGTCTCATAATCTCTTGTGAACATTATTTTCTTAAAGCATTTTTTTTTAAAAAGGAAAAGGTTAAATTCATCTGAAAACAATGAGAATGGGCTCCTGAGGTGTGTGAGAATGAAAAAAAATGCAAAAAAGGTAGTCATATCAAAATCAATCTTGTGGTAAAGCCAAATGTCACTGCATGTTTTCCTGTTCTACATTTTGACATGAAAAACAATCAACCTAATGTATTTGAGTGAGCACACCTTTTTTTTGTTCCTGTTTAACAAAATATTCCAAAATGTTCGATCATTCATGTCAAATAAGGGATAGTTCCTGTAAATATGAGTTTGTAATCCCAGATTTAAGGTAAGGAAAGAAAAGGACACATATGAGTTAGAGATGAGGTGAAGAAATATCAGTGCAACTTCAATACTTTTGGTTATTTAGATTGATTGGTTTCAGAAAAAGCAATAAAGTTTAATACCCACCTCTAACAGAGGGTTGAATTCCCTTGTTGTGCAAGATTTAAGCGTACATAACACATCCACACTGAGACGTCTGTCACATTTTGAGATTTATTCTGTTGAGTTTTGTCACAACAGACAAAAAAAACCCTGTTTTGAGCACCTGTTTTATTGTTATTATTTTTCAGATGACCAGCATTCACTGCCTGCGTCAGCGTCTTCAGCAGGTTAAAGCTGTCAGATTATCAGGTGTGCAGGTTCAAAGGGAAGTAAATGTGGTTACAGCTGCAAACAACAGGGGAAACGACCTGCAGCTGCAGCTACATTATTGGTTGTGTTACATCACTGATGCTGACACGTCATCTGGGGGAAACTGTTCATGTCTACATGATGCAGGATTGACCTATGACCTCTCTAATGTTTCCACAGCTCAAAATTTTGGTTTAACTTAATACAGGTTCTGTATATGTGAAAGATACATATGGCATGTTGTTATTATTATTATTTATTTGTTGTTTTTCTATTATTGTTTTTCTTTCATCCTGTGACTCCTCCTTTGACTCCTGAGCTGCTGTAACAATTGAAGTTCCCTATTGCAGGATCAAAGTCTTCTCCTATTTTGATCTAAAATGTGACTTTTTAAAATAAAATGCTGGTTATATTTTTATTTTTTTGTCCCCCTCTTTTCTGTTTTTGCGGCCTTTACAACTTCTCCTCATCCATCACTTAACATGTCGTTTCTGCTGACTGATGTGTTGTTTTCGCTGCTGTAACTTGATCATAATTGGCTCAATTTGGACATTCTTATGAGAATAAAGTGTTATGTCAAAATTTTGTCATTTTCTATCTATCAATAAACTAATCTCTGATAAAAATCCAGAGTGAATCTCTTCTAAACATTGTTTACAGCTGAAGTTTTTGCAAAGCACAGCTACTTCTGACATGCAACACATCACAGTGTCGTGACGGGATGCTGGTGGCGTGTCAGCATGGCGTGATGGCTGCAAGTTTCAACATATCTGGTGGTTGCAGAAACTTACAATGCCAACATTAACTCCTGGGGATCAAGCTAAAAAAAATCAGAAGTAGGTTTGAGTTATATAACACTTTAAGAACTGTGTCCTGCTTAAAAAACACCCTTCTTCCCTTTGTTACGGCTCTGATGGCTTCTGCTAAACAGCTCAGTCGTCCACAGCAATCAAAACAGATTGTGATTGCACTCGCAGCTCTTTGTAAAGACAGTGTGAATGGGGGACGATACAGGAAATGTATTTTCAGCAAATTACATTGTGAACTATGACAAACACACCTGATAGAGGACCATGGCATCCCCAGCGCCTTCCCAAAGACCAGCGACGGGGCAGAGCGTCGTCTGTGAGCCAAGTGTCTGAGGTGCTGCATGAAAAAAAACAAAAACAAAGAGGAAACAATATCTGTCTGTGAAAAATGGCTTTTTTTTATTTTTTCATTCTCCAGCTGGATGTAAACGTGCTTTGCATCTCAAACTGCATCACATACCCTGCTGTCATTTTCACACTTGCTGCCACTAGCTGTTAATTAGCAGCTGCTGGTGGTTGGACACTTTTTTTTTTCTTCTCTCCAACCATTTACTCATCCAGTCACAGCTTCAGTAAAGATAAAACATTGTCTCCGTACAGTCACGCATCAGCTTGGAAAGTCAAACATATCCAAAGAAATTATTAGGAGATGATCAAGGACAGAATCACAACAACCTTATATATTATATTTACTCAAAGGTATTACAATATTATAGCAAATGTTTCTTTTAAAGCCTTGCAGTGTCAGATTTTTAACATTTTATGCTAAAACAGCAGAAATATAAATCTTGAACCATCAAATGTTTGTTTTTATTCAAACATCACAGGCTCTGGTGACAGTTTCTGTAAAAACCAACAAGACACAAACAAGACACGTCTTTCTGGGTTTTGTTTACGCTGTGATGTACACGAGCTCAAACAGACACAGAGTTTCAGGCTCTAAGAGCTCGTCTCTGCACATTCAGAAGTTATCAAGGGCGACTCCCACTCATCGTTTCTCGTCAGACGCTTTGCATCCATGTCTCAGCCTGTCAGCGTGCTGTCCTTGGTGTGTTTAAAAGATGGCCACGCAGAAGATAAACACACCTGCCTACATGCTAGAAAATTAGCTGGCTTGGTTCGAAAATGAACATGTATTTGTCATCTTCTCCAGAAGAGTTTCCCAATTATCACAGTGAGAAAGAAAACATAAGGCCTTAAGGTCTGTTGACTGAAGAAGAAGAAGGATTTGCTTTTTAACAGTCAAGGTAACCATCTCCTCATCAAACTGTCCTGCAAGACATTTACATAATTCTTTTTTTTACTCTGCTAACCAATCAGAGTGCTTCACTGCACAAACCAGCATTCAGCTGCATTCAGCTTTATAGACTCGTACAAACATCGGCATCAAACCACTGTAAGAAGTGTTTGTTGGTGTTTGTATGTTTATTGTGGTATTTTATTGTCTTTTCTTCTTGTTTTCTTAGTATCAGGACATTTCATGCAATTTAAAGTCATATTTTAATCCCATTATAAGCCTACTGTGTTAAAATAGATTGCCCCTATCAAATAAATCAAAATAAATAAATCAAATGGTACACTTTTTAATACAAATCCATCTTTTAAAATCAGCAGAATATGGTTGGAACATGGGATTCAAGAAGCATAAACATAAAGTAAAAAGTGAATACATATTTTTCCAAGAAAAAAACAACTTTTGATTATACTTAGTTATTAAAAAACTTGCTTTCTCTTGTAAGAGATGAGTTAGGTGCATACATGATTGGAGGGTGTGTGGAAAACGTGACTGCAGTTCCTGAACTCTGAACTTCAAGCTAACACACGTGTGTGGTTTTTTTTTCAGGGTCACATCTAGCAGAGCAAAGACTGCATGAATGCCTCCGAGAGGACATTGAATATTAATGCAGAGCTGTTATTACTCGCACGAAATGCAAAGAACTGTTTCATTTATTGTTTTGGTCCTCAGATCATGCAGCCGGTGCCGGAGTTCACTGACCTGTTCATTCACTTTTTTACTCAATCAATAAGAAGGTTTGCTCACTCTCGGCCTTACAGTGGAGTGTGCATGCTTAACTCTTGAATGCTCATATAAAGACCCTTCCTCGTGCTGTTTGTCCGACCGACAGGATCAATCAGGGAGGAAACAAAAAAAACACAACAGCACAGATGGTTTCCTGTGATGTGAGAACATACTGCATCTTGGACATCCGTCTGTTGGGGAATTACATAATTATTGAAACCTGTTTGAAATATTTTTGAACAGCAGAGACGAGGAAACGTTCAAAACTGCGAATGAAGCAAAATCAGCAAAACTGCCTGAATAAAAAAAAACAAAAAAACAACAGAACTAGATGTTTCTTCAAACCCTAGATACATTAAACTTTATGTGTTAAATACAATATGATAATTTCTCATCTTATGTCTTATTCTTATTTAAACTGTCTTTTTTATTCTGTTTATATCACTTTATTGCTATTTCTCTCTTGTATGTATCTTGAATTTTTGTAGTTATTTTTAACTACTTATTTCTATTGCTCTTTTTTATAATTTTTATGTAGGCGTCTTAACTTTTAATATCCCTTTGCTGCTGAAACAATGCAAATTTCCTTCTTATGGGACTAATAAAGGATTATCTTAGCCTATCTTATCTTATACTATCTTATTTCCAGACTTGACTTTCTGAAGCAAGATGGCTGCCAATTATCAAAACATGATTCAAGACCACTTTGAAACCGATGTTAGTTTTGTGTTTGCAAAACTGGAAAATTTAAGCGGAAAATTGTGCATAAGCCCAAAAATTATCTTCCCCTTTACCTAACTGATAGGTATTTTATAGCAAAACTAACCAGAGCTTGCCTAAAGTGTTTTCACGAAATAAAATTGTAACTTAATGAATCATTAAGTTGTAAAGAAAATGGAAAGTTTCTTTGGTTTGCATAAATTTACAATGACAGCATTTGTTTTGGCGACTGAGTCGACCAAACATGACAAAAAATGGAGTAAAAAACATGTTTCAGACTGCAGTTAGCCGTTAAAAGTGTTTAATAGATAAATAAAATAGAAATAAAATACATAAAATAAACGCACTGAGGAAGCACACTGACATATCTGCACATGTTTTGCATGCTGACACCGTCATTGATGGATGTGTGAGAAGTCAGTTAATTGCTCAGGGAATGACACTCAAGCTTCAGCAACAAAACAAAAACAAATCGCTTCAGAAATCATCTCAGCTGAGACGATAGACGTGACACCATCAGCTCCAACGGCATCATGGGAAAACGTTTGAATCCCTCTGAAAGTTCCCACTCATGACAGTAACATATGGAGTCCCACTTGTGTGTGATCTTAAAAAGCCCGAGTGTTTCTGCGGCCGACTGCTTAAGTGCCGGTGCAGATGTGATTGACAGCTGATTGCATGTTGCCGAGCAACAACAAACCCTCACATTACAATGAAAAGGACAGATTAAGTGCACCTGGATCAGAGCTTGAAATCAAGCAATTTGTATTAAAATGTAAATTTTAAAAAATGTTTTTGTTGATTTTAAGAAGATAATAAAAAAAGAGGTAAAGAGATTTGATTCAAGCCATAAAAGGTCTGTTTTTGAACATTATTTTAATGTGTTATGGTTAGAAACACATCAGTGTGTCTGATATTTTTCATTTCCACGGAAAAATGACACTATTGTTACCTGTTTTGACAGTTATTTTGTTTGGAGAGCAAAGAGATGAAAAGAAAAAAGAATTTAAAGGGACAGATATGGAAAATTATAGTTAAAACTGAACAGTTAAATTTCTATTTTTCTGTGAATGACTGGGCTGATAATACACACTGTTTGTGATGGGTCCTTTGGAACTGAAGAAGCTTCTTGGATGAGAAGTGAAACGTCTTCCCAACAAATTTCAACAGAGTCCAGTTGCC
>JAQMCX010000023.1:15375567-15458639 GCA_029814765.1 Acanthurus leucopareius | reverse complement strand
GTAACTTTGCAAACTACCAATAACCTCTAACAGGAAGAGGTTGAACTGCAGAACTGATACAGTTTTCTCAGAAGAAACCAAGTTTGTTTAACTAAAACTACTTAGAAAAGGAAGGTCAAACCACTTGTGAAAAAGAAAAAAACGATGCTAAATTTAAAATGTACGTGCAACAAAAAAAAATGCAAAGGTGTCCACATCTTCACACACAATAAAGATAAAATAAAAATTTTGATAGAAAGGTTTAAAAAATTTGTCCGAAACGAGTTGGGAATTCTGCACCGAACACGTTTCTCAGGTAGCGAAAGCATCACCATGGCGACTCGTCCTCAGGCTGAGATTTGGACGGTGTGTGCGTGACGATGCTGTCGCTGTGTGAGCGCTTAGCAACGCTCTCCCTCCGGCACAAAGGTCAAGCAAGTGATAGTGACGTACTGATGAATGCATTGAAAGGGTCGCGGCTTCTGAAAAAAATGGGATTTGATTGCAGCAATCAGGTGAAGAAGTGAACAGAGTGTGAATGTAACGAGCGTCTGGATGCTTTAAATGCAGAAATATTATGTTTTTATATTGGAAAAATGGAAAAATCGTTGTTTTATCAGTTCTATGTGCAACATTTTAGCTCCAGTTATGGTTCAACATCATTAGAAGAACACAGAAGAACATCAGTGGTTCAATTATAATTTAAAAAAAATGAATCCAAGTGATTCAAAAATACAGTAAAATGTAGATTTAAGTGAATTTACTGTATTTATTTGGAGCTTTTTCTGGTTTTTCTCACTCAAAGACAACACAAGTCAGCTTTCACCCATCCACACACACATTTATACACTGATAAGAGGCTGATTAGGAACACACACTCACACACTCACACACTGATTAAAGAGCCATTGGGAGCAATTTGTTTTTTTTCTTGACCAAGGACACTTTGACATGCAGGTCAGAGAAGGTGGGGTCTGAACCACTGGCTCCGCCTCCTGAACCACATCAATCACATGATTTCTGCTTGTTCAGACTAAAACAAGAGCACAAGACGAGACCTGGAGACTCGTTCAAGGGTTTCAAGGGTTTGAAAGTTGGATTAGAAATTTACCAAACTGTTAACAAAAAGTCACGGATGCCAAAGCTGATTATCAAGTCACATTTCCTGTCAAAACCAAGTCTGCTGTCCATCAACTAGCAAGTCTTTTTAACAGGATTTTACACAGTTAAACCTAAAAGCCTGAGTGTTTTACTTTAAATTAGGTTTTTATGGAGTAAAACTTAAAAAAAAAGAAGTTTTAGTCCAAATTCAAGCTACATTTCTAAACTTTAAGAGTTCAGGAAGCTGCTGCTCCTGACTGAGAAGAGTTCTTGCACATTTCCACCATAAAAAGTGTTGTTTCTAAGCTCAGTCGTCTCACCATTGACAGCCGTTTCTCAGTGTGTCGCAGGTTGTTGCGGATTCCTCTCGAGGACAGTGAGTAGGAGAAGCGAGACACCTTGTAGATGATCTGACACTGCGACACCACGATGAGCAGGACAGGAAGCAGCGTGAAGCAGGCAAAGGAGCAGATGACGTAGAAGGCGTCCTTGGCCGAGGTGTGGTAACCCCTCCAGGCGATGGTGCAGGACAGGCCGTAGGGCTCGGGGACGTACTCGCCCCAGCCGAACAGGGGGAAGCTGGACCACACGGTGGCCACCAGCCAGATGGCACAGCAGGCGATCCGGATGTTCGCCCCCTCCAGCCACACAGCTGCAAACAGGGACGAGCTGGTTAGTTAGTTATCTGATAAAGATTTCTGCTGAGAATTTGATAAAAACATTGATCGTGTCATTTCTGTGCAGGAAACATGAAGCCACAACCACTAAAAGCAGCTTTCCTGACTCTGAGTAAAGGTGAAACTCTGCTTACAAACACCTCTGAAGCTGAAACCAGCAGCTTATTAATGAGCTTTAAAGGTGCAGGTGGATGAAGATGGAGTCAAGTTAGCTGTCACCCTGTTTCCAGTCTGTGTGCTAAGCTAAGCTAAACTAAACTAAGCTAAGCTAAGCTAAGCTAAGCTAAGCTAAGCTAACATCCACCTGTGCACATGATGCTATGTTTGTCTTCTATGCAAGACTTTCTAAAAAAATAATCCCTGAAGCATAAAGCTGTAATGCACAGTGATGTTATTTCTGACATCTTGGCTGAAGGAAATTTGCATATTAGAGTTGTGCAAATTATTAACTCTGTTTATTTTGAGGAAAAAAAATATGCAAATAGTCTTTAACTCCTGCTGTAAAAGCTAATTTGTGTGAATTTAAGCCTCGAGAATCACGTTTGTTTTGTTTGCTACGTTCATGAGGAAGTTTCACTTTGTTCCATATGCACATTAAGATGCTGTATTGATCGTGAGAGATAAGTGAATTAGAATATTTTAACTAAAAAAATGGCAAAACTTTACAGGAAAAGTAGTAAAAGCTTATGAATGCTTAAAAAATTGAAATGAAATCCTGATGAAAGCTGTTTTTTTTTGTGTTTTTGCTGATAGAAACAGAGCAGACGGCCTCGTGAACGAAAACCTTTTCGTTGATCTTGTCCTTAAAGTCCTTTAACTCTTTGTCACATCATCAACAACAACGCCTGCCCCCCCACCCCCTCACCATAAACCATGCTGTAGCAGGTCTTCAGGTAGCGGATGATGCTGATGGCGGTGATGGTGAACATGCCGCACAGGCCGAAGATGAAGCAGCCGAGTCCGTAGTAGACGCAGGTGACGTTCTCTCCCAGCCAGGCGTGGTGGAAGGAGGACAGGATGGAGAGCGGGTAGAAGCAGATGCAGCACAGGAAGTCCACCACAGCCAGGTTGACGCACAGCAGCTCCGAGCCCACCATCTTCTTCCTCCTGCGGTAACAGATCACCAGAACCAGCCCATTGCCCAGAACAGAGAGCAGGACTGGAAGAAACCAGAAGAAGTCATTGTGAAAATGTCAAATGAGAAAGATGTGGAGTCGCAGTGAAAGAATCGTCTTTTAATCTGCAGTTTCCATCAGCTCAGTGCTGCTTTTTAGCTTCTTTCAGCTCATTGTTTTGGTTTTATGGTCTGTATCTTGTTCTGGTTCTTGTTCCAGCTTCCATCCATCCATCTATTTGCAGCTTAGCAACAGTTAGCAAAGGAAAAAAGTGCATTTATGAAGCACTATTTTCAGATGCAGAGTCATGCACTTTCAGTGCATAAGTGGGTGAATGTGTTAGCATGGCGGTGTGTTTGTGTAAAACCACAGCGTCCATGTTTATTGTGACAAACAAACATGTCATTTACACGTTTTTTAATAATTCTAGGACATTGATGAAGCTCTATGACAGAAGGATGAGATTAAAATAACGGATTTGTCGACTGTAAACCATCCAAATGTGTCTTTCTATTAAATTTCTAAATTAAAATGTAAATTAATCAACTCAATCAAGTGCTGTTGAGTCAACATTGGTAATTAATATGCTGAAAAACAGTCAGTGCAGCTAATTCTAAATGCACCAGAGGAGTAAAGTAAAAACATGATGTAAAATGTGTCATTTTTTGGTTAAAGTCTCGTCACTGCATCACACAGATCTGATGTTTTTATCTGATGTTATTTCTCTTCTTTTCAGCGTCACATTCTTCATGAACGTCTTCATCTATTCTGCTTTCTCTGCACTTACAACAGACTCAACTTATAAGCAAATATCACATGTTTAAGATTAAGAAACCTCCAAGAGAAAATAAATAATCTGTGTTTTTTTTGTTAATTTGATCAAACTTAAAGAAATCAAACAGAAGATTTTGCATAATGAAATAAAATAATAGTAATAAAAATAAATAACAGCAGCTGATGAAAAGTCCTGGTCAGCAGACACAATTAACATCAGTGTCATCATGTAACACGTGGATAATGACATAAACTGACAGTAACCTAGGTGCCTTAAACGCAACACAAAGACTCCTTCCACAGTCTAATTACAGTCAGGCAGGTGTGTATGTAACCAAACGCCTCATTACTGCGCGTGAAACCATCATGAAGATGTTTGGTCTCCAGGCATCCAGCAGCTTCTCTCTGAAAACCTCAATTAAATTAAATCTTAAAGGTTAAGCTGAGAGAAGACACCTCTGAGTGTGTGTGTGTGTGTTTCTGTGTGTGTGTGTGTGTGTGTGTGTGTGCTGACTGCTCATTAAAGACTGAGTGTATCTACAGAGAAACATCTGTAGCCATGTGCGCTTTGATGCTCCTCAAGTTCAAACATGTTCTCCTGTAAAAAGAGTGAATTTAAAGGAGGATGAAGCCTCAGTTTAAGTCACAGAGGCTCTTTTATAGTCCATTTTCTGTAGAAATAAGTAGAAAAAGTAGTTTTTTTTTCAATTTATTCCTAAATTTTCGTGATTCATCGTAATTCTCTCTCTTATATTAGAATAATAATAGTAAAAAATAGTGAAAAAAATAGTGAAAAATGCAAATATATTTCATAAATAAGCAGAAATGTTTTAAAAATTAAGTTTTTGCTGTAAAAAAAATACATTTTTCTCAGTTTGGAAGTTATGCGGTGGAAATGTTTTCATGCAGCGGATGAGATCACGCACATACCGACGCAGAGGATGGTCAGTCCCACGCATATGTCCGCTGCGGGGGTCAGCTTGGAGGTGAACACAGACGCGGTCCCGTTGCCCTCAGAGGAGTTCAGAGGCATTGGTCGGTGCGGGTCTCTCGCGGCGTTGCGGGTAAAACTCCTCGCCTCGTCTCACATTGCGGGATCTCGCGCGCCGACGCTCACTTTTATGCAGGTGGATGTGTCACCATGGAAACCCGAGGAGCGAGCAAACGCGCTCGGTTCAGAGCGTGGAGACGCGCGTGATCCTCTGCAGAAGGGTTAACTGAGCCGGTGCCGGTGCCGGTGCGCCTCCGGTGAGGTATGGAGTCCCACAGGTGACAAGACGAACAGGATGTCTGAGGTTTTATGAAGTAACGTAAATAAAGTTTTATACAACGAGTTAATAAAAAAAAATAAATTACATAGTTTATTCATGAGTCATATTTTCCCTCCAATTAGTCATTTTGGATCCTGTAAAATTCCATTATTAGTATATTATATATTATTTTATTATAACTTTATATATTTTTTTGTCTCTTTAGCCCAAAATCTATCTATTTCCAATATTTTCTTTTGTTTGTTTGTTTTTAACGAAAGACATAGTTTGACATGTACTTATTCTTATTACTTATTCTAAAAAAAAATGTGTAAAAATATCATTATAAAGTATTGATATCCTTTATATAATGTTACATATTTTTGTCTAAATTCTCAAATATATGCTCAAAAATTTGTATCTTGAAAAAAATTAAGTTTAAATTCACTTAAATTAGAAATCACTACCTGTAAGTTAAATATAAATACTTGTCATAGCTGTAACTTCACACTGAGCCCGTCATGTTTCACGGCCTGTTAAGTATTTTATTTTTCTCCTTCATGTTTCATGTCTTGTCTTCCTGTTTTATTTTGTGAACACTCACCTCTGTCTGTCTCTGTTCCGGCTTCCTGTCTGCCTGGCCCCTCCTCGTCTGTGTGCACCTGATCCCTGATTGTGTCTCCCACACCTGTTCCTAATCACTCCCAATCAACCCTGCATATATTCCCCTTTGTGTCTCGTCTCGCTGCCAGTTCGTTGATGTTCCTAACTCACGTTCCAGCACTCTTCATAGTCACAGTCATGCCTTCTTGTATTTTGAACCTTGCTTGTTTTTTGACTTCGCCTTTTGCTTCACGTTTTGGATACCTTTGCCTGGTTTGACTGCTCCATGTACCGACCATTGCTTGTTATAAACCTTGTTTTGCTGATTCAACCGAGCCGAGTTGTGCATTTGATCCTTTACATCCTGAGCCAAGTTCATGACGGAGCCCTGACACGTGACACGTGACGAGCATGTTATGAAAAAGCAGAGATAGAAAAAAAATGAAGCAATAATGGATATAAAAGCCCTGGTATTGATGATCTGGGCTCCCTGTCACACAGCTTTAACATTAATGGGACACTTAGATGAAGCTGATGATTAACGTTAATTAGCAACACATGAACATTTCCAACCCTGACGAGTCCGAATGTGAATTTAAATGATGTTTTTAAAGAAGAAAAGAAGCCTCTTTCTTCCAGCAGACATATTGACCCATCAAGGCAGGAAAAGCACAGAACATGTGACATTAATGATCGCTCTGCTCCAGATGTTCCAGCTGTTCCAGCAGGACAATACAGCAGGACAATAATGTCAACAACCGTGATTGACAAGTCAGGTTTCCTGTGAAAAAGGTTGCAGCTTCTCAGTAATAATTTAAATGAAACTACAGTCTGATTTAATTAAACACATTAGACTAAACGGTAAATGGTTCTCATAAAGGTGGTTAAAGATTTAATTAAACAACATATTAAAACTGCTTAAGGGGAGAACTGATGGGATGTTTAAACTCCTGAGAAATATTTCCCTGTTAAATCCAATCAAATACATTGATCCAACAGGTTAGACATTAATAATACTGAATATTTGTGATTATTGTTTACTGTTGTTTAATGATCATGTTTCATTAAGCTTAAGGCCAATAGTTGTTTACTTTTTCGTTCTCATTTTGAAAATATCTGTGAATTTGGTCAAAAATCCATCTCACTTTCAAACCTCATGTGGAACGAAATGTGAAACAGAGTCTGAAGGTGGAAACGAAGCAGGTTTCTCTCTTGAGGACATTAAAACTGTCGATCAGTCGACCATCATGTTTGTGCTCATTCCACCTTAAAACAACCTGAAGTAGTCTGCTGTTCTAGAAGAGTATTTTAGCTTTTTGTTACTTTATAATTCAGCCTCTCTACATTTCAATGAGAAATATTGTTCTTTTAAATCCACTACATTCATTTGACTGCACTAGGATTCAAATTGATCACTTATTTGAAGCCCTAAAGAAGTAAAAATTATAATTTTTCTGAGAAAGATCCCCCAAAAATAACAATAAACTTATCTAACTTCTTAATCTGCCCCATTAACTGTCTCTTCTCTTGTCACCCCAAACCTGAAGTTGAGAACCACTGAACTAAATTACCATTAAATGAATGTAAAGAAATTTAAACTAGCTTAAACTGCAAAACACTGCTTAAACATTAATACATTATAAGGAATCTCACAATCTTACCTTCAGTACATTTGGCTGATAAAAAGCTCTTCAGTGGGATTTTAAATACAGAATCTTCACATGAGCATATTTTTAATGTTGTATTTAGTCCAAAAAAGGATCTGAAGACTTGTTTCACTTAAAATAAATGCAATGAACTGAAAATGTGAAAGTCTCATCTCGTTGGATGGATGTAAACTTTTGATTTTTGACATTTTCACAGATGTATGTGACTGTGTCTGATCCTGATAGCTTGTGCTTGTTTTTATTTCTCTCCTGCATCATTCTTAATGTTAATTTATGCACATTATGAAGTGATAATGACTCAGAAATGTGGCTGTCAAGTGAAGCAAACAACAGCAGTCTTGTTCTTCGATGAGGCTCTGGAGCTCCATGAGGAGGACGAGCAGGAGAAACAAATGACCTTTGCACCACCTGTTGACCTTCATGGTGTACTACAACTGAAACGCCTCAGGTGAGAGAAAAAAGGAAAAAGACTCCGGTGTTAAAGCTTTAAGTAGAAAGATAAAGTCGACTTTATTTGATGGTGAAACCTAAATAAGATCTGCGATTACAAAACAGGTTCCCCAGAGGTTGGAATGATGAGCTGACAGAAAGGCATCAGAAGAGACTGGACCTAAAAAACAACAACAACAACAACAACAACAACAACAACAACACAAACTCCAGGAAAGAGGAAAGAGAGCAGACACTCGGGTTCAGAGGGAACACCATTCAGTTATAAAAAAAGTTGTTCCTATGAGCTATGGCAGTCAGATTAAAGTTTATTAACACATCTATCAACTCCCAGCATCCAAAAAACAAAAAAAACAAAAACAAAAAGAGAAAGAAACCAGAAAATAAAAGCAAATGTGAGGTTATAATAAAGTCTGGAGATGCAGGGAGTGAACAGGCATTGGTGGTAAAGACTACTTGTGAAAACAATCCTGTGGGTGTTTTTTTTTTTTTAAAGTTCATTTTCTTGATATCACTACTTCATAATGAGCCTTGTTTGGATATAAAACTCAAAAATCAGCCTCTGTGCATTGTGTAAATACCAGATAAGTGGCAAAACAAGTGGAAGTCTTTGCGTTTTTCAAACAGAGAACCTGTTTTCTGGTCCTCAGCAGCGACTGCACCTTCCTCCACCACAGAATTAACACACTGTACATGGATTTTTAATTTGAGTGGCATTTCCCTTTAAGTAGCCTCCAAAAATATAACACATACACATGTACAAACACACTCGACAAATATACACTCAAGCGTATTATGCATCCCGTCATAATCCATCTGCAAAAATGACACGTTTTCTTAAAAAATATTTGCCTTCTCAAAACTCTGGAAAAATAAAGTTTTTTATTTTAAAGAGTCTCATGTTTTTTTATCTTTTAAATCTGCTCATTATAAAGGGAAAAGTTTTTTATTTTTATTTTTGGGAAATAAAGTTATTTGCTTTATTGTTTTGAGTTAAATAGGAAGATTGATAATGATCTCATGCCTGAACGGTGAATGTGAAGCTACAACCAGCAGCTGGTTAGCTTAACTTAGCTTAGCTTAGCATTAAGACTGGAAACAGAGGTAAACAGCTAGCTTGGCAGCTCTGAAGCTTGCTAACAAAGAATAAGAAAAATCTAAATAAAAATTAAAAATAAAGTCCTTCCCCTTACACGTACGCTTTTATTTGCCAAACCAGAGATAAAAAAAGTCATTAAATAAATAACAACATAAGTTTGCAGTGTGATAGAGGCCGTACTTTTCCTTTAGTCATGCTGTTAGCTTGTTAGCCTGTTAGCTTTGAGCCTCTGCAGTGTGTTTCTGTCACTTCTAACGGATGAGATACAAGAAAGGACATAATTTAAGACTCAGGAATGTCGTATTTTTGTTTTATAAAAGCTTATCAGATACCAAAACACTGCACAGTAGTTTATAATACTTCAGGATTTTAACAGCTTGGCAGGCGGAGAGAAAAACAGTATAATCTTTGGTCACGACGGTCGAAAGGTCAACGGAAGAAAATGATGTTCCTGTTAAAAAAAAAAAAGTCGTGAATGAAGAATGTGAGCTTGCAAACAGCCGGCTGGTAGAGTCGCTGCGAGTTGAGTCAGGTTCATTTTTCTAAGATTTAATCTGGATGAAACTTTTTAACACAGCCAGGCCAGCTGTTTCCCCCTGTTTCCGCTCTTTATGCTAAGCTAAGCTAAGCTAAGCTAAGCTAATCAGCTGCTGTTTGTAGCTTCATGAGAGATATGAGAGGTATCAATCTTCTAATTTCTGAAAATGTGAAACTCATTCGTGCATTCTTTTAATTCCAGACAGCATTTTATTCTCAGAAAGCCCTGTTTGAAATACTTAAAGTGTAAATAATCTCATAAATGCAGGTTTTGTTGTATCACAACTCTCAGTTTCAGTTTTCACCCAGATAAAAAAATATCATTTAACACCTGAAACAGATGACATTTATCCTGTTTGTGAGCAAATTTCATAAACCCGACTGTGACAGAGGCGTCAGTTCATATCTGGGATTTTTATTCTTCAGGATTTATCTTATATTTTTGGCCACATGCCTCCCGTTCTCCACCTCCAACAGGAGAAACCTGTCGTCTTCTGAGATAACAGCCCTTTTTATTTACATTAATGGACACTAAATGTTTAATCACGGTTTAATCTGGTCCCATCTGCCCCCAAAATACTCCCAAAGTCCACAGTTACCTTCTTCATTAAGGTTTTTGCACCCAAGTGTTGGCAGCAACGAGGAAAAGCACATTAAAAAATAGACATCTTTAAATAGCTATTCAGCTTGTCTAAGTGCAGCACAATCAGAAACATGAAATTCAAGTCATTATTATCTTTTTCTCCCCTCCCACGTATCATACAATGAATATAACAACAAAAAAAATCATAATTTCAGTTAAGAAACTAAATGTGAAAGGATACATCTTTGATCAGACAAATAAACAATATACCGCAGCCACACTGTAACATCCAAAAATAGTCTTAAGTTGAAATATATATATTTATATATATATATTTTCTTTTTTTTTTTGTTTCTGCCAAAGAAATGCTGTCGTTCTAAGCTTTTCTAAGTAGATTTTTTTGTATACTGTTGAGGTGTATTTTGTGTTTTTTCTGTCTCTGTTAATCCTCTCCTGACAGTCCTGAACTTGATGTCAAACCGTCACAATAAGAAACGGACCCCCGCTGTCATTTGGCACATGGCGTGCTCTCACTGGCCGCCACGCTGACATCGGGGTCGTTGTTGTCTGTGCTGACGTCGTCGGTGACGGCGGCGGTGGCGTCGACGCTCTTGTTCTGGTTGTCATCGTTATTATTACTATTGTTGTTGCTGTTGTTGTTGTTGTTGTTGCTGTTGTTGTTGTTGTTGTTGTTCTGGACAGCCAGGAGCCCGTGGCTGTTGTTCTGCACCAGAGTGGCGTTGCTGAGCCTCAGATCATCCAGATGTTTCCACAGCTCGTCCCTCTCCTGCTCCTTCTTCTTCTCCCTGCACAGGCGACAGTTTTTTTAAGACTTCTGTTTAGCTTTGCATTCAAAAATAACTTGGAGCAACAAAAATAAAAATAGTAAATGACACAATTTCTGTCCTAATTATGACTGCAAGCAGGAGAATCTTCTCCAGAGCTTCTTAGGAGACCAAAAAAGTTGAACCAAATCTTAGAAAACAATGAAAAAACCTCTTCAAACCTGACGGGCATGTTTGACTTTTCACAGAGACCCGTTTCATTTACGGGTCCAGATCGAGGTCACATGTCAGGCGTTTTACTGCTGTGATTCGTTGCCGCAGTGCAACTCAACAAGCTCACAAGAGTGAGATCAGGCTGTCAAATGAGGTTGTCTATTTCCTGCATCAAATCTCTTCAGAAACCAGCTTTGGTTTGCTGACTGTTACTGACCGCTGCCTGTCTGCTTTGTAGGAGGAGGTCAGCTCGTCGAACAGCGTGCAGTTCATCTCCATCAGCGTCTTCAGCACGTTGTAGACCAGAGCCACGATTGTCCTGCAACACATCAGAGACGCCTCAGCATTAAAGAAACACAACATAACACAACAGTCATGTTTATTAAGTCACATCTGAGAAAACCTGAGGGCTTTAATTAAACAGACTGTGATTTAAATAAGATGTAAAGCAAACAGCAGGACTGCAGGTAGGGTTTGGTGATTTATACAAAATCAAATCTGACAATTTTCTGAACCGAATCCCTTAATATCAATGATGCAACACTCCTGTGGGGACGAGTACAAACTGAGATTTTAGATAAATAATCATCACAAATGTGGAGATAATGAAAACCAAAAAGAGGGCAAAAGGTAAATATTAGAACAGCTGGAATCGTCGACTAAGTTTAGATAATGTTATCACTTTAATTCACACAAAACGTCTGCAAAGGTTTGTGTTAAATGATGTGTGACTGGTCATCATGGTGGCGTCTGTCTGCAGCGTGTACGCATGAACATGGCCGACACTTTATACGGATAAAGTGGGGTTTTTTTTGTGCATTGATGTTCAGTCTTAGTAACAGAGTTCAGGCTTAATAGTTTCTAATGACTCACAGATGTGTGAATCATTTCATGGACCTTTGAGCTCAGAATCTCCTCAGAATCCGACAGGTTTTTCTGTTACAGGCAGAAGATCTGATGACCTCTGTGACCATGGAGGTGTGATCCACCTTGTGTTACTCTGTATGAAGGTTTGTGAAGTTAATCGGCAGCTCGGCCAGATCAAGACTCTGTAGATCTGCAGATCGGAGTACTCACGGGTTCCAGTGCTCTTTGGAGATTCTGTACAGGCTGCCGAACATGATGGGGAGGATCTTGTCGATGTTCTCCTCGATGAGGCTGAGGATGTACTCGTTGTTCCAGAAGTAGAGCGCTCGCTCTGCTACCTGAGGACGGAAAAGACGGACATTTAGTTTCCAATAATTTACCTCAGTCATGAAAAATTCAAGACGAGGGAGAAAATAAAAGCATCTTTCAGATTTTGCATCTTCTTGCATAAATGTCAGTCACATCTTTTCATGTGTAAACAGCCTTTTAATGCTGCAAAAACTGGTTTCACACACTTCATTTATTGTTATTATTGTATGCATAATATGTCATCATATGTTATAAAGCTATTATATGTTTACTACTGTATGAAAACTCTTTAAAACTGCTGCGTACTTCTGCCCAAAACGTCATGGAAAAGCAGAATAAAGTAGCTTTAAATGGAAACAGTCATGCAAAGTAAAACGAAACAGTTTGTTACTAAATGTTTCCACCGCTGGTTGTTGTTTAAGTCTCACTCCCACAAAGATTCATCACATTAAGGAAACGTATTGAAGGGTTCAGCGTAAGCAGCTTTTTGAGTATCATCAGTCAAGGCTTTGTGTCACATGTGTACCTGGAAATGAGGGTTGGCCACACATTTGGAGATCTGTTTGAACAACGGTTCCTGGATTTTTTTGAATTGCGTCGGCTCGATGACGTCCAGAATCTCCTCGATTTCCCCCAGGAACATCACCTGTTTGGAGAAAAGACGCAGAGCAGGAAGCAACATTTAGATCTGGTTGACAACTGTGATGAGTGAGGAGTGTATTTATAGACAGAATACCTCTTTCTGGCTGCAGGTTTTGGGCCAAAACTTCAGCAGCCCACGGATTACCTGCACAGAAAACAGAGGATTTCATAAGAATTTCTCTGTATTGTTATTAAAAGACTCAGAAAATCTGACACTGTCTTGTTGAGTAGGTGGCAGCTGGCACGTACTGAGAATTTTTTTTCTGCACTGAAGACTAATTTAGCGCAGAAAGGCTTTGTGCTTTGAGTGGGAGGGATGATAAAAATAAAAGTACCGGTTCTGTGAGTGTAGGATCCTTCTCCAAGAACTGGACGACACAGTAGGCCAGCTGAGGGAAGAGACGAAACGAGTGAAAGTACTTAAAAAATCCTTCAAAAACAGACTGCATCACATTTAACTTCAACCAATGAAGTATATGTCTGTTTAAATATGTATTTAAGGTGTAAATTTATGATCAGTTTTATTCTTCTTTTAGATTCTTACTGTGGAAAATTTTAGATACTTAAAAAAAACAGTGAGATAAATGATTAAACCAGTGCATTTCTACTTCCAGGCCACCAGGAGGTGCTATAGCATAGCGATAACATCATGATGGTGTTAGATCTTGCAGAGACAACCTTAAAAAAAACAGCTGTATGAATTAACAAAACACTGTGTCAAATCCTTCAGCGAACAGAATGTTCTGAATGATAAAACTCAAACTCACGCAGCCGAAATTCAATGTGAATAAAAACAGAAAAGGGGAATAAAAAGTCAAGAGATTCTCTCCTACCTGTGCGTGGAAGAGGGACAGTGCTTTGGCGGTGTGTAACGGGATGAGCACCTTCATGAGGAACTGCTTGTGCTCTGCCTTCAGAGGCAACGCGAACCCGTTGATGATACTGTAAACAGAAGAGAGAGACGGGACGGTGTTTAGACAGAAAACTGCACAGGAAGACAAAACAGCAGCACGAACTGGACGCCACAAGACAACCAGAGCAAAAAAAAAAAAAAAAAAGGGCTGTGAATATATTTTGGTTCCTGAAGAGCAACAGAGAAATGGAGGGATTTGAGTGTGACGGAAGAACAGGGAAGAAGCCTGAGGGGCCTTTTAGTTCTGGACTGCAAGAGAGCACAAGTCGGCCACGTCATCGCAGGTGAAACCCTCAGCAGGCCCGTTTACGACCTGAGCCGTCTGCAGCCAAGACACCACTGAGTGAAGACCAGGTTTTTATGATAATAATGATGATTTCCTGCAAAATCTTTTCCTTTAAGAGCATAGAAACAAGAAAGATTCACAAAATCTACGCTTCATTGAATGAAAGAAGTCAAAATAAATACAAAAAGTGTCTGTTAAATGAAAAAAAGTACCTGAAGTCAATGAAATAATTTAACTTTTTTCATATATATTCGATATTTTACAGCCTAATGTGTTTACCAGCAACTAAATGTGTGAAAAAAGTTTAAAGTTTTGTTTACATGCTCAGGAGTCAAAGCCAAAGGACGTCACAGGTGATTGTTCTGTCACATGACCAAACCAGGTCACTCACCTGCCCAAGATCTCCAGCAGCTCAGCGACTCCGTTGAAGTGCTCAGTTTCATAGATGAACCTGCAACGGCGACAGAAAATATGAAATAAAGCCAAAAACATCACAACTCTTAAAAAAAGGAAAAAAAAACAGGTCAATTCAGGCTGCTCTCATTACTGTGATCCTTTTAAAAATCTTCCCTTTTGATTCGGGGGTTTGGATTTTATAAATAAACCTCACTTGCGTCCGATGATTCTCACACATGCACATCAGAAAAATGAATCATTGCAGCTTTTTTATGTCCAAACAAGCTTTACGTTCGCCTGCATTTGAGCTGCAACTGACGTTAAAGTCCACAGGAAACAGGAATCACCTGTTTATTTTCAGATATAAGACTGAAATCTGCAAATTCTTTGAACGATAAGAGGCCCAGGACCTCTGCTCTGCTCTGTTCTGATGGGACTTAATGACCCATAAGTCATCGTGTTTGTTAACCATTTCCACGCAGCCGCTCGCTCGCCGGCGGTACGTACAGGCAGAGCCCGACAACTGTGGCACTATTTTTATTCCCGGTGACAGATGGCCAAAGTGGCTGCACCCGTTTTGCCACCTTGCCTGTTGGAAACGACATCAAGTGCCCCCTCCCCTCCCCTCCTCGTTTCAATCATCCACAGGCCTTTGTCACGCAGCAACAGGAGGCAGATGGATCAACATGCGGCTGAGGAGCAGATCTGATGCCTCCGTCCAAAGAAACATGTCTCTTTGTTTTGCAGGAGTGAGATTTTATCTGTTTGTTCCAACGTTATTTAATGACGTGTGGAGAAAACTGAAGGCTGAAACGTCACATTTAAACCCAGTATAATCATCATTGGGGGTCAACTGAAACCAAAAACCAGACACTTAACATCACAGCTTATCGTTTAATGAGCTGATTGGAACGAAGTTTTCAGTTGCATTGATTTTTTGTTTCTGTGAATCAGCCAGTCAGGCTTTAAATGTGCAACACACACTGAGACGAGTTCAAAAAGACTCAGGAAAACTGTTTTTAACCTGCACAGGAAGCCTCACTTGGTACAAGCAGATTTTGAGCTAAAAGAGCTAAAAAGATGTAACCACCAACAGTTCAGTTCAGTCTGATAACTGTTGTTTTCACAGTTTCATTGATAAAAGTTGAGGATGTTACAGAACTTCTATAATCTTTCATGACTTTGGTTACATCTCTGCTGAGGTGAGCTGAACAGAAACCTAAAAGTCGGAGTTAAAACACTGTAATCAGTTGACTTGTCAGACAGAATCGAGGCGACCGGAGTGAAACAACAACACGGGAACCATCGTGTTGTTTGTATTTAATGTTGAATGAGCTGCTGAGGTGGAAAAACGGCGGCTGAAACCTGAGGAGCGTCTGACGCCAGAGGACACTAACTCCTGAGTGGTTTGTTGTTTATTTCTACTTAAGCGTCGCTGCCACGAAGCTGTCGTCCAATTACATGTTTATTTCTCTCATTCAGTCCCTTCAACTTCATTTCATCTCTTGTTTTTTAAACTCATCTCAAAGCTGAAAAAATAAACTCTTCTTACATCTCAAGACACGACCGGCCTTTAGGTAGATCTTTATATTTTGAATGAAGACACATGTCAAAGCAGCAGCAATGTCTGTGTTTGACCAATCAGCAAACTCCGCCCGGATGGTTCCTGAATTTTTTGGAAACGTGCCGCCCATAAATAAAGGACTTTTTTTGCATGTGAAGCTTTTGTACAGGAACTAAATTTAGCGTCTGGTTCCTCCGGTCGATCTGCAGATTTAGTTCCTGAGTTCCATGAAAGGTTTCTGGTCCCCAGGAAAGTTCCTGTGGTGGAAATGCCCAATAACAGGACTCTCTGTGCCCTCCTCGCTCTGTAATGCTTTATTCTCAGTCATGAAGGTACGTCACAGTGAGCTGCTGTGTCCGTAAATGACCAGCTGGAAGGAAACTATTCCACAAGGTCTAAGTTTTTGCATAAAGTCTGTGAAATGAGTTTCGGTTTCCCCGCTTCGACGTGGATGACAGGTGAAGAGAAGCAGAGCTGACAGGTGTCGGGATCATAAGAGAAGATGTTTAAAATGGCTGCAAAAAGAAAAGAAAACGACTACGTGAGACATCAGACATGACTTCCTGCCCTTTGAAGGCTTCGCCCACCGTAAGAAAATGTTGTTGATCTGCTTCCTGATGAAAGCTCGCAACCCCAGGAACTTTCCATAGATCCGATGCAGGATGGTCTTGAGGAAGTCCCTCTCCCTCGGGTCCTCGCTGTCGAACAGCTCCAGCAGCTGCAAAAGGACAAAACACACCACGTCAGTTTCCACCGTACAGTGACTTTATATCATGATGTTATATAACGTCTGCATACCGTGGAGTTTAAAGCGTTCTGTCACAACTTTTCTAAAACCACAGGACTTTTTTTTACCGCTTCACATTTGACTAAATAACAAAAAAAAATACAATTTATCTTTGTACTTCTTTAAAGTTAAATGCACACAACACATTCAGGGCTTTTTGTGGTTGGTGGTTGTGATTTAATCCCTACAAACAGCTTATAAAGCCTTCAGCATGAAACACTGCAGGCTACTCTGATATTGATACTATAATGTTGCTGCATGCTGTGATTTTTTATAGTAAAATCAGTCTTTTCTGGTTATCACCCACCTCTGGGCCAACCAGCAGGACAGAGAGGCCTTTTACCAAACGAAACACATTAATTCTGCTCACTGTCGGGTGGTTATTTGTGCATATAAGCATAAATAATCAAGTTACATCTCACCAGCTACCAGCCTCTTATATAACAAACATACAGCGTGTGTGGATGAACGCTCTCTGTTGTAAATACGTTTGAAATGTCTGGTGTTGAACAGTTATTTCCAGCAACATGCGATGACTCATTTTTCTTTTTTTTTTTTACAACTCCACAGTTGAGGGCAGTGGGGCTCCGAGTTCAGACGGATTGTTTTCAGGCTCAAATCAGCTTCAGAGTTTGGTTGGTTTCCTCCTCTGAGCACCTCGGCGACAGGTGTCTATTTTTAAACCTGCGTATATCCAGGAGAAGGTTTCATCATGGACATATGTTCTTCTTCTTCTGCTTCTTTCACACTTTTCACAGATATCTCAAGAGTTCTGCAGGTAACCTCACCTTGTACTTTAACTTGCTTTGTGGTCAAGACCGAGTAAACAGGATATTTACATCAATTTTTATAAATTTAAGAACCTTTAGGTGTTAAATTTCACCAACATTTTCTCAGATGAACAATATTAAGACACAGATATATTGTTTTAATGATGTAAACTGATGTGAAAGTGACTTAAGATTTTATCTTTCTGCCCATTTCCATCAAATCAGTTTCTCTTAATGCACAAAATATCAAGAGTGCTCACTGTCTCCTCTTCTTGGTTCATTAATTCATTATGGTAAGCCATTTAACAAGCAAAAATTCCAAACATTTTTTGATTAAAACCTCTGAAATGACGGGATGAGCTGCGTGTGTCTGTTTTCTGTCACTGTAAATTAAATAAGTGTATTACAGACTGTTATCATGACACAAATTGGAGTTTAGGGTCATCGCCTCAGGCTCCTGGACCTGTGATGAGGTTACACATTTCACCACTTTCCAACATCTCCTGCATGACAGTGAACGCCTCATCAAAGTGATGCACGGATGCAGAAGAAGTGAGGAAAATGTTAAAAGATTCTGCTGATCAAAACGAGAAAGATTCTTGTAAATATATTTTAAAAACTTTTGATCTTTCAGCTGCGCCGGAGTCGATCAATGAGGCTAAAACAGGACAGAGACATCGGCTTCATTATGCAACGAAAGCTGCCAGCGTATAATTCAAACACGCAGTGTGTGTCTGTGGAAATGTCAATATTCAATCACAAAGGGCCTCGCTAGGATTTGAGTTTTCACAGGAGCCTGAACTGCACATGTCCCCGAATAACCCGACAGCCACAGTGTGATTTTCATCTCGAGCCCCCAGCCTCCAAAAAAAAATCATTACTGCATGTTCTGTCTGTCTGTCTGTCTGTCTGTCTGTCTGTCTGTCTGTCTGTCTGTTTGTCTGACTGACTGTCTGTCTGTCTGTCTGACACAAACTATAATCACTAAAAAAAAGAAGGAAGAAGTCCACAGGAAAATTCAGGAAAAGAACAAAAATCAACATCATGTTCCTGGTTCTCAGTGGTTAAAGAGAAACATGGTAGGAATAAAAAGCAACCAGTTCTTTCTGCAGATTTTGTACAAACCAAAAAAAGATTTTCCACTGGGAAACATTAAGTATTCACTCACATAAAGTCTGTCTGTTCACTAAATATAATTGAGATTATGACTGAAAAGACAGAAAAAACAACAAAAAGGCGTACGTACGACTCATGACCTTGTTTAAAACCCTGACTTTAAAGCTAACAGAAGTTTTTTATGTACATTTGAAACCTCAGGCTCGATCTGACACCGACTGGTCAATGTCACGTTCCAGCCTGCAGCTGATCTGTGCTGCATGAAGCCGGTTTCTAAACGCACGTTAACCTGCATGAACAACAGTGAACAGAGCTGCAAAAAGGGGCGAAAAGCAACCAAAAAACACATTCAGGACACATAAGAATTTGAATCGAGCTTATTGTGCGATGCAAATGCATGTTTTTGAAAGACTTCCTTATCAACTCTGCAGGACGGATGTAGTTGGACAAAGCCACCACACAGTTTGTAGCTGAAGCAAGAAACTGTCTCACAGTCTCTCTCTTTGCAACTGCATAAACTAAACATTGTGTGCAAAGACAAAAGTGTTTAGCTGGAAGTAGACTGAGCCAGTGAATCAGTATTATGCAAGCTTGAAAATTACTCCGTTTCTACAACATTATATTTGTTTTTTTGCTGTTTTTTAATCGTAACTGGTCACGGAAATCAAAATCACAGAAAATAAAGAAACTTTCTGCATCAGGTTCGGATTTAAATTCCTCAAACAATAATGAGCTTTTCAAAAAACCAGAGCATTTTGATATCAAAGCATTAACTGAACAAGAAACAGAGCCCAAACACGACAAAGGCCCACTTCATAACATTTAATCGGTGACCCCTTACTGGAGAAAAAAGCCTAAAACACACTGTGTTCTCTTGTCACAGGACACGATCTGCTCTGAACTCCACATATGGCTGTTTTTCTGCTCTTATTCTAAAGTTATGTATTCATGAGTGTGGTTAAAAAAAATTGGTGGTGAGCTTGGACATGATGCCAAGATAATCAGGAGTAATGGTTTCTCCCACTTTAGGATGATGAGCTTCTCCAAACAGTAAATCAAAGGTGACATTAAAATATTTCCTCCACACTTAGCTGCAAAGCTGCAGGACGATAATGCACAGAAACGCCTTTTATATATGTATATATGTGCATGAATGTCAATAAAGAGCTGTGTCGCTCCAGGGGTTTGTCATTGAGTATGCATTTGAGGTGCAAAGCGCCTTTGGGACAAAATCTAAAAGAAGTAACATCTAACAGGACTCCCTCCTTTGTGGTTTCACATGGTTGCCTCTGCACCTCATCTTTTTAAACACTGCAACTCAAAAATGTTTCCTGCCCCATTAAAATGCCCCGAAGCAAACCGCTGAGCCTCAGTCTCCTCCGGGGGAAGCTTCGCCCCGGCCGCCTTTATGCTTCGACCTCTATGGTAAATATGTGTGTGAACATCTCAGAGGGATATTTGAAGGTCTGCTCCTGTTGCTGTGTGTGTTATGATAACTGAAATTAACAAAAACCACAGGCCTTCTCTCCCTGCTTTTACTGCTGCCCAAACCTCCACCTTGTTCCCTCTGCTCCAACCGCAGTCCTCTCCTCTCAACCTGAAGAGTAAACAACATGCGGCTATTTAAAGCTCCCCCACGACACACTCGCATCATGGAAAGTTGGTCCAGGCACCTCGGATGTGGCCCAGCCAACATTCCAGGCCCTGTGGATCCCCCCGTTAGCCGCTGCTGCTGCTGCACAGAAGAAACGAGGCTTTTCTGCAGCAGGTTGCTCCTGAGCTTCACTGCAGCTCATTAAAGGTTTGATGCATCCAACTAAATCACACTTTTTAGTTGCTTAATGCCCAAAACACATTGCAATGTGATGGCAATTACTGTCATACTACTCATCAGATTTAAAATCTGTGACAGTCAATAAGAGCTGAAGAAATTTTCAAAGCAAAATGGCAAAAACTCAAAGACTGCAGCTTCATAAATGTAAATATTTTCCTCCTAGTTTAGTTATTTTCTTTCGGTTTTGGGACTGTTGCTCAAATGAAAAATACATCTGAAGATACGTTGAACACATAAATAACAAGTAATCTAGATTATTGTCTCTAACTCTCAACTTGATCTTCTGTTCATAATGTAGGTTAACTTAAAGCAGTTGGAACATTTACATAATAATTATTAGTATCAGTGTTTATACAAAAAAAGACTCGTACCTGCAGGACAAACTTCTGATCGATGTAGCGCTTTGCAATGCTGGGCTGGAAGTCTGGATTCTCTAGAAAGCGCAGGAGAAACTCATAGACCAGCTGGAAGATTAAAAAAAAAAAAAAAATTAATTAGAGAAGTAAGATTCATGTAACTATGACAACAGACAGTGATGTAATCCTCGATTCTCACCTGAATGTGAGGCCAGGAAGCCTCCAGAGTGGGTTCATCCTCCTCCGGGTCAAAGTCAGGGTTTTCACTTGGTGGGAGAGTCCGGAAAATATTGGTGCAGATCTGGAATGAAAAGGGATTATTAGTTTTATTGACAAAAGGAAAAACAACTATAGAGATGAAGCAGGATGATAGAAAAGTATTGACAGTTGATCAACATTTAGACCTTTACTAAAACACATAAACAATGCTGAAATTTTATGGGATAAAAGAGAAAACTATTAATAAAATGCAACACAGGCCGGAGTCTTTTCTTTTACAAGTAGTTTTAAATCATCAGGATGTACAACTGTAATCCATCAGACGTGAATTTACACACAATCTGGACACAAAATTAAATAAAATCTTCCAAATTCTCCAGAAACTGGAGGTGAAAGCCAAAAGGCATCAATAAAAAACACACACATGCATCAACATCACAGGCAGCTTGCTAATTGGACCGGAAAGCAACTATTTCTGAGCATGTTTAATTTGACCGAGGACGTTTAATGAGACCAGCGTCGCTGCCAAACAGAGACGAGCTGCATAAAACCATTAGAGATGCTGCATCAGCCCCATCAGCCTATGAAAACTCTGCACCGAAGACAATCGCCGCAGACAGGTCACCGCCACCTCCATCCCACACGGTTATTTTTAGCGAGGGTAAAATTTGAGAGTGACATGCGTGGCAGTGGGGGAGCTGGGAAAAGCTGGCATTACGAGGCCGGCTGCACGCTGTCATGCTGAGGTGATAAAGACAACGTTAAATTACTTATTGGCAGCTGGAAAATCCAAATGACACTAATGGGAAAGGAAGTCGGGTAAAGGAATTTAAAAGCTGACAGCGGTCCAAAACCTGACATGCTGCAAAACCAGAAGAGAAACTTTGCAGGTTGTATCATTTCTGAATAAGAGAGAGCAGAAAAATCATGGATGGAAAAGGTAAAATCTTCAAATCTTATATTCTAGACATCTTTTTTATTCCCTGTTGAGCCTGAAAATTGTTATTGATGTGCAAGAAAGATCAGAAAGGAGCCTTTTTGTAGCTTGAGATGCTACTTGTTTGTCACGTGTTTAATTCCTTTCAAAGGTTATTTTAATTTGTGTAGGATTTTTGCATCCAGCAGAGAGGCTGCAGACTGCAACCAGCTGAACATCCCTCCACTCAGCCTCCATCAGAGCCTACAGCGGCTGCAAAACTTGCAAAAAGTGCAAAAAGTCCATCTCGAGTCAGCGTTTGGTTTGTTTATTCTTGGCTGCTGTAGAAACACGGCGGTTTCATGAAAGAGGACCTGCTCGCTCTGCAGATACAAAGAGCTCATTCTGAGGTAACATAAACACAATGATTAACAGTTTCACATCCTAATGGAAACATAACTGTGATTATATTGTATTTCTGTCACATTCTGCCAGTAGAAACTCATAAATCCACACACATCGGACCTTAAATTCTTTCAGAAGACTGGAGACTTGGACAGAGAAAGCCTGAAAATATAAACTTAATTTGCTTTTTTTAATTTGCTTTTCACTAGAGTTTTTTGCAACTCCTATAAATTTGCACTAAAACCCCTGGGGGTCCCATTTTCCTCTATGGTAAAAATATCATCATCATAACTTCAGTCCGTCAGAACAAAAACCCCCATAGGAAGTGCATGTTAGGGGTCAACATATCGGGGGTCAAAGTTGCAAAATCTGCCTCAGAGAGTCTGTATATTTCAAGTTATAGCCATGTTAAACTTGGGTTTTAACAAAGTTTGAGATCAACATTAAAATTCAGTCAGTTTAAACACTCAGCAGCCACTTTATTATGCATCTATGCAAAGCGTCTCCTCAGTCCCTGTTTGCTTTCTCAGTGGCCAAAATGGTTCAAGAAATTCTGATTTAAAAGACTGAATATGTTCCTTAACATTACTGAAACACTTAATAGTGTTATATATTAACTACAGATTTGAAAATGACTTGTTTTGGCTGCAGCTCCTGCACAAACTACAGCCACCATAATGTTCCTGTCAGCATCCAGAGATGATGAGGGCTTTGTGACGTCACGTCCTCGAGCTGGAAAACCTGGTCAGCAACAGATCTGAGAGGCTGTGTGACATTCAGATGATCTGATGGTTTACATTTTCACATGACTACATTGGCCTGATCTCATAATAAGCTGAAAGGAATGGGATCCAGCATGGTCTTGTGCTGCGGCAGCCCATCCCCTTCAAGGCTGAATGAGCTGAGCGCTCAGCGATGCCCTTCGGCTCACCACTGTTGTACTGAGCTGTTATTTGTCTGCTCGTGTCCTTCCTGTTATTTAGGAGACGTCTGACAGAGGAGTGCAGCTGTTTCTGAGCTGCTAAAAAACACCATCTGGAAACAACAACTGCACAAAGTTCAAACTTGCTTACATTTTAGCATCTCGTTCATCCTTCAGCCAAACGGCGAGCGAACACGTTGACTCTCTGCGTGTTTTTATGTACACAGTCATTTAATCTTCTGCTGCTGTTTGTTTTAAGTGGCACTTTTGAGGACAATTGACTGCATAAGGATCCAGGAAACACACACAAATACATCTGAAAGTCATTACATTCGGCTTTACTACGACCATGACATCTGCGACGGGCTGTAAACTTTGGTACTTGGATGCCAATAAAGCAGCAAATGTTGCCCAAAGTGATGCAACAGAAGAAAAATGAGCAGGCAGAACTATTATGTCTGCTCACTGAGTCATCATTCAGTCTTTAAACGGCAGAAAATAATGAAAAAGGTCCATCACATATTTCAAAAGCCCAAGGTGACGTCCTCAAATTTCTTATTTTTTTCATTTTCAATCATAGCAGATAAAGAAAACCAGGAAATATTCACATTTAAGCAACTAGAAACTGTTGATTTTGGGTTCCTGCTTAAGAAAAACACTTAAATTACTGATTATCAACATTGTTGCAGGCTAATTTTCCTTTAGTCACTGAATTATGTGAGCTCTACAATGTTAGTGTTTGCAGATTTTTCTGGGCGTTAAAGTTAAGTTTCACCCTGACTAAGATCCTATAAAGTCCAGGTTATGAAACAAGCCTGTCATTTAAGAAAAAAGATCTAAAAATGATATGGCAACAAGTGGAGCATCAACTTCCTCCTGATGTTAGGATGCACCACAAATCCTCGGGTATCTCTGAGCCTTTTACACCACAGAAACAGCTTCTGCGTCGTCACTGGTCGAGCACAGAGATGTACACAGATAACCATAACGAGGCAGATGAGTAATAACAAGTGTGCCACCTCTGTGAGCTCTCTGTGGCGAGCTGCTTGGCTCTCTCCGGAGTGAGGCACATCGCCGTCTGAGCTGGAATCAGATGACTCATTTGAGAGGCGAGACACAGGCGAGTCTCTGCACCTCAGTGTGAAGCCCGTTTTTTTTTTTTGCAGGGCAGCACTCCGATGCCAAATGATCAGAAAGGCAAGAAAAAACGGTGAGGTTGGCGGCACTGAGGCACAAACACAGGAGAGTCTGAGCACACGTGGCCTGGTGAAGCCAGCGGGGAACAAATAATGTTCAATAAAACTTTTATTCAACATGAGAGAACAGCCTGAGTCCACTGAGGGTTATTCATCATCCGTTAATTTGTTGTCCTGAAATTGAGTTTGTTTTTTTTTTTAATGTGTAATTCACAACCCGGGGACGGAGACAGAGACGAGGCAGAGATAACACATGAGATGCTGATGAGTTTAAAGCTCTTAAAAGTTGGATGCTGTAGTTTTAAAAGCTGTGGTTCGCATATCAACACCGTGTGGAGCAGCAGCGACTGTGACACTCATTAAAATGCTTCAGGAATCTTTATCTTTTAAAACACTCGCCGTCTGATTAAGATGCAGCCTGTATTATTTCAGTATCAGACTAATCCAGTGACGGTTGCCAGTACATCTATGAATACATTACATACAGGAAATGACACTAGCAGGAGAACAAACGAGGCTCAAGTCGTAGCCAACTTGCTGCCTCCATGGCAACATTTTACTTCCTGTTTACATCCCCCACATTAAAGGAACCGAATTATCATTCCACTTAAAAAAAAAAAAAAAAGGTAAGATGGAATAATACCAGAAGGGACAAAGTGCATTAAAAATAACTTCAAGCTAAAATTGCAGGCCTTGAATTACATAAGTCCACCTTGCATCTGGCAGCTTAATTAATCCTCTCAGTCACTTCACAATATTGAGTCCAAAAAAAAAACAAAAAAACAAGAGACAATATTGCCAGAGGATAACAAATAAGGGAAGTGTGTGAGAAATTTTCAGGCAGGGAAAAGGGAAACGGTGGTTTGTGTGTGTGAGAGTGTGTGTGAAAGTGATGTAGGAGGATCCTAAAAACAGTCCCTTTAGTGAAACTATAAGCAGTAAGTGAAACCAGTGCAGCTTGTTGATGATAAGGCAGCCTGCAGCTCAGTATGGGGTCAAACTGAGGGCAACACTAGTAGCAACCGACACCTGGCAAATATATAGGAGGGGGGATAGAGAAAGAGTGCAAGCATTGAGTGCAGCATTAGCAAAAAGGATAGAAAAGAAGCTGGGAATTCAAGCAAATAAAAGGGGAATTATTCCTCATAGATGCAATTTTGCACAAACCCTGCGAGCTTTTCACTTAATCTCTGCCACAGAAAAAGAAGAACTCAATCAAAACCGTCTGAGAGAAGTGATTTTCTATCTTATACTCGCAACACTAATCGTAGTAAAAGAGGCAAAAGGAGGCAAAACCGCGCTGTTTGTACTCCTAACAACCTGTGCGATCAAAGCAGCCCCCGCTGCAGCAGAATAATGGGCAGTACTTTGAACACTCACCTCTTCATTATTATGTGATGGCAAGCACGGAGCATCCAGGAGAGCTATTATGAAGCCAGCTCTCTGAAAGTGCAGCAGCTATTTGTCTAACCTCATTCAGGAGCCTGTCTGTAGTGCAGACACTTTAAGTGTACTGGGTTTCCCCCTCCAGCTTCGCTAATGCTGCTTCGTTTTAGACTGAATATATATAAAAGATTATGAAGAAAGACACCTGGCTGTACCTGTGTGCACAGAGATACTGCAGCTTTACAAACCTGGTGGCCCAGGAGGTCACCGACATGAAATGTGCAACCGAGCTACTATATGTTAAGATAATCATTATCCAGTGAATGAAAGGCCTGTTGTTTACAACTGTTCATTCGTTCGCCTTCCTGGCTGCACATTCGCTGCTACACAAGATTATAAAAGCGTAAAAACAGAATTTCAAAAGCTTCATGTTTCACTCACACCACAAAAATAATGTGTAGTCATGGTTTTGAATTGAACTGCTGTGTAACTACCGCAGATATTTCCGTTATTACATGTATGTTTCCTTTAGTCTGAGTTCAACTGATTACTATCTGTCCTGTATTTACACCAAGATCTAGTGTTTACATCCAAACATAAACACAGTTCAGGCCACAGTGTGTCAGCATGAGGGTAAAAGCTAGAGTATAACATTTAAAAATTACCTGTGTTTTCTCTACATATCAGTCATTTTTGATTGCTATGATTGCTGCGCTTGTTTATGGAGATTTACAGCTTTACAGACTCCTGACAAATTGAAGGCAGAGAGCTGGTATTTATTTAAATTCTTGTGTTATTAGACAGCGACGACAACAGCCGTAACTCTCCAAGCAAACTCTCCATTTGAAATCAAAATGACGTCGTCGCTGTGTTTTTCTGGTTGTTTTAAGGGTGGAACCGGCACAATAACAGGGTGCAGAATGGCACTAATACACACTGTATCTTAAACACTGATGTTGCACCAGTTTAAACACTGACATTAAATGTAAGTTGTTGACACTGTTGGCTGTCAGCTTCATATTTACCCTCCTATTCCATGTTTGCACTGCTGTGCTGCTGCCCAAAGCTAGCTTACACCGACTGTGACAACTCTGCCACACAAGATATATTTTGTTTATTGGCATTTTCGAAAAACTGACACTGTTTATGACTTTTGTTGCCTCTTTCTTGATCACTATGATTAGACATCTGCACGAGACATCTTTCAGCAAATCCAGCTTTTGGACAAATAAATCCAAAAATTACATTGTAATTTAGCACGACAGCTGCACATTAGTGCCGTCTGCTAAAATGTGACAGATGGTTGTTGTGGTATTTTACAAAATATCAGCAGTAAATGTCTCTGAATGGTGCATTTTATACAAAAAATGTGAAACTATAAGACTGCACTCCTAATTGCATTAAAGCACAGGCATGAAGTGAGCTTCTGAATTCATGTTTTTTTCAAGAACCACATCTGGTTCTGTAAATGTCACTTTGCTATCAGTCAAGAGCACAAAATGTTAAAATGTAAAATAATACAATACTATAATAAACCAACAGAGCTGAAAATGTAAATATTTTAGTTAATAATGGCTGGAAATAGTACAATTTAAATAAATCTGCTTTGTGTGATGTTGTTAGAGCATCAATGGCAGTAAAGAGGTTTGTATTGGTTTAAAATTAATTTGAATAATTCTTACAGTATCTGTTGCCCACACTAACGTAGCTCCTCCTTCAGTTCATTAAACCCCTGCAGCCATTTGAAGGCAAATAAGTTGATGAAGTCTGAGCCTGGAGCTGCACCTGAGCATGCAACATGCAAATGACAGCAGGCTGCTTCAGAGCTACGACACACATCTCCACACGCACCGGACTGAGTCATTATAACTGGGTATACTGGTGTTTATGTGGAAGTTATCGAGTTACAGCCGCTCATCCGTCTTGTGTCACAGCCAACTTTCCAACCTTTGTCTTTAACTTTAAGTGGTGTTTCTTGTTTGTGCTTGAAACGCACAACTGTGCCAACTTTGCTGTGGCTTATTACACAACATAATGTGCTTATATATGAAGTACAACAGAATCTAAATTAAACTGAACACCCTCAGCCTTTGGCTCTGAATGTGTGGCGCTGTGTGTTCACATGGTTGCAGCATGCAGAGAATTTCCCAGAGAAGTCAATTCTTCATTTGTTGAGCCATTGTCCTCGTGCGCTGCCGTGATCGGCACAGTTGTTCCAGACAATGAAAACCGGTCATGTGAATGATTATGGGAGAGAGATTATGTATTAATCACAACACCCTCCGATTTATACTGGACTCACCCAGCCCTTCAGCACTTTAGGATGTTGCAACTGCGTGAATCGAAACAGCAGGAAACTCTGATGATGCCCACACGGTCTGAGACCTGCTGCTCTGGACTCGTCTCTGCACTTGTGTGAGTAAAATGGTGTCCAGGGCTACGGGGAAAAGTTTAAATCCCATTTTTCTGCAGTAAACAAACTTCAATAACTGCTAACTTTCAAAAACAGCCAAGTGCAAATCAACTACTTAAGTAAAGTAAGTCTTGAGAGAAAAATATAATCTCAAATCAGTTAGTTTGGAGGTATGTTATGGATTACTGCCTGTAGTCTATTAATAATCTGAAGACTCCTTGACTCAGCGGTGGATGTGCTCATTCGTATCCATCATGATAATCTGCTGTGGGGTGTGAATCACTGCAGCACTGACTTCAGTACCGACTGTTGTGTTCTTAATGTTGCACATGAGTCATTATTGTACTGTAGGAGGAAACTAGGCTGCTCAGGGCACCTGCTCAGTCAACAACAATCCATACCGCGCCGTCCAAAGATGCGTTGCAAGATGTTGGGTTGATTTTAAAAAAAAACAGACTTATTTTGTAAGAAGATTCCTGCAACAGCAGGAGCAACAGCAGTGCATTAATCACTCAACCACGACCGTCGGTAAGTCGCTGCGGCGCTCTGAATCATCTAGTCAATGCAAGAACTGTGTATCTCCAGATGATATGTGACTATAATATGACTTAATTTAAGTGCTAAAAAGTAATTTTCACATGCATGATTGGTTCCCTTGTGTGCGAAGTGCAAAATATGTTCCCAGGTTTCTAAAAATACATCTGATTCATGACAACGAGCTCTGTTATAATCACACCAGACGGGTGAAAACCTCAAACAGCACAGATATCCATCAATGCAAAACTCATTTAGCACATGCTGCTGTGAATAAAATAAATACTGACATACGCACAATTTTAAAGGACTCCCAGCTTTTAAATGCATGGATTGGATCTAATGGTTCAAATTATTGATAATTTGAGGAGGATAAAGCTTTTCAGCTACAGGAAGTGTGAGTCACACTCTGGCTTTAGCTCAGTGCTGGTTTTTTGTAATTTGAGGTCAAAAGTCGGTCTTAATCATAAGTCATTGAATATTTTGACACAGTGAAAAAGACCGGTTGTGAACTGATGACCTTTAATGCTGCAAACCTCAAAACTCTTGCAAACATTATCAAGGCCAGCAGTATTTTTCCCCGAACTGTGGCTCAGGTTATAAAACATAATGGGTGGGTGTCATGATTTAAGCTTTCAGCAGCAGTTAACAGACGACACACAGCCTGACAGCGAACATTACTGTAGAATCATCATGTTTTCAAATCCAACTTCACTCTGCATTACGTTATTTAGTGAATAATGCAGAGGAATGAGAAAGAGGGAGGGAGAGCAATGTGAGAGAGAGGAGGAAAAATATCCTAAAACTTTTAATTACACCACTAATCCCGGGCTTTCTGTGTTTACGCTGTGAATTCTGTGCTTAAACGGCATCCAGTATGGTAAAAAAGGTTTGGTTTGGAGATGGGAACATGCTCCTCACGTGCTGCTAACACGACACACCCTGCAATCATTCACGCAATCAGCCTTCACTTTTTTAATCCCGCTCAAGAGCACAGGATGTAACGCAGGGACACAGACAGGACTCGTTTCATTTTAATGACAAACACCGGTAATAGCAGACAGTTTGCTGCTGTTGCTCTGGGCTTTAAATGCAGACTTCACTATTTTCATCTAAAAATAACGGCCACAGACATTTCCAGAGAGCATCAAAAAGCTCTAAAGCTCCGTGCTCGTGTCTCCTCACCATGTCAGTGATCTCTGGGTACGCAGATTCGACCAGCACCCCTCTGTTGGTGGAGACGTAGTCCACCAGCTCGTTCAGCGTGGCCCTCTTTATCTCCTTGCTCTTCAGGTCCGTCACAGAGTCCAGGAAGTCGAAGAGCATGCAGCACTGCTGGAGCTTCTGGGTGAAAAGTTCCTGCTGCTCGGTGGAGGGGGCATCTGGAATTACACAAAAGATAAGAAATATGCTGATTGACTGCTTATATACAGTAGGAAGCGCCACCTAATGCTCTGTGGAAGCAGATTACAGATTATATCAGTGGGAATGACAGCTTCAGCTGTTCCCCATGACAGTGAGACTTGCTTATGCACAACTATAGTGTGTCAGTGTGTTTTAATAAGATATGGGTAAAGATTAAAAAGGCAGTTTAAACATTCTCAACTAACTCAAACCATCAACGCACAAGATTAAAAGACACATCAACACACAAGGGAAGAAATCACCTATAAACATCCTACACTGTTCCAAGCAGCCAGTTTATCACACACAGTTTCACATCTCACAAAACTCCACAAACAGGCCGACAGACACAATACAACAATGCACTTTGTCACAAAGAGGCGGCCCGCTCGTCCTGCGCTTTGATTGTAAAGCCTTTTATGGATTAGACGGTGAGTGCATTCAGGGTTATTAGAGCTGTCAAAACTTGACCCCAGCTAAGCTATAAACAGCATTTGGCCGCCGTCCAGAGATGCGGCGACACACTGTACACTGATGTTCTGTTCCAGCGCGGCAGCAGCTCAGCCCATCGCCGTGCACACAGAGCTTTTTTCTGTCACGGCAGCAGACGACACACAGCTGAGAGGACCGACGCTGCAGGTCTGATTTACAACACCTCAAGAACCAGATACCCTCTTAAAGGTTTAAGGGTTATACAAATATAGAGCCAGGCTGTGACACTTGTTGACACGGAGGCGATAGTAAATCTTTGTTAAAATCACTGTTGAAACTGCACATAAACAAAACCACTGAAAAACTGAATGCTTTTGGATAATTTCAGAGTTAATTAAACGCAACATTTGTGCCTTATCCCATATTTACCAGAACTTGAATTATGTGCATGTTATATTATTCACTTTGAGGCAAAAATTAATATAAAATCCTAAAAAAGCAACAGGAATGCAACAATTAGTTATTAATTGATTTGCTGAACAGCAGACATGCTAATCAGTAATTATTTTGATTAGCACTTATTTTCATGATTGCATTTTTTAAACAAAAACAGCAAACATCTGCCCTTTTTCTCCCTTTTCTTCTTTGTTTATGACAGGTACCTAAACATCCTCGAGGTTTAAACAGCTGGTTGTAAAAAACAAGCAACTTGAATTTGTATAGACAAAGCACTTATTGGTTTAATGCAGCATGTAAATAATCATTTGTTGCAGCCTTGAAACACATAAACACACCGATGCTGTCACACTCGCAACCACAGAAAGTGTGTTTTATCAGCGAAAGGAAAGGGGTCAGCGTGAGAAGTGTCATGGTTTCTTATTGAGTGATATTACGCAACTGGGAAGGCATTACCCACAAGGTGGTGTGGCATGGGGGCAACACACAGTCAGGCACAGCCAAAAAAATTCACAATGAATTTCACACCTACTGAAAATGTTCCAGTGGTGTTGACAGCAGAAGAAGTACTTACGCAACCGAACTCTACAGGTCAGATCACTGGCTGCTGCTCTGCGTGAACTCAATATCTGTGTGTAACTACACCAAGCTCGCTTGTTAACGCACTGCTTTGCCTTAACGCCAATTTTCCAAAAGTATCGGATGTCAAAGGGCAGACTGAATACCAAACTGGAATGAGAGAGAGGAAGAAGGACCACGGTGCTCCCGTGGGCCGGATCTCGCTGTTATTAACATGACCCACGGGTAGCTCACATTTCCTCTCTGTAAGTGCGTAAACTGGCAGATGGTGGACTTGAATAACACTGGGTGTCATCACTTTGAGAAGGCATGTCGAAGGCATGTGCTCATACCTTTAGGGTTTTCTATGTGCACATCAGCGGCAGTAAAAAGCACATGTATAGCCGTCCGACTGTGCATTAAAGGAATAGTCTGAGATTTAAGGAAATTTACTTATTAGCTGTTTTACAGAGAGCTGGATTAATAGATTTATATCAGTCTCATGTCTGCACATTAAACATGCTACAGCTTAAATGTGGTTAGCTTAGCTTTGCACAAACGCTTGAAAGAGGAGGAAAATAAAAAGCCTGGAACGAGCATCTAAAACGAGCATCTAAAACAAGCACATTACCTTTCATTTGACAAATTCATACAAAACATCCAACTAAACTCCTGTTTCCAGAATAACTAAAATATTCACGTGCTTCATCTTATTCACGTCTTCGCTCACCACTTTATTTCAGTAAGTGCCTTGTTGATACTGTTTGTGTAAAACTCACAACAGAGTTGCTAGGGAAGTGAGATGTCTCACTCTCATTTTGTCATCAGCTGGAAACTTCAAGAAGGACACGTCATAGTAGAGAGGAAGAAACTGTCCGATGCAGGGTTTTTATTTTTTATCAAGAGAGATGACCTTATTGCTAATGCTGATGCTAATGCTAATGTCCGTAAAAATTATAATTTCAACTTAAAGTGGAAGCACAAGCCTTATTCTGTAGCATCTTTCTATGCAACACAGGCTTTAATTCCAGGAATGCCATCTATTTCACACTCTGTTCAAGAGGGCCGCTACTCTCCAGCCGAGCAGCATGTTTGTTACTAAGAGTAAATATCCTTTGTTATAACAACATTAGTGCCGTGCAGCCGGGCTTAGCAGTCATTCTCTTTGGCTTAGAATACCTAAATGCTGAGCAAATATTCTCTCACTTCATCTTTTTTCATTTCCTCCATTTAGATGATGACAGACTGTGGCTACAGCCGGCACTCAGGCTGCAGCCGGTTTAACCAGAATTGATCAGGAATTAATGAGGGAAAGGAAGAAATGGACTGATAAGCAGAATCAATAGCAGCATTGAAATAAAGAAAAATCATATCAATTTCCATCTGTGCCAAGTATCGTCGGTCAGAAAAACACAAAAATTAAGTGTTTCAAACAAATAAGACATAAAATGTTGGTAAGTGTGCCAGTTTTTGTGCTGAGCTCTGCTAAGTTGCTATAAGGTAAGAGGAGGAAATAAGTGCATTTTAAAAAATATTTAAGCTCTTCTCTTTTTATAAATCTTAAATCTGTTCCTCTCTCTGAAGCTTGCTCCACAATTCCTACAAGATAAGTCATGGTCAAGCATTAGAAGACAGAATTAGCCTCATTGCTTTTTCAAGGAAACAATCATATTCCCATATTCAGAACTTATTTTCTGCAAGCTGTACAGTAACCAAAGAGTATGTAAAAAAGTCATTTATCTTTCTTCACAGGGAACCATTTTTATCCTCCTGAGAGAAGGGACGGCTGGGCCTGTTAGATAGCATCTGACATCTCCGAGCCTTTTCCAAATGTGAGACTATTTTTTGCTTTGCAGATACAGATGCATTAGTGCACAAATTCCTCAGGGTTCTTAGCAAGAAAAGAAAATATTTCCATTACAACTATGAAGCTATGTACTATATAAAAAAAAGAGAATAACATAACATTTGAGATCTCAGATAGAAATTTCCAAAATTAATCAAGCTGTCAAAGATCTACATGGATTTTGCTTCAAAGCAGAAAATGAATAGTCTTTCACTCCCACATAAAATCTTGTCTTTTGACATCATAAAGCTGCCAAAATTTAAGAAATATTATGAAATGCGTTTAATCAAAAGTAATCTCCCTGCACTTCATCTTCTGACTACTATCTTACAAAAAGCTTTAGGAATCACTTAAACAATTATCTGGATGCAATAACATGCAATTTCATGACCGCACATGGACGTGAGAAGAAAAATGGCAGTTTTAAAAGGAGAGACAGATACAGAACGAGATGTATAATTATTCCTTTAAGAGAGTTTGAGTGAAAACTAACAAACGCTTTCACTTGTGTTGCTGATCTCTGCCGCTATTGGTGTGTTATAGTTGAACTAATGTATCTTTTTAAATGCCTCCACTTAGAAAGAAGATCTGAAACCAGAGGAGCCTTGAATTACAGCTTTTACAATTCATGACTGACCTTTTGAATATCATAAAGATGATAGCATCACCTCAAATGACGCCCAAACAGCAATTAATAAGATAAACCATTAGAAAGAGTTATATTTCAATACAGGAATTCACAGGAAACTTGAATGTTCTCTGCATAGTTTTGTGAGTAGTTATCACACACAAGCTACGACAATGTTACTGAATGACAACTAAGTCCTGAAATATGTTGCAGTCTTTTCTGTTGTTTAAAAAAACTTTCAAACAAAAAGAAACACAGCAGCTCATCTGCTCTGCATTTAGCAAAACCAAACTCTAGACGCTGCCAACCGCTGACATGTAGAAACCAAACGCTGCGAAAGCTTTTTCAGGCGTAATGTTTCCTGGGTTTCCTTTTTAATGTTGGTCATATTTTTTAGCCTACTGTAAATAGGTGAATACCAGATTGGTGTGTCACTATAAGAGAAATACTACGTCTGGATTTGTCAAGTCACGTACTCGCAGATCAAAGACTGATCTGCAGGCTGCACGACGTACAATGCTGCTGTTGTTTCCAAATCCTATAATTGCACATGAGGAAGATTTGCTTAAAAGGAAGTCTTGTTCTTGTGCTGAAACTTGGCAGAAGTTTAAAAAAAAAAAAACTAAACAGCAATAATCTTCAGGCTTAAAATTGAATTTGTCACACATTTTCATGTCAAATCTATTCTATCGTCGGCCTTTATTAAGCTAGTTTATGAGACTCTGGAATTACACCGTGAAGTTTTGCATGAATGCACATAAACATACACTGTACAACACCCAACGAAGAGCACAGTCAGTGACAAAAACAGGAAATATGATCTCACAGCAAAATGCACACACTATTATACAGGAAACCAAGGTAATTATGGTTGGGTGGATGGGTAAATTGACGTAGCTTTCAAAGTCATCAGATCTCAATCAAACTGAACACCTACAGGAGAATTTAGCAAACATGTTCATAAACTTGCTCTCTACTGTCATCACTGAAACACCAAGTTAGGAATGTCTTTAAAAAGAAGAAATTCAACCTTCTAATAAAATCCTGAGACACTTAACAATGACAAGGATGAATCATACTTTCATAAACCTTTACTAATGAATACAGATGCGTAATTCAGCTTAGATGTATCTTGTTTCTTCTGATCTTTGGTGAAAACCCCAGTGAGGATACTTTGTAATGTGCTTGCAGACAGGCACAGAAAACAGATGACAGCATTTGCAGGCGGCTGTGGTGAGAGGGGTTGAAGGTGAAGTATTGTGCATTAAACTGCGCACATTTCTGTGAGTGATGGGTTGAAAGTGTTCAATATTTCATGAGAGAAACATCCCTTTCAGCACTGAGTACATAATTACATGTATCCAGTGATTTATAAGCATGAAAGCTCTCATTAGTACACACAGTGAGATTCATATCAGGCGTTTAGGAAGCCTGGACCATCTTGTGCTCCATCATATGCACAGAAATCCAACCAGGACAAACAGGCACGTGGCTTAAAGACCTCAAGACTGATGCAATGACACGGGGGGGGCATTGTATCTGCTGAAAGCTGCCATTTCACTGTGGAACTGAATGTTACAAAAGAAAGAAAGAAAGTGAGGTGACAGGGGAAATGGTAAAATTGATCTAAAAAAAAAAAAGTTATTTCCGAGCAAGTTTTAAAAAAAAATGCCCACAAGTAAGCTTTTGTGACAGCGTACTGATGTGTTTGAGGCCCATTTGCATGCAAACACTCAAGAGCAAACTGGAGATATTTGTGGAAATGCCAAACCATTAAGCTGTGAGTGAAAAATCTGCATGTGTTCAGAGAATTTCCTTCAGTTTGTAACTTATACAGGGGAAAAAAAACAAAAGCCAATAAGTCTGAGCAACTCTGAGTGAAGAAAAAAAATAGAAAAATGTCTAAAATATCACTTAAATCCACCCATTTGAAACCAGAATTTAAAGGTTTACCATGGCCCAACTCTGGGCTTATGGAAAGTACACAAAACTACTGCGGATGCAAACAGCAACATGCTGTTCCATCTGTTCAGAAGTGTTGTAATGTTCAAACCAGTGGCCAGCTCCGTCAGCGTAATGTAAACCAATATCCACATCATCACAGATAAATGTAGTTATGCAACCCTTTTCCATCTGAGCATCCCTTGTTTCACTGCTCCAATGACTACTGTGTGTTGTCCTGGATGAACAGCGTTCTGCAGCTTTCTGTTGCAGCAAAGGAAAACAGAAATGTGCATTTGTGGCAATTGCGCAGGTTTTTCTTAACAAAAACAGCCTTACATGATTTGTGTGAAAATTTGCATGTGCATAATCGCAATAAATCATTTTCCTTATTAGTAACATGCTGTGGTACTAGGAAGAAATTTTCCCAAAGATGTTTTCCAGAGATATGAAATTTTCATTCTGTGCAGCAAGAGCAAAGTGTTCGACCTCTATTTGCATTTTGATTACAAACCTTTGGCAGCGGCAGCAGCACTTGGCGTCTCTTTTCAATACAAAACCGTTTAAACAGAACTACTGCCTCATTGTACGACTATTTTTAAAACGGTAAGGGAATGTATCAAATATCAACATTTAAGCCCAATGTTAACATAAGTTCGTGTGTAAGCGGTGTCAGCTGAGTCTTTGTCTGTGATGTTTTGGCAGAACCGTGAGGACAGGTTTGTGGTGTGAACACAGTGGAAGCTATAGTGGTAGAAACACTGTGGGGGTTTGACCACAGGTTAATTTACAACAAAAATATTTATATGCATACTCGGAAATCCTACGCTCACCTCTCTTAAACTGCTTTAAACAAATCTGTGCCCTTTTGGTTTCCCATCAACATTTCATAGAACTATAGCTAAACAGAAAAAAGACCAAAACAAACTGTATGCAGGTCAGGTGACCTCTGAACAGTCACTGATTAGTCCTGCATGGAGTTCAGTCGGATTTGCCCGCACCGCCACATATTTAAGGTCATTTTACAACCTCTCCAGTGTGATGACAAACACAGCTTAATGTATTTTTTAAAAACAAATCTGACTCTCAAGCCACGAGTGACCAATAGCTCAATGACTGCTGTTAAAACTACGCAGTATTTAAATGCAGCGCTCATTCTGTATGAAGTTGGTCGGGACGTTCAACTTGGATTAAAAACGTCAGGTGACTGGTGCTAACAATAACGTATACTCATGCATAATTTAACCTTCCCTGACATGTTTTAAATGAGTTTTGACACCATAAAACATGGAGACTTACTATGAAAAAACATTAAACTACTTGTAAAATTTAAAATAAATCAGGTGCATATCAAATCACAGAAGGAAATCACAGTGAAAAAGCTATCAAGTGAAACATTTGTGGGTCATGTTACTGTGGCTTCGCTTAGTCTGCACCGGTAAGGATTTCCTTCCTGCCTAATAGACAGAAATACAGCCTTCACAACCAAGACATGAGAGAGGAAATGAATGAATGAGTATTTCCCCCAACACACACATTTAAGGACATGTGAAATGCTTCGACATGTGCAGAAAATAACTGGTGAAGTGTAAAAAAACAGGAGTGACAGTATACTTTAGGCCAAATGGGACTATTAATGCATGACAGGCGTGATGGCACGTACGTCACGCTGCAGCTGCTGAACGAGTCGGGTAAGACGGTGCCCAATGTATACTGAGGACTTGGCCCCACATTTGTTTGGAGTGCACTTTAGCATCATGCTGGTACAATATGTCCCAACAGCAAACCCACACAGCAGCTTATACAATCTATACAACCGAGGGGAGTAAAGAAAACTATTATGGGCAAAGTGAGTTTAATGCACACAGCGTCACATGATCCGTGAATGGAGGCACAGCTAAGCAATGTTGACACTTTGATACAATCAAAATAAGGACTGTTGGTGAGAAAAGGCTTAGAAATAAGACTGAGGATGCACGAATACACTTGTATCTTACTTTAGTTGGAAAACCATGACACACTTTCAACTAGTATTTATATTCTTTCTAGTTTTGTATCTGCAACACACAAATATTTAATAGATTTTTACTTGCAGAGCAACAGTATTACAGTAAATACACAGCAACAGCAGTTCTGGAAACATTTGCAGCTTAATCGTAACACTAATATTTTCCCTGACTTGTCACTTTTCATAATGAGCTATTTCTTAGCTTCCCTTTAAGGTTTCTTAAAAAGTCTGTTATTTTTGTGTGGGAATGTGTGTGTGTGTGTGTGTGTGTGTGTGTGTGTGTGTGTGTGTGTGTGTGTGTGTTAAAGAGAGTGCATGGTCAGCACATGTGGTTTCAGCCCATCACCAGAAGAAAAAAACCTTATTTGGGCACATGCATAAATGTGTATTGTGATAAAAAGAGGATGTGGAAGGGCTGAATTTAGTATGATATCAAATCACTTACAGACAGAGTTTCTTACTGCACTTCTGTACCTTCAGGGCATCCAAAAAGTTGAGTTGTGTCAATACTAGAGTTTACTTTTAGCTTGTACTTCTATTTTGGACGTTACTGTACTATAAACAGTAATCCAGCCTCTCTGAGAAACTACCAGAGCCATTTAACTCAACTTACCATCACTCTGAAACTTGAGGATGTGTTAAAGTTGCTGGAAAAGACGAATGTTAGACGATCCGGTGGAGGAAGGTCAGAGCTGTGCATGCAAATAAGGGTGAGCAAACCTGGCAGGTTGGACACCCGACAAATTTCTATTTCTGCCTCGGCTAGTGGATTTCAACACATCCAGGTCTGCTCTCATGTCAGTGGCTCGTCATTCACAAATCATCCCACAAGGGCATGTTGCCGCATTTTATTGCCCAGGCTGAAAGCACTGTAAGTCAGTTATTGGGTACACAAAGGATAGGAAGCTAATCAGCAAATACTCTGCATACTGGTTGGTCATTTTTCAAGCAAAAAATGACAAACATTTGATGATTTCAGGGTCTAAAATGTAAGATGTTTCTTTTTCTTCATTATAATAAATTGAATGTTTTTGCATTTTGGACTGTTGGACAGAACATGATATTTTAATTGTGCCACTTTGTGCTCTAAGTCATTGTGATATTTCTAATGTTATTTGGATGAGAGAATAAAAGATTTAAGAGTAACTGGCAGAATAATCAATAATCAACCCAAATAAAATAAACAGCACCAAATGTTTGCACCACCAGATGAGTTTAGCGCTGTCATCTTTTCTCGCACAGTGCAGATATCAAATGTCATAGTACAAACTGCAGCATCAGGACATAATATAAGCGAGCGTAGACTTCCTTTTTCAAAGATAAAACAAATACTTGCACACTAAAAATAAGACTAGTGAAGCGCTGATGACAGGCTGGCCGGACGATGAGGAAACAATCCTGCAAGTATGATTAATGTTTGAGAATGTGCTTAGACTTCAACACAAGTGGCTTCGCGGGCAACTTAAAACCACACCTAAGACATTCTTGCTCTGAGTCTTTAATTAGCTGCTGTCCCTATGAGAAAGTCAGTAGTGGAAGACCATGACATAACTATCCATCTATGTAAAAAACACGGTTGCCATCAAAACAGCCTTGAGAGATGACTTTAAAGAGGCCATATTATGCTTTTAGGGTTTTTCCCTTTCCGCTAGTGTGTTATATAGATTTTGCTGTGCATGTAAAATGCCTGCAAAGCTACAAACCCCAAGATTCACGCTGGGAGGAGTTATTCTCTCCTACAGGAAACACTCCTCCTGACTGACGTTCATGCTATGAGAGGAAAATTATATACAGTGGTTTACATCTTTACCACACATTCTTTGATAAAAAAAAATGTATTAAGCAATGATGCTTTGCTGCTGGTCACAGCTTTACATAAACCCCATGTCTTCATCCAGCAGACTGCCAGCACAACACAGAGCTTTGTCAAACACTCGAACAAAAAGGGACAAACAAAAGCTTTGTGCCTTTTTTCCTGGAAAATTATTTATCGATTTGCCTTCTGCTGGCAGACATGATGGAAACAGATTGTGCAGCTTGTCTACTTGTCTATCAATAGGCCAATACAGTGGACATGTTCATTTAGGCTTTAAAATGTCAGAAAACACTGAAAATGTTCATCACAAAGTCCAATAGTTCAACGTGACATCTTCAACAGTCCAAAACCCCCAAAGATACTCAAACACTGAGACTCACGGCAAATCCTCACATTTGATAAACCAGAACCACGAATTCTGTTTTTAAAATAGCATAAATAATGAATTTAATCATCTTAGTTGTTATTTTATTTTCTGTTTATCTACTTTTTCATTAGCTGATTGCTCCAGATGCAATTTCAAAGTTCACTCGATGTCAGGACAAAATGAAACCAATGCGATGTAAAGTACAACGAATTCAACAGAAATGAAAACATGCAGTTTGTACAAAACTGTTCTGGGCTTAAAATACATTTCAAACCTGAGGGGAATTTTCTGTGTGGGAACAAGTGATGGAAATTAAAATCGATGCACTTTTCGACTGATACTGTGACTCTTCTGTATTTAGGCTGTTGACAATAACCACCACACCACACCGAACGTAAGCGTAGGTCTATTTAGGAGCAGCACGGCTCAAAATTTCACTGCAGTGACAGAAATATCAACCTAAATAAAGCAGTCTGTATTTGGAAAGTACAACATTTCCCTGGCTTGCTCTCAAGGCTTCTGGCTGCCATGACAACAATGTTGGTCTCTGAGTGACTCATCTTTTCAGTGTCTATCACACAACAGGGGCTATAAGCAGTCCAACCTCTCCACTGCAGGAGGGAAGAAGCATCTTTGCAGTCTACAATCTTTTAAGACCCAAAACCAACTGGCTCCATGGTTTCCGTTCTTGGTTGAGATGCTTCAGGAACCGGAAGTGATGCTGATAAACTTAATATTTTAACTCAGTTGAAGTAGGTCAGACAAACCATGTTAAGTTGCCTGGTTTACATTTACAAAAGGGGCTAATTTTGAGAGGCTTTAATTTTCGGGAATCTAATGACTTTGATGCAATTTTAATTCTTAGCATCATAATTCAACTCAGAAATGATTCTGGACTGAATAAATAGAAAGCTGGGCACTATTGTCTGTCTCTTGCTCAAGTGTACTCTGCTCCAAACCATTCAATAGTGTCCTTTGTCCACTGAAATACAACATGAAGCATCACTGGCAACTACAATAAACAATCTGCAGCTTTTTAGTTAAAAAAGTTAACAGCATTAATTAAGAAATTTGTTAATTTGAAAGCATCTTACAGCCTCCTGCATGAGCAGATAACAGATTGAGAGAGAGGAAGGCACAGTGCATCGCTGTGCTGATGTTAATGTTACGTCTCCAGGAGTGTTGAGCAGCCTCTCTGCTGCACCATCAGCTCTGGGGAGAGCCACCGCTGTCTGAGCTGACGCTACACCACTGTGTGTTGGTCTCATTCGTTACTGCTGGTCGCTGCCTCTCTGATGTTAGTCTCTGAGTTACAGCATGAAAAGTTCACAGAATGCTTCACTTTTATCTCGTGAAGGCATCAAGTCATTAAATCAAAAAAATGCTTGCAACTGCTGACTAAATTGAGCATGACAATGTTGAGAGATGCAAGATAACTCCTGTGTGTGTGTGTGCTGTGTGTGACTGTCATGATATCAACGTTTACAAAATCGATATTTTACATTTGTGAATCGATTCTGCTTTGTAGGACATTAAAATCCAGATTCCTATTTGAACTGATTTTTTCATCGACCCCTTTTGTTGATGCACGTTAATATTTTACTCCTATCACTTTGACCTCAATGCAGCTGTGTAAACTGACTCTGTGCTATCAGCTGACACCAAAATACTACCATTATATTGTTTTCATGTACCCGAAATACGACAGCTACTGCACTCTTGCTCAGTCAAACATGGGTCAAGTTGCCAGCGTGGACAGCCAAGCCTGCTCTGCACGAAGCCTTCATGATGGACAAGTTCAACCTTCAGCTCTAAAGTCTCAAACAGATCCTCAGCTCTCTGCTTACAAATGTGAAATAATCTGAAGCAAATTCAAAGCTGTCACAAGGCAAACTGAAGAGACGGTGCATTTTTCTACCCTGTAAGAACAAAAGCCTGCCATGACATCTGCATATTCTGGTGAGCGTGCAATACTCCTTCAGGCGTTTGGTAAGAGGTTTCAGGACACGGAGGGTAAACAAAGCAACTGAACATATTTGCTATGCAGCTGAATGTGGACCCAGCTGATGTGCCTGATAAATCGAAACACGAAATCATTAAGTTGCAAAGCAACAGTGAGCTCAAAGTTAAGTCCAACAACCTTTGCTCCAATTTACTCAAGGTACATTTCACAGCCCGCTTTTAAACGGTCAAGGCTAGTAAACACCTTCTACAAAAGCACTTATTTGTGACTTTTCCTTTAAAATAAAACAGCTCCTTATTTCTGTAAATTTTCTACTTATTTTGGAAATATTTATCAATAATACAGCTTAGATTAAAAAAAAAACATTGATGCTATTTTTGTGTCCGAGCAATGTCCTTTAGTGGAGGAAAAAGTGCTGTGAAAAAAGTTAATCTGCTGCCCTGTAGCATCATCATCACTATCATCAAAGGTCTCATCAAAGAGGAGCTCCAGACATTCCTTTAAATGTTAGTGAGATATATCATCTGTTTATGTGTATATTTAATATGGTCCACAAAGTATGTCATTAAAAACTGAAATGTCCCTGGACAGGAAAACTGTTCCCCAACCCTGAACCATGTTATTCTCCAGAGTCATTACTGCTTATGTACTGATGGAGCTCCCAGCAATGTAACATAAGGGTTTGTTGAGGGCAATAACCTCCACCTATTGTTAGCTTTTTAGTTAGCATGCTCAATTATGTCCATTTTTATAAACACTTAAGTTTCTCAATTTTGTATATACTCTAATTACAAAAACATGTATCAGATAATGGCATAATAACATTGGCTTATTATACTTTCATCTGATAATCATAGCTGTAATTTAAACTCCCTCACCATTCATAAGGGACTCGGTTTTCTTCTGTTCTCCTTTTTTGCTGTGATTCATATAAACTCTCTCGCAATGTTTTAAACTGACACACTTACAAAAAGTACAAGTCTAACTTTCGGTGAGTGGGCAGCCCTCTGGTGCTTCCATGCACATCACATTCCAATAGCTCCTTCACAGTTAACACTTTCCAGCTCTGCCAATACTCAATTACAACACTTTAACACATTTACGAGAATTGAAAAGAGTGGATGAATAAGCTCTTAAAAAGCATTTTTCCAACATGACATTTATATAAATAACATTCCACTTGAATTACAGCCAAACACTCAAACCACTGATTGAAGAATGCACCCTGATTGGTACTCTATTAAAAAGAAAAGCATCTCAAAGACATCCCTTAATACTGCGTGCTTCATGCCCTTAATGAAAAAATTGTAAAGCACTTAAAAAAAAGGTATGAGGATGTGCACAGTTCAAGGCCAGATACAGGTGATGTCAGGGAAGTCCATGTTAGGCTGGATAAACAGATTGATCTGATTGAGAATCTGAAAAAAAATAACAACCCATTGAAAAAAAAAGAGAGAGAGAAGCTATAAACCAGCAGTAGTCACTCTGATGGGTCACAAATCACCCTTAAGTTTTTAAAGGAAGAGAGTCAGATAGTTTGGCTGTCACTTTCAAGGTTGTCAACAAGACAGCCGCTGCTGATGTCGTTCCAGGGATATTTTCAGTGTTGTTTTAATGCAACGCTCCAATTCAAACAATCATACCCACTGTTTTAAACTGCTAGAAATCTTTTTTCACTATCTGCTCTGCCAACGCATCATACTTGAGTCGAATTAAAATTCTATGATAGCAGTCATCGCTGATGCCAGCACATTCGCTCTTCCGCCTCCTAAGAAGTTGCATCATGATGAAAAAAAAGTTTTTAACTACTTGACCAGGCAAGTCTTTCTGACTTCAAGTCTGCTCTTTGCTCCAATAACATAAACACTGGTGATAAGCTGTTGAGGCTTGTCTGCATGAGTGTAAGAAAATTAGTCATTCGATTTTACAATGATGTTTTGAATTTTCAATCATTAAAAAACAAGGAGTCTATGCTTATAAGCAAAGGTTTCCCACCATTGATAGGTTAAATTCTGCATTTAAATGTGGACTGTAATAGGATATATGTCTTTAATTTTATAATGAACACAGTAATGTCTGTATATAAATGAAAAATATGCAATGACAGGATCTTGGTGTCATATATAATACTATATACAAACTATATGAGTACATGTAAATCGTAGATAACACATAATATCTCTAACACACTGCAGATTAGTTGACAGGGTGGTAGTAGACAGTGCAATAACATGTGAAACATGTTTAAGTATACAGTTGAAATGCACACATTATCATGAATGGAACTTAAGTACACACGGTTGTAAGCAGGCTCAGCTCTGTCAGATTTGACCGCAGGCTACAGGAAGGTGACTGACAGGTATCTAGCCAGGTGCATGCTTAGATTTGTCATGTTACTAATTCTCTGGAAAGAAAAATATGGGAGATACCAATCAACGTTTTATGTAAGACTGTTTGATTTGAACCAAGTGGGTCCAGCTTGCAGAAAAACACTGCAAGATTTACAGTTATGCAAAGACTTTTCATAACTGTTAAGTTTACATAAATGTCAAAATTGTTATATGTGTCACCTGTGCAAAATAAATCATGAAGAAAGGGGACGTCTCCAGTTAGGAAGAGCACTACCACACCTGATAGGTTGGGAACACACTCCATTAACGGATCACATGCCAAACCAAGCAAGAAAGCCACCCCACATGCCCACCTCCACCTACAACAGGCTCCTGCATTAACTGACAACAATGGCAACCCCTATTTATCCAACACAGAGTCAAATTTCCCTTTATGCATTTTCCTGTATTCTCCACTGTGTATAAACCGCAGCAGTTCAGCGTGATACTGTCACATACAGGTGGAGGTAGGCAGTGTGTGTGTGTGTCAAACTAAGTGCTAGCCACTGTCCTACATTCACTGTACAATGATATCAAGACACAACCATTATTTGGGGCACAGATGAGCTCCAAAAACACAAGAGGCAAAAACAAACTGTCTGATAATCAACAGGTAGTTTTAAATTTTCCTAGAAGCAGCAATGTGACAACCCTGTGAGGCAGCTTTAGCATTAGACTTATATCAGGGGGCTTGTGACCTGCAGCTTACAATGTGAAAATCTTAGACTTGCTGGGATTATTTGGGAAAAAAGCATGAGAATGAATGGGAATGAGTAAAGCCAGCTGTATGTTTCTTTGCTGAGGTTTTCCAGCAATCCTGCCTCTGGCACTCGTCTTGAGCGATATTTCAGCCTGTTTGCACTGGAAATGGCTTTGCAACATCGCAAAATGTAAACGTGTCAAAGCGTTGAGAACAGATGACTGTGTCCCTCTCTTCAACTTTGCCAAACTGTTGTCCTCACTAACAACAGTCTCTACCCGCATCAACATACAGGGGACGAAACACAAGCAACCCATTCTGACCAATCACAGGTCTTGTATTTTAGCATTGTATCTACATGGCTCCAGACTGTAATCATTTTTGTGGAGATATGGTGACCTTAGCAACACCTTAACACACAAACAAATATCCCTTTTAACTCCTTATTCAAAATACTCTCTGGATGTGCCTCTGCATGTCAATTCAGACCCAACTACTCCAATAAAACCACTCTGGGTGTCTGCAACTTGGAAGCTGCTCTCATGCAAAGAAAGTTAACAATACTGTCCAAAAAAAAAAACTCAGTATCATGAACTATAAAGAAAAAAAATGATGTATTGCACTTTGGCAGACAGTCAGCTATTCTGTTTTTAGATGTCCTTTACAGTCAAAGCAGCCAATGGATGAGAAGGAAATGTTTACGGATGTGTCCCAACTGTTCTGACCACAGTTTCCCTATCGAGCACGTTCAAACACAGTCATGCACAGTTCTTTTGTTTATAATATGTAAAATGCATGCACAAATTGCTTTCAGTTCGTGTGTACGTGTGCAATTCTGGTGACAAACATGCTGAATGTCCTAGCTGCGCATCCACACACTGGTTATGACAGACTATTTTAAGCCACAGTCCCCCTTCATCCTCTTACCCGTACCTTTGAGCTGCGGCAGCGGTGAAAGCTCAACAGGAGCGCTCTGAGTGCGGTACTGAGACGAGCCTTGGGATTTTCTCTGTTTCTGGGCCTTCCTCATGGACTTTCTCGTAAAGCCGTCCACTTTCTCGGTTGCGGAGATGGCCGACATTTTGATGCATAAACTGACGAAGACTTCAGACAAGCTACTGTATCCCCAGGTCAAAAATAAAGGTTTCCTCCTCCGTTCCCACCGTTCGCATCAGCAGCAAAAATATGGAGCCAACCGCACGACTTGAAGCTCTTCTTCTTCTCACCAAGTCTTGTGTTATTCTGTATGATCCAACATGGTCGCTATGTATCGGGGGGTTAGACTGAGTCCATGGACCGCATCATTTAAGGCAACTCCTTCTCTGAAACACGGTGAAAATCTTCAAAACACGAACCAAAAAGCCAAACTATAACTCATGACATCGCCCGCAGCATGAACCGAAGTTAGCAACATATGAAAAATTAGCACTTAACTTTCCAAATTTCGGATGTTTTTATAGCTTCGTAGCGTTTGCAGATGGTCTACCTGTTGCGAAACGTACGAAATGCATTGTCATAAAAACAAAAAATAAGTTGTAAAGCTCGGAAAACAGCAAACAAGTGAGCTGCTAGGCTGCCAGCTAATGTATTTAATGTACCTGCAGCTAACGTTGCTTGCTAAAATTAGCTGACGTTGATGTATTCCGCTACAAGTTCTCACCACCGTTGAAGAAAAGTTTAAAAAAAGGATAGTTGCCTGATTAATATCATACAGATCTTCGTATGAACATCAAGTCCAAGTCTTCAAGTGTTGTTTTTAAATCCTAAGTTAGACTTCCGCCGGGTGTGTTTTTCAGAAGAACTATCCGCGGTCGATAAAGTTCAATTTCGCTCGACTCCGCTCATTTAGCGCTTAAAAGTTAGCTTCGCCCACAGTCGACTAACTTCGTCTCATTTAGGTTCCTCGTTGTATTACAAAGCGGTCGTTTCGTTCTTACGGCCTCCAAAAACACCGAGGGTTCTCCAATAAAAGAAATTACTGGATGTCGTGCTGAGTAGGCAGCCATAAAAAAAAACACTCCCAGAGCAGCCGTTTACTCCTCGTCTGACTGACTTGACTGGTCGCTGGACTGCGGAGGCTGACAGGTCGTACGTCATCGAGTGACATCTCCAACGGCCAATCAGGAGCGGAGGATCAAAAAGCTGGAAAACTTTTTGAACCAATCGAGTCGCGCAGAAGGCGGGCCTTGAACATGTGACATGTGAAAACAAATACGTGACGTTGTACAGTTGAATGAGGAGTGGCAGCTGTAGTAGTGTAGTAGGTATTAAAAGTTACTGCGGTTTTCCTTCAAAACATCAGTACGCATCATTTGAACATGTTTACCATATAACTATACCTTTATTAAAATAAAATTAGATCAAAAATAATATCTATTCTCAATACGCCGTGTAATTTTCCATGTCTGGTCTAACTTTATTAGACAACATTTTGGCTGAAAAAACAATATTACATATTTAAACTCCAGTTCAGAGCCCTGGAGAAGCATCATTGCACATAGATGGTGATATTAAGAAGCTAAAAGAGATTAGAGAGGCAGGACAGATGCATTTCATCTGCAGACTTTTTTTGATCAATATTATTTTAAATCTCCAATTATTACCATAACAGAAAGCATATGAGGAGTGGCTGCAAGGAGAAACTTTATACTCTGTACTGTCCCTTGTGTCACACTACCAAACACACTTTTATCACACAAACAAATGGTTCTCACTGGTAATTTGCACCAGTAGCATGCCACACACTTTGAAAACTATTTACAGTTTAATAAAATCTGATCACATCAAAATTGTGTTAAATACAAAAGAAATCAAGTAACAATCATTGGTTATTTTGTACACACATACAACGTAAGAATTTGATCAAGAAAAATTACATTTTGCAGTATTTTTGATGTGTAACGCTTAAAGACAAGTATCGAAATTCATACATGAAAAAAACACAAAAAGAGATGAGAGGATATGTCTTAGTGAAGTCCCCTCACACATCTCAAATGAATTAAATACATGGTTTTTTTTTTGCAGAATTGAAAATGCCCTCACTTGCACATTAATACTTCTCTCCACTCTTGAGGATTAACAGATGGCCAACCTCCTGCACAACTTAATCAAATGTGGGTTCTGGTGTGAAACACTAATGATCCTCTGAGAGTCTTCAGGTTCGAGTCAAATCAAAAAATTTACTCACAAATATGCAGCTACATTTTTTTTCAACCAGAGATTCTGCACAGTACCAGGAAAGTGTAGGAGGCAAATACAAAACCTTTGACCCAATTAAAACAAAGCAGCCTCCCAGGATGTTAAAACCACAGCATCAAATATTCAGAATGACAGTTCAGTCGATCTCCACGCAGCCCACGTCATGTACTCATGTTTACTGAACATGGATCAGTTTTCTCAGAAACTCTGTCTGTGGGTTCAAAATAAAAAAAATTACAGAATCATAGAGCATCTGACGAGAACGTGGTCACTCCAGAGGTCTTCTTATGAAATACGTAGAGATTTTCTTCATGGCGTGAGGTGAGCGGATGGTCTGAAAGTAAGAAACGAAAAATATCAACAACAATATTCATCCTAATTAACATTCCTGTGCATGTAAACACCAGCACTGACACGCAGGAACAAAAAGTAATTACCAGAACACCGTTCCATAATAATGGCCTTTGTATTTCCTAATGTGATGCAGTTATTCTTGCTCTTTGAATTCCAATGAAGATGCAAAAGAGTCGGCATGATTTTCTAGACTGTCAGCATTCCAAGCGAGCGGAGGTGAAAGGAGGTGTTAATGGTGCACGGCCAAGAGAAATGACAAATATTTGCGTGTCGTCTACATGACTCACATCCGTCTGGAATAATTGCAGTGGTTCGCTCTGCCTTCGAGATACTTGTCTTTTTTTTTATCAGTTTGGAAAATGTATCTTTTCAATTTCTTATGAAGATATGACAAGATTAACCTCTCTAATGCATGTGTGGTTTATACAAAGCTACCATCAGCGGACAGTTTGCTGGGCTTAAAGACTAAAGACCAGAAACAGGAAGGAGCAACAAGACTGTCTTTATTCAAAGGAGATATAATGAGATATGATCTGTAAATAAATGAGCTTTTAGAGGTGCTGGTTAAGAGATATTTTTAGCTTCGGGCAGAGCCAGACCAGCCTTTCCCCTGTTTCTAGACTCTGTATGAAGCTGTGCTCGTCATACTTTGTTTTTGGATTTTTTTTTTTTGCCTTTTTGCTTTTATTAGATAGTGGACCGAATAGAGACAGACAGGAAACAGAGAGAGAGAGGGACAGAGAGGTTTGACGACAAAAGCCCTCGGCTGGAACTGAACAGGAAATGCTACAGTTACGTGGTATCCGCCTTGTCCACCTGCCTTTAGGACTGTGGCTTCATACTTATCTTCCAGATACAAGATACTGCTCTGATCTCACATTTAACTCATAGCAAGAAAGGAAATAAGCCTATTTCACTTTCAGAAAGTGCTACTCCATTAAAAAACTTTATTATTTCTGCCTTTTACAATCTAAGAGCTGTACCAAAGATATTCTTATACTGAAGTAAAAAGCTCCAACATCCCACAACAGCATATGAAAAGGAAGCTTTATCCATGCTAAGCTAAGCTCTGCTATAAAGAGAAAGACTAGCAGTGATTTTTTCATGCTTACCGGTGAAGCTGGTGTCTTGTTCTCTTGTTTCTTGGAGGCACTGGGACTTCTGGGACTTCTGGGGGTACCGGGGCTTTCTTGACCTTTCCTCATCTTCTGGCCCATCACTGACAACCAGTCGACCGCTCTGGGAGAGCAGTTCTCCTTGCCAGTCTGTTTGGTTGAGGCTTGCTCTTTGTCCTCTGTGTGACAGTGTGTTTGCACCCGGCTCTCTTGAGCAGGGCAGCAGATCCCAGACAAGCTCCGGCTTCTCTTGGCCGCCGGGTAGAGTTCAGTAACACAGTCACATTGTTCTGCAGCCTCGCAGCTCGCAGATGCGCCGTCGCCTGTTTCCAGCCTGCGTTTGGCCCGCCGTTGTGTTGGAGAGGTGCTTTCTGCCAGGCTCTGGGGACGTGGGCTCAGCACCCTGTGGAGAGGAAGGCTGACCTGACTGGGAGAGTTCAGGCGCGGGGATAACCACTGTTTGATAGAGGTTGGTGTCCTCTGGCGAGCAGCAGCAGCAGCAGCCTTAGCACCCTCAGAGGGGATGGGTGAGGTGGTGGTGGAGGGCAGAGGCAGAGCGGCACCGCTGGGGGCGCAGGCAGCAAGCTGGGGTGACGCCAGGCCACCAAGACTCTCCGTCCTCTGGTGCTTGTCAGGGGTTGTCTCAGCTCTGACTGGAGGCCCTTAGCAAGAGCAGAAGTCCATGTGAGTGTCACATTTTGCATTTAAGGGCACAAATATCCAATGCTGAAGTAAAGCTACAATACAAATACATATTTATATTGGTACAAAGCAATTTATTGTAGTTTTTAACACTTACTTAAGGGAGACTTAGGAGCTGCCCAGCCCACAAGGTTGGCCTGTCCCACTGAAGACTGTGCTTCATCTTTTTCCCGATGAAGCCGCCAGATCCTGACAGTGTGGTCATCAGAACAGGAAGCGATCTGCAAACAGAGCAGGCAGGATTATGCAGAGCCTGAATCCATCTTCCTATCCTGTTAAACAACTCAGCTCCACAGCAGGAGAACACAAAAAACTCCCAAAGACATTGTAGGTTTTGCAAAAAAGAAAACCAAAAATAGGATATATAACTAAATGTTAGTCGAAGCATCTTTGGAAACCTCAAATCACAAAAAAAAAACAAAACATGAGAGTTTCTTCAGCTCACCTTAGTAAAATCTGTCGGGCACCATGCAACACATGTCACTTCCTCACTGTGGCCTTGGAGCATCATGGGAGGATGTTTGGGGTCAGAGATCTGAAAAATTAGATTTAAAAACATCAAAATATACCATCATTTTAACCCTAAAACATGAGAGACACAAAATATTTTACCATCATAATCACCTCAAAACAGTTTTTCATTTTGATTTCTAATAATTAGATTAGACACGGTACCTTCCAGATGTATGTGTGACTGTCACTTGATCCACTGGCCAAGAACTGGTCATCTGGGCTGATGGAGGATTTTATATAAAAGGAGGAGTTCTGGTGGCCACTGAAAACGGCCACTGTGAAGGAAAATAATCAGCAAAATCAGAATCGATGCATCGAGCTTCAGTTCTGAAAGCAGCTGAGCCTGAAACTCAGCGACACAAACAGGTGGCATGAGCCTTAATGAGATGCAAATTCTTACGGACCACAACTGTGAGGACCAGAGACATTCAGTTGTCCATTAATTTCATGTGCATTTAGAGGCCTTTTAAATTCTCCAGTGACTGTGTTTTTCAAAATGGCTACCTGGCTTACAGTGTGGGAATATTAACCAGCAGATTCAGTGCTGATTAGCAGTCCGGTTGTGGTCCACATCTCTCAGAGCTTCATATAACTACGGCTCTGACTCAAAGGCATCACAGTGTGCTTCTACAAGCACACAGAGTTCCTGCATATTTACATATTCTCTGTCAGACTTTGTTTAACTCCATGATGAGAATTAAGGCAAAGCACCTAAGTCTGCAGCCCCATCTAGTGATATGCAATTGCAAAACATACACAGCATGTATAATGAGAGTGGAGTCCTTGTGTACCTGGAGTCGTTTTTATCCCGCTGACATTGAACATGTAGATATTGTCATCAGTGCAGTTGCAGATGACATTTGATCTTGTCGAGTCCATAACGAGACCTGAATAACCTGTAAAATATGCAAATAATCTGTCAGCTCATTGTGGTTGTGTGCATTTTTTACAGGTAAACATGATGCCGAGCATTGATTGAACCAGACGAACCCAGTCGCACGCGAGTGCACGAGCCCGGATACGGGAACGTCTGCAGAGGAACGGGATCGTGATGGTGTGCCGTGTAGTTCTTCCTCAGATCCCACATCTTGATTACTCTGGTTGAGATAAAAGAAAAAAAGAAAACAACATGACCATGCAAGTCTGTTTTATTTGAAAGTTATTTCATACTTGCTGCTTCATGTCAGAAACCAATAACAATTGTTTTACCCGTCGACGGCCCCAGAGGAGATGAGTGTGTGCTGATCCTGGAACAGAACCACTGTGACACTCTGCTGGGTGTCCTGCAAGACAGAAAAACACTCCAGTCTTCTTTATGTACAACCATGACTTTGTTAAAAATTGGCATCATTGAAGAAACTCACCACGCTGGGAGCCATGCCACGAGTGCCGCCCCGCTTCTTCTTTGTTTTAGTGAGGGGGTTCGTCTCTGCTTTGTTGTGAGCGCCACTGATCTGTTTCACCTGCCTGTAGAAGCCATCTGGCAGGAAGAAGCAAACATGATCATATTATGCACAAATATACAATAAGATATTCCTTAATTTTTCTGCATTTGCCCCATTGGGCCTAAAATATTAGAACATTCTAGAAATATATATTAGGACTCTTAAAACATTTCATATTGGACCACACATAAAAAAACCCCACTTTTAAATGAAATTTTGAATTGTACCTTTTTTGCTACACCTGGTATCCCAGACCATAATATTCCCATCTCTGGCCCCAGTACAGAACACAGCTGTTCAATAGAAGACATTGCATCATTAATGCAATACAACATAAACATAAATACACAAATACTGCACAGATAGGCGAGGGTGTGCAAACATTTCAGCACATATCAGGCGGCCTCACGGTGATGTAACACCATCAGCACGGTGTTATCTGGTGTCTTAACAGAAAACAGGAACAACAACAACAACAAAAAAAAAAATCCCCCCGCGGTAAAGAATTTACTTAATATATGCAAATGTACCTTTCTCCTGTGGGGAGAATGCAACAGACTTGAGGCTGCAGAGGTGACCCTTGAAGCTGCCTAACAGCTCCCCTGACTTCACATCCCACAGCCGGGCCATCTGATCACCAGCAGCTGTCACCTACAGATGATACATCACCGGTAAAATGTGTTTAAAGAAGACAACATAAATAATTCATGACTCAATACTGTCTGCATAAGAACCAGAGATCTGATTTTTTTGTTTATGCAAAAAAACATTCAGGTCAGGTACATAAATGCTTTCAGATAAAGTCTAAAAACGTTTCTATCTGAACATTTTAATTCATGGTGGATTGAAAATACAAAATTAATTTGGATTGAACTTACTAGGTGAGGTTCCCCTGGGACCCAGGCTATGTCAAACACAGCGTTCTCATGGGCCAGCCATTCTGCAAACAGGCAAACACAGTCAGCTGCTGATATTTCTTGATAATCCAGTGTGAAAAAAAAGGAAGTCTCTTTACACCTACCTTTAAGAAGAGGCCTTTCACCGCTTTCTGTGTTGTAGATGCGAACGATGCCTTCTTCATTAGCTGCTGCAAGGACATTCTGCTGGTCACCAGCTGAAGACAGATTATACAACATGGGACACACTGTTTAGACAAGTATACCAATAGCTTCTAGCTCTGCAGTTCATGACTTGATGAACATGGCAAATAGTGCACAGGTGGGTTACCAGAGGAGAAAGCAAGTCCAAACGGTGGCACATAGTCACCCAGGTTGCCATAAGAGATGTGTTCATCATGGCGGACACATTGGTAGCCTTCCAGCAGGGAGCTCAGGGGGTATGTGGGGCAAGGAGCTGCAGGGAGAGCTGAGAAGATCATAGAGACCGATTAGAGACACTGATACTTTTTATTTCACTTTTTCAGGGGTTAAAATGAACTATTCATAATAAAAAATATATTTCTGATGGCTGTAGTCGTCGTTAAATTCAGGCTGTGTTTGATTTACTGTTCAAATCAATAAGATAATAACTCAAAATTAGCCTTTATGAACTTTTAGTGGCACGCTATTGTACTGTTTACATCATGCTATCTTAACAATACTATTATTCATAAAAGAAATATTATAACTAACCAAATTAGTCACTGTCATATTAGTTTTTTCTTTTTTAAAGAATTTCGCCTGTTAAAATGCAATACAAGTAGAAGGGAAGTCATTGCATTACACATCTGGTCATTTTTTACATACGATTTGGCCTTAATTTGTCATATTATATAATAATCGACTTGTAAAATATTGATGTCAACATGGGTTGCTGTTAGCTTTTATGTCCCCTTTCTAAACATTTGCACAGTTTACATAGCTAAGCTTCTTACTGCTGTCAGAATGTATGTCACCACGTTGCAAATTGAAGACATAACGTAAAAGATAACGATAATTTGTGCTAATTTAGGTCATTAAAACACATCGCCACGACACAGAACTAAAGATCCAACTCTAAAAAGTAGCATAAAAGTTCTAGCTTTAACCCCATGCATTAAATAGATCGGTTAGGTTATTTTACCCTCGATGTTAAGCTAGTTTTAGTTCACCAGTAGCTGTTGAGATAGCATGATAAACCAAGACCACATCGAAAAGCGCTCCAAACACACTCTTACCATTCTGCCTTCGTCTGCCTACTTCTCTGCCAACAATTGAGCGGAAAAGCATCCCTAAACTCCGGTCACGGACGATCTCGAATATTAAAAAAAAAAACGATGAAAAGTTTGTCAGATCGTTAGCTGATATTATTATTCCGTGATGCTTCTGTTCTTCTTTCCCGCGAACAGATCTCCTGACTTCACAGACCGAATCCCCCGCTAAACTTGCGTTACACGCTGCTATTGGTTGAAAGAGTCATTTCCTCTCCAGCGTTGACTCTACATCCGCTTTCATTGTACCAGCCGAGGGACCAAAACCTTCAAAATAAAGTAGCTTCGAATTATCGCAACACATCATAACCCAAGATTATATTGGATTATACTATTACTGATGCATTTAGATGAAAGAAAAATAAATTATGTTTCTGTTGGTTACGGGGGAGTCAATTTTTAACGATTTCATAAATCTAAAACGGATTATTCTGACTGTGCATTACTCTACTGAAAACATTAACAAATATTGAATGTGTAAAGTCTGTAAATATCAGAAATTAGGAATAAATAAGCAACTTAAAACTGCACAGTCTTTCATTTAAACTGTTATGGTATATTTCACAATTGTAAACGGAAAAAGTTACCCTTAAAGCGGTTTATTTAAGAAATAACATTTTGAATATTATGAATATGAGCGCTTTATTGTGAAAATTTTAACTGTAGACCGGAAACATCGTTTCCCCAACTTCCTATGAGGGTGCACCGCTAGTCCAACGAATTTCCAAAGCTAATGGGTGCTGTCAAGCCAGTTTTTCCAAGTAAATGAATTAAACCACAATGTCGCTTTCAACAGCACGGTCATTTCTGTCAGAAGCTTGTTATGGCGAACAAGAACTCGACGCCAACTCCGCTCTTATGGAGCTGGACAAGGGTAAGTAAGCTAGCTTGCTAATAAGCTAGCATATGGCTCATCATCGTTTGTAGTCTAATTTTGGATGTTGTGGCCTCTTATTTTTTTCTTAACATTGCTGGCTGTATGATATGTCCCTGCTTTGTTGTGACCAGTATTATTGCTTTAATTTTAGGGTTGCGGTCGGGGAAGCTGGGAGAGCAGTGTGAGGCGGTGGTCCTCTTCCCCAAACTCTTCCAGAAGTACCCTTTTCCCATCCTCATCAATTCTGCATTTCTGAAACTAGCAGACATCTTTAGACTTGGGTATGAATGCCTTGTGACTTGGTACCAAGACTTTAATTTAGCTTACTGACAGGATATTAATATTTTCCGATTCCACTAGTTGCAAATAACTGACATCTGTCACTTTTAAAATGGCTAGTTTACTTAGTAAAACTAGCTTAAAGTAATGTTATCAATTACAAGATTACAACTGTGCAGTTATCCCAATCTCAGATAGATACACCTCTCTATCCAGAGTTAGCTGGCTGTAGCCAATTGCTTATGTGTTTTTTATGTAATTATTACTGCAATACTTTGTTGCTTGACTGTTTCAAATTTAAAAAGTTTATTCACAGAAAGACATTATATGTAACATGACTGTCAGTGGTGAATGATTACTGGAATTGGTTCCTTTTTTAAAAAAATGATGTATTTTTTCATTTCAGGAACAACTTTCTGCGCCTCTGTGTGCTGAAAGTTACTCAACAAAGTGAGAAACATCTGGAAAAGATCATAAATGTGGATGAATTTGTCAAAAGGGTGTTTTCTGTCATCCATAGCAATGATCCTGTGGCCAGAGCCATAACTCTGAGGTAACAATGAGCACTTTATGAAAGTTTTAAATTATGAAGGTTATTATACTGGTGTGATGCTGCCTGACAAAGAATGTGTGACACTATGCAATTGTCTGATGCTTGACTCAAAAAATCTGTTTCTTTTGTTAAGGATGCTCGGTAGTTTGGCCTCCATCATCCCAGAGAGGAAGAATGCTCACCACAGTATTCGCCAAAGCCTGGATTCCCATGACAACGTAGAGGTGGAGGCTGCCATATTTGCTGCTGCAAGCTTCTCTGCACAGTCAAAGTAAGAAAACTGCTGTTTCACCTGAGCTATAGTGCATACTGTGTGTAAAGAAGATGTTTTTGATGGTACAACTTTGGTTTATTTGTGCATTTTCTGATTTTCAGGGACTTTGCAGCTGGAATTTGTAACAAAGTCAGCGAAATGATTCAAGGTAATATCTGATTTCTGCAATTACTTTAAGAAAAACAAAAGCTGTTCTAATTATTTTTTAAGCTTTGAACATTTGATAAATATTCCAAACAAAAAAAATCCTAATTTAAAATAAAAACAAAAATAAGGTAATAACATGTGTATGCATTCATGCAAATTATTGTACATTAACTACATACAGTTGGAATCCACAACTCAGTTTTGTCAGGCAAAGGTTTTTGTTCAGTAGACAAGTGATGTTATGGTCATTTTGTCTTTGTTTTCATCTTCAACCGATGTCTCCACTCCAGGTTTAGACACTCCGGTGGAACTGAAGCTGAAGTTGATCCCCATGCTGCAGCACATGCATCATGATGCCAGCTTGGCCTCCAGCAGCAGAGAGCTCCTGCAGCACCTGGTCAACTCTTACCCCTCCACACCCATGGTCATCGTCACCCTTCACACTTTTACTCAGCTGGCTGCCTCCTCCCTCATCGATATCCCAAAGCAGGTAGAACCATAAAAAAGTGTCACTTAAGTGGTATTGGTTGGAGCCAACTTAAGTGGTTTGTGGGTTCACACATCCGCAGAGTGGTAATTCTAGTTTGATGTAAAGATTATGTGCACTCTCTAAAGGTCTGAGTGATTAACTTATTATTTTGTTCCATGTCTGCACAGTTACAGCTCCTCCTTCAATACCTAAAAGATGATCCAAGAAAAGCTGTGAAGAGACTTGCAATTAATGACCTAAAGCTTCTTGCTAAAAAGGCACCTCACCTTTGGATCAGAGAAAACACTCAGGTATAGTTTCAGAAAGTTGCATATGTTTGGGATTGTTTTAATGCTGATGTAATTTATGTGATGTAATGAGTTTTTGCATTTGCAGACCCTGTGTGAGTGCGCCTTGACCAGCCCTTACAACACTCTGAAGCTGGGGATGTTGGCTGTCCTCTCCACTCTCTCTGGAACAATCGCAATCAAGCAGTACTTCGGTAATATGACAGGTTGTATGCTCATTTAAATTGCTGCTCAACACAATGTGGCTTTTTATGTAAGAAATGGATCTGTAGTAGGCTTTAAAATGGAGAACAAGGGCTGTATTGTTTCCTTTTGCTCAAAAGATAGAAAACCTACAACAACCTGAATGCACTGCATCAAACCAGTCAGTGCTCTTGCTGGAGGGTGATGTACCAGTTAGCAGGTGATTGGATTTGGCTCATCTGTTTTGAAACAGGAAACAACATTTTGGCCTGCTGGTCACAAACTGTCTCATATTAACACCAAAACACTTAAATATGCTTCTAAAATCTTTTTGAGATGAGAAGTAGGCAGTGCAGGATAATAAACTTGTGTCTTATGTGATCAGCACTGCCTCGCTTAACAGTTTTACAGAAGCACGTTCACCCACTGGACTTTTGCAAGCAAATGAGCCAGAGTGCAGGGACTGTGAAGTTCAGCATGATTCATTTGCACATACCACCTGCACTGTAATGACACGAAACTGGCAGAGCATAACTTTTATTGCATATTTTCAGTGCTGCTACTTGTATTGTGGAGAGGAAAAGACTCCGGGCTGATCTGTATTCCTCTCTTTTCAGGTGGCTCCTCGGTTTCTCCTCGGCTCACTGACCTGGTTAAACTGGCACAAGAATGCTGTTACCACAGCAACCTGGCAGTGGCCGCTCATGGGGTTATAGTGCTCTCCAACATCACCATTTCCTGTCCAGAAAAAGGTCAGTTACAACACCTATTTGCTCGGATTAGAGACTCTCCTAATGCCAGTTGCCTGTCAATCCGTCGATCTCACTTTGAGCCGGCTGATGTGTGTTTTAAGTGTTGCTGTGTGTGTTTCTCCTCCGCAGATGTGGCACAGCTGGAGCAGGACACAGTTTTGGGAGTGGAGTCTCTTCTGATGCTTTGCAGTCAGGACAGCAGCCCCAGTGCACAGGCCACACTCAAAGTAAGACAACAACATACAATTCAGTCCTTTTAATGCCAAACAAATGGGTTTGGAGAACATGAGGTCCATTTGTTGGTGTAAAATGCATGATCAGACTTGTACATGGCAGAGTAAAAACATTAATAAAATGTCCTAAAAACCAAGAAACACAAACACAAAACCAGTATTAGAAATAGAAACAACAAAAAATCAAATAAGTGTAAATATTAAAACCTTAGAAATAAAAATGCAGCTAAAGTCCAAAGCAGACAAATCAACTAAAATCAACTGGAAGTGAGATAAGATGATATTAAGAATTTAAATTGCCCCCAAAATAAAGTTGAGTTTAGTCTTACATCGTTCTGCATGTTGTTCAAGGTTGCAGGAGCACGATGAGAAAAACTAGATTTTCTAAATTCAGTGAAAGCAGCTGCAAAGTTATTCTGTCGTTTGAGCACGTTTGACAGGAATTTATGTTAAAAGTCAGCAACAACCGTCCCTTTACCACATTATAATTAGAAATGCTTATTGTCCTTCTTCTCATTTTCTGTACATCCCAGACGGCCCTCACCTCATTGGTCAAACTGCTGAAAAGTCAACCCCATCTCAGCCAATCAGCTGTGGAGTTCCTGCTCGGCCAGCTCCACTTATCCTGCGACTCCTCTCGCGTTCTCATGTGCCACGCTCTGGCTGCCATCGCCACCCACCTGCCGGTGCTGGGCGATGGCATGCTGGGAGATCTGGTGGACCTTTACAGGGTGGCGAGTCACTCCTCCACTGACAAGCAGCAGGAGCTTCTGGTGAGAGACTGAGCATGAGTCATGCATCAGCTGCTGTTTTGACAGTAAATTACATCTCTCACATCAGCGTTCACATGGCAATTAAACCAAAATCAAGCAGAAATTGTTTTCTATCAATATTTTGGTGAAAAAAATCCACCTGCACATCAAAAACTGCACTAAAAACTGAAAGGAGTTTGTTGTTGTATTTTCAGGCTTTGCTAACCCACAGCAGCTGCCTGCATTATGTTATAAATCACTTTCTTGTGTTATTGCCCTTGAATATCTCAGATTTTTGGATGCAACTCTCCTGTGCTGTGATTGCTGCAGGTTTCCATGGCAACAGTGATTTTTGTTGCTAGCCAGTCGTCTCTGTCGGCTGAGGTAAAGACTGTCATCAAACAGCAGCTGGAGAACGTCGCAAATGGCTGGACGGTTTACCGCATCGCACGACAAGCCTCGCGCATGGTAACCTCGTCTGCTGCATCTGCATCTGATTTTAACACATATTATTAATTTTTAATACTTGTTGATGTGTGTTCAGGTTAACCTGAAGTTTTCTTTTGTGTTTAAGGTTTGACCACCTTAACTGCAACATTTAATCTTGATTGTAATGACTCCAGACTCATATCTGTTCACAGAGCTGAAAAACATGTTATGCTTCAAAATAAATCCATGCTTTTAAAGGAGCAGAACACCACATGTCAAATGAATTAATTGCTTCAATGCAAGTCTGTTTTAGGACTTAAAATGTTCAACCAGGCACCAGTTTATTTGTTTGATTTGAAAAGTGTCACAAAAACTGGATAAACTTTCTAGATGAGAGGCAAAATGTCTTAAAGAATCTGAAGTAAGTCCTGCTGACTTTGACTCGTTCGTCTCAGAGATTAAACGTTGTCGTTGATCTGCAGGGATGCCACGAGTTCTCCAGCGAGCTGTACCAGAGTTTGCGGACCCGTGTGGCATCAGAGCACTTCTACTTCTGGCTGAACAGCCTGAAAGAGTTTTCCCAGGCGGAGCAGTGCCTGAGTCACGTGGAGGACGGGGACTACAGTGGAGCCATGAGCGCCATCGCCGAGGCCCTGCGCTCCTACCAAAAGGGCATCGCTTCCCTCACAGTCAGTTCACTTCCAGGCATCTGCTTGTCACAAAGCATTAACACAATTCCTCCTCCTCCTCCTACTTCACCAGGGACAGATGCTTAAAGCTGCTGCTGATGCTCAGTCTGCAGAGTCTCGCTATCAAAGCTGATTTCACAGCATCTCAAAGTGATAATGGATTAGCGCACCTAATACCTGACTGTATCTCTTTAGGTCATCTACGACGAGACTTTTGTGGCTATTTGACTACAGTGTTTGCGCTGTTATCTGATTAATCCCTCTCTCCAGGCTGCCAGCACTCCCCTGAGCCCGCTTACGTTCCAGTGCGAGTTCATTAAGCTGCGGATCGAAACCCTGCAAGCCCTGTCGCAGCTCATTTGTACCTGCAACAGCTTAAAAACCAGCCCACCTCCAGCCATCGCCACGACCATCGCCCTCACCTCGGGCAATGACCTGCAGCGGTGCGGCCGCATCGCCATGCAGGTAAAACACTGACAGTGTCATAGTTACAGCAGGTCTGAAGGGAGTGGTTTTCATTATGTAAAGGTCATGGTAGAGGTTGGCTTCTGGTCACACGTTATACTTTCTGCAAAAATACCCCGACTACAGACGCTGTGATTGGCAGATGGAGTTGAAGTGTTGAGGTCTCGCCTGCACACATGTCCAACTTAATAGTTGGTTACAGTTAGCTGTCAGTCAAAACTGTAAAACCCCCTTTTTTTAAGCATCAAACAACAAATTAAAACCAAACTTCTCAGAAAAATGGACACTTTCAACAAACACCAGCATAAAAAGAACCAAAAATGACAGAAATAGCAGTCAGCCACCAGGGGGCAGGCAAGTTGTTTTTGCTTACATCTCAAAACACACAGTAATTGGTTAACACGCAGGTTAACCACATACTCACCAAACTGATCTGTAGTTTTTAAATCACATATGATGTCCTGCCTTCAATGAAATAGCATTAAAGGGAAGTTTTTACCCAGATTATTGATGTTAGGAAAAAGAGAGAGTGAATAGTAAAGATTTGAAGCCTAATTATTCCTCTGCTTCAATCATCAGCAGCCTTCCTGTATCCAAGAAGATTTAATTTGCTCGTAATGTAATTTATCATCAAATCAAAGCTGTTTTTCATTTTTTTTCCAGATGAAGGTATGCATGGATGAGTTCAGAAGTCTCGCAGCTCGCTACGCCGATTTGCACCAGTCGTCGTTTGACGCTGATTATGCCACCCTTCGCAACGTGGAGCTGTATCCTTCCTTCAACACGTCTCGGTCACATTCCACATGTTTTCCGCCGTGATGTCTCTTTTCTTTAATGTCAGTCATTTCAGGAGTGTCACATGTTGTGCTGACTGTAAGCTAGGCACGAGGCTGCAGGCCGAGAGCTGCAGATAATTACATCAGTGCTGATATTCAGTGTAACAGCACGACCTCGGGTCTGATATTGCTTTTATGCAACAGATTTACGGCTGCCGTTTTGTTATTTAACAGTAATAAGTGTCAGCAGGTTATGATTTGTTTGTTTGTTTGTTAATTTAGCTGCACCAACACAAATAATGCCACAGCTGGACGGCTGCCCAGCAACACAAACATTTTCCCGCAGACTAGCCTGCTAAGCTACTTTCTGTCGCTCTACAAGAGTTTAATAAGGCTTATAAGAGTCTGTTGACACTCGCTTTGGTGGTGAGTGTTAATTTTAGGAGTTAACAGCTTGATTAGTGTTATTTCCTGCTCTCCCTGCAGTCAACAGCTAACTGAAGGCTCATTGATAAAAGGATTTTAACCTGCCTGGAGCCCAAGTTAGCTACCTAGAGCTTACTTAGAGCTCCCCCTTAAATGTCTGCATGGACCAGTAAAACTGCCTCGGGCATGTTTCCAGCTCAGTCTGTGTTATTTGCCTGCAGTGTATTGCAGCTTTATTTTAGCTCTTAAACGTGTTTACGCCGTCTGAGGTCAAACGAGCACACCTGAAGGATTGTGCAGAGGCGTTCAGGCTTCTTTACCTCCCTTTGTTCACCTCTGAAAGCCATTTGTAATTGAACTCAAATGCTATTTCTGGAAACTTGTTTATCTTTTTCAGCTGTAAAGTTCGATGCAATAAAAGATAGTTAACGACCATCAATGTTTCTGTAATTAAGCGTCACTCGAACACCTGTAAACTGGATTGATCCGTGTATAATTTAAAGTCTCGGCAGTCGTGTAATGCGTCCCGTCCAATCAAATTATCCTGTTAGAACTAAGTGGTTTGTAATTCTCCTTAACTGTCTGCTCAGACAACAACAGAGCTGTTTGCTCGTCTCTCATGTCATAGAAGTGCTGATTCTGGACCAGCAGGCAGCCAGGTGAGAGCTGACGTAAAGCACAAAGGTGGAACAGGTTGATTATAAAATATTTATTAATTTAGGGAAATAGATATAAGCTTAAAATAAAACTTAGTCCAGATTTGATCACGTGTCATTTACAAACTTTTGAGAGAACTGCTGAAGAGTAAAATAACTTGTTCTTTTTATTCATCTCCGGGGTTTGGAGGCTTTTCCTTGGCCCGACTTCTGAGAGCAGGCAGATTATCCATATCAGTAAAGTCTAAGGAGGAAAAATGTCTTTAAATCATAATTTTCCACAGCATGATATATGTAGTTATTCTTGTAAACTGTACATTTAATGATCTTGTCACTGTGATGAAAACAAAATGTGCATATTTAAGGTTTTTCTTTGTACTTCGGTCTCTCTGTTGAAAGTGCTTTGCCATTAAAAGACATCCCCTGAAGGCTTTTTCCTGGCAGACGTCTGACTGTAACAGATTGTCTCCCTCCGTCTCTGTAATACAGTTTTCAGGAGTACGGCACTCTGGGGTCCGTTCAGACGGAGAGCGAATACGAGCGACGGATGATGTCAGTCTTCAGCCGCGTGTTGGAGGAAGTGGAGGGCCTCAACAAGAAGCACCCTCCCGTCTCGTGCCTGGTGAGATCAACACTGAACACCTCGTCCGATGTGCCTCAAATCTCTGTTTGAGAAACACGGAGACGCTGTCATAAAACAAGGTCTCACCTCATCGGCTCGCTTTGAGTTTTGTAAACATACGAAAAGCTTATCATGAATCTGACGCCAGCGACACATTTCAGACAAGTTGGTGCGAAAACAACAAAAGGCTGGAATGCATCTAAACAAGTGATTGGAATTTTCTGCAGGTAAACAGGTTTAGAGACGACAGGTGATGTTATCATGGTTTGGTAAGAGAGGGACATCCTGGAGAGGCTCATTGGCTCTCAGGCCGGGGTGGGGCAAAGTTCACGACCCTATGAAACACATAATGTATGAAAGGTTATTAATACACAGACTCAGGAACATTTTGTACATTAATAGATTTTAATTTCAAATAATTGCATTTGGTTTTCTCATCTCAGAGTTATTAAAGTTGTGGTTGTAGAGTTTAGCTGCAGGGTTTCCTGTAGGAGTGTTTGTTGAGCTCATTCTGCTGCTGCACATTTTCCAGCTCTCTTTGGTCTTTGCATTTAAAAACTATTTACTTAATTTTAGATAGTTATAAATACTCTCAGTAAATGCTCTTTAAGTGAATGTCACCCTGTTGGTCGAGTCTCCTTAAGAAGAGATTTTAAGCTCTACATGACTCTTAACTTTGTAGAAAAAAAAAGACAGAACTTGGAAAGGAGAAGCAGCAAACTGATTAGCATGTCTAAAAAAAAAAAAAAAAAACCAACGTACTGTTTGTCCTCTTTGTTTCCAGCATACAGGTTGTCTCTGTGACGCCGTCATAGCTCTGCTGAAGGTCCCGCTGTCTTTCCAGAGATACTTCTTCCAAAAGCTCCAGTCAACAAGCATAAAGGTACAAGAGCTCATTTCATTATCATTTGAAATTAAAAGAATTATCAAATTTACACCCCAGTTCACAAATAACACATGCAAAACAGAACGTTCAATGTCAAGAAGGCCAGAGAGTTCATTACACTGCTCTCTGTTTGCTAAGTAAATGTGTGCGTGATACAGTTTGTGTGCATTTCTTCATTAGACAAATAAATGCAATAAACTTTAATCTTCTTTTTGTTAAGTTTGCATATCATTAAGACAACAGAAGTGTGCAGCTGCAGCTGAATGAAAACAGCAGTTCACGAACGATGCAAAAGAATATAAGACAGAAACACCGGTGACACGCAGTCCACTCGCTGCTGCTGCTGTATGGTTTTCTTTTTTTAGCTCTTTAAGGCTGACCTCTTTATGTTTTGTCATCCTCCAGCTCGCCCTCTCTCCCTCCCCACGAACGCCGAGCGAACCCATCCCAGTGCAGAACAGTCAGCAGCTGACTCTGAAGGTGGAGGGGGTGGTGCAGCACGGGTCGACTCCAGGACTCTTCAGGAAGGTCCAGTCCGTCTGTCTCAATGTCACCTCGGTTCTCCAGAGCAAGACAGGACCCGACTTCAAGGTATGTGGTGTTTCCAAAACACTGTTTATCTATAAATTACTCTATTTCTGGTGTTTAAACTCCCATTTGTTGCATATTTGGTAAATTGGGGGCCGTGTTGCTGCTTTGTTGACTATAACTTTCTCATTTTTCACTTGTTTTCCTGTTTTTTTTCCAACCACACCTCATTTTTTAGATCCCACTTGACACCAAAACTAATGAGATCGAGCAGAGGGTGGAGCCCCACAACGACTACTTTAGCACCCAGTTCCTGCTGAATTTCTCCATTTTGGGAATTCACACCGTCACTGTCGAGGCCTCTGTGGTAGACGAGAGCGGCATCGAGTGGAAGACTGGGCCCAAGACGACGGTGTCGGTCAAATCCCTGGAGGATCCGTACTCCCAGCAGCTCCGTCACCAGCTGCAGCAGGGTGGAGCCCAGCAGGCTCCACAGAGGGGTGCATACGCTCGCTTCTAGTCAGTTTCCTTCCAGTGCTTCATCTTTTAAAAAAACGTTGCTGTAGCTTATGTACTTTGAACTGTTTTGCTGTTTAGATGCTGAATGTTTATATTTTTTCAACAATTAAAAGACCTTATTTACATTTAATGATGCACTCTGAGTGTGATTCTTTTAAAGTGGTGCTGAAAAGCTGTAAAAGATGCATAACATTAGTGTTTCAAGCATTTGTTTATCTCCGGGATAATTTTAAGGTGAATATCTTTGAATCTGTCCCAATTTGTCCTCATTTGTCCTCAGGTGTACAGCATAAAGTATTATTACATAAATGGCCATTAGGGGGCAGACCGTGGACATTAACTGGACGTCATTGTCTGAAAAACCCCAAAATGTCTCTGATGTCTGTTCCAGACTTGTCTGAATCACAATGTTATATTTAGATTTTTCAAGTAGATAATTTTATGAGTTGATTCCCACAGTGTGACAATGATTATCACTTCAGCTAACCGCAGTCTTGTGATTTTCATCTTTATTTCCCAATATTTATGACACTGTGGCTCTGAATTATCTCAAACTTCCAGCATGCTCTAATGATGATGGAAACTCTGCTTAAATAGCCCACGCTGTCTCTGGTTAAAATTAAACCAAATACATCGATTTCAGCGGTGAACTCACGCACCCACACTGATGATGTAATCAGAAAATAACTTGCTTCTTCGCTTGAGTCAAGATTACTTAACATGAAGTTGTGAGATTTTGTTTCAAAATAAAACAAGCTGTCTGTTCTTCAGAGGTACTGAAGACACCATTTGCACATGACATTAGAGAGCCTGCACATCTAATGGCTTGAATCTGGCCTTAACTGAACATATGAGGTCAAGTTACAGGGAATAAAAATTAAGAGTTTCCGTACGTGTTTTTCAAAATAAAAGGTTTGACTCAACACGGAATGTTGAAGTTACGTCCATTATAGAAAAATCCCTTTTCAAATCTTAATTTAAGGTAACTGCAACAAAAAGCTCTTTCATATGATTATAACCGATTATTGGACAACAGCATAGCTTCACATATATTTCCAATATAAATTAAGTGAGAGGTGATTGATAAATTCGTGGCCTATGGAAGATGGGGATTAATAACATGCACGCTCAGTTTAAACCACTGTGGGTTTATTCTGAAAGTTTGTAGTTAACAACTTTTGTGGCATTTCTTAAATGTAAAATAAGTGATCACCAATCGGCTCCAACGAGTTTTTATTTATGTATAAACATATATTAATAATTACATTGCGTTTACAAGATTAAGAAATGTGCTTGATGCTTCCTATGATGGTAAGATGATGATTACGTATTTGAATAAACTCAATCTGAAAAAAGTCGTCCTAGTACGATAGGAAATAATGAGCACAATCAACCATTAAACTGAAAACAGATGAGCAAATAAGATATTATTGACAATAAAAATTGTTTCTTTACGTTGTTTTTTTATGCTTATAATTGTAAGGAAACATAAATATATATTAATCGGGTTATTTTGGATAATTGTTACAAAGATAAAGGGAATTGCTCTGGTTAAAAGATTATTTTTTATGTCAACAAATCTGCCGTGAACGCAGCCGCCTATAACGCTTTTATTTTGAAGGGACAGAAGTGTCGGTCTTTTGTGTACATTGGCGCTAACTGGATCCGGCTGTGGATGAAGATAACGGGTCATGCCAGCCTAGAAACGAAAAATCGCCGTTCTTCGTATTTGATGTGCATATGTCGTCTATAGTTGGTGAACTGTTTGTCTAACTGGCGACGTTTTATCCCAAACTCGGGCCCGAACCGCCTCCCGTCCGTATTCGCTAACGGGAGCTCAGTAGCTAGCTAACTTGACGATGATGATGATGCATCAGTGGAATTATCCCGGTGTCTCTGACTGAGATGGAGCCAGCGACGCTCAAGTGGACTTGCTTGCTAGCTAGCTAGCGAGCTAACAGTGCCCGCTGGGATTTACCGTGCCCGAGCAGCCCCGGATAACGTTAGCTAAATGGGTGCAATTGCAGTTTTACCGCGCGGGGTCTGTTGTTTCGCTATCAGTCATTACCACCACTGTGCCCAGATTTGATAGAGACTGGCCATGCCAACTAGCAAAAAAATGCTAACTTAACCGTTCACGTTAGCTCCAGTTGACGCAATTTATCTCGCTGCAACAAATAGCTACATCTCTGGCCGTCCTTGGATGCTTCAGCTACATTAATTGGGTGAGTAACATGAGCTACCAGACTTTTACTACATTACAGGGTCGGACTATGTTCTGGATGCGGCTCACGGATATTGCGCTTTGCACCACCCTCCAGATATTAAACGAGTTAACGTTTGGGGCTTATCTGATCAAATACTGGCTTACTTAAGCTTATTGGGTACATCCGTTTTTTAAATGTGGGTGTTCCCTAATAATGTTACGGCCCACGGGTTGTCATTTATGATAAATTTCTGAACATCTGTTCACGTTATGCTAACTCAGCCTCCTGCTAGCTAGCATGTCTTGGAGTGGTCGACCACGTCCCGTGCGACTGGTCCTTTTATGGTCTTGTCCTTGCATGTATTACTGTTAAAGGTTAGGGAGCCTGCGTTAGTTAGCGAGATGTCACTAATGGCTAATGATCACCGTTCAGGATAAATCCTTTTTTTGTATGATAATCGGTAGAAAGCCTCCACAACGCGTGTGTGTAACATTTAAATTCCATGAAACAGCCTCATCCTCAAACGGTAAGCGGCAAGACTCACTCCTCTGTGTTTCCGGTGTTACACCAAATTCTGTGACCCCGATATTATTTGTCTATTGTAAAACCACCTTCCCTGTGACCCTTTACTATCAAGATACTGCTCAAATCACAGATCCTGGAGTGTGTGGTGTGACACTGTGTCATGCTCAGAGCATATCCATCTGCTGACAGTGAGGATAATGTTGTGTGGACACATGACTCTTCTTGTCTTCCATCATGCAAGATGCTAACCACTGCTGTGTCTCTGTTACAGACGGTGTGTATCAGGATGGCACAGCTCTTGGACGGGGCCGGCAAGCTGGGCTGGATTCTGCTCAAGTCTGTGCTCCGTTTTGTGTTTATGTTCCTCAACAACTGTGTAGCCATCCCATCCTACTGCTTATACCTGATGCTCCTGCAGCCGCTGAGAATATGGGACAGCTCCACGTTTTGGCACGTTGAAGGGATCATGTTCAAATGGTTGCTGGCCATGGTGTCTTCATGGGGTTGGGTAGCAGGTTATACAGGTAGGATCATCTATGATTAATCCATATCTGTCATATTTCCATGTGCTTCCTTGCATTCAGAGGTATTTACATGCTGGACAAGGTGGTGACTGCTTGGTGATGAAGGCAGTTGTGCTTCATTGATTTACCTTTAGGTCACAGATATAAACTTAATTATTACTTAAAAATACTCTTGACAATGTTTTAAAATCCCCACAGTGTTTGTTCAGCAACATTAACTGTTGTTTTGAAGATATTTCCCAAATCCTCAAAGACTCATCTAATCATATGGATGAAAATATTCTGTTTGCTGCTCAAGACAACAGTTATGATATTGTCTCTTTTTCCAAACTTAATTTAAACAATGTACATCAAAATTTAAACACCTTAACATAGTTTAGAGAGTCTCTGATCAAATGTATCCCCAGCACAGAGGTAGGTTTTATTGAACAACCCTGCAGGCTTTTGGATGTTTATTTTTCAGAGAACAAGATGTTTATCCATGCGTGACTCCATTGTAAATACAGGAGAGGAACAAAACAGAGCTAGTTGTGTCGAAACTGGATAATTTTTCAGAGACAGAACAACAGACATACTTGAGTGACACAAATGCTTGAAGAACCAGCAGGATATCATGAGCATGTGTTCCTCCTAACCGGTCGGTTGAATATCCTGAAGTGATTGAAGCAGTCAGCGGTGTTTGGTTGCACAGCGCCGCGAGCAAAATGCTTACAAACTGCTAAGTGGTGAACATGCAAAACAACACGGGCAGCTGATTAATAATGCAAAGCTTTCAGCCTATAGAACACCTGGTCCGGCGTTGAGCAATCTGTGTCGCACACCTTGATTGACAGAGTTTGTAAGGGAAGTACCTTGCGGCTGCGTCATGTGAGCGGTGACTAAAGTTCAAATCAGAGGTGGCGCATACGTAATTATTTGATGTCTCTTTATTTATTCAGTTTTCAGATACCTGTGTTTTGGGTTGCGTTCAAACAGCAGATGAAATAGTCCGAATTCTCCCTCTCTCGTGGTTTTCGCTGTTTGTTATCAGGCCGATAATGGGGAATTTATGTCAGCCATAATAATAAAATGGAGACGATAGAAAGAGCTGATAATACGAAACCACATAGCTTTCATGACTTATCAAGCGCAGCTCTGCACACTTTAAAAAAAATTAAAAATTTGGTTGCAGTGTGCACCTTTTTAAAGTTCATGTGCGATCTATCAATAAACAGAGGCGAAGGGAAAAGAACAAGTGCAGCATGCTGGGATTTTCACCATGACGTCAAACTGCTGCACCTGGGTACAGCCATGCAGTGGAGGCCAGAGGGCCGAGCATATGGTCGCTGGTGTGGACGTTTTTACAGCTTCAGAGGAAAACAACATGATTACATTTGCAATACAAGTTCCTTTAGGTTACTGCAAGGAAGGAAAGATCTTAGAGTGTTAACACAACAAATCTTATTGGAGATATGGAATATTTAATCCATCTTCTCTAACCACATCGTAGCCTATCTTGTCCTTAGTTGTATATAAATTGCAGGTTATATCTTTTTTTAAATATCAAAAACGTGAAGTTATCAGTTTTCTTATCAATATCAACTGCGAGGGCAGATATGGGAATGAATGACGCTGCAGCTTAATGTTGTTACTGAAGTTAAGAACCTTAAATGAACTTTAATGAAGCCACAGACTCAAATTAAAAGAACTAGAATTTTAAATGTGTTGTTTATAATGACTTACAGCTATTGTACAAAATATAATTATCCCAGCTGTTTGATGATGCTTTGTCGCTTCAGAGGGCCCTCCATTTTATTTTATATACTTCTGTGCGAGCATGCCAAGTATTAAATCTTGGGTGTTGTTGTTTGGCACAGGTGGGTCAGCTCAGAAGGACGACTTGTGTCGACTACTGTCAGATAAACTATTACCAAAAAAACAACAACATGAGGACAGTGTGACAGAAAAATAAGATCTGTGCAGTAAATCAGCACACTAAAGTAAACACTGAAGATACAGACAAACATCCGATACGAGGCGTTTAGGGGCAGCATGTGTGAGCATCAGTGACATGACCTAGACGAGGACGTTTTGACAGGAAAGGGTCGTTCAACTCCGTTACCTTTCGCTCATAAGTCGGTCCTGTGTGACCTCCGGTTCCCTGCACTTTGTGAAGGACCTCTGCATCAGGACAACACATACAAATTAGATGCTAACTCGAGGTTAAAGCTTTACTGTCACACTCGCAGCTCCTTCTGAGTAACAGCTGCAGATTATGTAGGTGTCTGTACTGTAGATCTGACTGCTGACAGATGTAGTTTCCCGTTTCATCATACTTTGACTGCTTCAAAGTCCAATACTGAATATCAGCGTGAGACATAAATGATTGTGTGGTTTCAAAGTTTAAAAAAAAAATCCCTGTTTGTGTGGTTTATGCAAAACATGCATACTGGGTGCTTTACTCCAGATGTTGGATGTAGATTTTCTTTATGTGTTTATTCGTCAGCCTCCTCTTGTTTTGCAGAAATGCTTGATGTGCGTCGGGGAAACGAGGAGACTCATTCACAGCTAGTGGATGAAGGATGTTGTAAAGCAGAACAATGGTGCTTTGTAGATGTTATATGGTCTTGTTTTCAGTAAAACATACTGTATGTCCTTTGTCACAGGGGCATTTTGAACAGAAAAAAAAACACGATTTGTCTGAAAACTATCTAGACTGGGGACTGCAGCTTTAAAAAAATCAAGCTTCTCATAGAGGCTTGCTTTGAATCATTAAGTGAAAGGTGACGCCGAGAGTAATAGTGGTAGTTTGAGTTGAATGTACTCTTGTATTCTTTAGTGTGTATCTTAACCTGACACTCTGCGTGCCTACAAAGGGACTGACGGATGTACTTCCTTCATTCACTATGCATTGGATATAGAAGAAGTGTTTTCATGTTGCAGTCTTAAGTTCTGCAGTTGTTGATTTTCTTGTTTTGGTATTAAAAGACAGGCTGCGAAAGATGTTTTAGGCACTCTGCAAACAGTTTAACCTGTTAGAAGCAATAAAGTATATTAATAATCTATATTTGACTGCCTATTAAATCTTAATGATTTGAGTCTTAGATCTAAAAGACCCCAAGCAGATTCCTATGTTGTCCGTCGAATCTCTGCACTTGTTTTTATGTTTTTTTTAAGCCGCATCATTATGTACAGACCAGTGCTGGAGCAACAGCATGGTTCACTGTCTCAAAATGACCAAAAACTTTGGCTAAGTCGAGGTTTAGGGGGTTCAACTTCAACACGCATCAGAGTTCAGGGGTCACACAGAGGGTGTGGCAAAGCGAGGAGAGCTTGATTTAATTAGCCCACTCTTTAGGATGATAAGTGATTTTTAGTGAAAGGAATCCAACCAAAGCTTCAAAACTAACTTTGATGGAAGCAGACGAAGGTGAACATCCGTGTTCATCTGTTGTGACTGACTCTTTGGCTGACAGAGAGACTTTTTACACCACAGAAGACAAAGACAGGCATTAAAACAAGAGTCTGACATGTAAAACATCAGACTTATGTAAGCTGATATAGGAGATTAGTGTGGCACTGTATTGAAAAAAAATGAATGAATAGTCAAATCTCTGTATTGAACAGTTAAATCTGATTTGACTGACAAAATTTTGAGTCGTGTACAGCTTCATGCATATAATCACAGACAGAATACTGATCTGTTGCTACTACAAATAATGCTGATTATAAAGGTTTCTTGAAGTCTTCAGCGCTCTTTTTTTACCCTGTTGATTCATAGAAATTCGTAGAAAAACTGCACGTATTCATCCCAAACTGAAACAATTGATCCATTTTGAAAGACAATGGTATATTAAATGAAACAGGCTCAACCTGTCTGAGCTAATATCGCTCCACCAGCATGCCTGCGTCCTTTAGCGGTGCATCACAAACCCCTTTTTCCTGGTGTCTTTTATTTTTAAGGTTACGTTGTTAAATGTCAGTTAGTTGCATGTTACCATTCAGGCTGCACTCTTAAGAGCAGAAAAATGTAGTTTTAACATCAAAATCTGCAGCTATGGACAGTCAGACTTCAAAAAGATAGTCAAAATTAAACCTGAGATAAGAGCTGCATGATATTTAAGAGCCTGAACTAACTGATGGCCAGTAGGTAGATAGAAGTCAGTACAGTAGGTGGCAAAAAGAAACGTGTAAGTGCATCATGCTGTTGCTTTTTAGTCCATGGCATCAAACTGCAACTACTTTAGCTTTAAATACTTATGGGAAAGAGGAAAGAGACCGAAAAAAAGAGGAAGAGGATGCAGTTTTTATTTGCAATTCATGTTCTGCAAGGCTCATAAGAGGAGGTAAAAAAAGAGATGTGGGTTAGATTTTTTCAGGTCAATATTTAAGCATCCCTTTTTGCTCACTTCACCTTCGCCTCGTGTCCCTCAGGTGTGTCTAAACTACAGGATGTTAACTTCTTTTTACGATATAAAAATGTCAAATTATAGGTTACTGTCAGTATCAGCCATTAGGAGCATGTAATGATCAGTTATCAGCTATAATAACCCGTATCTATTCCCTCCATCCTTACCTAAGATGATGGCATTTTAGCCAAGATTCAGTTTTCATGTTCTGCCTCTTTAAATTGCACATTTGACTTGAACACTGAGCTCAAAGCTTTTTTTTTAATGTTGCATTTAAGTGTCCATTCAGTTTGTGTCAGCAGAAGTACAACACAGATGTGCTGTGTCATTGGTGCAACCAATTATGCTAATTGGAATTTGTTTGCTCACTTAGCGGGGTTAATCTGGAATATTTAAAGAATATATTCCAGAGAATTGTCACCTGAATGCATCAAGAGTGAATCATCCTGACGTTACTTCATTAAAAACGTTGTTGAACGGTCGCAAAGTTACCTCACAAAGCTGCTCGGTGTGAACGTTTTAAAGGACACTGTCTTTTTAGTGAATTATTTTGGCATCGCCGTCATGCGGTCACTTGTGTTGTTTGACCTGACCCCCTTTTTCCCTGTTGTTGACAAAAGCAGCACAGCTGTATTTGGCCTGATCAAAGTGACACAACGGTGGGCAGAAAACAGGTGCAGTAAAGCCGGCAGGATTAAGTTTGCATTGCATGATCCACGAGTGGGTGGTCTGCTGGATCTGCAAGGAGATCAGAGATAATGACCGTAAGATTGCACACGTTGCACACTTTTTTTCCCCAGTTGTGTTTCCAAGCCTGTGAATCTCTTTTATATTCTAATGTTTAAAGGAAATGGAGTCACCAGGTCATTCGGGCTAGTATTCATGAATTAGGGATGAACCATGAGGGTTTTTTTATATTATTTCATGCCAATAACTGATAAATACCTGCTTCAAATCTTCAATACTAATAACATAAATGATAATTTCTCTTTTTTAAGGTCAAAACCTGTAGTTTTTGCAGACTTCACTGTAAGAAAGTGTCAATGTTGGCAGCAAAGATGGATGATTTAATATTTGATGGCTCTGACTTCAGCTCCACGCAGGTGCAGCAGTTTGACGTCATGAACGTGACAGCAGCACGAGACATTTGCGTCAGTTTGGTTGAATTTTTGTTTCAAAATGAATAAAGCAGTTTATCCGGATTTGATTTGATGCTGATCTACCAATTGTTGCAGCTCTGAGACTAAATAACATCAGACTTGTCAAAAAGTAGAAGAAAAGCTTGTCACTCTTCAGTGTGTTTGCATAACTCGGATTTCATAGTTTCTGTAAATGTTTTTGTACAGAAGTGATTAGATTTCAGATGTTCGGAGCTTCAGGCAGTGAAGGAGTGAATTCAATCTGGATCGTTTCCTTTTGAAGCAGTAACGGAAACGGCTTTTCATTTTTTTCTGAAGCCTCTGTGAAGCCATCCTGCACCCACACAGGTGTTATCTGATTAGACTTATACTCTGGACTGTGTGGGTGTGAACTCATCATCATTAATTGACGTCTCCCTGACTGGTCTGAATTATCTCCGTCGCACCTGTTTAAAAGAGACAGTTTGCAGCTTTATTATTCTTTTCAGCACTTTGACTTAAGATAAGCTTCATTGTGTGTCAGATTTTAGTCAAGTTAAGTCTACCGGTCTCCTGTTGACATGAACATTTCTGCTAACAGCCTCATTATATGCTCACAGGATCTGTGTGATCGATGAAAAAATTAAAAGCCCAGAAGGAATTTAAAGAGGATATGAATGTGTTTCTTGTACTAGAAGCCACTGTGAAAAAAGCAGCTCCAAAAACGAAACCAAAGAGGACTGAAAGTAAAGCTTTGGTGAAAGTTAAATGTGTGTAAGGGCTTTGCAGTTTGAGGTCAGTTGACAAAGTGACAGCATGAATGGAAATTTGCATCACTTTTTTTTTTCCCCCCCTGAAGCTGTGAAACATGTTTGCATAGTTCACAGTTTGGTTATTTTTACAATAAACATCACAGCTTCATCACAGAGCCGCGTGCACAGCTGAAGACTCCTGGAAATATTCATGAGCACATAATTTAAATTAACAAATGATGCATCAGACTTGGTTTTTTTTTTTTTTTTAAATTGTGAGGTTTTTCCTAAGCAGGACATTTTTGCAGTTTTAAAAAAAAAGCTTTTTTATGCAAAATATTATATAATTGTGACTCTGATTGGAATAATTATTTCAGGAGCTGTTGTCTTTAAATAATAAAGTTGGTGAACACATATGGCACAATGTTTTGAAAATAAAAAAGCAGGAATTTTTTCATCATGATGTTTCTGGCATCACTGGTGATCATCGCTCTTCATCCAGTCGACCCAGTAACAAGAGAGATCTAACTACGAATAAAAACGCTCCCCTCTCCACTCCGGTTTGCTGCACAGGTTAATTCCTTCTCTGGCCACTCTCACGTCATGTGGACAGTCTCATTTAATGGAGGAGGTGGTGTGATTGATGCCTCGCCACATTTTTCTCCTCTAGAGACGAGAAAGAAATCTAGACGGGCGGCAAGGTCAGCTGTACGCCGTTTAGCTGACCACCAATAGCGGATTAGACAATGCGCCCGCAGCGTGGCTGTCATCCCGCTGTGCTAACTGTGTCATCTCTCAAAGACAATTTCCCTAATGTATTCTATCTGACAGATGACCCATCTCTGTGATATCATTTATGCCCGTCTCCCGCAACAACGGGGACTTCAGCGAGCATGACGACACGCTCCTTATGAAACGACATCGCCTTGAGGGGGACCCACACAACCCCGCCAGGTGTCACAGATGTGTCAGGTTTTTGTTTGTTTTTTTTTACGAGCGTGCTCTCGATTCCTGCGCTCATGAGGGTTGATCTTATTCTCGGAGGGACAGGAGGTGAAACAAAGGCTTAAATTGAACATGCCAACAACTTGTCCCCCTCCATACGAGTTTTTTTTCCTCCCTGTAACATAAACAGGGTCTCCGTCAGAGGATTTATAATGTCGGACGATTCAAAAGCTCAAAGCTGCAGCTTCGATAATAATGCAAAGTGCATTAAAGAAAGAAGAATAAACTTTGATTAACATGCTGTTGCTTGTATCCTATCATCAGTGCATTCACCAAACGACAGTTAATAGTCTCAATTGTCAAAGTGAATATCTTCTTCTTAAATGAAATATAATATAATAAGCAGTAATTAACAACAATGAGCTTGCTGCATTAAATATTTGCCATTGCTGTTCATGCTTGCAGCCATGGAGTTTGTTCTTTTCATATCTGCTAATGAACCGCTGAAAGAATAAGTTGTGCATTAGCGTTACATGACTAAATCTAATTTTGAACATGCACAATAGCTAGCAGCAGGTATGGTGGGTTTGATTTCAGGGTGAAATGAGACCAGCCCGCAAAAACCTTTGTCATTGAGAAGTACGCTGTCAGGGAAATGACTCGGCCTTTTACCGTGAGTCACGCAGAAACGGTTAAAATGACAGGTTGCTCGAAACGCTTCCCTCCTGAGGTTATATCAGCAGAACTGACACCCCGTTCGGCGAAGTCTACACTTCCATATAATTGCTCAGTTTTAACATAAAAAGCCCTGCTGTATTTGAAAATCTTCTCACATGGCGAAGTTGACACATTGAAAAGATTTCAGCCATTTTTATTTCAGGAAACCTCATATTTGCTTGATTATAACTTATGAAACAACAAAAACTTTTCATTATTACTCATTTATAAGCAAACTACAGAAAAGCAGAGTCAAATGGCTCAATAGATAATATACACAGGAGCATCTGTGAGGCAAAACTTGAAAAATAATTGAGAACCAGTTCCAGATAAAACAGCAGCTGAACAAGTTTTTGCAAACTGGGATCCCATGCAAACCTTTTCTTGTTTTTAGAAGTTCTAGTCAATACTTATCTGCCAGCAAATCTAATGTTAACACCCACATAGAGTGAAGCGCTCGCTTGATGCAAAGAGAAACCCAGGGCCGGTCGGACTCGCCCGGAAAGATGGGGATTCCCGGTGAATGATCTCACCCCATATAAATCTTTTAGCTTCCTCGGTTCATATGGGGTCGCGGTGGGCTGCAATTGCCAAGGAAAGTCATGTTATTTGAGAGGGCTATTTCTGTCTGTACAGTCGTCTCTTTGAGTACGTGCGCTAAGGGTGGCTAAAAGAATTTATTCACTTTTAAAAAATCAGTTTCCAAAATTATAGTTGGTTCACTTTTGATCTTTGTATATGAAAAAATATAGATATTTATTTGCTTATAGAGCAGGGGAGCGAGACCACCATCGTGCTAGGACACTGTGTGATGCCAAGTGTTAACTGACGTACTTGAAGCTGTCGGCTTGTGATTAGATTACCCAAGATGCATGTTCATTCCAGGTATGAGCGGCCTACCAGGCTTGTTTCCTCTTTTTGTTGCAGCTGCTGTGTATATCCTGTCAACAATCAGATGCAGGTGAATGGTCAGTGAAGTAGTCGCATGCTTTGAGGCCTGACCATGTAAATCAGGGCTGAGAGAGCCGACGGCGGTCAGAGATCCACTCCTGTATCTGCTGATGCTCGTCTAAGTTTAATATTTTTAACATTTCTTCATGAACATAATCATGCTCATAAGTTAAACTCCTGTCTGTAACTTTATCTTTAAGGCAGTTCTTTGGAAATTTCTTTTTTTTTTTTAGTTAGGCCAAATTTCTCACAGCACAGACTGAGTTTCGTCTGTGGTTGTACATCAGAGAAGCGGAGCTGTATCTGCACTGTATCAGAGTTCAGGACTCTGCAGGAAGTCAGGAGATGAACTCTGTGTTTTATTTTAGTGAATGATGCTCGGCGCTGAAACGCAGTTCAAACTGATGGACGACATGTCACAGATGTTGAACTTTAACCTGTCAGCTTCATTGTTTTCATCTTGTTTCTGCTCTTTAATTTCCCCCAGATGAGAAAAAAAGCTCTACATAATTACTTCAAGGGTGCATATGTATGTATTTAAATGTATATGTTGCTCTTTCATTTTTTAATTCTATTTAATCTTGTGTACATAACATGAAGGACTGCGGACTTTAATTACGTTGCACACTGATGAATATATTACAGTGTACCTTGTACTGTTTAATCAGATTCTTTACACGTATTTGTTTATCTCTGCACTCCTTCACCTCCACTTTATCAAAATATATTTTTATTGTTTTTAGTGGTGCAGATAAGGTCAAGGCAATACATCGTTAATATAATATCCTGATATCAGAGGCCACATCACCAGTAAAAACTTTCATTTCGGTAATTAGGAGCCATCATGTGTCCTGCAGCATTTTATTGGCACAAGATCAACAGCTTTGATTGACGTGAAAGAACAACAACTGACTAATCATTGATTCGGTGTCTACATTACTAATTCAGCTCCACTTTTATTAATCTCCTGGTTTTTTTTTCACTGTGACATTTGAATGAAGCTCGATGTAAAGCCACACAAACAGGAAATGAGTCATATCTTCAACATTTCGTCGGACCGGGATTGAAATTGTTCTGTGGGCAGACAGGACCTTGATGCACCTTTGTGCCATGTACCCTGTTTGATGTGCATGTACTTGGCTCAATAAGCGGCAGCTTGCAGCTATATTTTTGCTTTGTCATATTTTTATCACCCAAACAGTGGACAGAGCCCTGGTTCAGCTCTGTACATGGATGCCTTTTGTGGTTTCACCGAAGAGGGAAGCATTATTCATGGATGGTAGACATGCAAATAAGCCCGATGTTCTGCTGTAGTGGGATGTAGACCTCACCTACTGCTCATCCGAGTGAAAAAAGTTATTTCAGGCAGGAAGCTCCTCTACCAACAAGTCTGCTGATAAGGTTTTGTGTTTGCAGAAGCCTGATGTTTGTGTTTTAAACTGATATTCAGACTATTATCTTTTGCTGTGTTCTCGTCTAAAAATAAGTGAATATTACCTATAAAAAGAACTTGGTGCACAAGTGCAAAATCTAATAATAAGTAGAAATGATGGTGCTAATATTTTGTATTCTTAAAGACAGTTCACTGTATTTAGTTTGTGTTAGGAAAATGTAATCGTGTGACTCAAGAAACTAATAATGAGAGCTGATTTGCTTTGCATCCTTCTCTCTCTTTCCTCATTTTAAAACCACAGAGCCAGAATTTTGTCTTTTTTAACATCTATCCAAGTGATGCTATCAAAACATGATACAAAATCCATCATTAAATGTTCCCATAAACATTTGGCCACATTGACAACAAGTTAGAGAGACTTTTTCAACCCACTCAGAGAACATAGGAGCATGGAAATAAACTCCTGCTCCCTCATCCAGACAGGAAGGAGAGGTGGCAGGCTGTATGAAGTCGTAGAGTTCAGGACACAGACGATAAGAGACAGTCTTGTCAGTTTTTAATGATGTAATATCGGAGTCATCAGAACAATAGCTATTTTGGGCTAACAAGATCAAAGGTCTGTACTATGGTGCAGGATTTACAGTTAGTGAGGAATCTCAGTGGTTTACTTCTTACCAGGAAATGTTACCATGAAAACTTGTCTGTTTACCTAACCTGCTCCAGATAAAAGATCAATGGGTGCAGAAAACACCACCTACTGACCCACTAGACTAATCAATTTTCATGAGAAATGGCATCAACAACGTCAAAATGCTTCAAGCAGTTTCTCTCCTCTTTTATCTCGCTCTGCTATCATTCATTCTTAACATAGACAAATTGTATTTCTGTCTTTTTAACAGCGTATTTTTGTTTTGCTTCGCAGTAACGGAGTGGGGTGATGACGTACGGCCCATCTCGGAAGATGAAGCCATGGTCATCGTCAACCACCAGTCCACAGGAGACGTGTGCACCCTCATGATGTGCCTGCAGGACAAGGGCACGGTAAGAAGACGGAGAAACGCGTTACCTCATTGTTTCCCTTTTAGGAAATAACAAAGTTAAGGTTGGATGGGGTCGCATCAGTGTAAATAAAAGCCACGCATCAGCTTGAACCTGCAGGGCACTTGGCACCGACTCTGTTTTGCAGAACAGGATGCTGGCTGAGCAGGTTTGTATGCTTTTGTCACTGCAAATAAGGAGCTCCTCTACAACTGTACACATCTGAACCAAAACCCTCTGAACCAGTGGCTGTTTTCAGACCTAATCAAGCATCGCAGCGATTAGAGAAGGGTTGTGTTGCATTGTGGGAGTGTCACCATTAGGATTGTGTGGTATGCATCAGGGCAAGGTGATCCAAGGCCAAACTTTTGCATGCACAATTGACCTTTTTTTAAAAAAATTGTTTATTTTATTTTGGTTTTTGTTGGTAGTTTTGCGATCATTTGCAGACAGCCGAAACAAAACGGAACTGGCACAGAAATCACTTTGGTAAAGTTGTTTTAAGGATGTTTGTCAAAGATTAGCCAATGTCTCGATTGTTGCTTTTGCCAAATGGCAGTGACACAAAGTGAAGTGTCACAGAGAACAAGGTTCATTTGAATGAAAAAAAAACAGGAAAGGTCATGAATTATTATGTTGTAATACTTATGTTTGGTTTGTACTGTGTGGTTTCATGTGTCTTTGCTGTCAGACAGATTTGTTTGTTTGTATGTCGCAATTTTTAAAATGAATGTTATGAGCCACTTAAATTCATCTGTCTTTAAGTTTTAGAAACATGTAAGTATCTGATCATATTTTAAGACAAACTTTGATAACGTAAAGCTAAGTTATTTCAAAAACACCAGACTGTTTTTAACTCCCAAAAAGTGCGTTTTGGACATGAAAGTTTCCTGCACAACAACAACAATACAGACCTTTAGACAGTCAGTGTGGTGGAGGGTCGGGCAGGTCGTTCTTTTTATAGAACATTGATGGGATGATCCGTTTTTCAAGTCAAAAACAGCCGACACACTAGAGACAGACGGAGGTGCAAAGCAGTGCATTCAAATGGGAAAGTGTTTTGAATGCTCAGCAGAGTTCTCAGGCTGCAGACAACAGATGTGCTAAGACTGAAGCGTCTCCTGCTTTGCATTCATTCACACTGATCGCTCTCAACAGGCGAGGAAACGGTTGCGTCCTAACGTCTGTGTGCATACTCCCTCCTTTATTCAGCACTTTACCACAGAAAGCATCACCTCATGCACACCTACAAAGTCCACACTGCAGATAAGCACGAGTACAGATTGTGTCTTCATTGCTTAATTTAACGTACTGGCTCAAAAACTGGCAAGTAATGAGAGATTTGTAGCTCTGAAAGCTTAAAGAAGCGCTTAAAAAGTTTTGGGGGTAAATGGAAAACACTTGTTTCGTGTGGAAGATGAAAAGTTGCTTGTTAGAAATGATCTGCATTAAGTTGAACATGAAATCCGAGAGGCTCACAACTGCAGCAGCACCCACTCATTCTCAGGCAGGAATGCCAGCACTATGCAAAGTGTGCAGCTCAGACTGTGTGGTGTCAGTCACTCTGCAGCCGAGTGATCAATCTGTTTTTATTTCCCCCTCTGTGTTCTTCAAATTTTATAAGTATCTCTGCTGGTTGTTTAATTGCAGAGGTTGACATGTGGTCACAACACACAGATGTGCATTAATCACATCCAGAAATAGCTTCTATAATTACTTAAAAGTACTTTCAGCAGCAGAAGTAAGTTTGAAAATAGAACATGAGAGAAAATCACATTATCTGTCAGTCCTGAAAGTCAAATCTGTCACTTTTCACTCAAAGAATCAGATATCTGATAAAGTGAAGCGTGATGTTTCGCCACTCTGTGCGGATCGTTGCAGAGATTGGCTGTGGATTTCTGGGGTGTCGGCAGCAGCTGGCTTGTTTTTGTGATGTCTGTTTTTTTTTGTTTTGTTTTGCTTGTTGTTGTTTTTTTTTTTTGGCCGAGGCTTGCACTGCACCGGAGCTGCCGAGCTGCACAGCACACAAACATGATGACATGATCCGCCCCAACAACTGCATCCCTGCCCCAGTTTATCCTCTTAGCAGTGAAAGGACAGTAAGCCAAAGCTGTGTTGGTGCAGGTCATGAGGGTAGACGTGCTCAGAGGGGCTGTATCAGTTTGGGACTCTGGTACCAAAGCGAAAGTTGCATTTTTGCTTGAGGTTGAGCTAAAACACACTGGGTTTGTTGCAGATAATCATTGTTTATCCTTTCCTCTTCCAGGTGGTACGAAAAATGATGTGGCTGATGGACCATGTGTTCAAATACACCAACTTTGGCCTAGTGTCCCTGATCCATGGGGACTTCTTCATCAGACAGGTGAGAGACGCACAGCTGCCTCTAAATGTCTTAAGTAATGTTACTTTTAAAATTATGTGTAATGTTGCTGGTTTAATGTGTTTTTTTTTAATTGTCACACCTGTTATCCAGCTGTCAGAGGTTGAACATTAACACACACTCCTCAGGGTTGTTGCCTCCAGGCTACATTAGCAGTTCTGCTGGGAGATGAATGACTGTTTCGCCTCGTATCCACACCTTGTTTATTCCAGGAATGTCTGAGGATTAAAACATGAACCTGTTGGGCATAAACCAACACGCCGATGCTCCCGGCGACTGCTGACATGTTTGTCTTAACTCCACAAAAGGGGCAGTTTGCTATCCGGCAGCAGATATGTGAGTGGGTTTCCTGTGGCTGTGGTATCCCCAGAGAAGGACAAGGGCAGTGGACGGCAGTGGGGGTTGGTTGGTTGATTGGTGGGTTGAGGGGGGGGGGGTGGGCTGCTCAGGCTTGCTAGGTCAGACTGACTCTTTTGTTTTGGGGGCAGCTGGAACGGAGCAGTGTGCTTTCACAGACCCACACAATGAGCTTTACAAGTGTCCTAATGGGCAGGAAACACCTCGTCTGACTCACAGGATGTAGACTGTGGGTGTGAGGCTGCCATTGGCTGACTGTCTCACTC
>JAQMCX010000023.1:15322327-15374679 GCA_029814765.1 Acanthurus leucopareius | reverse complement strand
TGGGCAGGAAACACCTCGTCTGACTCACAGGATGTAGACTGTGGGTGTGAGGCTGCCATTGGCTGACTGTCTCACTCACATTTCTCCTCCATCTCTGCCGTCTGCATGTCATTATTTCTGCAAGGACACTGTCACTGCATCTTTGCCTTTGCACCACTAAAGACAGTTATGATCGGTTTAAAAAAAATACAAACAAGCCAGCACTTCATTATTATTATTACTATTATTATTATTATTATTATTATTATTATTATTATTATTACTATTTTTATTATAAGGGGTGCAGCTGGAGCTTTCCTCAGCTCTGACACAGCGTTGTGGAGTTGAAGCTGGTTATGTGAAACCAAGGAAATTCACAAAATCATCATGCAAGTTTTAGAGGTTGTACTCCAGACAGAGAACGATGATTCACTGCAGATTCATAGCAGATAAAAATATCATAGTGTTTGAGTGGATCCACTAGAAAAAAGAAAAAAGAAACAAACAAAAGAGGTATTTTTATTTATATATGCTTCCAAAAGTTTTGTAAAAAGTGTAATGACTTAATTATACAAGCTTTGGGTGGATTCACAATTTTAATAGGTTTATTTACCTGCAATTTCCTGGAAAAAACTATTACATAACATTTTTTTAAGAACTTTCCAGAAACTGCTGGACAAGAATAATAAAAGACCAGCAACACTGAAGGCTGTCGTTGTTTTCGGCCCATGAAGTGCAACTATCGATGTCACAGTGACTCAAGCCAGCTATCATTTACAGTACTTCTAACATTTTGTTGAAGTTTAAAACAGAGGTCATGAGGTAGAACTTTTTACATATCATGTAAAAAAAAAAAGTTTGAATAATTAAATAAACTTGATATATTTTCTTAATTAATTTTGTTGAATTATTTACTCTCTGGAAGATTATTGAAAAGTCAATACAGCCCTCTTTAACTTTATGAGCTGCAAAAAAAAAAAAAAAACACAGCCTGGGCAGGAGGGAATTAAATTTTTAGGTCATAGAAATGCTTTGGCGTGGCGTTTTCAATCAGGCGCTGTGCCAAAGGTGAAGCACCTGTTAACATCCAGACTTCAGAGCAGGTCCATCTTCTCTCTCTCTCTCTCTCTGATCCCCTCCGGTATTCATGTCTGCATCTTTGTCACCCTTCCCCGAAAACTTCAGACGTCCACACTGCACAGCAAGCATCTGCGTCAGCCTCCCAAACATCTGCTGTCCACTCAGTCTCACAGACACGTCTCCATCATCGTCCTGCATAGTAAGACTCTGCAGACTCTGCAGGCTTTGAAGGCAGCGGCGCAGTTACTCGTCGTACGAGGCTGTAATTAAACTTTTTTTTTCCTGGGTGGTGTTTGTGTTTTCAACCTCAAAATGGTGTGAGACCCTTTAAATTAGAGGCAAACCTCAAGGTGCCAAATTACTGTCCAGCACAGTTACAAACACATGATTAGGACAAAAAAAAAACCTAAAGGTCAAAGCAGCAAATCTGACAAACTTGTAGTGTTTTATTGTTACTACTCTTTGTACGTTGGTTCAAAAATTAAGTTTTATTGTTTCAACAAATAATAAACATTAGAATTATTCACTGCAGGGCTGTTGCATTAGACTGTATTAGCTTTAGTGAAAATTACCTGATAAACTGGCAACTGAGTGCAATTACTCAATTACATTTGACGAAAACAGCTGAAAGGTGAGCAGGTTGCCTTCTAAAGAGACAAGTGGCTCAACATTAGTGACTTTCAGCAATAAATAGATCATCTTATTGTTCAGTCAAACCCAAAATTTTAAGTCCAAATGCAAAACGTCATTGTTGTTAGAGTCAGACTTTGTACCTCTAATGCTTCCTCAAAAATACAGCTTTTTAAATGAACATCATGGGGGAATAATTCCTTCCATTCATATTTCAGCTGCGTTAAAACCACATCAACCTTCTCAAGGTCGTGTGTGACATGTATGTACGTTTCACCACACACAGCTGAACGTGTGCTGATGTGACACATGCAGAGTTCGACCTGGCTATGCTAATGTACTGGCATGAATTTTGACAGAGCCTAGCAAAAAAAAAAAAGAAATCGATCCCACTCCTCCTCGTCTCATCGCCGCTAATGCTCTTGATGTTGTCCAGGCCATCATGTTTCGCATCCATTTCGCTCGTGCTGTTAATGCTGGTCTGAGTGCTCCACAGCGTTACAGCACCCAACTTCTGCTTTGGTTGTTTGTCTGCTGACGAAAAAAAAATAAAACATTAGTCTTCTGAAGTGAACTTGTTAGCCCTTTAGCCTCTATCGCTTTATTTCCTCGGGGCAAATGGAGAAACTGAATGAGATAATTGCACTTGAATCAAAAGTAGTCCCTTTTTTAAAGAGCGTTAATGGTCTGAAACAAGTGAAACCACACAGGAATCTCTGATGCCAAAACTCTCTCATCCGAGACTAAATAACAGATTTAACCACGATGCTCTCATTCTTTATTTCATTCCTAAAGGGCAAAGCTCACCGAGACAAGCAGCTGGTCTACCTGAAGGATCACCTAGACAAATACTACCACAGCCGCGACAGGAAGTGGATAGTGCTGTTCCCAGAGGGCGGCTTCCTGCGCAAGCGGCGGGAAACCAGCCAGTTGTTTGCCAAGAAGAACTCGCTCCCCCACCTGACCCACGTCACGCTGCCACGTCTCGGGGCCACCCACGTCATCCTGAAAACCCTGTCGGCCCAGCAGGAGAACGGCAGCGTGGGCAGCGAGGCCGGGGTCCCTAACCAGACTGGTAACTAACACACACAAACACACACTTACATAAGTTTTTCTATGGTACAGGAAGGATTTGTGTGATATGTTTGGATACGTAAAGGTTGTTCTTATTATGACGGGGTTGTATAGGCAGTGAATTTTAAGGGGGGGGGGCTTTTGTACTTTGATTAGAGAGTGGGAGGTAAGATGCAAGCAGTAAGTGAGGAAAGACAGACGGGGTCACGCAATAAATGTTCACTTTTAAATAAATAAATCTGGAACAGGCTGATTTCTCTCTGATTGACAGCCGTAAGTTTGAAATGTTAAATGGATTTTTTATTCTAATCTATTCTGCCGTTTGATTAACTGAACTCAGCTGGACTTGGGTTTGAATTTTGGAGGTGTTCTTTGAAGTTTTCTGGGTTTTTGAGGAAGTCTGAAGTTATATTTTCATTTTTTTTGGTCCTTTTTCTACTTTGCAAACTGGCCTGCTCCCTCTGTGTACTGTAGTTCTTGATCAGATGTGGTCTTTGTGTTGGCCAGAGGGCCGGGAGTGGAGTCGGTTCAAACATGAAGCGTTAAATCGCCCTCTGGGAGCTCTGTTGAAAACGAAAGGTGACTGGTGGTAGAGATTGCCAGGAGAGGAAAGGGGTGACATGCACAGAGGTGCCAGAAATTACATCAAGGTCCCTGAAACCCCAGTGGTTATTTGCAGGAGAGTAATTTTTTCTGTCTAGAGACCAGCCCTAAATACAGCCAGTGAGCAGGAAGATAACTCTGCAATTAAAAACCTTCAAGAAGCTTGAAAAAACAATTTCAGGATATTTTACAAAAGAGAAAGCAAACATCAATAAAGCCTGGGAACCGAGCAGCGTGCATCTGTAGATGGATGAAGTAATTATATCGTCATCATTGTTTGTAGTAAAGGCACTTTTTTTCACCACAAATACATCCCTTACTGTTTCACTCACATCCTCTGTCGTTAATTTAGCTGCAAAATCTTTCTTTTCCTCTCTGTTTCTCTTCCTAAAACTTCAATAAAAGCTCTACAGCTGAGTTGAAATGTTCTTCATGCTGTCATGACCAGGAGCTTATTTGTTTTAAGAGGGAAGCTAAAACCCCATGAAATCAGGATGATGGAGTAATGTAAAAATATGTTTTTTTAGTATGCAAAATCATTAAAACAGCCATAAACTCAGATGCAGTGAGCCTCCGATGCAGACTGCACACTCTCTTTGTCCTGCACTCTCTCCAGGCTTTGGTACAAAATCCATTTAAGGGGGTGTGCTGTGTTAATAGTAATTTGGAGAGACTTTTGGGCCGGCATTATCGAGAATGTGGCTGAGGGAATTCAGCCTTTCCACGAGTTTGCTAACACAGCTCTGTGTCCTACAGCCTCAGCACTAACAGGGAGACTCGGTCAGTGTTTCCGTCTGCAGGACAGACTGTCAAACCGGAGAAGTGTTTCTTAATCAGCAGTCATAAAATTTAGTTAAAGGCGAGCACAGCCTCCTGTATGTGCTGAATGATGTGATGTTTTTACTCTGATTTTCTGCTAATTTAGCACAAAGTCTCTAAACATATCATCAGTTTTATCATTAATAGTAGAGGTTTATTTTAAAAAGCTTGGCCAGAGAGGGATTTTTAAACATTTAAAGCTTTAAAGGACACGTCTGTCCCTTTTGTATTTGGTTGCGCGGTATATTTTCTGCCTGCATTTGTATATTACAGCTCCAGTTCACGTCCCAGTTCTCTCCTTATCACCTCGTGTCCTCTCCTCTGTTCAAGAGCTCAGGAGGAGGGGAGGCTGGTTGCTGCAGCAGGGCTTGTCCTTCCACTTGAATCTTGCTAATGGCATTAAAACCTAGGGGCAAGCAAACACACACACACACACACACACAGAGGAGTGTTATGCCCCTCGCTGTCCTGTCCTGCGTGCGTGCCTGCATGCGTATGTGCGTCCCCGGCTGATCAAAGGCATAACTCTGTCTCCCTCTGACCCTCCCTGATGTTCTGCAGAGGTGCCCCGAGCTTGCTGACTCACTCATGGGCCACTCGGAGAAAATAGGATTTGATGTAAATGTGTGTGCTGCCGTGTATCAGCCACGCAATGTCAACCAGGGCTAAAACACACTGCCGAGCGCAAGATACAAAAGCACACGGGTCACCAGTCGCCCGTGTAGTTTACAGCCTGCAGATAAGGCTCTGTGTGTGGCTAACACTGATAAGATTTATGTGTTATAAAACAGTATTTACAGTCGCCAGGTAGGCAAAGTTCACCGCTGCGAAACATTTTTTTGCTGGGAACAGAGCTCCAACCAACCAATCACAGGTGGTTTTCACCCACGTTTCGGTCAGCGGGAGGGACAGGTGTGGGTTTCAGGTGTTGTAATTGCCGTGCAGTGTGGCCTGATAGGGAGCCAGATACCTGCCAGCGCGGTTCCTTCCGCAAACCGTTTACAGAGGAACTGAGCCTCTCTGATGTCACTTTATATTAGCGCGGCTGCTGTTATTACAGTATTGTTTGTCACAGCGCGCAGAGTTGGAGTGATACTTTGGCTCAAGGCCGCGGTCTTTGGCCGGCCACTCACGAGAGACGATGGCTGACTTTCAGCACATTTGGACAGAGATCTGGATCCAATTACCCACACAGGGACAGCTGTGGTGTTCACAAGCCGCATCAATACCAAGGATGCCTATCAAGTCGCTGTAACCACTGCCTCGACTGTTTTTCTGCCCTTTTTCTTTGCTTAATCTGGTGTTTTCCTGAAACTAATACAATGCTAAGTAAACAGAAGTGTTCCTGAAGATCTTGTTTTATTCCCAGCCTTCTGCCCTCACCTTCAGTCTGAACACACAGACATGCTGACAGCCGCAACACTGCTATTAAAGGTTAAAGAGAACAATTCTTAGAAAGTTAATAAGTCTGTTATTTAGTAAGAACCAGTTTCCTTGTTGCCGTGCTGTCACATCAGTTTCGCTGTCCTTTAAGCCAGACAGAAACAAAGCATAACCTCTAAAAAAATCAATGTAAGTACAGTAATTTATTCAGTAAATATGTACAAAGTGTCTACAATAATGAAAAATGTATAAATGAATATTGTAAAAGCAGCACATCAGCCTCACACAACAGGTTTACTAGCTTGGTTAGCTTACAGTAAACATTGATTAACAAATGGCAAATTAACAATAAAGAACCACATGCTTTTATATTGTTGCACAATTTTTGTACCAAACAAAAAAATCAGAAAATGAGGTAAAATAACAAAAATACTTTTACTTTTTTATTTTGGCACACCGGCTTTGACTAATATCAGTGATTGAAACCACATATTGGGCATGCAAGTACTTTCCTTTGACTCCAATGATTTGAATTCGTTTTTAAATTGAGGAAGTTGAATTAAATAACATCCTCTAACACTTTGATGCAAAAAATTCCAGTTCTGCTTAAAGCGATCTCGCTCAGAACGTATGTAAAAGGTTAAAAACTCTGTATTTGTTCATCATAACTGTCTGTTCTCCTCTAACCTGGTCGTGTCTTTTTCACACTCCACATTGTTCTGTATATTTAAGCTCGTAAAAGTGCAGAAATTATGACTTGTTTGCATAAATCTCTGGTTTTACTGCCGTTGACGCTGACAGAGTGTAATGTGTAAAGAGGCTGATTAGTTTTAAAAAATTTATCTTCGCCGTGTCACACAGCCGAGGCGTGTTTGCTTCACATAAAGACGCCAGTGTTCGCAGAGCAGAGAGGAAGTTACAGTGCACGTTAACAGCAGCCTGAGCTGTGACTCTCAAACAGTCCAATATGCTGCAACACCTCAGCCTCATTTTAGTTGTGTGTGTGTGCTCGTGTCTTCTCCTTTATATTAAACACGTCTGTTCGGTTTTAAAGAACGTGCCAACGTTGAGTTAACGCACGTCTGCTGTCATAATCAGGTCGGAAACGTGTCGTAGGTTTTATATCTGCAGGTCTGGACTTGTTTTGAGTACAGATATACATGTAGCAATCCTTGAAAGTGAGGAAACTTGACTTACAACAATGCTCTGGTGGTGAAACAACACTTGTGTGTTTCTCAAGATCCACCACTCGCTGTAGTGACACATACTGTAGGTGGAGGAGTGTCTCCACCTCCTTACTGTCAGGAGCGAAAGCATAATTCACACACCTAAGCGATGTTTGAGGCAACCTGAGGCCTGCAGGTTTCATAAACAAAATGTTTGAAATAATGAGGGCACGGCATCTTTAACATTCACCTCCTTTCGTTTCTTAAATTTTGATCTTGTTTTCCGTTGCGTGCAGGTGAGCGCAGAGCTGAACCCGCATAATATCCATGCAGATAAATACTGGCACTCATGCATCCTCACAGCTGACAAATTTTCATCAAGTGTTTAGCATTCCCTCCTTCATCCGTCATCCTACGCCTTCCTGTCTAACTACTTTCTTCACCCTTCTTTCACTTCTTCACCACCTGTCTTTCCTTTCTGTCCTCTGTCCGTTCCTGCCATAAATGGAAGGTGAGATATCAAAGGCTTTTCATTTGGTTAAGTAACATAATATTGAGGTGAAAAATATATCTCTTTCTGTGACTCATAAACACGGCATGCCAGCCAAATTCTGACAAGTAAGGACTTCAGCTGGTAGGACTGTGTTTTCCACCGTCCACTCTGGCAAGTTACCAGCCTTTATTTGGCTGCGTGACTATCATATAAACATCTCCAGGAACATCTAGTGGTTTGAGATGCTGGAGAGTTCTTCATCTGAACAACCAGGGGTTCAGCCCCTGTGCGACGGCATGCATCTGATATATGAAAGTGTCACTGAATCCCCGTCAGCTGTGGGGATGTTGTCCTTGACTTCAGAGCCTCGATGGTTGTTGGAGAATGAGAAGGTTTTCACTGTGTGGATTATTTATGTATGTAATATCTGAAATACAATAAGTTGAGCGTGTTATAGCCTGAATCCCTGCCCTTTTATATGCGTCCTAACTCAGTTTCTGCATTTGTGTTTCTCCACGACAGGTAATAAACGTAAAGGCCTTCAGTGGGTAATAGATGTGACTATAGCTTACCCTAAAGCGAGACCCATGGACATCCAGACCTGGATCTTCGGCTACAGGCCTCCCACAGTCACACATGTACACTACAGGTAAGAGCAGAAATGTCGCTAATGACATTCACCTCTCACATTTCCATCCAAGCTTTGTTCTAACCCAGTTTTCACAACTGCAATTTGTCATTCACATGAGAGGGAAACACCATGCAAAGTAATCAGGCAGCCAGCATGCAAAGACACGGCATAAGATTAACATAACGTTTGTCATTTTGTATGTTAAAATATTTTAAATTAGCATCAATACTTCAGGTTATTGTTGCTAGTAAACTAAGATTTTAAAATAGGACAACCTCTAGTATCTGCATTCACGTCAAACCAGAGAAAAATATGTATTTCCTATGTAAGAGGAGCATATATTACCAGAGAGTCCCATCACAGGTTTATAATAGAGTTACGAGTCACTTAGCTTTGGTACACAGAGACTTTGAGACTCCGTTCTGTTCATATGACTCATGAGAAGGGAGACCTTGAGGATTGTTGACCTGCTGATAACACAAGTTCACTGTAGAAACTTGACTTAAATACCCTTTTCAAGAGTTAAAAGGTGTGTTCAAGTGTGACATTAGAATTCCTGCGGCAGTACAACTATCTTTAACAAGCTACACGTTTGTTTGCTTTTCCTCTGTGTTGGTTGTCAGCTGAGGTGCTTAGGTTGAAAATCAGATGATCTGTTCATTTAAAAAATCAAGGAAAGAAGAGAGTATACACTTGCTAACTCTGGGTTTTGGCAGGACAGTGCAATGACATTTTTAAGTGTTTACTAAGACTCTATCGCTGCTACGATACCTGAAAATGCAGATGTTTTAGAGCTAAAATGATGATTTGCTTTATTAATCTACAGACTTTTTTGGATCAGTTGTTATATGTAGAATTATAAACCAGAGTTTTTGCATATTTGACAAGCCAGCTCTGTTGTGAATATTTATTAAAACTTGAATATTATAGATTGTTGTGTGAATGTGTTGGTGACAAAACACAAAGAACTTTTTGATAACGATATCACAGTTTAACCTTAGTGGGTTTCAAATTGCGCGTTGACTTGTGACGACAAAGAAAAATATGATCACTTTTATGCAAAGCACGTGCTTTTGCAGCCCGAAATAGTCCTGCCAACAGTGCCCCTCAGGCTCTTCTTTGATTTTAGTCCATCCACTTGAGGAGATGATGAAGGTGGGCTAGGAGTCCGTAAATGAAGCCCTCTGCGCAGCTTCTTGACAGCCAACATCAGGCTCAAGGCTCAAGCAGCAGTAGACGTCATCCTGACCCTTAATGCTTTCTTTCGCTCTTGTGCAACCTCCTGACTCAACCCACGTGTGTGTGCTCACCTCTGGGAACAGGTTGGGATTGGGCGAGGCAAAAAGGTGATTTATGAACCCCTGGCTTGCCGGCTCGTCTCTGGAGCCTCCTCTGCCCACTCGGTCTAAAGCTAAGGACTCATTAAGTCTGTAATTAGACGAGCTGAGGACTCACAAGTCCCACCCCTCCTCTGGGACTCTCTAATCAGCCATTGACACAATCAGCTTCCCTCGCTTGGTCAGCAGCTCTGCAGCCTGGGGACGAACAGGGAGGCGCCCAACCAGGCCAAAGACGCAGCTGTTCCCCTTACGAGCGTGCGCGCTCAGTTCCAGCCGTGTGGATGACACTGATCATACAGAAGTTAGACTCACGCTGGTACAAGTGCAGAGTCAACAAGAGGATTAATCTGCCTGCTGATCAAGGGAACACTGTGGGGGAGTGAGCAATGCACTTTTGGTGATGCAGACAGGAGAGGCGGCGAGACATGCGTGCCACAGGACGTGACAGTGTTTCTGCTGCGTCAGTTCAGGATCATTTCTACAGTGAATTCAGCTTTATTTTTTTTGTGTACCTCCACACCAGCATCAGCTGCGGCCGGAGGAGATTTTTTTCAAATTAAGCATAAATGTCCACTTAGACTTTGAAATGAGCTGAGTAGAATTTGGTGGTCAAAGGCTCAAGGTCATTGTTACCTTATGAAACATGTTTTTGTCCTTATCTCAGCAAGTCATACGCTTATTATGACAAAATTTCATGCAATTATCTAATAGCAATGAATGATAAAGTGATGGCATTTTACATCCAAACTCTGCCATGGAAATTGATCGGCAAAGGACATACAACAGTGATACAATTCCAGTTTTTACACGTCTCCCAACAATAAAATAAATACAATTGAATGTTAATTGAGTGTTTAGAGCTGAAATTCTCATACAAAAAACTGAGGTTCAGGCATCATCAGAGCATTATAAACTGTAAAAGAGGCACATAAGTGTCAGAAATCCTCACATATAACAAAAACTTCACACATCCAACTAAACATTTCCTACATTTTCTTTCATGTCATCGCCAACAGCGACATAAGAATAATAACATAAAACAAATCTATTATGAAATTTATTATAAGATGTCGTCTTTTGAGAGTTAAAATGAATCTTCTATTTGTTTAAGCGGACTCTTCATTGGCTTTATCTGGAAGTTTGTCTTCCAATGCCACAATACTTGGCAAACTTCAGACTGGGTCGGTCAAGGATTTTGAGCTCTCTGGGGAAGTTGGTGAATTTTACAAATGGGTCATATACCACCCATGTGCAAATTGAACCAAGAAATCTTGATGAGGACCCAGTTTGGGGTCAAAACGTACTTTTCCTAATTTGATAAAGTAGAAAAATTTAAACTGAGCTTTTAATAGTGATGCCTTGGGAGACACAAATCACATTAAAATCAGCCTGATTGAGACAGAAAATTAAATTTTGCATCACAAAGGTTATGGAAACAACTGTTTCTCTTGAGATGCTCAGAACGGCAGCCAGAATTTAAGTTAGAAGTCAGCAGATCATAAAAAGAAAAACTTTCAGTGTTTTACTAAAAAAAATAGTGAAATTCCTGTCTGTCTTCTCTGCCTGTCTGTCTCACCTTATGTTATACTGTCCTGATTGACAGTGTTATTAGAAAGCATGCAGAAAAGAGAATCTCTGATTTTTCACAGTGTTTGTGGATCGTGACCCAGTGCAAAGCGTCAGCTGTCAACACTTGTTGTTGATTTAGCTTGTTGAAGCTGCAGACCACAGGTTTTCTGTGTGAGAGGCTCCTGACTCGCTGTGTAGCTTTTAAAAAATCTGTGATTTTACCCTTTTAGTGAGGCATCATTTAATTTTTTGCATCTGCAGAAAAAGACTAAAAACCCATTAAACTAGATTCACATGACAGTGGTTAGCTAGTTTTTTTATTTTGTTTGTCCCTCTTAGAAGTTTGGTCTTTTAATTTGATTTCTGGATTATAAAAACAAGCTAGTTATTTCCTCCCTTTACAGGCTCTTAACACTGATGCACTGTGGCTGACAGCTAGAAATCAGCTGACTCTTTGCAGTGCATTAAAATCCAACAGTCGAGCAGAATACATGAAGCGTTTGATCATTTCTTTGCGGTCACGTTGGTGGGCCGGGGGTCTTAAATCCAACCGCTTCAGCATGACTGCCTTCTGTGTAATCTGACCTTGATGACGGACCACCTTTGTCTTCCAGTTATCTTTTCACAGAGCTGTATAGATTACGTCCACGCCTGAGCCTCAGCTTCAAAACAGGCAGCTGAGAATTGAGTAATATTCTAGATGAATCCACGCAGAGCGTTCTGCACTTTTTTTTTTTTTAATCCCTCCACCTCCCCCCTTTTTTTTTCCTCTCGCTGCCTCTAGTCCTCACCCCTCAGCCTCACCCTCCCTCGCTGTGTCTCCTGCCCTCTCCCAACATAATCTCGGTCTTCCAGATTGCAGCCTCATAAGCCCTCTGTGAATGGCAGATGGGAAAGCTAGGTGGGCGTACAGAGGCCGACTGAGGGCAGTAGTGGGTGTTAAATACATTGAAATCCCTTTCTTTTTTTAAAAAAAAATGCACCTTCTCCTCTCCTCTGTTTTCCCTTTTTTTTGTCCTTTTTTGCTGTTGTGTGCGTTTCCTTAAAGCTGCTGTTTGAAAGTATCCGAGAGGTGACGTGATTAATGGAGTCTGAGTCTGCCTGGTCATCACATGGATGCTTCGAGCTGCACACACCTGGCTTTTTCTCCAGGAGACGAGGCACTCGAAACAGAAACTGTCGAGTGCGCAGCGAGATCGCTTTCTAAAGGCGTCTGAGGAAGATTTTCTTTTTTCTCTAAGCACTTTGTAAAAAAAAAAAAAAGGCTGCAGAGTCTGTAGTAACCAGATGTAAATCAGACTCAGCTCTCTCCTCTTTTTATTAAGGTTCATTCGGCATCACGAACAGGATCAATATCTCTTACAGTCGTGTTTTACCTGTGAGCGTAACGACTGTCTTAGTGATTAGAGATTGTGTCTTGGGATAATGAATGAGTAGAGGGATTTTTTTTTCTTCTTTCAATTTTTTTTAAAGCTCGCTGTCTTCAGAAGACATTTGTCACCATAGTAACCCATTACAGGAGTCAACCCCCACCCATGTGCTTGTTCGAGAATTTCCTCCTCGAGTGGAGTCAGAGTTTCAAATCAGTGGTGAAAGATGGGAAACCTGCAGGTCTTAAAAAATCATCTTACTTAAACACAAACCTTTGATAGAAGGTATTAAAATTTTTATTTACAAACTGGAAATGTTATAAATCTGTAGAGAAGGGTGTTTTAATTGTTTGTTATAGATGCAGGAGGCTATTTAATCGTTTTTGTGGAGTTTCAGTGAGCTCCATCAGACCAGAAACAACCCGTCTCTGCTGCTCGATCCTCTAACTAGAAACTTGTTGTTTCTTATCAAATCAAAAAAAATGCTCTGTTGCTTATTCCATTTATTTATTTTCTGCCACTTTTTATCCTTGTGAATTATGGCTGTTTACTGCTTGGCAGCACGGACAGATACGTCATGATGCCATGTTAACCAAGACTTGTGATAAATCATAATTCAAGGCTATCAAGCCCATAACTCACAGTCTCTCCCTGCGTGTTGCAATAGATGTGAGAATGTGACCTTAACTTCCCTTGGTAAGTGTAACCTTACCTATCAGGAGGGGTGTTTGTGTGAATAACTCACCACCAACCAGGCCACCGTCTGATTTCCTCTCACCCAACAGTTTGCTGTGGTTGATGAAACAAAATTTCATTGTTTCAGTGTCAGGAGTTTCTTTTAATTCAGCTTTCTGTCCAGCTTTGACTCAAACCCAGAAATGCATTGTTTTTCCCTCTATAATGTCATAAAGATGGATTGTAAAGTAACATAAAATTGAAATACTAGTGCAAACACCTTAAAACTTAACATTGGCATTGCACTGAATACGAAGCAGGACTAAAAAGTGCCAGGAGTATTTGTAGACTTGTATTCAAAATGGTGGCATATCTGCTCTTGTTTACAGTTTGTGTTTGTGCTTATTTAAGGTTAAACAGACCTCAAACATGCTCATTCATTAAACAGCAGGGTTTAACGACATCCGTGTGACACAGACCACAGAGTCCATATCCGCATGTTACGCTGGCTTTATGGCCTCTTGCCGCTGACCTCTGAACTGATAAGAGGTCGGCGCTCCGATTCCAGGCTGTTATTAACCTCCTCGCCGCTCCGTGCTGATCCTCCTACGCCCTCCGTTTGCCTCCCGTGTCATCGAGTCACAACAGCTACACTGCATCGGTCGCCTGAGGTCTTAGTGACCAGGTGAAAGTGTGCAGTGTGCTGCTGCCACGCACACACACAGATCAAAGGTTCACTCAAGTTCAAATCCAGACGGGTCACTTTGACACCTGTAGTAAGGTTCAGTTTTTTCGCTGACTAAGAAGAGATGTAACGTGAATACAAAGTGGCAGTTTTGTTGACGGTGATTTTTTTTTATCATCAGTGCTACATGGACTCATTAGGAAGTCGACTTCTTGTCGCTGACAGCAGGTCTTTTAACAACTCACTGCCTCTTCTAATTTATATTTAGTTTATTCTGTGATTGCACTAAGAAAAAACTAATTATGCCCATTGTTTTTCAACACTGCAACTCTTCCTTGCAAATCATAAACAATGAAAAACAGACAGAAATGGGGTAGCAAAGATGAATTTTATACCCTGATACTACGATGTGTGCGATATTTGCTGTGTGGTTACAACTTTTTGCTCATTTTACTCACCATTTATCAGATAACTGCTCAAAACGCAGGGGTCAGGCTACAAGCTGTGAGCATGCATATGTCTGTTTTATCTCAGAAAATGCAGCTGGGTGACGTGTTGCCATGGTTGCAAATGCTCTTTTATAAATATAGGCCATACGGTGCACATACACATCGGGAGAGATTGATTTCTCAGCAGTTCATGTTTAGAGGATGGATTTAATAGTAGTTCAGCTTTTGAATTTAAAAAGTTCTTGGTCTCGTTGCTTTGTCCTCCTCAGAGTTCAATCAGCGGCTTTCAAATGAGCCTGAAAGAGCTAAATCAAGCAGGTAAACCTTGAAATACTGTTTTAGAAATGGCTCTTCATAAATGTGATAATATGAAGACATCATGGCTGCAGGCAAGCCAAAACAGTGAGCGAATTTTCCCAGCAGCATTTGTTTACTTGATGATATGCTGTGTCCACATCTGCTGATCATTACACACTTAAAATAAACACTGGGTTTTCCTCCTCAAACTTTATTTACACTACTAATTCAGGACTTTGATTTAAGCCACTTAGTTACCCTGTCATCACACGGGAGTTTAGTGAGCAGCTGATCACCTGCACATGTTTATATACTCAAAAAACCTGCTCACCTGCTTTCACAGTGTTGCCTGAGGCTGCTTTCAGCTGTCTGTAATTGTTGATCATTATTAAAATTCTCTGATCAGCACACAAAATACTCAGTAATAACATGACAGCTCTTGCAAAAAAGGATGTTATAATTTGCACTGCTTTGTTAGTTAATTCATCAAAAGTGTGTACAGCAGCAATCACAGAAGCAATTATACCTTGAATTTTGTTTGTGCGCTTGAATGTCAGATAAGAGAAAGTATTAGTTGGTCACTTCTGCTGTGTCTCAAGGTTTCAGCTAACACCTAAGCCATTTGTAGCATGCTCAAATCTTTTTCTAAGTAGTCTTTATGAGTTTTTTTGAACAGAATTAAGTCTTCAGATTAGCTTTTTGGCAGCTATCTCAACTTTTCCATCCTTTGGCCGAGCCCCTTTTTCACATCTGCTGAAGATTCTTCCGTATCCATTGTTCTGCGCCAAGCCCTTTCCTGGAAAATGGACAGCCTTTAGCCACAGAGGAAGCAAATTAAAGACTAAATGGAGCAATTAAAGAGCAGACTCCTAGCATCCTTCAACCACTTTCTGATTGCAGATAAGCGCTTAGCGACCTGCAGAGCGAGAGCACCGAGGAGTCGTGCGGAGTGTGTGGTTTAAAATTATACGAGGAAATTTACTCCATTATCAATAAAGTGTAGCGCAAACTTATGTATTCTTTCTCGTACTTAACTTATTCTTTGTTTAATCTTTCGCTTAAGCAGGTAAAACTGACCCCCGATCCACAGAGGGATTGAGAGAAAGAACTCAAAGGCGGTAGTTTGGGATTTGGAGCTTCATTGCACATAGATTAGGACCCTTATCTTAACTAGAAAGAGACAGGGAGCAGGACAGGAGACTTTTTTCTTTTTTTTCGGTCCCAAAGCTACACAGGCAGCTTATCTCAATATTCACCTTTTGCAACATTATGCCCAGGAGCAAGTCTCCCAGGGGCGACTCTTTATTTCTTAAGATTTTGCTGCTGAAGAGATTTAGGGCCGTATAGAGTCCCCAAACAATGACTGGCTCCTCTCCAAAGAGGCTTGTTGAGTGGACAGACTCTTTGAGCAACAGTCCTGATTTTAATTAGCTCCCTTAGCCTTTGTGAGAAGGGGGAAACAATATCTGAAGAAAAAAAGAGCTTTGCTGAAGCTAAATTGTTCAAACAAGGCTGTAAATTTGAAAGATAGCTTCTGATTTAAGCTGTTTGTAACCCTGATGTGCCTTTCTTCTGATGAAAATAAAAAAACACATGACCAACTGTTGTGGGAGCTGCGTTTGGATTTAATGTTTGTCATCTGTTCGACAAACTCAGGAAACAATCACACAGAAAGTAACCAACTGTTACCGCAAGAACGTACATCATTTGTTCTGAGGTCAAAACATGATAAAAGTGCAATTTTAAGGGTTATTGACGGGAGAAACTGCAGCTCTCTCACAGCTGTCTGTCTGTGAACCAGGGTGTCGGGTTAACAAGAGGGCCAGTGCCAAGTAGGTTAGGGTGGAAATGAGAGTGAGGCTGTGGCCCGACGCCAGCACATCACCACCAGATCCTCACACAGCCATCACTGCTGCTGCTGCTGCTGCTGCTGCTGCATGCCGCTGCATCTCCCAGCACAGCAGACACAAACACCACCATACTCTGTTTCTGTTCACTCAGCACAATATTGACACTGTAGTGCAATGTTTCCATTTTTTACGCCACTGCAAACAAAACCACGGCGGAGTCGCTGTTAGCGACCTCGCAGTTGGCATTCGTTGAAACTGTCCAGCCTGCGAGTCAGATGGTGCACCGACTGAAGTCTGTTTTTCTATGAGCCGAAACGAGGCTGCAGATCTTTGCTGCAGCTCGAACTCTTTTATTTAGTGCAAAAAAACAAGACGATTGCAACTAATGAGGTGGTTTAGCATCGAACTGAACGGATCCTGTTTTGTTTTTCTTGTTACTTTTACACACTTGCACACTTTTTTTCCCACTTTTTCAACCTTTGCAACTGCGATGCAAATGTAGCGTAATAAATTCTGAATCGTTTTACATCTGCTTTGTGTAAATATCGGAGCATCTGTCCTCGTGCCCTACATCAGCTGGAACACACTTGTAAAGGAATTATCTTTATGAATGACAAGTAACACAGCAGTGACTTTATTCAGTGGCATTTAAAGCCTCACTGCGCCTATAGAGCTCTGAAGAAAAGCATGACAGCCTTTTATTCATTGATACCTGGCGAGAGAAATGTATGAAATCACCTGTGAAGTGGAAATAAAGTCATATTTAAAAAATAAAAACTATATTCAGACGTAATGCTTAAGTTCAGTTTGTTAGTTACAGAAAACCTGAAATTTGGAATTATCTAAAATCAACTTCTCTGCTTAAAGTTTGGATTTATTAAAAAAAGCTACATGATAATTAAGAAAATCAATTGTTGAAGTAAAATTAAATCAAGCTGAATCTATCAGTCAATTTGTCAGAAAATATAAGGAAACTGTTCTTCTTCTTCCAGCTTCTCAGATGAGATAATTTTGTTGATGTTTAGCCAAATCTTTCATCTGAATTCATCCATACAATCGGAGGAAGACAGTAGCAGCTCAAACGTAGAGTCAGGAGTTTTTTTTAGGACAGGAAATGACCTCAATGTTGACTTCAATCCTACGTGCTGGTCGATTTTGACTTTGATAAAAGACGCTCTTAAAGATATGGCAGCAAACATACTTCTCCAAACAAACCAGGCCGATAAGTCAGTCAGAAAGAAACTGTTTGCTAAAAAAAAACTTGTTTTTGTTTATTTGCTCTGAACCCGAATCAGCAGCTCCTCCTCCAACGTTCAGTCAACTCAGTTTTATTTACATCGCCCAATATTACAACTTACATTTTTCCCCATGGGGCTTTTTTAGCAGCTCGATGCCAAAAGATCCTGATTTCTGGATGAATATTTTAGCTGCAGGAAAGTGCTGTGGCTGCCATCTGCTACCAAAGGCCTCTAAATGCTCAAACCATCCGATAAGTGGCCCGAACCGGCTCCTATTCTCTTCCGCCAGGATTTCAGAGCTATCGGTTTACATTTTCGAGTGCAGAGGGCTTTTGGCAGGCGTCGTGTCCCGCTGCAGGTGTGAAATGCTCTCCACGCTCGCACGTGCTCCTTTTAATAATGCATTTATTATTTGTTTACTTATATTTAATAGCAACACTATGGCTGTCGATCACTGCTGTGAAAAAAAGCTCTATTATTCGGTCTAAAAATAGACTTTTAATGGAAGCTACTTGTGCAGCCAAAACCAAAAAATTACCATCTATCACCACAACTACAAAGGAGTTACAGGAAAACACAGCTTTTATTGTTCTTGTGGTGACTTTCTTGATTTAATTGCCACTTTCTGTCCATTTATTATCACATCAGACTTACTATTAAGGGTTTCTGATGTATCTATTATCCTCAGACTCTTCCTGGGCTCATTTTTTCCTCTCTTAGTGCTTTGAGAGTCCATCACTTTTGTGTAAAATCCATACCTGGCATCCACAGACACGGTGGAAGAAACCCAATCACTCTATCAGGTGGCTCAAGCAGCTTTAGCTCCAGTTTAGGGCAAATCAGGTGGCCCGGTGTTGCTGCTGGTGAAACACTGTGAAATCCTTCAAAATTCAGCCTCATAAGAACATGAAACTGGATTTTTAGTCATTTTTTACCTCAAGTTTTGCAGGAGTTTCATGCTGTTAGGGATGTTAAAGTTGCTCTTCTTAAACTGGACCTTGTTGAGGCTCGTCACAGAAAAACACCTACACAGTCTGCAGACGGATAATGAGTGAAGGGCTCTGCTCTGTATGCACTTAAAAAAACACACGATCCAAACGGAAATCTGTGTTGAATCATCAGCTCTGGTCCCTCTGATATGTGGAACAAGCAGGAGAAGCTTCTTCCTGTGTTGGACATGGAGACCGACTCTGTTCACCACATGTTTACTGTCCTGAGTGACCATCTGCACTGACGTCCTCCACGACTAAAGCCTTTTACTGCAGTGACACTCAGGATTTGAGCTCAAAGAGAATAAAAACGCTTACTAGACGCTTCCAGCTTTTTTAAAAGTACAATAATGATTATCAAAGGGTTTTACCTTTTCAAAAATTGTATATTTTTAAAACATTTTAGCATTTTTTGGATTATGTGAATTCCTTCAGCTAAATGAGGACTTCAAGTAACAGAGAGTAATTATTTTCATTATCAATCAATTTTCTGATTGTTTTTAGCAATAAAAAATCATTGTCATGTTAATGAAATGTGAGAAAATGCATCATAGAGTCTTTAAATTCCTTGATTTATTTAACAATCTGTCCAAAACTCCAAGATACTCTTTTATTTTTAAGTTTAAGACAAAAACAGTCGACCTTTTTTGTTTAAAGAGCTAAAATCAAATATTGTTTGATATTGAGGCTTTTGAAATATTAAACGATTAGCAAATTGAGTAGCTGATTAAGTTTAAACTTCGAGTTCTTTCAGCTCAATTTTAGACCACTAATAATCGATTTAAGCAACAAAAACAAAAAAAAAAAGCCTCAGTTAAAATAACAAACTGGCACAGTCGTGACAAACACTCCTGCGGGACTCGGCACATTATTTTCTGCTCAAATAAAATCGTCGCTTTAATTTCGGGGGATCATGTGAATTCCGGCTCGTGTAGCTGCAGTCATATGTTCATATCTGCAACAGTGTGAGAGCAGGAGACATCATCCTGGCAGGAGTGCTCCCTGCCTTTGCTTTGATTGCTTTTAAATATGTATTGATCGCTGAAGCAATCGATACCGTATGACTTATTGCCCGGCTCTTACAGGAGGTTTTCCTCGTACAGTGGACATTATCTGGCTGGAAATATTGAGCAAATGTTGAGTGCAGAGGAAATGTTTGTCTGAGTGAGGAGACTGTAACCTCTATTTGAAGGTGACCAGGAGCTGGCTGTGTGGGAGTGCAGCTGACTAGGGACCCCTTCTGGCTAGAAACAAGATTTCATCAGCACTCTTTTTTTTATTGGCCTGTAAAAGTGACCTTTTTTTTTTTTCAAAAGGTACCCACTGTTCTCACAAGGTCGGCCATCGCTCTGCTCGATTTGTTTTCTTAAAGGAGCATTTATCATTTATTTTTGTCGAAAATGAATGTCTTATTGAGCTAAAAAAGGTTCATTTGAGGAGTAAATAGTTAGTGGAGGTCGACTTCATGATACCTGTATGTTCAGGTTAGAAGTATTTTCCAACCTTGGTGTTAAATAATGAGTTTATCATGAGAAAATACTTAGCAAGTATCTTGATAATCAATAAATTAATAATTTTGTAGGTAAAACTAGCAGGAAATGTCTGGTTTCAGTTTGTTAAATGTCAGGATTTTTTGGTTTTTTATTCTGTAAATGCATTAAAAGTGGCTCGCAGACTTGAATGAACTTGCAGCACATCTGTCAGCATGTCGTTCAGTCACCAAAGGCTTTTAAAAGGTCATGTGACTGCAGTCATGTTACTATGGACAGCAAACAAAAACATCATCATCATCCCACTTTTCCCACATCACAGTTGTTGTGTTGCCGACAGAAAATAAAATATAAATAATATTACAACAATCTTTGACAATATTTTTAAAGTAAATAGAAATTTTCATTTAAACTCATCAACAGATAAATATACTCGTTGTCTCTCTTTATTACTTGGCAGATTCTTGGTTCCTTATTTCTAATTTTCACTCATTTTTTGATGTTTAAGCAAAATAAAACAGTGTTTTAAAGTTATTGGTGGCTCTTGGTACATGTGATGGCCACCTCGACCGTCTTTAGGCTCAATAACCGATTAATCAGCCGATTAATGAGCTTAAATGCGACGCTGAACCCTCAGGGACGCCACCGACGCCACACAGGTGAAAGTCTGTGAATGCAAAAAGCTGCACACCTCAAAGAGCTCTGCTTCTCTCTGCCTTTTTTTTAACTTCCCACACACTTCCAACCAGCCGTTTAGTGGGGCTACATGACTTGTCTGTTTCTGTCAGAGCTCCTCTCAGCACTCTGAATCTCTGATGAGCCTGCCAGCTAATGAAAAACCACCCCCCCACCACCACCACAAAAAAAAAAAAAACCAAGCCGAAGCCAGAGCAGCAAACACACAGACTCCTGTAATGGATTCCAGTCTGAAATAGACTGCGCCGCTCGGAGACTGAAGCTGACGCCCCGGGTTTGGACCGCCGCTTCCACGACGGATCAATGCAGACGGATTCTGCTGATTGAGACCTCAGTCATCCTCTCCTGTGTTTCATCTCTCTCTCTCTCTCTCTCTCTCTTCCTGCAGGATGTACCCAATAAAAGAGGTTCCTGTGGAGGCGGAGGCCCTGACTGACTGGCTGTATCAGAGGTTTGTGGAGAAAGAAGTGCTGCTGGCCCACTTCTACGACACAGGTCCGTCTGAAATCCCACATCTGAAACCTCGTCTGTTGTTGTTTGAGAGAAATCTGATCTGTAATAAAACTGCAGCTGTGATGCTTCATCATTTCTAGTTTTCAAAAGAGGATGATAACAACAAAAAAAGAAACATTAATATGAAATAATGTCCGAGCATCATCCCTCTCTGAGTGTGTCTGTTTCCCATGGCAACAGCTGACTGATATTTGAGGCCTGTTGTTGCTAGGAGACAAACTGTCAACTTCTGAATGTTGATATAAGACTTTTTTCTCTTTTTTTTTTTCATCCATTTTCAACGAGCTCGCAGCGAGAAAGCGAAGACGAGGAGTCTGAAACATTTGTCACGATGCAGCGTTTAACGTTTTTGAGATGCTGTTGAGTTTTTTACTTCAGTCAGACTCCAGGAAGCCAGTTAGCTCTGCTCTGATATCACTAGATTTTATGTTTTAATTCATATAATTGTAACACCTGCAGCCATGAGCTTCTTCAGGCTTCTGGAGGAAACCTTAAATTAGTTTCATTTTTAGTCTGACGTTGGATATTTTAACTCTGAGGACGCATCGCTCCGTCTGATGATCTCATCTTTCATCCCGTTACTCAGCTGTCACAGTGACGCTCTCCTTGTATGAAGCCTTTGTCATCTGTGGCCTTTTAAAAAGTGCTTTTAGAAAAGAAGTTTCCTGCATGTTCGGCCAAGAAATCATTGTCAATTCAGGAGGAAACTACATGCACAGAGCTGTTGCTTTATTCCTCCACTTCCATGTTGGACAAAACAGATTTCTGGTCACATGATGTTTAAGAAATCAGCTTAAAAGACAACTGTAACTCAATTACCTACAGGCATGTAAACAGCCATGTGCTAAGCGCTTTGTTCGTCTCCCAGCATGCTTCAGAGAGGTTCAAGCTTGTGTTTGTTGTCTCTGTAGATCCAGATATGATGACTGCTAATAACCTTATCTCGTGCATGAGACCTGTGACCTCAGTTGTCACATTAAAATAATAATATAATAAATCAAATTTAGGTTTCTTCCTTTTGGTTTGTCTGGTAGATTCTCATTCATCCAGGTCATGATTATCTTGAAGAGTCATTAAAACAAGGCAACTGGACTGAATTGAATTAATTCAACACAGTCCGGTTGCCTTGTTTTAATGACTTCCTTTTGGTTATTACAATTTTGGCCACATAAATTCGCAGGTCGAAGCAAACACCGAAGATAAATGTGCAAATTTCTGAGAAAAAAAATGTATTTTTAAACATGACAGCCATCTGTTTCACCCTGCTTCAGTAAATCCAAGAAGCATAAACTCATTTTTGTTTCTTTTTTTCTTTTTTAAACAGGTTCATTCCCTCTGGAAGAAGGACAGAAGGAGCCCGTCTCCCGGCAGATGACCCTCGACCCCGTGTGGCTGTGTGTTATCCAGACGTTCGCGTTCGCCTCCGGCTTCATGTGGTACAGCGTCCTCCAGTACCTCTACTGCTGTTTATTTTGAGCGCGCTGACGAGGCGGGAGTCTTTGACGGACCACTGGAAAAGCCTCAGGATCAGTCGATGTGTGGCCCCGGCGTCATACTTGCCCCCCCCTCCCCTCTTACGATGGATGAATGTACATTTACAACAGTGGAGAGACTTAACAGGAAACAAACAAACAAACAAACAAACATAGGAAAACAAACACACAGATTACAAAAACACTCATACGAGACGAAACTGGTCACAGGCATAGTTAACTTGCACACGAACCCTAACACCACACACTCGCTCCAACGGCCTAGCAGAATAATCTGTCGCACTCGTCACGACTCACATTTCGATGTTTACACGTCCTCATACACGTAGACGCTCACACGTACATAACTTTTTATTCAAAGTTAACGAAAAATGAGGCTCAGGATTCCTCCAGAAGATGCTCTGGACCGGACTCTCTCTTCCCCTCCGAGGCTTTAGCCGTCAGTAGTTTTACAGAGTATAAAGTGTGTGTGTGTGTGTGTGTGTGTGTGAACGTGTGCGTGTGAGAGTTGAAAAACGTGACTAGAAGCATAATGTCTGCCCGTGTTCCTCTTCCTGGCGCGAGTTGATGAAGCCCACTGGACCTGTTTCTCAGCCCGCTGACTCGCCGACTCGCCGGATCACGACATCCAGGAGAGCGAGCGGGCGTTCAGGCGAGCGAGCGGCTGTGTGAACGTTGAGGCGGCGCCGCCGGACGCTCCTCTGGCCTTCATTGCACTAATGATCCATACTGCCCTCACCGCTCCCTGTCCCAGGAAGTACTCCTGCGTTGTGGTAGCTGTCTGTGTTTTAATTTTATTTTTGTTTCCTCCACCCTCCCTCCTCCTCCTCCTCCTTCTACAACCCGCATATCTCCACGACAACGGCCATCGTTATTTGTTGTTGATCTTTTCGTTGACTCCTCCCCTTCCTCTCTGTTTCCGCCTGTCTGTCGAGGCAGTATTCTGAGCTCACTGAGAAAAAAAAAAAAAAAAAAAAAAAAAAAGGGGATAATGTTTACACTGGCGGCCCTGCTGAAAGCCAAAATGGACGGCGGCTAACGACGCAGCGCTTGATTCAAGGATCTTTTTTTTTTTTTTTTTCCTGCATCGAGACGACGAAGGAGAGGAAGAGGAGACGCTGCAACACGGAGCTGATTTACAGGAAACACAACAAAAAAAGGAACAAAACTGATGACACGCGGGGGGAGATTTGCAGTCTGATCGGTTTTAAAAAAAAAAGTTACTCCCTCTTTGTGGACCCCCCCCCCTTCCCTCCTTTTCCACCCTCTGCTCTCCGACACACAAACAAACAAACAAACAAACAAACAACAAACACGTGCACACGGAGCCACGTGCAGCTACACACAGCAGAGCAGACGTCCTATCAGAGGAGGATCATCTCAGCGGGCCAGACTGAGAGAAAAGGCAGAGACTCTTCGACTCCCCCATTGGACTACATAGTTTTACAAATATTAAGCCATATGCTTAGTGTCGTCAGGGCGGGAAAAAGACAAGGGACGAAAAAAAAAACAAACAAACAAAAAAAAAAAACATGATTTTTATAGAAAGCTACCCTAATGTTCAGCATTCTAAAATAAAGATTTTGGCTTTACAGAGCTATAGGTGTCATTACTGTAAATTTACAGCATAACCTGCCTAAGTGAGTGTGTGTGGTTGTCTCCCCCCTCCCCTCCTCCTCCTCCTCCTCCTCCTCCCCCCTCCCCTCCCCTCCCACCCCCACCCACCCATCCTCTGAAGTTTTGATATATATGATTCATGTCGTGTTGCTCTGTGACGTCAGAGTGTGGCGGCGACTTCAACCACGAGTGGTCAAAATTTTTTTGATTTTTTTTTTTTTTTTTTTGGTCATTTTTTTTTTTTGATTACATGAACTGTCGTCCTCATGTCATGGTGTGTTTAAATCTTGTACATAAGAAGCTGAGGAAGAGTTTTCATTGTTGGAAATGACTGCAGCGTTTCTCTCTCTTTTTTTTTTTTGGTCCATGATATTTTCAAGACGGTTTTAGTTTCAAATATCATGAATGTTTATTTTTTTGTTTAGTTTTTTGCTTTATTGTTGTTGTTTTTTTTAAAGAAGAAGAAGAAGAAGAAGAAAGCAAGGAACTTTCCCTTCACTTTTCAGTGTTACCCTGTATTTTTATTTTTATTTTTTTTTGTGTCGAGTTCCTCAACAGGAAGTTGTTGTGTGCTTAAAGAAATAAGAGCTACTGTACGTCCGTGTGCCGACCGACGAGACACACAGACCCAGTTTCAAACTGGTACCACTGTACATTTTAAATAATCAGGATTTAGTGGAATAAAACCTGGATTATCAAGCCTTACCTGATGTCCAGGTAAACCACAATCCCCCCCTAAATAAATGATGCTGTTTCCTCGCACTCCCTTTTGTGAGACATTCGGGGTGTTTGTCGTATACTGATGGTGTCGCGGTGTCGAGCCCGAGCTTGGCCCGTGACTGACGGAGGGAGGGAGGGGATCACTCTTCACTCAATGAAGGGAAACTCTGGCAGGGCCGTGCAACAGTGCAGCTGTTCTCTCTTGAATGTACTTGTGTTGTGGTTTTGAGGTCAATTACATGTAATTTGCTTAGCCTGCTTTAATTAGGAGGAAAATTATAGAGGCACAGCAATCATCATTGTCAAAAAAAAAGAAAACAAAAAAAACAACAAATGCATAAAAAGGTGCATTTTTTTTTTAGTAGATTACTGCCCTCTGTGTGTGCCACTGTTGGTAGAAACTGTGTGTGAAATGCCAAAAAAAGGGCTACCTGAGTAGGTAGGTAAAAGGTTTTTAAGCCAGGCTGTAAATGTGATTCATCCAGCGGCCCTTTCAGATTCCCCTCCATCGTGAGAGTGACTTCAAAATAAAAGCACCATCTTTCTTTTTTTTTTTTTATCTCTCCACCTTTCAATTTGTTTTTGTTTTGTTTTGTTTTGTTTTTCTTTTTTAATTTTTGACCATGTTTCCAAAGAAGGCAGGGAAATAATGTTTTCCTAGATGTGGTTTTAGGAAATAAACACAATAGGGATTTAAACAAATTATACTAGAACTGTCTGTAATTTTTCCATTTTGTACTTCTCCTTTAATTCCTAGCTACACAGCCATTTTACAACACAAAAGACTTGTGCTGGAATAAAACATCATAAAGATCTTAACAGTGTAATGTTTCTCTTTTAATATGTTTTAATGCACCTAACAAAAAGAGTGTTTTTATTAAAGGATCAGCTTGACATTATGGGAAATAAAATATTGCTTATTTGCTTTAAATGAGGAAGTTTGATATTAGCTTCTTGTCTGTTTGAGGCTATGCTAGCTGTTTTTCCTACTTCCTGTCTGTATGCTAGCTAACCGTCATATTTTCGCTAGTTAGCTAACGTTATCTCTGCAAGAAACCAATAAGTGTGTTTCCCAAAATGTCAAACTGCCCTCAAATGTTCATTAATATGCTTAAATTCTTAAGATCCTCTGGAATTTACAAAGAAAAAGTCTTATTTCCAACAAGTTTTAAGTACATATAATCTTCTAGGTCTTGTTTCTTGCAGCAAACATTGATGTCATCGCTCTCCTCACTGTCTCTGGCTTTAAATGGTCTGTAGGTAACTGGAGCTTCAGCTCAGCTCACCTGTTGTTTAACTGCGGCGTCCATCACAAGCCAATGAATGTCACCGGTTTGTGTTACAGAGCTCTGATTTCAGCCATGACAGTGGATGAATGTGGACTCTCGGAGGTCTCTTTACCATGAAAGAGGCTCATCAAACAAACAGAGATCATTATGATCAGTCTGTTTGTGTCTGGAGCCACACAGATCAGACCGACGTGACGTTAAGTCTTTAAACCGTTTGATTCTCGGGATAAATGGGGGCCGAGGCCGGTGTGTTATGCCATCAACTGCGTTTCCGGAGCAGGTGGAGTGATGTGTGGAGGGTCTGGTCTGCAGGAGAGCAGCATGCTCGGGGCAGCCAATGGGAGCAGAGGGTGAAAACAGCGGGAAGTGAGCTGGAAAATGGGATTAAATATGCACGAAACTTCACCAACATACCAAAGGGCTATGAGGAGGGGGGGGGGGATGCTGCTCAGCGTGGCGTCCAGATGGGAAAGGAGTAGTGTCACTCTCCTCCTCCTCCTCCTCTTCCTCTTCAGTGCAGCAGCTCACATTCTCCTTTTCAAGGTCACCCACATTACACAGACAAATTAGTCTCCAGAGGAACTTTCCTGTCCTCTGCAGAAGCACCCGTGTCCCTCCTCGGACACCTGCGATGAACTATTTCACGGCTACTGCTCCCCAAGGTCCTCAATGTCACGCTTTGATGCCTGTCCCCCCCTCTTGAATGCCATGATGGCGTTGGCGGCGGTGGCGGTGTCCCTTGAGTCAGCAGGCGCTAAACACCCAGCTGTGGAGGGGAGCGCCGGGCTTGAATGTCACTGCAGCAGCCGAAGGCGTCGCAGAGCCCCCCCATCCCTCCCTGCCGTCACAGGAGAGCGTGGAGACGATGACGGCCCCTCGGACCCTCGGTGTCGTCAGGATCACACGTTTTTCATGCAAATACAAGAGTGCAACAGTAACACAACACATGAACTCTGATGTAAAAAGGATAAAGTTCATCCAAATTACAATAAACATGTTTTCTCCCCAGTGTGTGGCCTTGCAGGGGGGGTTAGTTTCAGGCAACATGTTGTGGTTTTTGCATATTTGTCTCTAATATTTCTGCCTGTGGTGGTGAACAGAATTTAATTTGTGGTGCTTGATACACTTGTTTTTGTTTTTTTTTATGCTGTGAGTTAGATGAGAGGATCAATATTTCCACTCTCACGTCTGTCTGGCAAATCTGTGGCTGGAGTCACCAGTCGGTTAGCTGATAGCAGCTTAGCACAGAGACAGAAAAAAGAGGAAATAGCCAGACTGGATCGATCCAAAGGTCACAAAAATGACCATCTAGCTCCTGTAAAGCTCTATTTTTTAATTGTTTTTTAATTTGAGAAATACTTTTATCATTAGTATTGTTAAGTTAAACATATCTCCCAACTATTAACAAGGAGAGTTTGTACTGCAGCCAGACACCAGGGGGCGATAGAGATGTTTTGGCTTTGTCAATGTGTCTGACACATAACAATTAATTGTTGTTGAGTAATGATATTATAATATAATAGCATCAATTAGCTTTAAAGCTACTGGAAGGAAAAACCCTCAGATGAAGCTAAGCTAGCTGTTTCCCCCTGTTTCCAGTCTTTATGCTAAGCTAAGCTAACAAACTTCACATTTACTAAACAGGTATGAGAGCACTTTCAGTCTTCTCATCTAATTTTCTGCAAAAAAAATCTGTTTTTATTCACTCTGAGGGTCTGAAATGCCAAAAATAAGAAAGCATCCAGGTGAGTATGATCAAAAGACAGGAGCCACGCCCCCAAATAAAGGTCAGAGGTCACTTATGCATCCTGTAAAACCCCCGTTACAGCATCGCCGCCACCCTTCTGCAGAGGTGAGGAGGTTATGGCTGGATGTGGCTGTCTGTCCTCCCCGTCGCTCCCTCTCAACTCCTGGCCTTTAACGGGGGCAGCTGACGTCAGAGCCGCCTCAGGCACCCGACTGTCTCTGTTGTTTTTAGCTGTCAGTTTTCCGCTCGGCCCCCCACCACCACCACCACCACCCATCCACCCATCCACCCTGACTGTTCCTGGCTGATGTCCAAACTCCTCCAGCTCTTTGTGGGAGTGACCTTTGCAGAGGCAGACTGACAGACCGGCTCTCTTGGTGGTGTGAGCGGTGCCAGTGTGTGGTGCTGCTGGCAGCTCGCAGGGATAATTTGAACACAACTGTTACTGCGGCCGCCCCCGACGGGTGGAGACGCCGCTGACAGAAATCCCAGGGATGGCGTTTATCTCAGGCAGGGATCACACATCCGAACGTCCTCACAATGAGAAAAATTATCTTTTTATTCGTCACATGCAGCGATGCTTTGATGATGCAGGTTTGAACCAACACCACTGCTGCTTCACTCTTTCAGTTTCATGTCAGAGAAATGTGATGAAATAAATGTGAATGATAACAAAACAGTCCATAACCAGAACTGATCTCATTATGTTTCAACTGGATCTTTATGTAGGAGCAACTAAAAGGTTTTATGGACCAAATGCAGCTCTTCTGTAACCACTAAAAGAGTGAATATTACAAAATAATGTCAGTATAAAGGAGAAAAAAGTCTGCACTCAGTTTTATGCTTAAATGTTACAAAAAAAGCATGAAAAGGGGTCTATTAATACACTAAAAACTATTTCTTATCAAGTAATCTGTCAGTTATTTTTTCAATTGCCCATGTCTGAAAAACATTTTCAAAACTGTTTGTCTCTTGAGCCCAAGGTAATGTCCTAAAATAGCTTCCTTTCTCACAATAACTTCAGTCTAAAGCGGAAAGATTTAATTGAAAATGATAAACAGCAGAGAAAAGTAGAACATGCTCATATTTTAAAAGCTGAAACTAACAAATTTATGGCATTTTGGCTTAATAAATGTCTCAAACTGTTAATTAATGATGAATATTGCTATTCAAACAACAAATGAACGCAGCACTAATCTTATATTTACCACCACTTCAAGAGCTTTTTTTGCAGCAATCATATATAAATAATTTTTATAATGATGATGTGCGTTGCTGCTCTTATGGTTTATCATCCCAGTCACATAAAATAATCCCAGACAATGAGATACAGATACAGATACAGTATACAAAAAAAAACGTAATTTTCTTAAATGTTAATTGGTCCTTGAATATTTTTAGTGAGCTATTCTTACCTTTGCTTGATTAATTTTTCAGACTGCTATTTTTTACTCTGTCTTGAGGAAAATGTCCCAGTGCTTCAGCTGGAAGAAAATGTACTGTACCTCTGGACAGAAATCAGTTACCTTGAGTGATCTCAAGTCACATCCAACATAGTGCAGCAACAGAGATAAAAATATACAAATTTTAAAAAACAAAAACAAAAACAAAGGGCTTTCTTGACGAGTGATCACTGTTCAAAGCATATTTTAAAAAATAAATGATCAATGAAGCAGTTTTATCGAAGATTATCCCAAAAAGTTATCGCCTTGCCAAAAAATACTCTCTTTTTTTTGTCCATATTATATAAATATACATGAAAACCAAAATGTAAACACTGCAATAATACAATACATCCTGGCCAATAAATTCACTTTAAAACCAAACATAAGAGTATGACAGCATTGGATAGAGCAATGAGTAAATCTAAAAATCTCAATATATTTGTACAAACTTCAAAACAAAGTGAAATAATAATAAAAATATTTACATATAAATACAGCTGTGTGCAGAGACTAAAATGTTAATCAATAGTTTACATTCCAGTGAGACTAAAATAAAAGAGGAAATCATCTTATGATCATTACTTCTTTAATAAAACATCTTCGAAATCCAGCTCTAATTTCCCTAAATAATTGAAATATCCTGTGGTAACCCTGATTAAAAATGGCCAATTTCCTGGAACAAAGTGTCTCTGATGACCAAAGCGATGCTGCGGTTCGATCATGCGTTTCTGGCGCCACCGTGTGGAGACAGGAGTGCGCTTCACCTACCCGCGCTACTCTCGCGGTTTTCAGGCGCTTGGCAACCTCACAATTTGTATCCTACTACTGACCAATCAGGAGTCACGGTTCAGAGAGAGCGGGCCAATCACGATCGAGAATTCGGGCACCAATTTAAATCGAGGGCAAACGCTTCCTGTTTTGTTAACTGCAATACACACGAGCGAAGGAGCGAGGAGACGAAATACCAAACATTTACTCTGTTTAAAGACATTTATCGGGCACAAACGCGTCCTAATAACAAGAGTGAATTAATCGACTACTTCGGAAGTCGCTAGTTTAAGTTTTTGAACTACCACCGAGTGTATCCCAACATTAACCGGTTAAGTAAATAACGTTAAGTTCGGTAACTTAACGTTAGATTCGGTTGTAAACGGTAAAAATGCCGTCTCGTGTTGACGATTACGAGGTTTTGTTCACGATAGGTTCAGGTTCTTATGGAAGATGCCAGAAAATAAGACGGAAATCTGACGGGAAAGTGAGTATCGTTTTCACGTTTTGTTTGCACGAAAGTACCGCGTACCTGTAACTAAGGTAACGGTAACGGTAACGTTAACCTGCCCGGTCTTTGTTACAAGCACGAGACCACGTTAGCTAGTGCTAATCGATAAAACGTTGTATGAATGTTGGTTTAAGTTGCTTCAAACGCTGTCTAAATGGTAGTTTGTGGTATAGAAATTAAAAGCACTTATAAACATTAAATATATTCAACAGGTAGAATTACAAAGGGGGAGATGCTGGTAATTAAAGCCATATTTTAGAGGTAATAAGTGCTCATTTGTAAATAATAATAATAAAAATAACAAATGGTTGGCAGGTATATTTGCCAAATAAAATATTTAAATAGACAAAACACTAAAAATCTTACGAAAGTTCTTTCTTTACGTTATTTCTCAGCAGGCAAAGTTTAGAGTTAATTAATTTAATTTATGTAACTTCAGTTTAAGTTAAATGTTTATGTAAGTATATGTCTTTGACACATTTAAGTGTAAAGCAGCTATTTTCATTTTAAAGGGTTAGTCTACAAAAATTATGCAGTAACTATATTGATAGTTTCAGACATATTTTAAGTAAATATTTACCTCTTCAGTGACATTTTGCAGCCTTTTCTTTAATAACAAGATTAATTGAGTATCTGTGTGGACTGGATGAAGAAATATATTATAATGGCGGTTTGGCCTGCTGGAAATTAAAATATGACATCTGTACCCGCCAAACAAGAACGGAGCCGACAAGGTGCTTCATTTGAATATATTTAAAGCAAGACTTTAACTTTGAAACAAGAAAGAATAAAGTCTTCATCTTTCAAAGTTAATATTGTGAGGAGTTAAACACTATTGCACAGCTTAATATGATCAAGGCGTTTGCAGCCACAGCCTTACTTTGTGGTTCACTACTGTCACTTGTGGTCTTCTGCAGCATTTTTGAACTTCAGATACTGTTATGTGACTTTTCTGTTACTTAACTGAGTTAGTCTGACTTTACATCTCTTTTTATGCTCCTTTTACATCATATTATATTAGTTGATGTAATGCAAGAATTGCCATTCCAGCCTCTGTCCAGCAGAGTCATAATAAACGGTGTGTTTTTCAATACATACACATTTTTTTAAGCAATATTTTATTTATTTGAGCCTCTTATGTTTTGTAGATCCTGGTGTGGAAGGAGCTGGACTATGGCACCATGGCAGAGAGTGAAAAGCAGATGCTGGTGTCAGAGGTGAACCTCCTGAGGGAGCTAAAGCACCCAAACATAGTGCGGTACTACGACCGCATCATAGACCGGACCAACACCACGCTGTACATTGTCATGGAGTACTGCGAGGGTGGGGACCTGTCCAGCCTGATCTCCAGATGCATCAAGGAAAGGTGACTGTCATTTCTTAAAGTACAAATACAGTTTATGAATCATAACTCCACTCTACAACTGTGCTTTCTGACAGAATCAGTAGGCTTAAGAGGGTGTTTTTTTGTTATGACAGGCGTTATTTGGAGGAGCAGTTCATCCTGCGTGTCATGGCACAGCTCACGCTAGCTCTGAAGGAGTGCCACAGGCGCAGCGACGGCAGGGCCACGGTTCTTCATCGAGACCTGAAGCCAGCCAACATCTTCCTCGACATCAGGCAGAATGTGAAGCTCGGAGACTTCGGCCTCGCCAGGATCCTGAACCACGACACCAGTTTTGCAAAGACATTTGTGGGGACACCGTACTACATGTCTCCAGTGAGTTTGTTTGAGGCTTTTTCTTCCCAAACTGCCTTTGGAACATTGAACTTGACCTCACGACCCCCCTTATCATTACCAAGTCTTTGCCTAATTAGCTACCTTTGCTTCTATTTGTCACCATTTTTCTTTCAGGAACAAATAAACCGGATGTCGTACAACGAGAAGTCAGATATTTGGTCACTGGGGTGTTTGCTGTATGAACTGTGTGCATTATCGTAAGTTTTCCGACTCCTCTGCTCAGGCTGATTTTTCCCAGCGGCTGGTTTTTTGACTGCTAATCTGACATTTTCCATGGATTCTCCTCATTAGTCCTCCGTTCACTGCGTACAACCAAAGAGATCTGGCAGAGAAGATCAGAGAGGGAAAGTACAGGAGGATCCCGTACCGATACTCCGAGGAACTCAACACCTTGCTCAGCAAAATGCTCCACCTGAAGGTTAGAAATGAGTCATTTAACAATCCTATGACTTTCGTAAGATGACATTAATTTGTTAAGAAACTTCTTTTGTACTTTTTCACCTCTGGAACTAGTCGCTTAACGTTAGGATGTAGGGTTTGGATACAGTTATTATTGTTTTTCTGTTTACCAGGACTATCTGAGGCCCTCGGTGGAGTCGATTCTCCAGAGCAGCCTGCTGGCCGATGCCGTGGCTGAGGAGCAGAGGAGGGCACAGCTGCGACTCCGGAGGAAGTCTGCAGACTCCGACTGTCCCCTTCTCAAGTCGGCTGAACCGTCACCTTGTGCCGCAGAGCTCAGACTGAGGGAACAGGCTCTGCGGGACAGAGAAAAGGCCCTGAAGGAGCGCGAGGAGAGGCTGGAGCGTAAGGCTTTTCTTTCTACTCCCCTCCCAACATTAAACAACTATACTGTGACCCAGCTATGACCATACATGACCCCCCGCTGACTTGCAGCTGGGCTTTTCACAACCTAAAAAAACTTTTTTTTTATCAGAGTTAATAGTGTTGCACTGATAGCTTAAGTAAATGCCAGACCTGCAGGCGAGGTTGAGTTACTCACTTTTTAAAAGTATCAATTTCCACTAAATCCTAAAAACAAACTTTGTGCAGGTAAACTAGTTTAACAGGAACAAGTTTGTACTTGTTGCTTTTGACAGAAGTGTTGCAGCTTAATGTTGACATACTTTCAGTTTCTTCCATTTCTGCAGAACCAGAGACAGGGAGTATAAGAGCACGTTCACTACATTTGCAACTTAGTTATGTTGAATTACAAAAAGTTTGGTGTCACGTGGCAAATATATTCTACAGATTCCTATAATAACAATGTCTTTTGTTGTTTTTTATCCACAGAAAGAGAGCAGGAGCTTTGTGTCCGCGAGCGACTGTCAAATGAGAAGCTTACAAGGTGAAACTTTGTTTTTAGGAGGCTTGAAACGAAACATTCTGCAGTGATGTCTTTTTAAGTATTACCAACTGATGCAAACTCGTCATCAATGTGCTGTTTCAGGGCGGAGAGTTTACTGCAGGATTACAACCGCCTGCAGCAGAAGAGGGACGTGGCACTCTACTACAGCAAGGACATAGGTACGGGAATCGACCGAAGACCTCTGGACTTAATTACCTGAGACGAGAACTGAGCAGCGTTTTTTATCTATTTATGCTTCTGTTTTGAATGTGGTTGATGAAAATCAAGTTTATTTATTACTTTTAAATCATGTAAATACTGTTTTTATACAACAATAAAGAACTTCAATAAAACTGCATTTTTAATAAAAAAATCAGTTCATATAACACATCCAACAATCTGATATTGTGATGTCATGATGATTTGCAAAGACTGCCGACAAAAGGTTTAATCTCACCTCTGCTGATCTCTGACTCTTTACTGTTTGGTCACAGATGAGGAGAACCTCTCTCCGGGAAAGAAGAAGGTCCACTTTGCAGGTGAGAGCAAAGAGAACCAGCGTCCCCACAGTCGTCCGAGTGTCGCCTCCCAGGAGCTGATTCTGAGGAGGCTGCAGGTGGCAAACCTGCGAGCTCAAGCTCTGAACGAGGTGGAGAAGACCTGCCAGTTCAGGAGCAAACAGATACTCGGCATCCGCTGATCACACAGATACCACTGACTGACTGATGACTGAATGTGAAAGCTGCTGAAGGCGATTAGTCGTAATAACTGGATGTAAATTTAGGCCGTATTTATATTATAACTGAGTAGCTGTGACGGGAGTGAAGGGAAATGATTCGATCCTGTGTGTTGTCATTTGTATATCTTTCCGTGTGGTGTGCTGGTGTGTTTGTGATTGTACTGTCTGTTCTTCCTTAATGAATGAAAGTGATTTTTCATTCACAAGCTGGAAATGTAAAAGGGCAGATTTTTATTAAATGAATCGTATCTGTAATAATACAACAGATTAAAAAAAATCATCTTTGAATAATTTTTTGTGTCACAGATTCATGCATAGTAATAGAAATATGTATTATTTATTCATACATATATATACCAAAACATAGATATGCTAGTACAGTTTTGTTTGACCCTGAATGGAGCAAAGTTTATTTAAAATCTTGTCATTGTACTGTAGGTTCTAATAGAGAAACCTACTGTCATATATAAATAAAGACAATTACTCAAAAATAATTGGTCTTTAATCACCGTTACAATTATGCTACAAATCCATCCTACAGTGTTTCATCAAGGCAGATAACTCCCACAGGGGGTCATCAGTTTCCCATGAAAAGAACAGCTGCTGAATTGAAAGAGTCTTCAGCCGGTGATTACAGGCAGCACAGGATGAACCTTTACATCTAACAGCCATTTGTTCTTGATTAATAGCAGATTAGACTATATAATTAAGAGGAAGTTATATTATGTTTTGATCAATTATAGGCCTTCAGGTTAAGTTTAAGAGACAGATAATCGAATATATTTCAAATAATGAAGGTTGAGCCTAATTTTTTTTACCAGCAAAAACATTTTTTTTAAAAAAGATATACCCATATTTGGTTTAATTCCCACAAAAAACTACTTATTATCTTTGTTTTTTGAAACATCGAACACTTAGGGCAGTAAGACTATATCAAATCACAGTCAAACCAACCACTGGAAGACACTTTAAGTAAAGCAAGCTGAGCCAAAGACAAGATGATCTTATCTTACTTTTTTATTATTCTTAATAATGATAAATTACTTTAATTATTTTGAGATAATAATAATAGTTTAGTACAAGGTGCAAGGTACAAAGTAATTATTAGTCGTGTGCAAATCAGGGATCCAAAACTGAATAGATTTTTGAGTAATTTACAGTATAACAGAATAATAAAAAAAAGAAAATAGACTAAAAGAGCTAAATGTACATAACTCATAGGAATATAGGAATATAGCCTATTATGACCGATGCGTCTCTGTTTACATGAATATCTGCTGAATATGTTTAAAAGTTATATAAATGAGGTTTTTAAGTGAACTATTAGCTCGTACACGGTTCATGGGTGTGTTATAAGTGCATAGATACAGCTCGATTAGGGCGTCAGTGTGAGATTACGGTGCCGTTAGCGTGTGTAGCAACCGCTGTTGTCTGGCTCGTTAGCTCCGCCCACTTGCGAGAGTTGCAAAATTAGACCAATCAGATTCCACCTGGTGCGCTCAACCAATAGAAATCGATATGGGCGTGTCCTAACGGTGCCTTGTTCCGTGTGGAAAGTTTACCGGCTCGGGTGCAAAGTTTCAACCGTCTGCAAACCGGAGCGCATCGGTTAACATCGCTGAAATATGCTGGCGACGACGGCAGTGTACTTAGTCGTGATCTAGAATCGTGTCCTGGATAAATTTCAGCCGGGGTTGTCTTCATATTTCAGTGATGCTGCCGTCGCCGGATTAGAAACAGTGAATGAAGACGTTGTTAGCATTGCTCGTATTGTCTTAGAGAGCCACCTAGCTTAACGTAAGTCGTTAGCTTGGAGTTGTGTCGGACCGGAGAGCTAGCTAGCTGATGTCCCAGTGAGCTCGTTACAAGACTCGCTGAAACGTTATTTCACGGTAACTCGAAACTTGACTCGACGGAGGGAAATGGCTTGTGAGCCCAATCGTGTCCGGTTGCTATGCATGCTCTCACTGACTTTCGGGTTCTTCATTGTGGAAGTGGTGGTCAGCCGGATGACCGCATCTCTGTCAATGCTTTCGGACTCCTTTCATATGCTGTCGGACGTCATCGCCCTGGTCGTGGCTCTCGTGGCGGTGCGATTCGCCGAGAAGACCCATGCGACCAACAAAAACACCTTCGGGTGGATCCGGGCGGAGGTGATGGGGGCTCTGGTTAACGCCGTCTTCCTCACGGCGCTGTGCTTCACCATCGTCCTGGAGGCTATCGAGCGCTTCACCGAGCCCCACGAGATCGAGAGACCGCAGATGGTCGCGGGGGTCGGCGCCGTCGGGCTGCTGGTCAACCTGCTCGGACTCTGCCTGTTTCACGGACACGCCGGCGGGGGCCACGGCCACTCTCACGGGGGTCACTCTCACGGAAGTAAGAACAAGAGGGGCAAAACCAGCAAGTCGCAGAAGAAGGCTGGAAACGGGTCTTCAGGAGAGGAAACCAACAACTTGGTGGGAAATCACAACAGTCCGGGTGATGTAAGACAGAGAAATGGTAAGTCAGAAGAACTGGGGCATTTTTACACAATCTTAGTCTTAATCTTGTATGTTTTTATAATACTAAAGGCCAGTACTGAGTGTCCTAACCCCGCAAATCCTGCCTCATTTATCTGACAGCATGTGCCATAGATTATCTCCATTGTGTGCTGTCCAGATTGCACAAGAGTACACGCGTATCTTCTCTGTTACAGCAGAATATCCTCCACTGGTGACTAATCCTAATTGATTCATCTATGACAGTAGCATCTAGACATCTGTGCCTTGGTGTCAGACATTTGTTTGAGGGGGGGGTTTGTTTTTTTTCTATCCATGGAAACGTTGCCACCCTCACTGACAAACCCGTAAAGCATCGAGTTTCACGCTTCGCCAGGCTGACCACAGTTTGCGGGCTTATCAATGCAGATATGCGGGAGCTTGTGTAAGACTTGGAGAGCCAGGAAGGGTCCCTTTTTTTTTTTTTTTTTTTTTTTTTTGACAAGTTCAAACTTGTTCGAGGTGTCTTATCAATCGAAATTCCTGAAGATCTCTCGCGATATTACTACAGTAGTGAGAAAGCCACCTTTAGTTTTCAAGATACTAGAAAAAAATAATTGTTTCATGTCTTAATTGTTGTTAGATAAGAGTTTTATAACCACTTGACAATAAAGCAACAGACCACCCCCATGAAAAGCTTCCTCCACCTCCTCCCCCCTTCCTCTCTGAGGGGTTACTGGTACAGAAGAACATGTCTCCCCCCCACACACACATACACTGTGAGGCCCCGCCAGTTTCAATAAATGGAGGCTGTATCCTTCCCTCCTGCATGCACTGGTCGCTGCTACCGGATCATACATCAGTGTAACCGGGGAGCTGACAGCCACAGCCACACCATTAGCTCCTGATAAATGACCCGGCTGGGTCCTTGTGTGGGAAATGAGAAGCCATTGCTTAGGTGCCATTTCCTCAGAGTTGTTTACTCTGCTTGCATTTAATAGTTTAATCTGCATGATTAATATTAGGAGTCAACTGATATGGATTTTCTATGGTCAATATTTAGAGAAGAGGGCGGAAGATGGCAGATTTACAAGGCTGATATCATATCATTGAAAAGTCATAATAATTACATTATTCAGTGCAAATTGTAATCAAATACATGGTTAGTTTAGCCAGTAACATGTTGTTTAGATAATATATATATATTAAATAAATGTAGTTATTTATGGGCAAAATAGAGAAAAACTTTAGAAGGGAGGATGATGTACAAAACTTCTACAGTCATAAGATAATTCCTTTTAATAATAATCATAGAAAACAATGACTATATGTGTGGTTTCGCTTCTAGTCAGCACCCCCGAGCATTTTTCTTTGTAATGGGAGGTGGGATTTCCCCACTACTGCCGCAGCTATGACCCATTCAGCTTGTTGATGATAAATTTGAGCATGGTGTGTTTGATTGAGTTATTAGCTCAGCATTTGCTTGGATGAAAAAAAACCCCTCTGAAGCCCTGCTGAGCTACATGCTGTTTTCTGATTAAGAGAATTATACAAAATGTAAAATGCTCATTTTAGGAAAACAAGAGAATTAACATAATTAATTTCACATGATTAATTGTCCTCTTAATTGTATTGGTAAAGGTATCATTGTAAGACTGCTGGTGTGGTATCAGACTTTTCAAATGTTCACTGCAAATGCTCCGTTTGTTGCTTACTTACTGGCTTCACCAGCTCAGACATATGCAGATGCAGATGATCTCAAATTTGCCAGATAACCTATAATGTGAACTGCAGTGTGTTTTGTAGATTTGGATCCCACATGCTGGCCTGTAATCCAGCTTGGTTGTCTGATATGTTTATCCTGTTTGTAGCCCACAGCGCTTATAGCAAAGACTGGATCACAAGAGAATCGCCTCCCACAGTGAGAGCTGCAATAACGCCAGAAAGAAAGAAAAGTATAATAGACTGAATGTCTCAGTAAATCGTCCTTAATCAACCTCTTGGTTCTGATCAGACACATGTCACCTGATTACATCGCAAGCTGAGTTTTTCCCTTTTTTTGTTTCACAAGTTTCAAACGAACTTGTGCTTCGGAGGCTTTTGATAGCATCTTTGAATCTACCGACTGCAAACGTCATTTTTACAGCTTTCTTTTCAAGCCATAAAGAGACACTTGTTTGTTTTTTTCTCAGAGCAACATTTCATCTGTGGTTACAGTCGCTTCGCTGTATTTATATGTAATTTTAAATGTCGTATCAGTCGCTCAGTGTTACAGTCAGACTCGTAATGAAACTTTCACTTCATTTTTCCCCTGAACAACCTGACCTTTTTGTTTTTGTTCATCAGAAATCATCTGCAAAGACAGCGCGGAGGTGCAGATGAACGGCAACACCCACTACGAGGAGATGGACGGCGACCACGACTCCTCGTCTCAGCTGAACATGCGCGGGGTGTTCCTGCATGTGCTGGGCGACGCCCTGGGCTCTGTCATTGTGGTGGTCAACGCTTTGATATTTACCTTTGTGTGGCAGCCCTGTAAAGATGATGAGTGCCGAAACCCGTGTATCAACGACCACATCAAAGACCACAAGCATGTCAACCACACGGTGGTCGATTTAAACAACACTGGGGGGACGGTTGCCGGCCCCTGCTGGGTCCTCTACCTGGACCCCACACTCTGCATCATCATGGTGGGCATCCTGCTGTATACGACCTACCCGCTGCTCAAAGAATCGGCCCTCATCCTGCTGCAGACCGTGCCCAAGCAGATCAACATGCACCGGCTCAACGAGCGGCTGCTGAGTCTGGACGGAGTCCTGGCCATCCACGAGCTGCACATCTGGCAGCTGGCGGGCAGCCGCATCATCGCCACCGCACACATAAAGTGCCACGACCCCACATCTTACATGGAGGTGGCCAAGCGCATCAAAGACTTCTTCCACAACGAAGGGATCCACGCCACCACCATCCAGCCGGAGTTCGTCACGTTCAACTCGGAGTCTCGGGACTCGCTCTGTGAGCTCTCCTGTCGGACTCAGTGTGCTCCCAAGCTCTGCTGCGGCTCCGCAGACAAACACAACGCAGGCTCTGATAAAAAGGCCGGCAGTGACTGCAAGGCTCCCGGCGCCTCGGCCCTGGAGGCGATAAGCGAAACTTCAGAGCCGGCCGCGGTCATTCAGGTTCGCCCCGAGGCAGAGGTTACCATCGCGAGAGAGGTGGAGTCATCTCTGTGAGATGGCGGGGACAGCTGGGGAAACAGAGGAGAAGCTGAACCCATTATCATCAACACTGTTATCTTTCCGACTTGTGACTCAGTGAAGGCCCCGACATGAAATAATTCCTGATAAGCTTTTATTTTCTGTCGTTGCCTCCAGTTGTGGCTGAAAAAATTCCTCCCTATCTGTGTGCACATGTTCAATCTTTCCTCCCTCACACCCCTCACCTCTCCCCTCCCTCCCAGCCTCTCCTCTGCCTCTCAACCCCCCCTCCTCTCTGTCATCGTCTGTCCGTTGCCCTGGAAGTATGGTGGCGATGCATGTTGGGGTCCACTGATCTTATCTCCTCCAGAAGAGGAGCGAAGCCTGCATGAGTGTCCCTCATTAGCACCATGTCGTGAAGCGTCATCTCGTCCCATGGTGTGGTTTTTTTTTTCTGTGCCAAAGCTTCTCACTGCAGGACTGAAGGGATCTCTGAGAAACGTCCTCTCCTCCGAAAGGACACACACACATACACACACACACAACACATGCAAGTCGGAGCACACATCACAAGGTTATTTTGTTTAGCCTATGGACCTGTTGGCAAAGAGTCTACCTGTTTTTAGTTTCTTTGCGTAGGCTTTGAGCAGATCTATGTTCTTACCCTCTGGCCCCGAGTGGAAGAGTATTGTCTTACATACTAATTTAAGTATTTAAGTTATTAGAAATTATCTATATCTCTCTGTAGATGCTGTTTGTAATTAGTTTGGATGATAGAAAACATTTTTTGCAATTTTTTCTGTCTTGAATTTTTTTTTTTGTTTTTTTTGGACAGATCATATATGCTGTAGTCAGTTTTTTTTTTTCCAAAATGTGATGTTTTATAATTATTCAGTTTCTCGAGACTTTCTCTGGCCTTGACTCAGTTTTAATTGCATTAGTTTGGATGCAGAAGCCGTATCGACACCTCTCTTACCTTGCCTTTTTTTTTTAAAAAAACAAACTGCTGTGGTATAGCACTAAGTACAGTAGACACGGTGTAAATGAAATTCTCGCAACGGCACAGTCACCTATAAAACGTTCGTTCACAAATTTCAAATGCCTTTCGAGCCAGAGGGTGGGGTCTGTTGTGAAGAAATGAGCACTGTCGGCCGTAGTGGGAATAAATTACTACTATTCTTCTGTTCATGAATCTGTACTGGAAAGCTTTCAGATGATGGCTGTTGATTTCAGTTTTAAAAAAGAAAAAGAAAAATCCTCTTGAATGTCTTCGACGCCTTGTCCCAGCAGTCCGTTCTGAGGGAGGGGTTTTTTTGTATTTTTCCAGGACGTTCTGATGTTTGCATGACCAAATTGAGACTCGGTGTTCGACTCTTTTGGAGCTCCACGCAGAACTCCAGTTGCTGCTTACCAGTACCTGCTGGTATCTCCCCCCCCACCCCACAACATTACTCATAACTGTGTAGGGATTAGGGAATGACTCATCTTATAGCTTTCCTGTCCTCCGTTTTTGACAGCTGAGCCGGCTGTTTTTTGCTGAATTGAAGTCCGTATGGTGGCCTTGGAACTTTTTATGATTTTTCACTCTTCACCACAGATTTCATTTTGAGGCAAATCTCCGATGTGTTTCAGATTTCCACTCCCGAATAAATGTGTATGCAATATATAACTACGTGCTGGGAAATGTATTTTGATGCGTTCCTTCGTTTGTTATGTCTGGTCACTTTTATTCTGTGTCTTTTAAAAACTTGAGCTCTATGTGCAAATTGAAAAAGTGTTTTCTTTTTTTTTTTATTTTAGATATCTGACATGTCAACGGATGTGTTTTTGATATACTATATATCCACAGTACCTGTCCAATGTGTCATTGTGAAATAAAAAAAAAAATATGGCTGTTTGGTACAGTTGATGAACCCAAATCTGTCCTTTGCTGCCTTCTTTCTTTTCTTAAAGTGATTATTTTACCTCTTAACCCTTTTGATTAAAACAAACTGGTGTTATTTTTTTATTTTATCATACATTTGGATGCTGTGAGGGGTTTAAAATCAAAGGGAACTCTTTAAAAACCTTTGTGATCTTTCTGAGACTTTGTAGGAAGCTGAGTTTGGAAGTAAAGATAGTTAAGCATTAACACCTTTTACCTTTCACCTGTCCTTGCTCCGGGGCAGAGCTGGAGAGAGAGGGGTGGCCAGGTGCCGCTTACGCCCCCTGACCTCTCCAGGTGCCTTTTCTCTGCCAGAGTCGTAGGATAGTTGGCTTATAGAGTTATGGATGGATTACTGGATTGAGGCCCAGTCCTCCTGGATCAGAGCCTCCATGAAGTGTCAGTTAACACAACTGTTAACGACCACAAAGAGATGCCAAAGAGAAAAAACACACACAACTGCAGTGAGATGCAAAACAGTTTCAGAGTGTTTTTGAACCAAATTTGATCTGATCTCGAGCCAGTTTCATTCAGGATTCCTGGAACGTTGGTGCTGTCTCTCAGACCAGCCTGCATTTCCACCGAGTTTAGAGTTTTTAACAAAAAAGTTTTATAATTAAAGATGCCTCATCAATAAAGGGCATTGCACGATACATGGCAACCCAATTTATTGATCAAAATTCTCAGAACGGGTCGAAATCAGGTGTGCAAACTGAATGACCAAACAAAATGAATGATCAAACAAATAATCAGAAGAGAAAACCTTCAAAACTGGGCCCCGATTGATCATGTGATTCCTTGCATATCAATAGTAAAAGTGACCAGAAGCCATTGATAAACTAAAACTGGCTTCACTTGTGATTTATGTTCAGTTTCCTTAACAGTCTTCAGTGACTGAACACCAGTTTCTTACAGTGCCAGTGCAAACTTTGATCTTTTTTTTTGACTTTTCCTTTTAATCCATAGAAGTGTGAAGCAGATTAAAGAGGATATGAATGTAAAGAAAAAAAAACATTTAAAACATTTAGTCTACAAATCCAGTTTCTCTAAAGTTACTGAAAGTAAGCATTGATCAAATTAAGCTTCATGCATTTCTCTGCTGCAGTGAATATTTGATCTGAAGTTAAAACACCTGTCAGTTCTTTGTTATTGTCGACAAAAACGTTAATCAGTCATTACTATTCAATAACTGTATTTGTATAGAGCAGTAAGTAGTACAAACACAGGATTTCCCTGTTAAATACAGTGGAGCTGCACAGAACGTAAACACCTCATACTTGACATACTTGTAATACTTGACTTACATAAGTTCTCGGCTGATGTGTTACTTTTTAACCACTGCAAACAGGTGAGAGTGTTGAAACACCAGGATCCAGGTTAAGAAAGTCAAACGCTCTAAGCCTCATGAATTCTAATATTAATAAGGAAATTAAGGTTAATTGTGGTCATAATAGTTATTAATTAAACGTTTATCAAGCCAATGAAACTAGAAGCACATAGAAATAAGATTAAATTTGATCAATTTTTACAGTATTGACTATTAATCTCAACAAAACCTTGCAAACAAACTTGCAGCGGAAGTTTAAAGATCCTCTTCACTCAACATGTGTCACACTTTGATCACAGTGACTTGTAACTTTGCAAAGTTTATTACAAGAGAAGTGTTTTCAGCTTCCTCTCCTGAAGAAGCCGTCGTCTGTTCACTTCTCTAAAATTTCAGCTTTAATCCAACAAGCTTCGTTTGTTTTGTTACAAATTTAAAAGCCAATCACAGGTTAAGAAACCTGAAAGCTCCAATAGCAAGTGAGAGTTTGCATGCACATTACTGCTCCATTGCTGCACATTATGAGCAACAAACAACATAAGAAACAGCAAAGATGTTAGCTTCGAGTAGCATTATCTTACATCTGCTAATTATTATTTTTGGTGCATAACTGAGTCGTAAACTTAGTCAAAGTCTGGCTGAGGCTGAATCTCTAAAGTTTTCTCTAATGCTAACATTAGCCATCTTTATTCACACTGCTCCTCTGCAGGTCAACGTAGCGAAAGCAGAAATTGTGGGCGGGACTTGAAGCCTGTGACTGACAGACCAATATTTTCTTAACGAGGGAGACACAGTAGATGCATCTAGTCTATTTTCAGAGCTTTTTTGAGAACTTTTTACATAAATTAACTCTTTTATACAAAAACATCACAGCAGACGAAACACATCTGGAGAGGAACTTCAAATATAATTGTGTACAAAGTGAGAAATTTAGTTAAATCCTCACTGAAAACCACATAATTGCATACAAAGCCACATACATGTCGACATATCCTTGAAGTCCAACAGGATAACCTGTGGTTCAGGTCGTCTGGTCAAGCTACAAAACCTCAGACCATCCAAACAGTAATAATGGTTAAAAGTAAATCTGCCATACTTAGTGCGAGTGAGTTGCGGAGCTGTCACGCTGCAATTAAATAAGTCCATAATTACAGCACTTCTGTGCAAAGCAGGGGATACTGCCTTGAGTCTGTGGCTGAGTTTCAGTGGAGGTTTGGTGAGCTGCTGGCTGTGAATGTGAGGCAGAGCGAGCAGCCGCCAGCCCTGCAGGACTTACGTAAGAGGCCCCCGGGGCATTCCAAAGGCAACAAGCACGGGGCTTTACCCAGCATTCCTTAGAAAGAGGTTCATGCACAGAGCAGCCCTCTGTTTGTGTTGCGGGTGAAAGTCAGGTGTTCGTCGCATCTTTCCTGCAGACTCACCGTGTGCAAACACAGGAAAGTAGGTCTGCATGCATCGACTGCTGACCTCTAAGTTACATGTAGTCCCAGTTTGTGCCAGTTCTTGTGACACGGTTTCCTAGAAACTGTTTTAGCAGCACGCAGATCATTTAAAAACAGCATAAATGTTGCAAAGGGAATGTAATTCCACCTTGATTAAGTTTTGATAATTAATATGTGAGTAAAATATTCACTTATTTGTTTTTTTCCACTAAAATTATTAGATAATTCATCAGATCTTGCAGTAAAATATTCACTTTTGGTGATTGAACATTATTAAACTTTAACTGGCTGTGATTTAAAGTTGATTTAACAATCTCTGCAACAAATGGTGGACGTTTTGGTAAAAAAAAGTGACTTTTTATTGATAGAGTTAAATAAGAAAACCTCTATAATCAGTCTTTTAATCTGTGTGTCATATTTTGTTCAGACAGCCGGACAGTAAGGAAGGCTTCATAACAATAGACGACCACATAACTTAAAGATATTTTAAGTCCTGTAACAATCCCGTGTGTGTGTGTGTGTGTGTGTGTGTTTGTGTGGTCGCACCAAGCCATCTGTCTCCCCGGCTGTGTCCCTCGGATTTTCGAACAGGGTGAACAGGACGAGGTTGAGTTAAAAAGTGGGGGCGGGACTGGATGTGAGGGTGAAAGGTCACAGTGCTGCTAAATGGGTTCACCTTTGCTAACACAGCGTTTGTAATCACAACCACATGCATAAGCTGAAACTCTGCGGTCGTTCAACAAAGGGGAGAGAGAGAGAGCAGGACACAATAACCTGCACAGGATGAAGCACACAATTTAACCTCATGTCCTCAACTGAGCTGCCATGTTTCTGAGAAAACAGTCACCAGGTGACCTTGTAAGATAAAACATGAAAGAGCCTCTCACATTCGTTATTCTAAGTCCATGGCTTTTCTTAGCTTAGCAAAAGGCTAACTGTAACTTAGCAAAAGGTTAGCCTTAGCCCAGCTTAGCCCAGGACTCTCCTTAGCTTAATTCAAGTCTGTACTTAGCTTAGCTCAAAGCCATTCTTAGCTTAATCAAAAGCTACGGTTATCTTAGCCCAGGGTTATTGTTAGCTTAGCCCAGGGCTATTCTTAGCTTAGTTCGCGGCTGCACCTAGCTTAGCCCAAACCTGTCATTGCTCAGTCCAAGGTTATGATTAGCTTAGCACAGACCTATCCTTAGCTAGGCCAGGTGCTACTCTTAGCTCAATTCATGGCTATACCTAGCTTAGCCCAAGGCCATTCTTAGCTTAATCAAAAGCTATGGTTATCTTAGCCCAGGGTTATCGTTAGCTTAGCCCCAGACTATTCTTAACTTAGGTCATGGCTGCACCTAGCTTAGCTCAAGGATATAATTAGCTTAGCCCAAAGCCAGGCCAGTCCTATCTTTAGCTTAGCTTAGCTTTGGGCTATTCTTGGCCTGAAGCATGAGAATGCTTTTAGCACTGGGCTAAAGATAACCTGAGTTAAGAGTAAAAACCCCTGAAGACTGTAGACTTTGTGCTAAGCTAAGCTAATCAGTCGATGGCTGTAACTTCATAATTACTGTTCTTTCTTGAGAGTTGAATTAATCTTATCTTACCTGTCCTCCTAATTACAAGTTCACGGTGACCTGAAGGCCAAACAATTTAATTACTGATATGGTTTCTTTTTCGGTCACAAGCTAAAAATTCCCTCCCTGTCCAATGAAAAACCTTAATCTCTTAGTGTGGTGATATTTAAATTGTTAAGATAAACAAAAAGACTATATGTATGTTACTGTATGGGAAAAGATATTTTGAATTTATCATTTTAAAAAGTCTCTGAATTGTTGAAAAATGCATTTTTTTTGCAATGCTAACAACAAATATGTTGTTTTAACTCAGTCAAAGACAACATAGTTACCAAGATTTATGTCTTGTCACTAAAATCTATTTCTTTTAACACAAACAAACAATTTTTTTTAACATTAACATTACATTTCCATCAACATTGGACATTTTTTTGTTAAATTTAGTGACATTTTGTCGGATTTATACTTCAAACACTAAAATAAAACAATTTAAAATAAATGTAGCACGTTGGGTACGGAGTTATATCAGACACTGTTTTTCACTTGTCCTGATATAAGAGAGAGTGTAATAAAATAAACAGATAGTGTGACTGCAATCAGATAAGATAAGAGTACATTGTGTCATATAGTCACATTACAGACATCAGGCTGGTGTTTAACTACCGCCGGGGTCAATTCACTCCCTGTACAATCAATTCAGGAGCTCGACTCTGTGCCAATATTTACCAAAACACTTCTTCGCCTACTGCCCTGTGAACCGAGTGTAAACTGACCTAAATTTTTTCAATGTATAGCCTAATTATAGCTAAAAAAAAAACACATGCAGATAAAAATTGCGCCTATTGACGTATAATGCAGCTTCATGTAATTTCTTAAATGTATGAGGTATCAAATATTTGTTATTTAATTTTAAAAGGTCCTTTTTTTGTTATTTTTTAATAGTCAGAGTGTAAAATGTGACAGTGGGCTCCGTGGTCGGACAGGTTTTCTCAAAATGAATCAAATACAGAAACACTGAGCTGGAAAAATGGCAGGTGGGCCACAAAGAAGTGATTTTAAACTGTAAATTTGGAATAAATGCTGAACAGCCTGATTGTGCGTGCGTCAGTCGGTGTGTAGGCTGCAAAGATTAACTGATGACTCAGACTCTAATGGATTCGAGAGATGGTGACGCTTACAGCCTGTTTCACTTCCTTTGTCCTGCACTTTCTAAAGGGTTCTTCTATTTACTTCATTAAATAAGGGGGTTTTATATTACTCCACTGTAACTGAACACGGAAACTGGATCATATCTTTGTTATTTTTTTCTTCTTCTTCTTCCTTTTTGCTTTTTAATGCTATTCAGACTAAAATATCTCAACAAAACATGAACAGAATACCAGTTTTATACAACCGTTCATGGTACCCAGAGGATGAAGCAGACCGACTTTAGTGATCCCAACTTTTGTCATTCGGTACAAACATAAATTTCACCCACAGGATTAAATTTAAAAGCTAAAATGATCTTCTGACTTTTCATCTGTTGCCTTCATTTGGTAAAAATTATTCAACTAATGATCCATCATGGTCCAACAGTCTAAGCTGCACTTTATAGCAAACCAAAATTAGCAAACACTGCCATGCTAACACACATTTAGCTTAAAGCACCGATGTGTCTAATTGCTTTGCATTAAATGCTACTTTTCTATGTAAAATGTGTAAAAAAAATCAACTTTCCTCACTTTTTCACTGAAGTTTCAACCCACAATATTGCGAAACGAAACAAAAAATTGAACTGAAACTACTTTTTGAGAATTATTTAGAAACAATCTTTGACATTCTTGCACAAAAATTTGTTTTAACTGAGCAGACAAAGAGTTTTGGGTCAATTTAAATGATTACTTCAGTAAGTTGTTTACAATTTAGGCTGCACTTTGTCATTCAAGAGGTTTTGGGATTAAAACACTTTGTTCCTGCAATCTACTTATCTCAATATTTTAATCTGACATGCTTCTGAAAACTTTATTGTCCACTTAATATGAAAAATTTCCCTTGTTTTTACCATCAGACACCATAAAAACACACATGACAGTGCATATGCAGAAAATAAAATGCTAAATGTGAGTAAATGACATGATATTACTAAAAATAACATTTTGTGCTGACATAAGTGACATGAAACCGAAACAAAGATGCCACTTTGGTAAACCAGATCATTCCTCTTCAAACCAGTTGTAAACCGCAAACATGAGGGAAGTCAGAGGGCAGAAAGAGATGAACTGATGAGTTTAAAACATGGAGATCCAAACTCCCACACTCGTCTCAGAGACCTTTAATCTGACCACATGGCAGGTTTGTACCCACAATGGCCTTACAAAGAGATTAGGAGTGCTGGAATGTTAACCAGCTCTCTGCTGACGACGACGAAGATGATGATGATGATGATGATGATGATCAGTGGGGGAAGAAGTCCTCAGATCCTTCATGTAACTAAGACAGAAACAACACAACAAAACATATTTTTAAATCCCAAATTTAAAAATATCACAATTATTAGCATCATATGTGTTCGCTGCAGATTTGTCGCAGATGTCAAAGTGTTTAAAAAGCAGGAAAAGTTCTAATATTAATTATAAATGCAGATACATGTGTTGAAAATCTTTATGAAGTGGATTTAAAATAGAAATATTCAGCTGAAGAGCGATTATTTCTCAACTCAAACTGCACGCTCATCATGGTTGGCCTCCTTTGTATCAGGTGACAGAATGTGTTTACTCGGCGAAGGGAAGGTAAGAGGAAGTCATGCGCATGACACCAGATCGTATAAAAGGGTGGGAAGCTCACCTGGGCCTCTCTCACTGCACCGAGTCACATGTGGAAGAGCAGCTGAGGCCTTTGTTTTGGCTTTGAATCGGTCAGAAAAATGCTTAAAGCGTGATTTTAAAAACTCTAAAACCATAATAATATCTTCTAGTTTATAAATTCAAAGTAATCTAAATATTCTAAATGGTTAAAAATGTGTTATTTTGTCCTCATGTTTGGAGTGAACGATCAAAAAAAGATATTTAAACCCTTTTTTTTTGTTTTCTTTGTTTTCCATTGTTGTACAATTTACTCTATTACCTCTATTTTATGATCTACATTAAAGAATTCTGTGGCAGCTTCTTTAATTTAATGTTATCTGCACAAAAGAGAAATGTTTCTTATTTGATACATAATCCAAAATCTGTATAAAAGTCTCTGGCTTCAGTTTATTTTTGTTTTCTGCTGCTCACATGCCAATTTTTTCATTTCCTCTTTGTGTAATCAAACCAAACAGACAAATCAAACCTTCTGTTTCCTCTTGTGACTGAAGATGTCGGGGGAAAGACTTGCAGGTTAATGTTTCACTGACGGTAATGTCAGTCGCCACTCAGACTTTGGTCATGGAGTTGAATAGGTTCAACCAGCGCTGGGTTTTTTTACATCACTGATAAAAAAAAAAAAAAGAAGAAGAAGAAGAGATCCACAGCAGACATGCTCACTCACTCGCTCTCCTTTCCGTGATTACGCAATCTGCATACAGTGAAGATAAATGTCATCTTTTAAGAGCTGTTATCAGTGACTTGGGCACAGAGTGTGAGGAGGACGGCGGCGGCAGCTCATCACGCTGCAAAAAGACAGAAGAGAGTTAAATATTATCAGAGTTGGTGAATAAACACAGACCCCCTCCAGTCGAACGCTTCCTCTCCTAAAACTGAAACGTTAAACCTTGATGACCGACTTGTTTCCATGAAAGTTTGTCGCTATAGAAGTGTTTGCATTTCCTCTACTGAAGGGGGCGATGTTTACGCACTTCCTTTAAATCTGAGATTCAAACAAACCTCTGGCAAGCTGGACATAATACAACACAAACATGAGAGTCAATCACAGCCAAAAAAGCCCAAAACTCCCAGCATGAAGCAGACTTGTCAGTCCAGAGAAGGAGAGTTTGCCTCATAGCACTGCGGCTAACACTGTTAGCTACAGTGCTCCTAGGTACAATTTATATAAGAAATTAAAAGAAAATAAAACAAGTAATGACTTGTTCTCTTCTACAACAAAAAAATGAATGCCTATATTATACTAGTATGTCCCTCTGGGTGGTCCCTGAACACAACACACTCATTGTGGTTATGTATGTGACATCCATGCGCTGCATTATGGAGATTATCAAGAAGAGTTAAATGTTTGTGTTGTGTGCTGTTTTCCAGGAAAACTGAACAGAACAGAAAAGAAAAGGCAGTTTTTCTGTAAAAGACATAATCACAGCGATAAAAAAAATAAAATAATAATAATTCATCTCAGCTCCAAACACTTTCAACTGGATGATTTACAGGAAATAAATGCATTTGGATAAAATTAACACGTCAGTGCAGTTCGGGTGCCAAAAGGAGCAGTTTTTTTCTCACAAGGCTTCATTCTGACAGAGACGATGTTATGCAGACAAGTGTTGCGGTGACGAAGCTAATGGCCAAAAAAACTGAAACCTCATTCAGAAGGAGAGTTTGTGAAGGGACGCCTTTGTTGAAGCTGCGAAGCTGCTGGCACCGAACAAAGTGAAATTGTTCCAAAGTGTCGGTTCGTCTCAAAAAAAATATTCAGGCAGATGATGAGAAAACCTGTCGTGGAGCTCAGAACAAAAACAAGTGGCTGTGGGATTTAGTTTTCATGGTGGACTTCACCAAGTAACTCAACCTTGAAGCTCCAAAGTCCAAACCAGCTTCTCGGCTCGCTGCTTTCTAATAACAAAAAGTATCTGAAACAATTTTAACTGGAGAGAAGTGACACTGTGCTTCTTTTCTGCTCTGCAGGAACAAAAGTTTGCTAAAAAATCTGAATCTTCTGGTTGGTGTGCAAACCTCCCTCAGGTGTTCAGTGAGAGGTTTCAAATGTAAACAGGTGGAACTGAACATACCAGTATTTGCACCTGAAAAAAGAAAAACAGCTCGTCATTACGACCATCGAAGCAGTCCGAGCCATGTTGGATATCAAGTGAAACGGTGTCTGCAGCAGGTTTAAGTTTTCACTTATCCTGGAAAAAAGTCTTAATTCCTGCTCGAAGGATTATTATGATTATTGATGAAGACATTCATGTTTCTCAGATGATACATCTTGTGGTATTGATGATCCCCTGACTTTCAATGAGGTCAACATTTGTGTTTTTCGAGGGAAATTTCTCTGCAAGTGTTGCAAGAATTATCATGAAAATAAAAACACTTAAATAAACGAAAAGTTAATTATCTAACAAGCAAGATAATTTAAAAATGTGATGTACACTTAATGGTTTGTTGCTTAGGCCTGATGAGTGACTGCGATGCATTTTATTGTATGAAATATTGTGGATTTTTGCAGCTTCAAAACATGTTTGCTGCTTTTCTTCTCCTTCTTCTTCTCCTTCTTCTCTCCTGCTGTCCTTCGCCTCCAGCTCAGAGAATTTCACGGTATCTCTGACAACAAATACACAGTAAAATGCTGCTGCTGTACATAGCTCACTCCTCCCCACGGCAACACACACACACACACACACACACACACACACACACACATGTTATCTCAAGGATGTGTGTAATAACTGCCAAGAGGCATTTTGTGGAAACAGCAGCTTCACTGCTGGGAGTAAACGCTCTCTCCTAACCAGCACGGCAGCACATAACTCATTTATTTGCTTTTGATATGCTCCCCTCCTACACACTCACATATACAGAGTGTTCGTACGCAAATCTGCATAGTAGAATATGATTTATCATGATTCAACAGAACGTCTTTCATTTTCTGTTCTCTGTATTTTCAGATTGTCAGCATCATGTCAGCAAACACAAAGGTCGAAACGGGGGTAAAGAATCGTACTTGAAACCAACAAAAGTGTGAGAGAGAACTTTTCTGCTTTGTTGTGTGAAAATTCAGTCCCTCCAGGATTTTGTGGGTGTTTTTCAAGATTGTTGCGGCCTAAAATGCCTGAATTCGCGGCAGCTTTTCTAAAAAATTGCGATGTAAGTTG
>JAQMCX010000023.1:15305929-15319535 GCA_029814765.1 Acanthurus leucopareius | reverse complement strand
GTTTTAAAATAGGCCATTCATTGAAGGTGCGCCTTATAATCCGATGCGCCTTATAGTGCGGAAAATACGGTAATAATCACCAGACATTTCCACTCAGCTGTATGAAGCAATTTAATGCCTTTCAGCTTGTTGTTTTGGTTTCACTTCTCTCATAAAAAGTCGTTTCCAGCAGCAGCGTTAGCTTTAAAGTGATGATAAGTTATGTTGCACTCATGCTTGTAGCGCTGCTGTCACTTAATGCAGATTATACTGTTTTTAATAAATACATGGACTCCTTTTCTTGCTTAGAGCTGGTCAAGAAGATTCATTCTTCTTCTGATTCTCATATTTGCATGTGGATATTAGCTTTCATACTATAGCCTAGCATAAAGAATGGAGAATGGGGGCATAGCTAGCCTAGCCTGTCTAGCAAGAAGATACTAAAATTAAATCTAATAGCAGCTATAGAGTTCACTTATTTATATTATGCAACACGTTTGTTAAATTCTACACAAATGTTAATGTACAATATAAAAATTTGTGTTTTTGCAAAAAAAGTTAGCTGTTTTTTGTCAAACAGGATGCTACACAGAAGTGCTGAGTGTACGATAATGTTTGTCCAAAAAAAAAAACAGTTTCACGACAAAACTCTCAACAGGATACAGTTTACATCAATAAGTTGTAGATGTAATGAACATTGTATTTTGGTACTTTGGGGAGAACAAGATTAGCCATTTCCCAACTGCTTTCCATAGCTTTTATGCTAAGCTAAGCTAAGCTAAGCTAAGCTAAGCTAAGCTAACCATCTCCTGACTTTAGCTTCATACTTTACGGACAAACATAAGACTGAGAGACGTGAGATCTTATCTAACTTTAAGATAAAAAAACCCTTGTGAATTCTTTATCAGAGTAACTGTAAAATTACAACGTGTATTAATCATCCATGTTTTTAATTACAACACGAAAACTTTTCTTGCATCACTTTTCAAACTGATGTTCAATAAAGGGAAAGTGAGTGAAAAAACAAACAAACAAACATGACTGACTCGTGTTAGTCAGAGTCCTTTGTGAGAGGTGAAATACACTTAAGTTTAATGGATATATGAGTGCTATTTTTAACCTTTACACAACTCTGCAATCTTAGAAGGCCCTTTATTGCCCAACAAACACTCCTAGTTGTAATTGTAAGACTCCTTCTAGCATTGCACATGATGTGAAAATTTCCCTAAATGTTAATGATTATTCCTTTAATTGACAATATGATGCAGAGATATTAGTTATTACAAAAAATAAGAGTATAAACTTCTTGTATTAATTAATTTTAGCCTGTAAAAATGTAAAAACCCTTCAGGGCGTCATGAGGTGTTGCTGAGCTTCACTCCACAGGTTCTTTATGTCTGCTAATCCAGCAGCTCGGACAGTGTTGACCTATGAGAGTATTCAGCTCCCAGGGCTGATTCACTGACCTCAGTTCGCAGTCCACAGAGGCTTTTCTAGTAAAATGGGACGCTGGACAAAGGCCAAAGAAAAAGGGGATGTCAGCAAATCATTTTTTTTTTTTTTTCACTGCGCTCATGTGATCTGCCCTGAACTTCCTTCCCTATAGTCACACCAGAGGGCAGCGAGGAGATTTCAGTTCCAGTTAGACGCTAAAGAACATGTGTGTTGTCTCATGGCTTTGAGGTTACATAATGAAGTTTGAGCAAGAGGGAAAATCTTAGAGGCTGTTTATTGAGGCGGATAAGGAAGAAGCTGGATACATGACTTTAGAAGAAGAAGAAGACATTTTAGGTGACAGTCAAGTTACACGACAGACTATGACAGCTATTTACATTTACACCCTCAGATGTCTGCATTTTTTTATTCTAATCCTTCTGTTTGAGTTTCTTTCCCCTCTTTTCCCAGAAAGCCCCCCTCACGTCCCTCCTTATCATCCTGCTCACACTTCTTCAGCTTTTATTCTCTTCACGTCTCGACACAGGTGATGGTTTCACGCAGTGATGGGAAAAGTACTCAGATACTTTACTGAAAAGTCCAGTTTGTTGGATTTAGGTGGAATTATTTTGAGAATATAGCAGAAATTGAATCTAATATTCATTACTATGTTTTATTTTTAGTTTATAATTACTCACTGTGGTTATATAATCTTATAATAGGCCTTTTATACGTATAGAAGGAGCTGGTTCTCCACCATGTTGCTCCGCCATGTTTCTACAGCAGCCAAGAAAGGACAAACCAAATCACACTTCTTTTTGCAATTTTTAGCAAGTTTCTTGGCCACCATAAGATCTCGACCATAGTTTCAACAGGAGGTTGTACAGAGGGATATTTAATTGGTTGTAATCTGCAACCTTGCCACTAGATGCCACTAAATCTTACGCAATAGACATTTAAGTAAGCAGCATTTAAATGCAACATTTTACGTTGTTTGCTGTAGGTTAGTTTAATCTGCAGATTTTTTTTCATTGATCAGTAGATGTGAAGGAAACTTAATCTGTTTTTAAGTAACAAGTTATTAAAGCTGTCAAATATGACTTGAAATGTAAAATGTTATAAAGTGAAAGCAATCTGTTATAAAACTTTAAGTATCTCACGGGGATTGTTAAGTAAGTTGCTTGAGAAAATTAACTCAGTTCAACATTTTTGAAAATACACTTACACGCTTCCTCAAACCTTTGATTTCTGGTTCGACTTCTTGAATCTTCTGGTTTCAGTGTCACTTGGATCAGCAAAAATAGTTTGACTCAAAACCCCATTTTTTTCACATCTTTCTTTATGTAAGAAAGATATGAAATTTTATTTATTTATTTATGTGAAATTTAATTTAAGTAGTCTTTCTGTGAGACCACTTAATGCACCATCTGCACTCCTCCATGTTTAATTATTTTATCTTTTTTATACAATCAATTAATCAATCAAGAGGGAACCACCTTTTAATTTCATTATACAACCTGTTGTATAATGACCAATAAACTTCCTTGTATCCTTGTACGTAATGAACCAACGAAGCATCATGAGCTTTTTGTGTTACCTTCAAAGACAGTCTGACAATCTGTTTCCAGCCTTTGTACTTTAATAAAATTAAGTGGCTTTAATGTGCAGATATAAGAATAGTATCAATCTTTGTATTAAACTATTGGCCTGAAAGAAAATTAGTTTGTTTCCCAAAATATCAAACTGCCCCTCTAAATATTTTAAGTCTAAAGTAGTCTACAGTAATTAGTCTAAAAAATACACAGCAAACCCTTATTTTCAATAAAAATGCAGAATACACTGCTGCATTGTTACTTAGTTACACACAAAGTAATTATTTCCTGTAATTTGAGTAGTTTAATAACCCTGAAATAAGAGAAAGGATCCTCACACAAATATACATAAAATAAGATCAAAAGTCCAAAAATCATATTAATACATTTTGGAGACATAATAAAATTTGCCATTTAGCATCAAAGGGGAATAACATGTTAAGCATCTTACGGCTGTTTCGCTCTTAATATCTTAAAAAGACACAACAAAGAAAATCTTTTTGAAGAGTCGAGGGTTTTTTTTAGAAAGAAAAACAGAACTTTAACGTCAGTATCAGTGTTTTGTGCACGGCTCATCATGTGACTGTCACTCAGTTCACTTTAGTGTGGAGTGCACAAAGCCTGGCAGATGTGTTTTTGGGGAGTGGGAGGGGGGGGTTTGCTTTATGTGAACCAGTCTGACAATTGCACAAAGCTCACATTCAGCCGAGTCTGTGTCTGTCCACGGCACAGTGAATAAACAAGCCGGTGTTTATTCACTGGAGGAGCGAAAAGGCCTGATTGTTTTTTAATGTGCTGCACAACAAGCTCCGAAAAAGTTTATGTGGGGCGAAATTGTATTTCTAATTCACCACGGACTTCACTGTAAATGTTTATCCTTTAACTTCTTCTGGGAGGGGGGGTGGTCGTTCCTCTGAAGCCCCTCCGCTCATTGTTGTTATGGTATTTCAGTCAGGAATGTGTTCATGTACGCAGATTAATATTTGTCCAAGAGGTGTGGTGGCAAGTTGTTTGTTGATGAAATGTTTCTTTCGCCCTCTCAAGAATGTGAGGTATGAGTTCTCAAAACAAAACATAAAAAGTTTCTCCACCTAAAAATCTATAACACAATGTATACCACCTGCTGGGGTTATTGTCCCAGCAAACCGAGATGTGCAGCAGAGATAAAGACGCAGCTCTTATGAAGCCTCCCAGCAGCCAAAAATGGTGGAAATCCTCCCTCTAGTGGTGAGTTTGGGTGCTGAGAAAATACCAGAGATGAGCTCTCCAATCAAAAAGTAAATAAATTGAGGTCAGAGCATCGGCTGATGTCATGTTTCATTGGTTTTTCATCAGCGTTGTTTATACAGATACAGAGGCAAATTTGTTTTTATAGGTCAAGCATCCTTCACAAACAAGGGCGAAAAAGTGCTTTACATAAGCCTGGGAAAATCATCAAAATAACATTTAAGAACATGATAAAATTTAAAAATAAAATTGATTAAAATAAGAGAACTAAAACAAGCTGAAATATTATGAGTTGCAATCGACATTAAGGGTCCAGGAGTTTAGTTTTATGGAAATTATTTGCTGCTCAAAGTTCAATAGAGTCAGTAAAAGTACAGTATTGAAATAAATAAATCATGTCTATTGGTAGTCTGAACAGAAAACCTGCTCACCTGTTCAACTTTATCTGGAAGTGAAGGGTCAGCATTCTGAGTACTTTCAAAATAAAAGCTTGTGACTGTGGCTTCTCTGTAAACCACCAGATGAAGACAAAGAGCAGCACCTGGTGTCAGTTTTACTGCAAGGTTACCTTAAAAATAACAAATATATATATATTAAAAAAAAACTTAAATCAGATTGGACTCATCTGCATTTTATTTAATTTTACATTTTTTTAAAGGCAGTTACTTCTTATATAATGGCTGTGAGCTGATCCTTTGGGTAATTTTGTGGAGATAGAAGCTTTTGGCATTTCCTCTTTTTCTGTTTTTTGTAAATAACTCTTAAAAACAAAAATATATTTAAAATAATTTAAAGAAAAACATTTTTAAATAAGGCTCATTGTCTAATAGGAGGTTGTTGGTTTTAATGTGACACTGTGTGTGTTGTTGCTGCTCGCATAAATCCTGTCTAAGTATCTAAGTAAGTGACCTAATTGAAATTGGCCACATGATGCTGCGTGATGCGGACTGTTGTTGTTCAGGCTCTCGTGGTCGGTCTGCACTTCCCTTTGACTCACGCTGACTCAGCCTCTATATTTGACACATTCTTATCACCTGCTGGAGATTATGAGGTTTATATATCAGGATGAGCTTGCATTTATGTGACAAAAGAAGAGACACAAGTTCCCCTATTTAGATTTCATAAGAATTATAGAAAAATTTAAATACTGTTTTTAAAAAAAATGTGTTCCACTTTGCATTATTAGCTTTATGCTAGGCTATTAGCTTAGCTGCTGGCTAATTGAAGGCTACTAATATAAAATTGGATTATAATTTGATAATTCTCTGTATAGTAATGTGTCTTTTTTTGAAACATAGACACAAGCTGATCCTGATATATAAATCTCATAATCTCCGACAAGTGATCAGGATGTGTTGAATATAGACGGTGAGTCAGAGTGAGTCAAAGGGAAGCGCTGACTGATCACAAGAGCCTGACAACAACACTAATACTGGTGTGAACAACAGTCCGCATCAGGTTGCATAATGTGGCTGGTTTTAACTGGGTCAGTTAGTTATGTAGTTAATTAGTTCGTTAGCTCCTCTTAAAAATCTGTGCTTATATTACAAAAACCATTTAGCTAACATATGATTTATATATTTTATGCCTATTTGCCTTATGATTTGGGCATAAAGGTATAAAATCAGGAAGCGTTGAAGAGGTTCCCAGGTTATTATTACCTCTAGCTTATAAGTGGAGCCCCTTTTTGCAAGATGTCTCTAAAAACTCACTGAAAAAACGATGGCAAATGCTAAAAACAACAACAAAAACACACATGCTACATGTTTTCTGACTCACATTTGGGAGTTTTGCTTTGCCAGAAAATCTACAGATTTTAGCAGCTGAGTTTTTGTCAGCCAGGTTGTTCATAAACTCATCAGGGCTTTTTTTTTTTCTTAAATAAAAGTACTCGTTTATGGGAATTAGCACTAGCTAGCTAGATGCTATCAAGCAAGCTAGCGAGCCAGCTAAACTCCAGGTGCAGAGCAGCTTTGTGGAGCAGATCAAGTTAAATCTGACACGTTAATACATTATAAATGATGTTTTGAGTGAAAATCGTTTAGTAAGATTACATTACAGTAGATTACATTTATTGTAGATCTGCACATCAAAAAACCGTGGCCATGTTGATCTGCACAGTCGAGTTCAGCTAATTTCTGCTAATCCGACTGAGCCTTTTGTGCTGAAAGAATCCTGAAAATGTTATTGTTGTTATTCTTCATGATATCACAGCTCAAAGTTCACTTTTTAAACCAACTTCCTGCTTCTCCAACTTTTTTCAAGTAACAGGGGGATCAGTTTTCTCATCTAAGCCGTAGCTAATCTTACAAGGCTGTTTGCTAAAAGGCAGTAAAAAAAATATTTAAGCTCAAGTTTTTGTGCATTTTTCTGTGAGCGACATACTGAAAACACACTAAATGGGCTCCAACATGGCCTCCACCCATTTCATAATCCACCGGGGGTCAACATAAGCCCCATGTGTGACTCAGCGACCCGGATGAGCAGGACCAGACTGAGTTTTTGGCCACAAACACATTAGATGATACAAGGTCCAAAACCTCTTGCGTCAGAAACACAAAGGTGCTTCAACGCCAAACAACATCAGGGCCCGGTGACGCACCGTCAGCAGCTCGCTCTGTGAGGATCACATGGAGTTGATGGAGGGAATCAATTTAGAGGCTTAACACTGTTTGGGATTGTTGGGATCTTGTTTGGATTACATGGAGAGCTTACCTTCCCATCTGTCACCTTCAGACTGAGGTGGAAACGCTGCCATTACATGTCAGAGGCCTCACCTTAACTCACACTGTGTGGTTATCTATTTATTCTGATTAAAAACATTATATTATGGCTATTGACAGAGTTTTTATAGACCTTTTTTCTCTGAAGATGTGTTACAGGTATCAATAATAAAATTAATAATAGGCTAAAGTCCATTAAGCTGATTCAGTTTCAGGGTCCTGGTCTTGTTTCTGCTGGTTCACCTCTTCACTGTCATGTCTTATTATGGCTCTGTTTATATTAACCAGAGCAGTTGTTAATATTATTAGTTACATCTTTGCCTTTACGTAATGATTCAAAATGTCTGCTGTGCAAAAAAAAATTGTTTAATGTTTAATTACCTTCTTTAATATGCACACCAGCAGGTTTGATGGTTTGAACAGTTAAAATGACGTTTAATGAGTCTTTTTTCATCAGATAAACGGAAACTCTTCACACTGGTTTTCTTGATGCAATGTTGGATGTTTCTGCTCTGACTAAACATAGTTCATAGTTCACATTGCATTTTATTTGGCAGCATAGAAGGAGGAGGAGGAGGAGGAGGAGGATGGAGGATGGCGGAGGAGGATGATGATGATGTTGTGTTGGATTTTTAAGTTTAATGTGAATTTCTGCAGAAGGAAACCGTCTGAGGTTAGCTGTTTACACCCACACACACACATACACAGGAAAAAAAAAACCCCAACAAACCTTGATATCCACCTACACGACTGCACCTACAATCTGGACCGTTTACCTTGCTGCTTATCTACCATCTGCACCACATCATCAACATTTCCCTCCTGCAATTAGCACATTTCCAGCCTTCCTGTAATTCATGCATGGCTGTTCTGGGGCCAGTGAGACTCATTATCTGTGGGAAGTTAATTTACACCAGCTGACCTCTTGCAGATGTTGCAACCGCTCGCCACCTTAACTAAGCTGCCGCCGCTGAGGCCGAGCTGCGCTAACTAACCATGTCCTCAAAACAACATCCCCTGATTTATCTCCCTCCTTTCCATCTCGCCGCTCAACCCACTGTGTCCTCTTTATCTGCCTCTTCATCGCTCTCCAGCTCCCTTTCAGCCGATGGAGCTTATTGTGGACAAATAGGCTTAGGAGCATCACTATGGCAACAGCGAATCGTAGAAAGCTACATGAGCACTTCATCAGGGGCCGTGATCCAATGGCTCCCGCAGGAGATGGTGCCCCCAACCTCCGGCAACAAGTAAAGGCAGGCCAGAGAGGCTCATGGGAGGGAGGAGGGGAGAGACGAGACGAAACGAGGGAGAGAGAGAAAGAGAGAGAGAGAGAGAGAGAATCCATTTCTCTTCTTACTCTGCTTTTCATTTAGACAGTCGTCTCTCTTCAGCATCCGTCCACACTGACCGGCTGATATCTGAGGACTTTTCTCACTCTGCTTTTTCAGCGATCTGCTTTCTTGTGGAGTCCAGGGAAAAAAAAACTTTAAAAGAAGAAGAAGAAGGAGAAGAAAAAGGTAAAGCTTCTTTCTAAACTGTTTATTCTCAATTTTGGAGTCAACAGCAACAAATTGGACCGAATAACTATTTTGACAAATTCACAGGTTGGATTTGTGTAAAAGAAACCAGCAGTTAAGCGTAAAAAATGTTAGTTTTAACACAAAACAGCAGGAAAACAAAGAAAGTAAGTTCAAGCTACCTGGTAATGTCTTTCCAATCCTGAACACCTGTTGAACATTAACATTACCAGCTCCTTTTTATTTCTATAGAAAATTTACAAAAGTGTATGATAATCATTTAAAAATGTCAAAAATCTGATAGTTACAAGTTTTTCATTTTAATTGAAAAACCTATTTTGGGGGTTTAGACTATTAGAATAAATGGGACCATCAGCTTGGGCACTTTAGTGTTTTACAGCTGAAAGGATTAATTAATCTAGTTAATTAGCATTGACATTGACCATTAATTTCCCTACTTCTACTTTTCAATTTCCCCTGTAAAAGAAATTTAGATAAAATAATATTTAAATTCATAGAATAACAGCACATCACTGGTTGAACACACAGAAACAAACTAAATACTGTCTTGGTTGGATGTGTTTGACTCCATTTTGAAGGTTTAGTCCAGAGGTAATCTCACTCTGTCGCTTTGTTTTCTCTGCACATGTTGATAATCTGAGCTGCAACACAATGCAGCATCGCAGTATTAAAGCATGTGCAGCCGCTGCGGTTTGAAGGACAACCTGAGACAGATTGAAACAAGATTAAAAGAGGACAGTTATGAAACTAAAAGGGCGCCTAATAGGAGAAGACGGCGGTACAGAATGAACAGACTGCAAACAAAATGCACTCAGGTACAACATGAAAATAATGCGAACTAACGCTGAGAAATACAGTGTAAACTTATGAGCATCTAAAGCACCTTTGACAAGATCTTGTGGTAAGAAATGGCTTTTTTTTTGTATAATTTAACTTTCTTATTATTATCTAAAACAGTCTATTTGTAAAGTGAAAAATACCGATCACGATGTCCTAAAGCTCAAAACTCTCAGTTCTTTAAGTTGCACATTTGGTTCGATCAGTTCAAAACCCCAAAAAAACATTAAACCTACAGTTGACACTGACAATTAATTTAATTGTTAATTGATAAGTGGATTATTTCTTAATTGAAGGTCTGTTCAGTAGCCCAGAAAGAAGAAACCAAACACCAGCTCTATAAGGGCCCGTCATGCTTTTTGTTTTAGTTTATTTTTGTTTTTTGTGGCCCCCATAGATGAACCAACCTTTTTGGAAAGGGAGGGTTTAGCTGAGGGATATTTCAAACTGCAGCCTCAGCACTAGATGCTACTAAACCCTACACACTTGGCATAAATTGATTGATTATGAGCCCAAAGTAACGTCTTTAAATGTCTTGTTTATTCCAAAAAACAGATTAAATTCCCAAGATATAAATTTTAGAGTCATGTTTGACAAATGAAAGCAGCAAACTCTCACAGCTGAGAGGCTGAAACTTGTTCCTGGCACAGAGAGAGAGAGAAAGAGGTCTTAATGGGGATTTGTTGTTGCATTAGAAAGGTCATCTGGCATAAAAAGAATATGTATAATCAAATACGCTGATCTCATTGATTGGCTCAAACTTATATTGTGCCTTCCTGCCTGTAAATGAACATCTGCTGCCAAAACCCAAGAAACAAGTTTGCTGTGTGCAGAAGAAGCGCTTTAATAATGGCTAAATCAATGTATTTGACTGACAAATTGGACCCTCACAGCGCTGAACAGCTCTTTCACTTCCTTCCTTCAGTTCAGGCAGTGGGTCTTCAAGAACTGAACATTTTTTATTGTTTTATTGTTTGTTTCTTTCATTGATTATCAAAAATAGCTGCAACAACTAGTCAACTAATTCCAGAAAACATTCAGCATTTATGCCTGAAAAAGACTTTAAATGACTATTTAATTATCAAAATCTTTGCTGCTTGATTTTCTACAAATACAATAATCAATTATTCATTTCTATCCTCTGAACATTGTGGTTCTCTAGCTGTAACAAAAACATAAAGACCTCTTGGCGATTGTAAAACTGAAACCTTTTGCTTTGAATAAATGACCCACAGTCTCTCCATCAGTCTCTTCTGTTCTGTTTTGTGCTTTCATCACAAAAGCAGCACAAAATAAAAGACTGACGACTGAACCGAATTGAATGCAGCATCTGTGCGAGCACACATGACACACACACAGAACAAAAGAGCCGGTGGGTGAGATGGAGGATGCTGTCTTTTGGGAATACGTCCAGATGTGGAGAGAGAGAGAGAGCAGGCAGTGGAACAGACTTCAGAGGATGTGATGTTATAAATAAAGCCAAATTATGCAAACAGCACCCTGAATATAGAGTCTTCACCACTATTACTTGTGAAAAATAGCTGAACTAGACAGTCAGTTACATGTTCAACACATTAAAATATTTAAAAATCTCCTTATGAACCTATTATTTTAAATAAAAGCAGCAAATCTAATCTGTTCACAGTTTGCATTGTCATTTTTGCTCTCAGTTTTGTAAAATTTCTTTATAAAATCAATAAATCTGAGTAAACATATTAAATTTTTAAAGAAATATCTACTCATTTAATTGTTTTCCTCTCATCAGGAGGCTGTGAAGAAGGACAAGGCCATGGCCTCCTGGTTCAGCTGGAATGAGCCGTATTACCGGAGCCCCCAGCGGGACCCGGCCGACGTGGTCACCGACACCCTGATGCTGGAGTTCAGCTGGCAGCTGAAGGAGGCCGAGCGGCTGCAGAGGGAGCGGGACAACGAGTACCGGCGCCTGAAGACCGGGGTGGACTACAGCTGGCTGGCCAGCACGCCGCGCTCCTCCTACAGCATCAGCACCGGGGAGAGGCTCGGCCTGGAGGACCTCTGCTCCAAGGTCCCGCCGTCCTGCTGCGGCCTGGTCATACTCAAGTAAGAAGACAGAATAAAATATCATTTAAGCACAAAAACATTACAAGGTTAAGTTAAAAAAAGATTCCACATGTGCAAAAATACAATTTAAAAACTTGAGTATGTAGAAGTTATGATGCTTTATGAGGTTAGTTACTTTTACTTAATTACATTTTAGAGCAAAATTACTACTTTTAAGTTAACTTATTAATTTCCAGCTGCAGTTAATTACTTTTTAATCAAAGCTTTCACAGTTTACATAAAAAAAACTTATAAACTGAAGCTATGCTAACATTAGCAGCTCTCTGAAGCTATATATTAGCTTACTGTAGCTTGCTAGCTTATTTAGTTGAACAGTGCTATTAGCAATAGCCATAGCTTTTAGCTAAATGCTAAAGTCAGTATGATAGACAGATAGATACTTTATCGATCTCCAAAAGAAATTCACAAATGTTTATGCTAACAAATTCAGGCCAAGCATATATTATTATTGTGTATTTAAAGTTTTTATCATATAAAATGACTCACAATGATATTTCTAACAGGCTAAAGTTCAGCAGGTACGAGTTGTTGCATCATCTAAGCTAAGTGTGTTAGCATGCTAACATTTGTTGACTTGCAACAAACACAAAGTGAAGCTAAGGCTGATGGGAATTTAAGCTTTTGAAAAAATTTGTTACAAATTAAAATTTTGACCTGATGATGGAAAGTCAAGAAAAGTCAGGAAATTACAAAATCATCCTCAGAAACAGGAATTACTGAACTGTCATCACAATACGTCCATTAACTGTTAAAATATTTTATTCAAAGGGATCAAAGTAAAAGACCAACCGTCTGACTATCCATTTTATTTTGTTTTATTATTTTCAACCCCATTAATCATCTCGTAACCCCTCAGGTTTATCTTGTTACATCCTATTTAGGATCTTTTTTCTGAGGCTGTGAACGATTTTGCTAAAATAACCAGAGTAAGTGAACATAAAGCATTAAAAACTAGCTCACTTTGACCAGTTAAAACAGTAAAACGTTGCAGGGACACTGATCAGCTGTCACTCTGCACACGACTCCTTAATTCTCTGGTGTCCTCGTCCTTTAATCTGCAGCAGAGACGTCCTGAGCTCGTTTGGGCATCTGCTGGCAGGAAGCTGTCGAGGCCTCTGGTGTCTTGTTAGAGTTTAGCGGTTTTTTGGGAGGCAGGTTGACTGGTGTTAATGTGAGCGAGCAGCGAGGTGCTAAAAGCTAAGTGAAAGTCACCCACTCACGCACACAACAGGGACCGACTTGAGCGTGTTTGTGTGATTTTAATTAGCTGCAGAGGGGTCCTTGGAGGTCAGATTGGCTGTGAAGTGTAATTAACAGACTCTTTCTCTGAAACAGGGTTACATCCAGGCTTTTCTAAATGTCCGTCTGTCCTTCAGTGTCATTATTTTCATTCTGTAAAGGCCGTGCACCATTAACCTCCATAAAGTGGCTGTTAGTCTACACGTGGTCCACATAAAATCATTATTAATAGATTAAATAATGACAAATATATGAAAAATGTAAATAAATGAAGGAAAATTATCAATAAAGTTTGTAAGGTGGGGAGTTATGTATGATAAGGCTAAGATCCTGTTGATTTTGATGCATAAAAAGTTGGTTTAAATTGACTTTATTATCAATTAGTATAAGCTGAGAATCACAAAAAGCTGTTTATTTTCTCTTATCATCTTCATCCTGTCCATTTGTGAATATACGGTGGTGCAATTTATTTCATATATTTAAAAATGTCTATAAATGGATGACAAAATTAAAAATTTGATAAATTAATTATTGTCTTCCTAAATAAACAGTTTATTTAGTTAAAAAGGTCAGAAAAGTCCTGTATTTTTAATTTTAACAGCAGAGCTTCTTCTATTTTCAAAATAAAAACATAATTTGTAACCTTAATAAAGCCTTTTTTTACTCCTTATTGATAAAATTAGAATTAAAGCCTCAAAATCTAATGATGTTTACATTTGAAAGGTATAAGTTGCTATAGATAGGTGATGTTCATGGCCGTTAACGGATCCAAACAACACTGTTTTCTCCTCAGAGCTGACGTGTTTGTGTGTAAAGGCCAATCGTTATGTAGCTGGAGGCACTCAATGGGAAGCAGGTTCCCAAGTAGTCGACTATTTTAAGGCTTGTTAAGGCCTCTTGCTAGTGGAAAGAGGAGGGGTAATTGGGGGGGTAGCAG
>JAQMCX010000023.1:15262211-15305829 GCA_029814765.1 Acanthurus leucopareius | reverse complement strand
AAGTCACCCACTCACGCACACAACAGGGACCGACTTGAGCGTGTTTGTGTGATTTTAATTAGCTGCAGAGGGGTCCTCGGAGGTCAGATTGGCTGTGAAGTGTAATTAACAGACTCTTTCTCTGAAACAGGGGTACATCCAGGCTTTTCTAAATGTCCGTCTGCCCTTCAGTGTCATTATTTTCATTCTGTAAAGGCCGTGCACCATTAACCTCCATAAAGTGGCTGTTAGTCTACACATGGTCCACATAAAATCATTATTAATAGATTAAGTAATGACAAATATATGAAAAATGTAAATAAATGAAGGAAAATGATCAATAAAGTTTGTAAGGTGGGGAGTCAGACTAAGATCCTATTGATTTTGATGCGTAAAAAGTTGATTTAAATTGACTTTATTTTCAATTTTACACTGAGAATCACAAAAAGCTGTTTATTTTCTCTTATCATCTTTATCCTGTCCATTTGTGAAAATACAGTGGTATAGTTTTATGTCACATATTTAAAAATGTCTATAAATGGATGATAAAATTTAAAATATGGAATAAATTACTTATTGTCTTCCTAAATAAACAGTTTATTCAGTTAAAAAGGTAGTTAAAAAGGTCAGAAAAGTCCTGTATTTTTAATTTTAACAGCAGAGCTGCTTTTACTTTCAAAATAAAATCATAATTTGTAACCTTAATAAAGCCTTTTTTTTACTCCTTATTGATAAAATTAGAATTAAAGCCTCACAATCTAATGATGTTTACATTTGAAAGGTCTAAGTTGCTCTAAATAGGTGATGTTCATGGCCGTTAATGTGATCCAAACAACACTGTTTTCTCCTCAGAGCTGACGTGTTTGTGTCAGGCCAATCGTTATGTAGCTGGAGGCACTCAATGGGAAGCAGGTTCCCAAGTAGTCGTCTATTTTAAGGCTTGTTAAGGCCTCTTGCTAGTGGAGAGAGGAGGGGTAATTGGGGGGGTAGCAGGAGTGGGCAGGTCACAGGAGTTGGGGGCTAATGACTGTGATCCATGTTGCCTTTTATAACATTTGCCATTATGTGGGTGGCAGTCACCATCTTTTTTTCTTTTTTTTTTTGGAGCCAGAAATGATCATGTGTGGATGAGAGGGTGGAGCCGAGGCGGATTTGCACTGAAACAATATTTGTGACGCCCAACAGATGGTCACTTAACGGCCATGCTCTTAATTATGCATTATTTAAACGTGAGATATATTAATATTCACCCCCGTACAGTTATCATGAATTGGGGAGTTGCTATAGAGATTAAAATTCTTTCTTGCACCAGGCTGTAAAATTATTTCTGCTGGACATTTTTATGAATGGACTGTGTGAGGATTGACTCTCTTTTTCTCATTTCTGGACTTGAAGATAAATTTTCTGTTTGATGTATAAATAAGAAACTGACAACTTGACATTTCATGCAATTATGTAAAATGCAGCTCTTCTTTATGGAAGCCCTAAGCGGACATGGTTTAATTTTTATTTTTTATAAGTCGTTTTGTCGAGATAACAAGATAATATCTCGTGTTGTTTTCTCGAGATCACGAGATTAACGGCTTGTAAAAAAAAAAAAAAAAAAAAAACATGTCCGCTTAGGGCTTCCATACTTCTTTTATGGCAGATTATGGTGCAATTTGTAAAGCTGACAGTCTGTGTCATCTCATGGTCATGGCCTCATATCTCATCAGCTGCCTGTTTTTGTTCCGCAGGTTCAGGGAGGTAATGCAGACCAACGAGCCCGAGGTGCAGGATGTGTCCGGCCTGTTTCGCTCCGTCCTCCTGGAGGCTCTGGATCAGCTGAAGGAGGAGCAGGAAGCGCAGCGGCTCGCACGCCAGTGGAACAACAAACGCGCCATGAGTATGTCTCTCATGAACTTCAGGTCTCGCATCAAAATCAACCCGTTCGGAAGCACGGTGGGTCTGACCTCGGCTGTTTCCGAAGGGGCCGGGCTGAGCGACCTCAAAACCGTGTCAGAGGACGTGGAAAGAGGGATGGAAGGGGAGAGGGCCCAGAGGGTGTGGAGCATGCCCGACTTCAGATACAAAGGAGCCAACAGCAGTAAGGTCGTCTGATGTCGGGCGTTTATGGGACTGTGATGTTCGGAGGTGTCAGTGGGTCGGATGCTGACCCGGCGAGGAACGACAAACGCTGCTGTCCTCCTACTCTCTTCAGTATAAGACCAGTCAGCATTTGACCAGTTTGATGCTTTATTCTCATGCCTGAAAGGGCAAAGTCGGCGTGTCCTTTTAGATCTTCTCAAACTTGACTGCACCTTTTTTGAAGACTTTAAACTTTGTGTGATTTTATCGCCTCCTGCATTTTGATGCATCTTATTTTTTGTAGACACTTGCATCTACCCATTAAGGCTGTATATTGTAGCCTGGTAGGGATATTCATTTAATTTAAAGGCTCTCTTGATTCCTAAATGTTGCAGGAGCAAATTAAATATGTTGTTGGTACATCACCCAACATATAATGGGCACAATGGTGAATGAGAAAAGGGACAGATCAGAGGGTTTTCATGAGATTATGTATGTATGTTACTTGTCAATATAGTCACATAACGTCATTCAGAGGGTGAGTCATGTTCTGTCCCTCAACACTTGCTCTTTGTTCTCTCCCAACAGCACACAAGGACTCAGCACAATAATTCATCATCCAAGGTCAGCAAAGTGAAAGCTTTTCCTCTGCTCTGCATTTGCAAAGAGAAACCAAAAAAAAGACTCAAAGAGATGTTACCAGATCTTTCCGAATGAAACATTTCAAAGTAAAATCTTTCCAGCAGTTTATTGCCTTTTTCTCTTCTGTTTGTCAAATGGTAATATTTCTTCAGTACAGAACACTTTTACTCCATTATCCATATAAAGCTTTCACTTGGATTGATACAGGGGGCCCGACAGTAATTGTAGTTTATATTTCAGGTGAATAAAATGACTACTACAGAAACAAAAATTATGACAGAGTTGTAGGAATGAAAGTTATGAACAAGATAGAATTATTAAAATCCACAGAGTAGATTCTAATAACATTTTAAACATTATATACACATCGAAACTTATGATATCAATGCACACTGATATCACTGTGGCTGCTATAGCCAACATTTACTGTGGACACATGAAGGTTAAATATCTACAAAATAAAAAATAAAAGCATGGTCGGTACTGAACGTAGTGGGGTTGACATGGATGAGTGGAACAGTATACAAACAGAACTTCGCTGATTTTACACTCAAAGTCTGTTTACAGGTCTCAGGGAGTGCTGCAGCATAAGTGGAAGATGTTATATAAAGCTGTTTGTGGCTCCAGAGGAAGCTGCATGAAATCTAATAAACTGACTGAAGTGTTTTTACTTGAGTCAGTGTCAGCTTGGGGTTGAGGACAGGAAGTTAAAAATAAAATTAAAAAAAAGCATGAGTGGAGTTTAAAAGAAGTACATTGATCAGAACTCTGCAGCTGCTTATTATCTTTCCTTGAGACGAGCGACTCAAGGTTACATCAGCTGCAACTTGCATAACACACAAGAATCACTAACCCAATTGTTGTTAGCAGTTGGGTTGCATTGTGGGTAATGTAGGCGCCTGGATTTGACAAGGGAGAAATATATGTGAAACAAAGAAGACAATATCTGGTGCAGCCGCATGGACTCCTCTTAAAGAGGTGACCATACATTCAAACCACAATTAAAACTGGCAGGTTCACACACATTTGACGCTCTGACTGATGCTACTGAATTACAGTCTTTAACTTCATCTCATCTAGTCGACCACAGACAGAGTTAGTGATGACACTGCTCAACATAAACACTTCTCACACAACAAATCTATCAGACTAGGCTGAAGGACTGGCCACATTGGCAGTACATCGGTATAAATGTAGTCAATGGTCTGAATGCATCACACTTTACAGCACGAGATATAGCTCCTTCACATCACATGGCTTGGTGCCTTGTACATTAATGCAGGTCCTAATCATCTTCTCTTCCTCAGTAAACCCCTCATTTTTTGTTTTTCTGGAAAGTTGGATTGTTGTCTCCTGAGTTCTGCTGACGTATCCAAGTCCGAGAACCACCACAGGCGTCCACAGTGTTTTCACAGAGTAGAGTTCAAGAACTCCAGAAGCTCTGCTCTATTTTTATCCCGCTGCAATAAAAAAACAAAAAAAAAACACATGGGAGCCAAAGAAAATAACAATCAATTCACAAACTGTGACAGCACACTCTGATGCTTATTTGATAGCGAAAAGGTGAGATTACCTGTTTGTCTTTCTTTGACTTCTTTACCTTCATCTTTATCTTCTTCCCTGAAATCATGCTGTACTTGCCTTTTTTCCGGTCCTTCAAGTACTGAAAAAAAAAACAAATTGTTTGTCTGAGGGGGCTTGGATTCAACAATGAATAAATAAATACATAAATAAATAAAAATAAATTAGAAAAGGGTTGACTGCCAAATGAGCAATATGAATAAATGAAATTAAATGATTATTAGGACCTAGAATTTTTTAATAACACAAGAAACTGTTTCCTTTAATAAGCATATCATGCTAGCAGTTGTTTTCAAGCCAGCCACCATTAACCCAACAACCGGCAATTAAATAAGAAAAAAAATATATAAAAACATTAAGTGTTAACAAAAAAAGATGACAACATTTTTGTCCACACAGGTATAAACACAATTTTTTGCTGAATGGGACCTCGATGTACAGTTACCTTGGAGATCTGTACAGGTCCAGAGTTTTCTTCTCCTCCTTTTGCTTTCTTGTCCTTTTTACGTTTATGCCGTTTCTCTTTCTTTCCTTTCTGTAAAAATTATTTGGATATATTTTCCAGTGAGTAACTTTTAAAATACTTTAACTACATCAAACTGTTATGCACCAGTCAAAATACAAAATATTACTTTTTTGTGTTGTTTCTCCTTTTTCCTTTTCTTGGACTGCTTCCTGGATTTACTACGAGAGTCTAAAAAAACAAAAAACAAAAAAAAACACATCACTGAATCAATCTTTGTTATCATAACAACACCAATATCTACAGACATGAAATGTAAATTTTAAAAGCATTTTGTTATAAAAAAAAACATTCAATACAATTCAGCAATAAAGGATATCTGAAATAAAACAAAGATACACTCACCACTACTGCTAGAGCTACTCCGACTGCTGCTGGAAGAGTGTGATGAACCTGATGAAGAAGAGGACGATGAACGTGAAGACGATGAAGACGATGATGACGAAGATGAACTGGAAGATGATGAGGAGGAAGATCTACTACGGCTGCGTTTCCTCTTTTTTGTTTTTCGTTCTAAATAAACAGAAGAAAGACAAAAAAACATTAACCTTTTTTTTTAATAAATATAAACATGAAACTTGCTCCTTTCTAAGAGAAGGAAATTAGGTAAACAACAACTCAACTATTAAGCAACTGTACAACAAACCAGTAAAATTATTAAAAACCATCAACCACAGCGAAACAATAGCTGTCTCTTTACATCACATATATATTATGTGTCAAGTATAGTCCATAAATGTAGGAGATGCTGTGTCAGATTTATTAGGAGTCTTGCCTCTACTTCTTGATCTCCTCCTTTCATCTGTTCTGGAGCTGGAGCTGGACAGTCTGGATAATCGTGACTCCGCTTTCGTTGACTAGATCAGAAGAGACATTTTTGTAAACATACGTGTGTGAGACAGCAACCTGGATGTGACAGGTAGAAGTTTTTCATTGAAATCTTATCTGCGCTTCAGGAAGAAAGCGTCAGCGGTATCTCATGCATCCACACGCAGCAAAAATACACCTACAGCTAACCTTTTAAAATTATCACAAAGTGCATACAATCGTGGCTTTTTCGAGAATTTTTTTACAGGCTTTGAAAATCTTTACGTTTACGATAACAACTCTTCATCTGATGATAGGTGCTAGTGCTACGTTTACTGAGCTAAAGCTAAAACATGTTTTAAGCTATCAAATAATCTAAATGTTAATAAAAAAAAGAGGTTCTGTACTCACCATGGCGGCGGCAATATACAATTAATATATCACATATATTAAACTGGATCAACAACCGCTGAAAAGAGGGTCAAATGTATTTAATTATCTGTAGTTATCTCCTTAAAGTTGGCAATAGCAAACAGTCTTAGGAGACATGTTGGATCCCATGATGCACCGCGGCTAGCTAAGGAAACAATGGAGCGGAAAACGGCCAACGGTTATCACAACGCCCCCTGCTGCTACATGATGAAGTGACATTTGACAAGTCTGAAACGTTAGCTGGTGTGTCTGTGGAGGTGAACTACAACATTTACTAACAGGTAGCTGCATTAAGGCTTAAAACAAAAACATACCTTTACACATTGAACTTCTGCTAAGGACTTTTAATCTCGAGCTGCCAGTAAGTAACCAAAAAATTAATGTAATACCTGCCATGTTTCTGTAATTAGTTAGCTTTTATGAACGAACGTCACAGTTGCCTGTTATTTAAAGTTAACGGTAGATATGCGTTACCTAGCTTGAATTAAAGCAGTCTGTGGCGACAGATTTGCAATAACTCCTACTTTTGTTAAAGTTACGATATTCAGGCTTTGTTAAAACGACTTTTGAGACATTTTGATTCAACTTTATTATCATTTTGTGTTTCAAGCGTCTCAATTAATGCAAAGGGGCCCCCAATTATCGTGTCAGCTAATTAGCTGTCAACTGCATGCTACTAGCATAAATGTAACATTCGTCAACTTAGTTTAAGTAGTTAGTTAGCTAATATGCTACAATTGCAAATAATAAGGCTTATAGGTTTTATAAAGATGAATATTTTGTAGCTCAACAATCAGATTTTGACATATTGACCATTCTTAGTTTGTTAAATTAACAAAAACAAACAGATAAACAAGATTTTTAATAAAGACTCCTTGAATTTATAAATTTGGTACAAAGACATGCTAAAAAAGACATTTTGCATATAAATTTGCAAAGCTTTTTTCATGTTGGGCAGTTTATCCAACAATGTTTTTTAATAAGTGAGCTCAAATACTGCAGATATGGAAACTAAGTCCAAAATTAACTCCACAAAACACACAAAAACACTGGTATTGTACAAAAACATATTTATTATGACAGTATTAGTAACGTTATATCATACAAATACAAGCCCATTCCCACTGTATAAAAATACAAAATCTTGATGTGTTTCAGTGTTCTGGGCATCATTCATCATTTAACAAACCAAAAAAATATAACTGATTAATGCTACTGTGTGTGTAGCCAGAATCTAGCCCTGCAGTACTATTCTTTAAATGTTAAACACACTCCAACACAAATCCCATGATACACACAGGAAGTCTGTGGTTGGTGTGATATTTCAGTACTCAGAATAAAAAAAAAAAATCCAACAGTGACTGGGAGGAAAAACAGGTACACAAAGGCCAGCTGATGCATTAAAAGTACTGTAAAATTGTGGAATTAAAAAAGCAATTATGCTTTTAATTTAATTTATAGATGCAAAAGTTCCCTGTTGGATTCTTTTAAAGGTATCTGAAATTTTTTTAGTACCAGTTGTTGTTTGTTAACCTTGCAGGGCATTGAAAAACTGACCTTGTCAATCCATTGAAAAAGCTAAACTGTATGTACATGTAAGAATACACTAAATGTAAATATAAAACAGACAAAATAATGAACTTCAGCTTGCCCAGTAACAGCTGATCTAATGCTAAATGCTAGGATCTGAACGCGATCCTCATTTCATCAAAGAAATTGTACAGCTGCCCTCAAATAGAAAACGATTTTAAAGTCGTGAAAGATAAGCAACATGAAGGTTCATTAGTTACAACATAAGATGCGACTTTCCCTGCCCATGTCAGAGCCTCACTGCAGGTTTCACACAGCCTGACTCGGACTCCTTACAGAAGGACTGGGCTCCAGTGAGGTGACCTGAAGCAGCAGATCTAAGCGGCTTTTGCATAACATGTGGAAATATAAAAGAAGAAAAAAATACACGCTATACTAATATCTTTAAACATGCTTTTATGCTTTTGATAATATAAAAATGAAATAGAAAAAAAAAGCTTATGGAAGTAGTGGTGTATCTGCAGTGAATCTGTGTTGTGGCTCATGGCTGCTAGAAATTTATTATCAAAATTTTCAGTACAATAAAAAATCCCTGAAGGTCAACTGTTCTTCTTTCAAAATCTTTAACAGGTTTTTAGTGTTAACAGGATTATATCAAGACTTTATGTTTAGAATTTTTAGAATAGAATTTCTCTTGAGTTGTGTAATAATTTCGCTGTCCTTTCTAGTTACAAATTAAGCTGTGCTAAAGATTACACTGCATGTTGATATCTCTGCTCAAAAAAAACAAATTCAAAATCGACTAAGCACCGTGTTTTTGTGTTAATGAGTCGAGTAAACTGTCTAGCTTTCTTTATCACATTGATCTAATCGACACATGGAAATCTGCAGACATTATGTAGCTGATTAAGGATCGTTTGCTTCTGGGTTTCTAGCTCAGACATTTAAGCCTCTGCTTTGTTCTTTGAGTGATCGGCGTGAGCCAAGCTCTCCTCATTCTCCTCCTCCTCCTCAGGAACCTGGAAGACACAATCGAAATTATTTATCTGTAGTTTGATGAAAGAGACCAAAATAAGGCGTGAAATGGACTTCAAATAAACATTGGCCTTTATGCTGTATTGCCTGGGTGGAGTTTAGAAATAAAAGTATCTGAGAGTTTTCTATTAATAGAAGCCTGAAAAAATTCTAATGATGAGGAGAACCACATCATTTGTTTTGTTCCCCAAACCCCAAATTAAATAACAACACCAATATTTAGCTGCTGCACCCAACAGTCAGAAAATAGAGATACTTGTAATATTTTTATGAGGACTGAGCCTTCTTACCTCCCAGTAAATAGAGTCGTCGAAGCAGTTCTGGTCCGGAGGCTGTCCCCAGAACGGCAGCTTCATTATAAAACCTTGAAGAAGAAAATGAATAGTTTGATCAGCTCAGGTGTTGCCCCTTTGCTAAGTCATGAGACACCTTCATGGCCTTTTCCCTTATCTGACAAATTCTTCACTCATGAGTGAAAGTATCTTGTTTCTCACATTTAAGGTAACATTTTCTACCTCCACCCACCTGTAACAACACCTCCAACCAAGGCGAAGCCAAGGGATGAAGCCAAGGCGGCAGCTTGCATGGCAGCATCACCTCTGAAGAGGAGGAGGAGGGAAGACAGGGATGTAAGAATGGACATGTAACTGATAAAAGAATTACTTCAAAGCTACAATACAGTTTATGTTGGCTCATATTTTATATTTTTAAACGCATATTTAAGATTTGTGGTGAGTAAAATGGCCCTTACCCATCTTTTTTCCCCAGAGCCACGGCCACAATGCCAGCCAACCCGCCCAGGATGCCAGGCATGCCGTGCAGATTGTGGACTCCGCAGGTGTCCTGGATGCCGAGGTTGGATGCCAGGATGGGCTACAGGAGGAAGAAAAAGGCCTCTTATTGCAACCAAAAAGTCTCTTTTTTTGAAGGTAAAATGTGCATTTTAATTTCAAAGTTAGTCTTAAGATGTTTTCTCAATTAATCATTTAATGAAAAAACTATTAGCAAATAGTTTAAATTGCATATTGCAGCTTCCCAGAGACCGAAGAGGTTTTGGATGAAACGCTGGTCAGAGAGCTGGCAAACTTGACTAAACATAACGTGGATAAAACTTTAATCCATTACTTTTTCTGTGAGCATTTCTGCCCAAGTCAGTCAGATATACTTTCGTCTGCGGTGTTGGATTTTAATCAGTGGAACAAACAAACAACGTAGTCTGACTTCATCTTTTGTTTTCATCATTTTGATAGAGAGACAGCCAGGAGAAAAAAATTCCATAATCTTTAAAAGATTGATCTTTTATATTAAAAATGTTGTAGATTTTCTGGCGACTCACTAATTCAATCAATTGACTAATCATTTACAGTATGAATCTTTATAAACTTAAGTTAAAAATCGCTAAGGATGCCTCTTTTTTTTGTCTTTTTGTGTGTTTTGCCCCTTTGCTTTGACATCCAACTCACAGTGAGGTACTTGAAGCCCAGTGTTGAGATGATACCAGCCACAAATCCAATCAGCATCGCCCCAAATGGCTCGATGTTCATGTCGGCACATGTTCCCACGGCGACGCCACCGGCCAAGGTGGCATTCTGAATGTGCACCTGTAGATTTAAGAAAACACAAGCACAAGCAAAAAGCTGAATTAGTTTCTTTTCAACTCCTAATAGTGTTAGTTTGGATTGTGCAGGAAAGTAATCTGACCATGTCCAGTTTTCCTTTGTGCTCCACAAGGCTGGAGATGGCGTAGGCAGAGAGCACGCAGGCAGCCAGGGACAGGTAGGTGTTGATCACTGCTGTGAGCTGAGTGAAACCCGGGTCAGCGATGGCCGAGTTAAAACTGGGCCAGAACATCCACAGGAAGACGGTTCCTGAGGGGAAAAAAAACGATAAAGACATTTAAATTAGTAAATCTTGAAAATCTTTATAATTCAAATCAAACTGTAAGTCAAATACTTATAGATTAAGTTTTTTTTTAAAACAAGATTGATGCACATATGAGGTCAATCTGCTTAATCAGTGTACCTGCTGCAAGTTTATTTGTGTCCACTAGGTGGCACAAGTTGTTTACATAAAGATAGACAGTGATGAAGTGAGGGGAAAAGTAGAGTCAACTGACACAAATAAAACTAAATCAAATCTGTAACTTGATAGGATTATTTAAAAATGAATGAATTAATCGAAATAAATGATAGACTTGAAATTATTTTTTAATTTCCTAGTTATGTCTTTATTCATTACTAATGATGAAAATATTAAAATTTGAAAACTAATAAAAATTTGACTGCTTCACTTGTTTTTTAGATGTTAAAAGAAGTTCACATCCTCTTCCTCCTCAATTTTTATTCAATAGTAATAACGATAGGGAAAGCCACTAATAAAAATTCACTTTTTGTGAAATAAAATCCTGAAAGTAACACTGTCAAACTCACTTTTTTTACATTCATTTTAATGTAGTTCGACTCTATATTTTTCCCATCAACCTCTTTTGGCTCCACACCTCACAGTCTGACAGCAGCAACTGCATCAGTTCAAAATGTAACCTGCTCTTACCAATCATAGCGAACAGATCAGAGTGATAAACAGATCCGTCGTTGTCATGTCCGTTTCTTAAACCTGGTCGGTACAGAACTCGAGCCACAGCCAAGCCAAAGTAGGCCCCATAAGCGTGGATGATCATGGACGCTCCAACATCATTGGCCTGCAGAAGAAAGAGTGATGCAGACGTCCAGTGATGCTGAGTCATGCTTGAAAAAATCCAATTCAGAAGCCAGTTAATGCTCATGTAGACTATCAACACAAGCGTGTTGTGTACGTACCTTGAGGACATTTGCCACCAGATGTTCATTGATGGAGAAGATGGTGATCTCCAGTATGGTCATGATGAGGAGCTGCACAGGGCTGGTTTTACCCAGAACGGCCCCGAAGGAGATCAGGACTGTAGCTGTGCTGAAGTCTGCGTTGATTATTCTGCAGGAAAGGAATGAAAACAGAAATTGGATAACGATGAGTAAAAGAGCTTAAATGCAAAAAGCAACATTCATCATGAGTCAGAAATACTCTTCAGCGTTCAGCAGGACAGGTCTTTGGTTTATTGAGCAGCCAAAAAATTGACAATGTCTATTTAACTTTATGATCAGGAGGTTAAAAAAAGAAACCCAGAAGAGACGTTCATACTTAAAGATGTTGACTTTGATCTTGCCATCATCCATGTGCCACAGTCCCTGCATGAGGAGACCCCACTGCAGGCCGAAGGCGGCCAGGAGCAGGTTGATGCCCACGCTGCTGAACCCGTATCTCTTCAGGAAGGTCATCAGGAAGCCGAAGCCGATGAAGATCATGACGTGGACATCCTGAAACACTGGAGGACGGAGAGGAGAGGTCAGTTCTGCTTCTTATCAATGATAGAGCCCTGCTTTGTTGTTGGAGTCCAACTTAAGCTAAATATGGACATGAAATTTAATAAGAATAAAGAACTTTTCTGAGGTGCTGACTTTAATTTTAAATCATCAATTTGTTGCGACTTTTTTCTGTTGACAGTGGGTTTTTTTCTTTTCTTTGTTCACTTTGTAGTCCAATGATTTATTAGGCGGTTAGTGGACTTCACAGGGGTCGCTTCCTTCCACAGTAGCTGCATTGTCAGCCGTGACCTCTTAACTGGAAAAGCAATTTAATCAGACTGAAAAGGATTCTGGGAAAATGCTCCCGCTGTTCCTTTAGAGTTTGGGACCTTGTGCTCTTTCTATTAAGTGCATATGATTTTAATAAGTTTAAACTTATGAAGTCTCTGAAGGAGGCGATGTTTAGCACACCCTTATCTATTAATCTCTGATTGATAGACAAAGACAGTTTGGAATTTGTTTGGATCATATTTCTTGTTTAATATCATTATCTTTACATGATGCTTTCACTCTGTTCTGAGCAGTAAAAACACTTGAAAAACATCAAGCTCTCTCAGTGGAGGTAACTCTGTAATAAATATGGGTTAAGGACGGGTCATTTTGGAGGGATTTGAGTAAGACTGGGCGCTCCCCCACAGGAGTCGTCATAATGAAAGGAAGTGGGACTCCTGTTTTTCAAAAAGCCTCTAAGCTTGACATGATGAGCCCCTCATGTGGAAAACACATCAGCATGTAGGTGTGCACAGACTGAGAAACAATGTGCTTCGTTTCCTTGGTCTGCAGTGAACATGAATGAAGCCACGTAGCCATTTACTGTTTCACTGCAGTCATTTTTTATAAATGTACTTCTTCTCTTTGTTGGTAAGAGTTTGATGAGATCCATGCATCTTGCACATATGAAGATTTTAAGCTACAGCTAGCTGATGGTTAGCTTAGCAAAGCACAGAGACTGTGAGTGGGGAAACAGCTGGCCTGTCTCTGTCTGAGGGTTAAATAAACCGTGCACCAGCACCTCAGAAGTTTTCCAAGTAACAGGTTATAACTCTTTTATTAATCCTTTTCTTTATTCTTCATTAATCTCTTAAGTATTATTTCAACTTTAGTTGCCAGGAAAAACAACAGAGGCTGCAGTAGTCACACCCAGCAAGGAAATAGTGCAGATCATGACCCCCCATAAAATTCACACAAGATAGATTGTCCACAAGATAAAACAAAAAAGGAAATAAAGTGTTGGTTATTGAGATTAAGAAGTTCTGGAAAGTGAATTTTCGTTACCTCTAAAAGGAGCCATGTTAGATTTTTTTTCCCCCCTGTTTCTATTCTTTATGCTAAGCTAAGCTAAGAAGCTTCTGACTGTCGTTTCAAGTGCGCATGGTTTCTTTTCATCTGACCATAGACAAAGAGGCGATTTAATGTGTATCTCTTGATGGCCTTAATTGGGAAAACCCCGAACACAACTGTCAGTGTCTTTCAGATGGAATCTAATTTTGTGAGGCAGAGCACAGATAATATAAGAATTTAAATACCTTATTAGTTTTTTATTTGCTTTTCTGTGCACTCAAAGAACCGTCTCTTCAAATTGATGTTAAAGGCTGCTTGTTCGGTAGCTTATCAGCTGTAACTCATCTGCTCTAATTTACTCAGTCATAGGGTCAAATAGCTCCAACATTTCCAAAATATTGTTTTTTTAGTGCAGAGGAGCTGTTATCAGTATAAACAAATTAAAGCTGTAATTCATATTAAGTACTCAACTTCACTCAGATAAAGAAAATAATGAGTTTTTACTTCATGTACTCCATGTTTACACAATGATTCTGGATCCAAACGTTTGGCTTTTAGTGTCAAACCACCTATGATGATTCTGTTTGATTTAGTAAGAAAAACATGTTGCAATTTGTTTGACGGTCATGTTGTAAAAACTCCTTACATATTTGGTTAATGCTGCAGAACGTGGTCAGCGTTTTCACTGCTGAGCCCTGATATCAGAGGCAGCAAGTCGTGGTGTAAATATCTGATTTGGCTCAAATCCACCGAGCTGCTTTAAAAGAAAACCTCTTTGCCCTTCAACTTGCACTTTAACCTCCCCTCCCCTCCCATTTGCAGCTGGATGACTAAGACTTGCTTGTATGGCCTTTTGGTGAACAGTAGTTTGAGGATGGGGAGGAGGTTAAGTTGGACAGCAGCCACAGTGACTGGCACCACGCCCAGGTGTTAGGTAATCCTCGGAAGAATCAAGCGAGCCAAAACAAGAGAGGGAATTCCCTCAGGACCCACTGTGTTGCAGAGGTGATGCAGCCAGTGCAAAAAAATTCAAAAAAATGTAATGCTAGGGCAGCAAATTACCCCGCCTCAAATGCTTTCACTCTTCCAATCAACTCATCGTTAAGATAAAATTACTTTCCGAGAGTTTTAGTTACAAACATATGCAGTGTATCATCTTAATATACAGCCATAAATAGTTTTTATGTTTGTTTTAAAATGTAGCTGCTTTGCTTCATGATGATGATAAAGTTGCGCTAACTGTTACGTACTCGCTCATGTCCGCTGCTTATTTGTCTTCCTTTGAAGCTATAATTACAGATGTATGGGACGTGTCGGATGGCTGCTCCGTCTGCACGCAACCTCAGGCCTTCAGGCAGGTTATGCAACCATTTTCTTAATGATCGGGACTAGAGCTCATTCAGCTTAATTACAATATGCTACAGAGGCTGTTCCGCCAGAAGCTAATTTGGTATTTTTCCAAAAATTTTTATTGGTTGTCATGTATCTAAATCCACATAATAAAATGAATTATTTTTTGAGGCAGAGTATTATTTTTATGTATTTAAATCTTCAACTTTTAATTCTGGCTAAGCATGAGTAAAGTATAAAAGTAAAGAAAACTCCTTATTAATGAGAGACATCCTCTAGAAGGCCATATTTTTATATTTCCAGACAGTGTTTACAGCAAAAACATCATATCTGAAGCAGATATGCTCAGCCTTATTGCTGACCATTCAGCTAATCTCTATGTGCCACACCAGCCCCACCCAGTCAAGAGCAGACATCTGCAGAGTACAACAGCGGTTTTCAGACTTAACATAGATAAGAGATCCAGATGCAACAAAGCCCATCAACTGTCAGAGTCACTCTTTGCTCAACTAAGTTATGCAGAAGAAGCATAAACACTTGCATGATGCATTTAAATCACACACAAAATTCAGCCATAATCTTCTGCTCTGTCTGTCTTTGTTCTCTTGATATTTATGTGTTTAAGACATAAATTTAAATCTCATGTGACCTCCACTGCATGAGACCTGACACTGTTCCCTGCAGGATCCTCTCGGCTCCTCAGCTGCATGCGTATGAATAGACTTCGTGACTTTGAGAATTCGACCTCGTGACTCTGCTTATTGCATTCAGCAGACTCGCTCTGGAAACCACCTGCAAAATTCTTCTATTTCTGATCACAAATAATTGGAAAATTACACCCCTAAAATTAGATATCACATAATTCTTATGAAAGATGGCAGCATCTTTCCCTTTGAACAAAGCTTCAAAGTTCGAGACTAGAGAGCCAAAACTAGGCATTATGGAAGATCTGTGGATTTATTCATTTTTTTAAATTAATACAAGCTTCATTTCAGCATTTTTCTTCATTTCTACATCAGACTACTCTTGTTTATACTACCGAGTGAGCAGGACAGCACTTTGCCTCTGTAAGACCACAAAGCTTTGCTGGATATTCAAACTTTTAATATTATAAAGAACAATAAAATGATCAAAACTGCAGCAAATGCAGTGTGTTAGAAATGTTAGTCAACACTCCATCTTTTCTTTTAACCTCCTTAAAAATAGTTGGGCGACCAAAGGCGTCCACTAGCGGAGCATCCCTCGGCGGGCAGCCCCCTTGTCGACTTACTGGGGTAGAGATCCATTGGCGCCTTTTCATGGTGAGTCTCGTTGCTGTGCGCGTCGTGTCCGTGACTTTTCCCGTCATCATAGACCACGAACACAGCAAACAGGATGATGGTGATAATCTCCAAAATCAAGGCCAGGATGGGGAACTTCATCCTCATGTTGGTGGAATAGGCAGGCATCCTGAGACCAGCTTCGGTTATCTCTCACAGTCTGTGACACACACACATACACACTCACCAACTCTGCCTGTCTATCCCTCCCTATCAGTCTTTTTTAGGGGTTGTGCTGTGTGAAGGGAGGGAGGAAAGTGTTGTCTGGTTTTAAACTGATGTAGGTTTCTCGGTGACCAATGAAAGGGCAGAAGACTGGGGCCTGGCTGGTCAACACCCCCCTCCTCGCATGCACTTTGCTCACGGGGATGGGTTTCCTTTCTGGGCGTCGGAGGGGACAAAGCAAAACACAAACGTAGTGACATTCAGTCCCCCCAGTTAGCGGACATGGGAGTGATACTTAATGACGGCTCCTTCCCACTCATTTTTCACTGTCAAAGTTTAGTTTTGTTCATTTGTTGACTTGACTTTTCTGTCATGTCTTCAATTAGGGGATGATAAGAATTTAAAAATGCGAAGAAAGAATGACTTCAAGGAGATAACTTTTTTTTAAAAAAGTGGTTTGTGCAAGAAAATATGCAGCAGCTTTCATGCAATTACAGTTTTATTTCAAATTCCTCTTTTTTCCACTTTACTGAGCACTGTTCCTCTTTCTTAGAGCAGATGACCTCAAACACTGGTCCCCTGGGAATACTGGTATTGCAGTTTTTTTAACTGATCCACCTTCAGAGAGAAAAACAAAAATTCAGAAGGCAAAGATGATCATTTTTTACGTAATGCTTAGTTTTATGTGCAACAGTGGAATCTTGCAAAGCTATCACAGACGCAAATTAGCTATTTCTGGTCATTGTATATCATCTATGTTAAAAAAAACCCAAAAACTAATGAACTAATAAAGAACAAAAAAGCCAACAGCAGCAAATTGACCTTAAAAAAAATCCCCTCATTAAGAAACCAACTCAGCATATTGCTTTGAGACAACCAAAATACTTTGAAAGTAACTGTAACTGTCAGATCAATATAATGGAGATAAAATAAAAGGTTGCATTAAAATGGAAACCTTAAAAAACAGGTATTCTGAAATTGTATAAAAATGTAAGTTACTTTAACTTTTCACTATTAGAATCCAAACAAAGAAAATTGAGCTCTTTAGGGCTATTTTAGTTATTTTTCTTTATACAAACACAAATTAAAGCCACTGAACCTTCCACCTGTCATTATGTTCAGGGAAATGTGAAAAGTATGTACTTTAATAGAAATACTCATTATCTTTTAATAGTTATTCTTTCTCCTTCAAGCTTGACATTCAGCAACTTGTTACAAAATTAAAGCTGATGCTATGTTTTTTATTTTAGAAACAAGTCTTGATGTTCATGTAAATCTTAAGGTTGACACTAACTGTTGCTCCCTTTATTTGGTTGACCTGTTTCATCAGCCCATCAACAAAACCGTGACAATTTTATGTTAATAGGCTATTTTGTACTTGTTTTCTTTATAACAGTATAAATTAATCCTCCTGAAAAATTACTTTCCACAACTGTACGTGTGTGAGGGTTTGTCAGGGTCCATGAGACCAAAATTTCATCATCAGAGGATGTATTTGTAGGCTCTGTGAACATCCTGCCTGTCACGGCCGGGACGCTTATCCAAACGATAGTTTGTAATCCCAACAAAACCTTTTCCTGGCTAAATACAAAAAAATAAATAAATAAACAAGATAAAAATATTGCTTCGACAAATCCTGCACATTTTCATCCCGCCCACGACCCGCCCATGACCCCTGTCGTCAGTGCATGTAAGTGTGATCAGGTTACTTCATAGTTCAAGTCCTTTGCTATCAACTGTTAAATACGGTGCATGCCAGTGCTTCCTTTCCCACTGGAAACTATCCAAGCCGACTCCTCTGATTGGCCTGCAGGTTCCGATCGAGTGAGTAGCTCCCACAGCGAGTGTGGTGACAATTTGAGGCCTCTCACCAAACCACCTCAGGCCAGAGGTCCTTCATTATGGGCCGAGAGCTGTATGCTTGTGCAGAGAGGCTAATCACTGCCAGCAACACATCTCTGTTTGTCTTGGAGCTGAGCGCAGTGAGGGTTTTCCCAGATCTTTTGGGAAATTACTTCCAAATGTTGACAGATATCAAAAAGTTTGCAGCAGTGCCAGGACTGGCACTTGCACTGGCTCATGTTATAAGCTGCAGTTTACTAGTATTTGGCTGGTAGTGGAGGCTTTTCAGTGGGCGGAGCCATGTTTGTTTTTTTCACACAGACAAGTGAGCTGACTGGTTAACTTTCACTACATGGGGGGATTTGTGGTTGAAAAGCCACAGTCATTCATTCGTGACAGTCACAGACACTCCCTCAGTTTACCCTTCGCCTCTCTGAGCTCTCGTCTCTTTTATTAGTTTTCAGTCTATCAATTACAAAATAAACCATCACTTTCCTAGATAATGGTCTGTATCTAATCATTTTTAGCCTCCAGAGTAGCCTTTCCCTGAGAAAATGTTTGTATAATGGTGCAGCTCCACTTGGCAATTATTCAGCCCATTATTTTGTCTACGGTTTTCCAGAGGATTAACTTTTCTTTGCTACGCTGTAATTTATCAGCGTTTTGACAGCGAGCATGAGAATTGTTTGTATAGTCAAGACTGATCAATAACAGTAAACCCTCTGAGACTCCTATTTCATGGCAGGACATCCCAGAGGTACCTCCAGTTCGCTCCTATTTGTTGTGTTTGCCAGCATTTCTTCTGTAAGCCTGAAATACCAGTGATTAAACCAAGAGACTGACACTGGTAACTGTCACTAACAAGCAGGACTTTATGCAGAGATGGAAAACAAGTTTGGGAAAATACACTTATTTGCTTTCTTTCCCACAATAAGATCGGGAGATTAATAAGACTCATGAATGTGCATGACATATAGCTAGTGGCAGGAGACAGTTTTTCTAGCTTATTTTACACACTGAAAGAAGCCAGAACTGCCTGCCTGACATATATCTCATATGTTTACTCTGTATGCAAACAAAAAAAGAAGGGAACTAATTCAATTGCTTTGTACATCCTGCTCCACACAAGTGGAATTTGCATGTGAAGCTATGAGACAAGAGTTTGTAGTTCAAATACATCTCTCTAATAAATTATTCAAGCTTTTTCCTGTTATTTTCCCAAGAAATTAGTTTGCTAACTGTCAGTTTTATCCAGTTTTGTATTGTCGCAGTGTTGGTAGTGAATGCAATGTTTACTTTTTCCATGTTATCTGCATCTAGAGCTCCCTGCTAATTTGCTTGCAAAAATGTGTTGTTCAGCAAACTTCTGCTATCTCTGTTTGTGTTTGAAGTAGTTATAGATTGTATGTCACGTTTTTGCCTCCCCACCTTCACTGACAGTAGGTTCAAGAGCAGTACATAGTATTTTTTTAAAGATTGTGACAGAATTCTTCAATTAGAGCTGCTTATCAGAAGCACATGCAGACCCACACTTACACACTGATGGAAGAGCAATTTGGGATTCAGCATCTTGCTCAAGGAAACTTAGACATGCAGACAGGAGGAGCAGGTGATCGAACCCAGACTTTCTGCTCTACTTCCTGAGCTTAAGCTAGAAATCTTGCTTGCTAGCATGTAAGTGGTTAGCTACAGCTAGCTACAGTCATTCAGGAACTGGCCATTTCTTTATTTAACAGTTTGTTTTTGTTTGAATTCACTGAGTCTATGTTGTTATTCTCCTTCAAAATCCAGGCTTCATTTGTGTTTTGATGTAAGTTGTGTCAGTCTTGTAGAGAACAATGTTCGATTTCAATCAACAAACCTTATTATTGCCCCTGGAAATAAATGTGTCAGCTTGTTTAGGGTCACAGAATCTGAAAAAGTTTCAACATTAAAGCAACAAAGCAGAGAAAAAAAAAACATCTGAGTTAAATAGCTAATTCCTTTATCAGCTCAAATCACTTTTAATCTAGCCTCTCTGTGAACTCTGCATTCCAGGAAAACCATTAAGCGATTTATCTCCGCTCACTCACAACCACACCATAAAGCGCAGATTTGTGGAAAATAAACAAGCCATCAGACCTAAATGTGCTCCATCCTTTTGTCTCTGACCCTCATGTGCCGTTACGCAACGCACATGACTACACAAACCCCTCTGGTGTCCTGTGCTGCTTTGAGTCCAGACCGACTGTATAGCTGATCCTCCATTCACCTGGTTCATCCGTCACAAACACACGAGTCTCACTGTAATGACGAGACGACTCAATGAACGTAAGGGATCAAAGAGCGAAGGAGCTGGATGATAGACGACTGCTTTAGCTCGCTTTAGTTTTCTGCGTCAGGACATTCCCTGGACAGGCTTTAGTCACTCGCATGTAAAGGTCAAACTGAGGTTCAGAGATTCATTTCCTCATATCTATATATATTCCTGAGGTCTTGATTGCTTTTTGATGAAACTCTCTAGAAACATCCATAAAAACATCAAACTTTATCTGCAGTGAAAGCAGATACAGTCAAGTTGCAAATAAAGGCTTCGTTTCTGATGGAAAAAATGTAATTAATTTATTGAAAAATTACAAAATGGATATACGTTTTGCAATTTCTGACAGCTGAGAGATAACTGAGAGTCAGTATTTTTAACCATTATATTTACTTGGTGTTTTAACTTCTGTCAAACATATCAACGTGCAGCTGATCTGTTTTTAAAGACATTCCTCTGTGTGGGTTGTTCAGCTCTTTCTCATGCGAAGGTCAATGCCACATGCATCATTATTGGGTGCCCAAACATCTGAAGTACTTACATCTTATCACTTGTCATAAAAACCAGTGTGTCTTGATGAGGATTCCTCCTGTCAAGCTGCACGATGCAGACCTCTGCACTTGTGTAAAGCTACATACCCCCCCATTTGATTGATGCTCAGGGGATCAACACCACATTCCTGAGCTTGGAGGATTCCTCCATATGGAGATATGTATGTGGCTGATTGAAAACAGAAGCCAGTCGCTCTGACGGACAAAAGCCAGGTCCTTTCTCCTCATTAATCAGAACTGTAAAGCAGTCATGTTGGGTGGGGTAACCAGGTAACGTCACATACAACTTTCAACATAAATATGCGTGAGCCCTGCAGAGCTTTGCATGAGCAATATCTTCGACAATCCAACCTGATTTACGAGGCCCGATAAATAAATGGAGGAGAGTTCCTGCAGTGATTGTTGACCTCGACTCAAAGTGAGGCTGTGGAGATGCTTTGAAGTCTTCTGCACAGCCAGCGCATCCACTGGGAAATTTTTGTTGTTTTACTGTTTCTGTTTTCAATCTGTGGCAGTTTCAGAGTGAAGCTGCAGATTTGTTCTGCCTGTCGAGCTCCGAAAGCCAGAGGCTGGAAGTTAAAAATACTGTGTGTTTGAATGAAACATATTATGTGTCTGTAACCTGTGTCTATGGATGTTAAGCTATGAGTTCACGGGTAAATTGGTTGGAGAAACAAGCTTAATGTTCACCTTCACCGGGAAAGAATTTTATTTCTAAAGCTTTGCATAATAAGATAACTGAGCTCATTTAACTTTCTGGGTAAAACCACCAGAAAACATCATGATAACCTCTGTGGTAAAAAGGAATCCGTACTCATAATTTGTGAAAATGCACCAACATGTTAAAGGGGCCACTGTGTTTTACTATAATCTGTAAAACTTTATAGATAGATTACAGATTATCACACATAATAGAGTTAAAGCCTTATTGTCATAGCTGTTTATCACTTTTCCTGGTAATATCCAGTTTCTTTAACAGTGATGAAAGTGGTGAAACATTTGGAAACATGGCAGAACAAACTGACATTCATAAAAATGCAAGAACACTCATAAAATAAGATTTATGTCTGCAAATCTGTTGCCCAAGTGCATGCTGGGAGGATTTCAAACACACCCTGTACCTCATGTGGCTCTTAGCAACTTGCCTTTATTTTTCAAAATCTGAGTGAAATGTCAGTCAAGATGACTTTATTCAAGATAAACAAATCAATCTAAATCCTGTTTAGCTGAATTGAAATAAACTGGATTGTTTTGGTCTGATAACAGCATGTTAGTCTGAATAAGTTAAGCCACATTTGAAGGACAGGACCTTGATCAATGATTTCTTCTCACAGAAAACCAAAGAAAAACCTCATTATGATCATGTTTAGGATGTTTAAGTTGTCTTCTCTTTGCAAACCTTTGTAAAATAGCTAAAAAATACTGTATATATTTAAATACAGAGGCCTGCTGGATCACAGAGCAGATAAAGGTTTTGTTTTTTACTCAGGGACACTCTGACAGGTGTGAACCTATCAGGCAACAAACAGACACTGCAGATATGACAGTTATGAATCAGCTTCTGTCCTCACTGTAATAAGTCAATGTCTCTCCACTGTCTGCTGATAGGGCAGAAGATACCTTTCTGCTGAGGCATTTCACTCGAGAGCTTTCAAGGAATCTCTTGTAAAGTGAATACATGTGTTGTTGGAGTTAGAAATCGTTGTTATCGTATCATTCATATGTGCGGGGCATATTTCGCACTTCCAGCTGGAAGAATTCTGGTCTTCTTTGAACCAGCAGATGTTAAAATTCTTGTGGAGACAAATGTTAAGTGTTAGCATTTTCTAAGAAACTTCTGCCTATTTTCTGTGAAAAGGTTGTTTAAATCTGTTTTATTCTGCTCGACACACAACTGCAGGATTTTATGCCTGGTGTAATGTGGCGGTAGAGGAGATGAAGTCTACATGCTTTGGTTAAGGATGTAGTCCTCTTCAGAAACTCTGTGGGTGACTTTTGTTGAAGCTTAAGATGTTTCAGTCAAAAGAAAGGATCTTCTTATTTCTTGCACATGGTTGTAATGCCATAAAAAAGGTGTTTCTGTTTCTCTTTGAGGAAAATTTTGACTTGAAAATGAAATTGTGAAATGGAAGAAATTAATATCTTAAACCTTCGCACAGGCATAGACGTATAACAGTGACCTTTAAAAGTGAAGTTATGACTCTCTCCACATTCATTTAAATAGCCTGAAATATCTGCCAGGAGGTGTTGCCAAGATGGCTGCCATGTGGTGGAGCTTGTCTAGAAGGAATTCGGTAGAACTCATCCTTTGGGACCACGGACATACAAACCAATTATAATCACAATCCGGCCTGTTATTACAGAGAAAAATGGTTTGAACCAGTGTGACATTCGCAGCGTCTTTGGCTTCTACACGTGATTCCCAAAACCAGTGAAGCCGCATGTTGGTGTGAACTGGAACGCAGAGGATGATAGCGCATGAACGCTCCTCCTCTCCAGCCCCTAGGCCGCACTTTCACCACACCCCCCTTGAACGTACCCCACCCCTTGTTTCCTGTGGCTGCGGCTAAAGGGAACAGTTGCACACCCTGATAAGCCCGCTCGGAGGGAAGCCTGTGCAGGCGGGTAATCATCGTGTTAGATGCTGGCAATCAAGAACAATCACAAGCTCTCATCATGTTTATGTTGCGGTAGCCCTTCATGCTATTTATGTGATTGGCAATTACATAGCATCCCATAGTGTTTCACGTCACAGAGTTTGGAGGGTACACATCTGGAAAGAAATTATGGCACCAAGCGGAGGCTCAATGGAAACCTTTAAGCCTTGAATACGATGTCAGACAATGTTCAGATAAGAGAATATCAGTCCGTCAGTCAAACATTGCATCATCATAACGTAACCAGTCCCTCTTACACCAGCACATATGTACGTTAAAAGCTTTGCAGACAAGTGCAGATGTAGATATGTGGTGCTGTTTGAAGTTTGGCTGAGAGCGCCTGAATGTGTAACAGGTGTGTGGAGGATATATTTCCCTGCCTATCATGTTACTCTGCAGCAGGCATCAGTCAAAGCAGTGCAGACAGAGGAGCGTGAGTACAGTATGAAAGCTGTGGGACCAAAACCACATGTGCAGAACGTGATACAGTGATACAGAAATTGCAGTGTAGTTTTTTTTAACATACTTGACAGCAGGAATTTTTACAGTAACCGATTCCTTGAAGCCTGTTCATGCTTTTTTAAAGCTTTGTGGTTGTTACTAGAGGGTTTCTAACTTAAATCCTGGAAGATCTTAATAAGTTTTCAGCATCATTGCGTGTGGTTTTCATGCAACTGTCGAATTATGATGAATTCAGTTGAAAAAGGCCCAAAATTTTGGGACATTTTCAGAAGTAAAGGTATTAAATTCCCTTAACAATAATTTGAGTTATGTAATACTTTGAAAGCATTTCTGTTAGCAGTGTAAGTTTGGCTTAATGAAGACCTATGGGGTGGGGGAGGGGTCCGTTTGGTTACTTTGCAGTGTCGTGGGACTCCTTCTATTTGCTCACACACACGGAGATAAATCTTTGCTTTACTTTGTAGTTTCCTCAATTACAAAGATAACCAGGCAAGTTCTGGTCCCAGGCCACTGCGACTACAAAATGTATGATAACACCCTGTAAAAATTTAATTCTGACATTCTTTCTGGTTGAGAAAGCGACGAGGTTTGCAGTCAAACAGGGGCGACATGGGATCACTCAAGAGCTGGACTTAAACACGTAATGTCCAATTTTCCTTTTAAATTTTAAATGCCAGGCTAATTGTTTGCATAGTCCAGTAAGACACATATTAGCACCTCTATGGTTGTTTTTTGATTTCCCTCAGTCTTTATTCTTACCCTTCCTTAAAATCCACCCAGTATGGATGGAAATGCTGTCAAATTATTGTTGGATGAAAGCCCCTGATAGCCAGCGCTGCAGCTTCCTCTGCAGGACATCCAGATGTCATGCTGCTTTTTAAACCCAGAGCCTCCCTGCAGTGATCCTGCATTTGGTTTATCTAGCTCTGCCTCCCTTAAATGACGCCTAATTGACAGCCTTCACCGCACCCTTTCCTCGTGTGGCTCCGTGCGGCAATCAACCTGCCACGTTATCACCACATCTTAATAAAAACTAAAATGATTGAGCCACAGCCCAGCACTTCCCATAGAAAAGGGAAAATGAATTAGGAGGAGGGGAGGGGGGGGGAGTAAAAAGCTACCAAAAAAAAACATCCTGGCTCAAACGACATGGGGAGTTGGTTCTCAATGCACAGGATGTAGAGAGATTGGTGGTTTGAGGCATGTTGGTGGAGTAGAAAAGGGAGGAAAATATAGAAAATGACTTGTCACGCAAACGGCAGAGCAGACCCAACAACAGGGCGGAGCTTTGTGTATATGATATAATTAATGAGCCTTGTTAAACTTAGAGCGTTTAAAACATTTACACACAGAAAAATGGTCGGCATCCAGCAGATAATAAACAAGATTTAATGCAACTTTCAGCCGGGGGTAATAAAATTCATCTGGAAAATATTGATTTAAGGCAATTTACTGATTATATCAAAGAATTTCCAGCAGCCACAAGAAGCAGGACATATGTTGAATGTGTCTTTTGTACGATGATCCAGCTGTTTAAATGTTTCCTCACATGTTAGTTATTACAGGAAGCATGTTAATTACATTAGAGCTGCACAGACGTACAGTATAGAGTACTGTCCCTGTATATGGACGACCATCTGTGTGTTCTCTCCTCTTAAAGCTTTTCTCATGACAGTTTAACACCTGAAAACAAATCACTGATAGAAACATCATCAATTTGGACAGACATGGTTAGCCTCAAGTCTAACGGGCTGTGTTTGGTTTTTACGAACAGCTTGACGTGATATTTGCAGTTTTCTCAGAAGGAATGTGGTTGTTTATGTGTGTGTGCATGCAAAGTTAGTTTAAGTTCACTTACAAGGTCACCAGGAGGCTTATTGAGACTCTTTCCTAGACATACATATATTTTCTTTTATTATGGTGCGTATGAGAGCTTCAAGCATTATTTAGGAAAATCTGTGAGGCTTCAGTTCATCAGTCTTTGCTCCTTTTGAGCATAAAATGTAGATTAGAAGATGGGTTTGCTTTACTGAACTTCATTCTGATTGAAAATAGATAAAAAATCTGCCTCCTTTAAAGTTTTCCATATTGTTGACTTGATCCCCCACAAGTCTATACGCCATTTATTTCTATGGTATTTGCTAATTTTCATACTTTTTTTCTACTTGCTGCCATTTACCAATCTTTTCTTCATAATAAATCAAACTGATCTGCTAATCCTGAGTTCAGGGAAAAAGGGAGTACTTTGTGACTGAAAAAATAGTATTCTTTCTCATAAATCGTAACCTCTGTCCTTGGTATTGGACGTGAATTCTGCCTTTTATATTCTTACTGAACTATAAGAAAAGAATGTAGTGAAAATATTGAGCCTTAATATTCAGCTGAATCCATTTTGCCATTACCACAATTTTATTGGAGTGATTATATTAAGAATAAATGATTAAAAAAGAACTGACACTGGACATAAAAAGAAGCATTGTCTATTAATTTCATATTATTTGCTTTATTTTTCAACATTAATGTTCTTGTCCTGCCATAGAGTTGGAATATTTTATCATAAAAACATCTAAACTCACCAGAAACTGTAGGAGAGAAATAAGAAATTCTTAAATAATTTGAATGACCAAAGCCCTGTAAATTACACACATTTATCTAAAGATCTAAAAAATACTTTACATGCCTGCAGTAAATTGAATAGCAGCTGCAGTTGGTTATGGCAGAACTATAATTAAGAAAAGTCTCATAACACTTCCTAAGAACTTGTTTATCAAGCTCAGTGCTCCCTCTGTGGCTGTAAAGCATTCAGTGGTGAGCAGACGCCTTTCTCTTATGCAACTATGGACACAACTACTGACTGAGAATCCCAGTCGTATCATTTCTATTCCCCCAAAGTTTGACCTGTCAGACTGAAAATATGAATCGTCTCCCTCAGCCGAATGCGGATGTGGAGCTGATGTGGAGCCCTTGGGCCTCAATAAAAAATACAAAACAAATAAAAACTTGAATATAAACAAATGTTTGCTCATGTTCAAGTTATAAAAGATGCTGAGCATTGAAAACTGTTAGCCAAGCTGCTTTTAAAGAATCTCATTTGTAATGTAATGTTAGCTTAAATTGACGGCACCTGCAAGAGATTGAAACCAGGCAAACGTTTTATTTGGACCAAACAGTTGGTTGATAAATAAAATCCAAACACGTAGCTTAGGCGTGTGCCGTGAATAAGGTGGAGCAGGATGACAGAAGTTCAGCTGATATTAAAAACATATTATCTGACCTCAAACAACAAAGCACAAAAACAAAAGCCTCATTTAACCTCAGCGATTTTCAGGCTAAACCCTCACACCTTTTATTTATAATGTCAGTCTCAGTATTTATAAAGTGCATGTAGTCTGACTCCAAAAATCCAAAATGACCTGCAGGAATTTCACTTACCTCAAGTCTAGACTTTGATTAAAGATAAGATCATTTCCACATCAAAGTAAGAGTTTATATATAACTACTTATACATGGATTTCCGCTGAGGTCATAATTAAGATTAAATGGATTGTAAGTCTGTTACATAATTGAGGCCTGTAGACTTTATGGCTCTAATCAAGACTTTCACTTGTGTACATCAAGATACAAGGTGTTTACAGGCAGGAACTACAGATGGTTATGTTAAGCCAGAATACTAGTTTATAATCACTGTGAACTGTACGGCCAATATTTAAAAATCGGTTCAGCACCATGCTGTATTAAAAGCCGTAGCGGCTATGAACTCATAGCAGATCTGCAGCTGTGTGTAGCTGCTGTTGACAAGTCATAGATGTCGTGTGTGACATTAACACTTTAACAGTTTGTTAGGTGCCAAAGCAGCAGACGTGCAGCAAAAGCAAGAGAGTCCAAAGAGTCCTAATGCACAACGACTATCAGCAGTGTCAAAACATTTTACCAGAGCAGAGGTAGATTTGCATGAACGATCAATTTCTCTGTCATGCCATATCAAATAAATCAAATTAAATATACTCAGGAAGGAAAGAATCCTGAAAGAAAACAGTCACAAGGCTTCTGTGTCTGATCTAATTTTAGCTGAGAACTTATTAAGGACAACCCTTGCATACAAACTTAGTGAAGGATTTACAAATGACCCGGGAAACCCAGTCCTGACTGTCTTTCCAGTTGGAAATTTGACCTTTCAAACTATCTTCTCACACATCACATAACTGCTGTATCGGGAATGCATCGACTTGCCGCTGAAATAATGCACCGTGACTGAATGACCCTTGCACGACCAAGCCATTCCTGAGTGAAGCGTATGGATTTGGTCCCTGCATCTGTCTGACACCAGCTAATGGCAAACAGATTTACCAGGATGAGATAAAGGAATGTTCCCCCCCAGTCTTCTGTGTAAATGTCAGGCCCGGCAAACGTCTGTGTCAGATTACTGTGGCAGCAGCGATAAGCAGATGTAAAGACCCGTGGGACTTATTTATTATCGAGGCCGAGTGTAGAAAATATAGCCGGAGATATAACGGCAGTTAAAAAAAGCGCTCTGGAGAAAATATTGCGCTCTCATGCAATATTTGTCAGGGCGTGAGGCCTCCCATGTGTGATGCAACAGGACGGATATGCAATTTTTCCCAGGCATCAATTTTCAGGAATTTTATACAGGAATAAATTTCAGAAATAATACAGTATGACTGGTGACAGGAAAAGTTGCATAAGGCATGGAAACCACATCTTGATAAAAAAAAAAAGAAAGAAAGAGCTTGAGCACAGTACTGCACAAAAACCATGCAGGATTTCTGGGGAGTGTCGCAGCTAATAAATTGTCAAATATGAATTTGCTTTTACCTTATTTTAATCTGTAACATTTCAAGGAGTTACAGTCTCTCCTCATCCCCTTATCTAACTTGTTGTGGACAGAAACTTTGTTAACTTAAATCACTGTGCATGAATGTTGCACGTGTTTGTTGCAATATGAAGATGATTACGTGAAATGTGAACTTTTATTGCACCTCTGCTCTTTACAATGTAGATAATTCACCTTCAACACATTATAAACACTAAAATGGATGCAGGCAAAAGCTGTTTAGTGTAATAACGTAAATATGGCTTTAGTAAAGTCTGGTTTGAGGTCTCTGAAACGTTAGAAAATGACGACCATGCGGTAACACTCTCTCAGTGAGGCTCAGGCCCCTTCAGGATGTCTTTGGGGCCCCGGCTTCAGAAGTAACGGAGCCTGGAACTCTTCCATGCTGTCTGCCACTGCACTTCATAACACACATACATCAGTCGGACGCTGGAGAGCAGATGCCTAAATACATTTCAGCCGAGTTTAGTTTAGAAATTGAGTACTCCTAACTAATCCTACAGCTAGTAATATGTCTATGTGGAATTATGGAGTTTTTCTTATATAATTACTGCAGGTCAGTGTTGGTTTGTTTTTGTTGTTTTATTCTGAATGTATGACTTGTTACCTTTTTTTAGAATACATTTTATTTTCCTTTTCCCACACTGCCAGATAAATATAGTACATATAGACATACACAGTATACATTCTGCTGCTGCTGAAACTCAGTCTGTTTGGCCACACATTGAGTGCCAGTGGGAGAAGTTAAAGGTCCTACAATAACATTGTTAACTGTAAGTGGTTTAAAGGTTGGAAGATGTTTGGAGATTGTAACTTCAGCCAAGTTTGTATTTGCTCTTTATTACCCAGAAGACATTCTGACATGACCATTTTTATGTTCTATTTAGTTTTATGTAGAAACAGATACAAATTTGCTTGTAAAAAAGCTGCTTTTCTTTTAAATTTAAGTCTTTTGCAATACAGTACCAATGCCTTATAAAAATGAACCTTCATAAATATATTAGAGACAATAATAAATAGCATACGGAATACTAAAAATATCAAATCAACAAAAAATAGAAATAAATAAAATAAAACTCAGACAAACTCTTATCTACCATTTCACCTCTGTTGTCTTAAAAATAAAACTCAAAACTGAAAACTTTTACTTGATATCTAGAGTCCATTCTGACTCTTGATTGCATTGTTTTTTTCCTCAGTTGTGGTTTTTGCGTGAATGAATGAATGTTTTTGCCATATATTGTGTTTTGGGACACGCCTACACCCACTTTAACCATTTCCTCCGCGAATGGCTCGGGACCCCCTTCCTAATGTTTGTTTAATGTGCATTTGCCAGAGGACCATTGAGTGAGAGTAGCTATCAAACAGGCAGCTGCTCGGAGAAAAAAACAACACCGGTTTGCTAATGGCTGACGTGAACCAGGTCTGTTTTATTAAGCCGAGTATGCGAGGAGAGCTCAGTGTTTGGCCACTGGTTGAACTCATAGCCAATCAGGCTCGCTCATAACATTAACGGTCACCTTAACGAGAACAAGAGGAAGCACAGGGCACACAAAACCCCACACTGTAGACCCAGTTCATGGGTCATGAGCTCCTCTGGACAATAAAGGGAAGCATGTGGTTACACTTACAGATTAGAAATTAAGAGAGTGCCATGGCTAACAAACCTCCTCCCTTCATGCCTTTAATCTGTCAGTGCTTCAGCGTGTGATGGAGCAGATCTGTTGTCAGTGGGCTTTGGTTTGAGGGCGCTCTGGGGATGTTCCTGTATTTGTGATGACAGCTTAAGAGGCGAGCTGAGAGTCCGTTAGCAGGTTCTGTTGTGTCGCACCTCAAAGCAGTCAATGAAAGGAAGGAAGCGGCACAACTAGCGTTCATTAGAGGGAGGCCTCCATGTTTCTGTTGCACTTTTTGGGTGCAAGATCTCTTTCTGCAGGTGACACTTTAATGCAGTCTGAAGTGGCTGTATTAAGTCTTAAACTGGGACAATTAAACTGCTAAAGGTCCTAAAGGGCAATAAGATGTTACCTGAATGTCTCAAATAAAATGGTTCATTAAAATTAGTCAGGAGGTAGTGTTAATAAAACAGACAGACTATCTTTTTAGACACTCAGACTTTGATTAAAGACACAAACAAAAGATCATTTATAAATGGCAAATAAAAAATTGCTTTAGCAGAGAGGGGGAGGCAAAGAAAGGTCTGTTCATAATTTGGGCTGGTGAACAGGATTAATCAAAAACGATGCCTTTTACCCACATGAGCCCAGACCAGAGACAAAGTCAAAGGATTTTAATATGAAGAAATGTTTATATTTTAATGAAAACCACTCAGTTACATAAACATTAACCAAATACGCTGTTTTGTCACATTCATGAGAGCTCTGATACTTTGTGGACAGCTCCCTTTCAGTCAACATCTGCGCCAGATGTGTGTACACAAACTAACCAACAATAAGCACTTGATGGTTTGGAAAAGCACAAGAGAAAGTAAAACACTCTCTGATTGGTTCTTGTGCAGCATAAAACCCTCCCATCTAGTTTTATATGCAGATTAATACAAAATCAGCCTGTGTTTGAAATGTTATTTGACCCAGTGTCATTGAGGATTTAATCGTGGGTTTTAATTTGAGAAAAATAAGTTGAATACATTGATTGCCGCACTGAGCCTTGAGATCTTGTTTCAGATTCAAATACAACTAGCTGCTTTTTTTTTTTTTTTTCCGGCATCCTGTTTCTAATCCAAAGGGACGGTGATGAGGCGAGATAACAGCTCAGACTAAATGAACTGTCTTCAGTCTGGACAGACTGATGCAACTGATCTCTCAGCGTCTTCCTGTCTATGAATATGGCTGTTTGTGTTTCTGCTAAACTTATTTCCCTTTTCTCCTCGTCTTCTTCCTGCTTGATCTCTTCAATTTTTTTTATAAAAAACTTTTATCTCCTTCTTTTTTTAAATATAGTACTTTATTGAATAAATAAATTAAATGTGTGCCGTGTTGAAATATCTGATTTCAAACCAGCCTGAGTGAGTTCAGAGGCTCATCATGGCTGCAGAAACTGGCAGGATTCACCAGATCAGGTTGTTAATTTAAATAAAATCTAAAATAACTTTAACAATGTAGAATATATACATAGGTTTTTATTTTTTGCATACTGTACAATCTACAGTTCATGGAGACAAACTGACGCCAAAGTCATAAACATTTTCTGGCCTTGGGACTAACTGTTGAGGCTCGCTGGTGGAGTTGATAAGCCCCACAGGATGGCATGGCCATCCTTATCGAGCTCGGCCAAGCCAGCCGACCTCTGCTATCACTGGACCAACTGGCAGAGGAAAAACTCATCCCCTTATCTCCCCTCTGCCGGGGGAATAAAACTCCTTCCAGCCCCCCATGTCCTGCACTTCAGGTGGCGCTCTCATCTGTCCCCTCCATTAAACCTCATGGGGATTGCAGTGATGGAGCAGAAACAGGAGGTTTCTTATTCTCAGATGCTGTGGTTATGAAGAGCTGAGCTGTTTTGGCATGCAGACAAGATTACAGAAATTCAGCCCAAGTGTTTATTTTCAATGAAAGAAGCTTGTTATCACATGAGCGGGAGCTAATTTCCACACAATGGCGGTGCGTGTGACAGTGTGGCGATAGGAAGTCTAATGTTTAAGTTAGAGCGGATTAAGATATAAGCCAAAATGAAAACAACCTCCTCTGTTAGTTCAGAGTGGAAACTCAGAGCAGACTCATAACGTTTAAAAAAAAAAATAAAACAACCCAGCAGATCCAGTCTGGAGAAACTCCAACCAGCCGAGTCTGTAGATCCATCTGTGCTCGAGTCTAACTCAAACAAACACGGTCGCATTTGAACCTGCAGCCTGCTGTGCAGCCAGAACATGTGCACTTGACCCCTGAGGAGAGGCACACTTTCTCAGCCTGATATATGCGAGTAGGAGGATCTTATTCAAATGCAAAGTGAAGGCGTTCAGTATGTAAGGAAGATGCAGCCTGACGTGATTAAGGACAACCTACTCGACACAGAGGGCTGATCCTGCTGCTTCGCCTTTCACTGGTCGTGATGATGATACCTCCTACGCTGTTCACTGTTCGACCTCCAGGTCAAAGACCACAGCAGGGCCGGTTCTAACCTACAACGTGCAGAATGCTTCAGCCAAGTTTGGGCCTTTTGAGATGTAAACATGCTTTAGTAAATCAACACACAACCACTTTATCTAGGTATGTTAGTCCAACAAGTCCAGATTTCTGTTGGACTAAAATGTTTTTATGTATTTTAGAAGTCTAGTTTTGGCTGAACTAAAACAATAAATTAACATTTTCTAACATCATCTAAATCTATTGTGTTCCTCACATTGTTTTTGCCTTGTAATTTAGTAATAATATTACTGTACTCTGTAATTATTAACACTCCTAATTTATAAGATACTTGGAGAGTAAGTTTTGATAAGTATCTCTCATATAAACTGTTTTAAATAGAAGGTAATAAAGTGTAATTTTTGGGCTGTGATCCTAAGCCTTACTGGGTTCCCCACAAGTACTACTAGAAAAATATTATTTGAGTAACAAAAGTGCTTCTTTCACAGTTTTATGTAAATATCTTGTAGGATTAATGACACTCATGCAGTAATGTGTGAGCAACATTGTTGTTGTAGTTGTTTTAGGTGGAGCAGATTTAATTTACTTCATGAAATGTTGGATTGTTGAATCTGCAAAAAATTTGTAGTTAAATAATTTAGCTGCTAATTTAGTGCTAAGCTTTTACTAGAATACCTTGCAATAAATAATGAGGGAAAGGCGCACTGGGAAATCTCAGGAATGAACTTTTCCTCCCTGCGTTGACCGAATCCACCCTGTCGTGTGTGTTGCTCTTCCTTTCTGTGAGTTCATACCTGACACACAGTCAAAGGCCATCTGGCTCTGCACGCAGTGTTTGTCCAGAGAGGTGCCAAGCCAAAGTTTATTTCCTCTTTTAATCTCTTCTCATTACCGAGTAGGTAGGTCACACGGTGAGAGATATTAAACCACATGGACACTTGTTTTAAATGCAGGGTATATTTATTGAAACTTGGCACTGAGTCAGAGCTCATGTGGACACATTTACTGGATCATATGGTCGCATTTGCAGGTAGCAGGACAGTTTTTGCCAGTTGAGCCGCTGCAGCTGCCCTGCCACCTCTTCAGAGCAGCACAGTTGGTATACTTGTCAGTGTAAGGACAAGAGTTGGCTGGAGAAGACAGTGAAAAGGAGAAAATTAATAGATGCATAAATAAAAACCTCACTCATTGAGGCTCAACTCACCTAATATATACTTGTATGTAACCTTTAAGTGTTGTTTTTCTCTGATAATTTAGGATTTAATTGCATTGCATTATCAGCGATGTTATATCACCCAGTCATGCATTTTTATGATCTTTATCTCAAGCACTGCAGTCGAAATAAATACTATATTTTATTGTGTCAACTTTAACATTCTTGTTCACAAATTTGATGAGGAGATTTACACTTTCAGAGCTGTATTTGCCACTTACTGCACAGTTTGTTGTCACAGTTTTGGGGACAGGCAGAGCAGGAGGGTCCTTGTGTGTAGGGTAAGGTGTTATAAAAGTTGCCACTGTAATGAAGACCAAAGTATTAAATATTAAACGTACCAGCACAAAAAAAATTCCAAGCCCAAACATGTCCTAGATACAGTCTGAAAAGACAAACCAGTTCTTTAATGACTTTTTAATAGGGCTTTTTAATACTGAATGTCATTTTTTCACATCAGAGCTTCAGTCACATACATATTTTATGTATTCATCTCCTTGAACAAAAGCCATAATTTGATTGAAATAATTAAATCTAAATGTGAGGTGCTTTTAAATATACTTAGAGGACCTGTACCGTACGTCGTAAAAATAAAAGAAGGCAAATAACAACTTGTATGCATTTGCAGCTTTGATGCAGCTGCCTGTCTCTGTCTGCAGCCACCACTTTACAAACTCACTCATTGTCCTGCACACAGCGCTGTCTGTAAGTAACAGTCCATTAACACTGACGGCTATTGTTCTGTCTGATGTTGATTTAGCATTCAAATGTCGAGGTCATGATTGAAGCTTCAGACTGCTCAGCACAGCCCAACTACACAATGACTAGTTGTTATGTCGAGGAAGAACAAACTAGATGCTAAAAAAGCAGCTTTACTCTTTAGTGCTTTTTTTGCATCAACTTTAGGATTCATCTTTAAAAAAGTTCAGGTTAAAGGTATTAAATTTAGTAGTACACAATGGGAACTTAGATCTAAATTAATATCAATATTCGGTGAAATAAAAGTCTTGTCTTACGGTGGGCAGTAATGACAGACGAAGAAGTACTTGTAACTTTCTGAGTTGGGACAGTGAGCCATAGCACAGCCAACCTGATAGGACTTGTACCAAACAACCTGTGCAGAGAACAACAGATATAATACAAAATCATCAGGAGCTCTCTGCATTCATGTATGGTATGATATTAAGCTGTTATTTAGGCACACCTGTGTGTAGTGTCCGATGGGTTTCCCGTTTATGGAGCGAAAATTTCCATACCGATAGTTCTTCACCTCGTCATACCAGCTATGGATAACTTCATCCCAGGTGTGCATGTTGCCGGACATGAACAGGTTCTCCCCACAGCCGCTAGCTGAAGTGAAAAAAGAGGAGACATGCTCTTCTTAAAACCAGTTATGAAAAGAAGTACATTGTATCTGCTGCAAACTTTTACTTTGAAGGTTTGACTCTCATTATGGCCAGTCTGTGCAGTTAATTTGTTAAACTTATTCTGTTCCTCCCTACACTTATTTATGAAGTTATTTATTGGAATACTGATGATAAACCATATCTCATATTGGCTTGTTCATAAATTAAATTTATACTGACTTTTAGCAAATTTCAGATACCAGTTGCTCATTAACCCACATGACTATTAGTCTAGAAGTCTCTTTTAAGCATTCACTATAAAGCAAACACAGTTACCTGTAACGTTTATTAAACTATATTTGTTTGATGTAAATTAATTTATCTAACATTTCTACATATAAAAAATAATTTTAAGCATTTTCATTAAATTTTTATTGTTCCAATTAACACAACCATCATTTGATTTTTGTGTGGTATCCATTCACTCAATACCAGTCTGATCATCTGCGCATTTGTGACGCGCGCACTTGTGCTCGTGCACATATAACACGTGTTCCCTTTTGAGGGTTGTGTTGTTACACCACTTAAATAAAACAAGAAATATCACGTAAAAGGCTGGTCTACTCATAGTAATTAAATAACAGTGCTGTCGATCTGTTCTTAAAACTCATTTAACCAAATAAATGCTCAATCTTCCTTCATGCTAGTTAGCTAGCTAGCATTTGTAGAAGCAAAACTTTTACCTTATTAGCTGTTTCCAAAAAAAACCCAACATGATGTTTTGCTGCTTTTACTGCTGTGGTTAAATAGACTGCGCCGCTTTCATGCAGGTTATGACCGCTATCAGACAAAGACCGGTAATTTTAAGGTGGAATGTTTTCTTTCACGTCACTCAGTGCGTGAACTAAGTTGTACATCAGTGGAACCACCTTAAATGTCAAAGCGATAGCTGACCACGTTTTTGCTCTCATGCTTTATTTATTTATTTATTTTTTTTACTTTTTTTCGTCTCTCTTGCACGACACACACTTGAGTGATGATCGGATCTTGACGCTCTTAAAAAAAGTTCATGGATTTCAACCGGATATTGCAAACTGCAAATAGTCTTTTTCCTTATTTGGAGAGAAAAGTCCCGACTTTTGCTGTCAATCAGACTTGAACCTCTTCTTCGCTGCGTGTGCGAGCACGGAAAAGCCATCGGTCACAGGTCAGGACATGCAAACACTCACAAGATGCGCAAACTCTGTGCCTTTTCTTTGAATGGGGGTGTGCGTCGGGGTTGCAGGCCGCCCCTTTGTAATTGAATGGTGCTGGTCACACTGACTTTGATCTGTTTTTTTGACTTTTAAGATAAGGTAAGGTGTGTTTTGTTTGAAAGGTGGCAGGTGTTGTAATGAACTTACTGGTGATTTGTCTGGAGGAGTCGCCGCTGTGGTGCATGGCGCAGGTATCGGCCCACTTCTGAGCATTTTCTGCTGCCTCTTTGTTCCAGATCTGTGGGGAGCATAAAAAATGAGAACAACTACAATATTTACTTCAGCAGATATCCAAGTACTGTGTTTTTAAATCATCTTTTTTTCTGATGAGGGAGCTTTTGTGGGAAATCTTACCATTTTCAACATGTTGCTAGCTGGAGGCGTAACTCCCCTTCTCATGGCATTGTGTATATCTACAATTACTTGCTGGTCCTCGAGGGAGACCGAGCTGGCTAAAAAAACACAATAAAGCCCCCCAAAACACAAGGTTTACTTCAGTATTTACATAATAAATCATAAAACAATCATAATATACAAAAAATAAAACAAACACTCACCCTGCATCAGGTTTGGTTTTCAGAGGTTGAAGAGAAATGGACATTTTTATTACAGATTAAAACAAAATAAAAAAGAAATATATGTTCAGAAAAAAATAAAAAATTAAGATAACAAAACAAGATATATTTTCTTAATATAGTTCCATTTTAGAGAGAACATTTCATTGCACTTACAACCAGCTGAATAGAGGCAAAGAGGCCCAAGGCACCCAGAAAGCACAAGCTGTACATAGTCATGTTTGAATCCAGGACTGGTAGCCCTCAGAGAGCCACAGGTGTGCTTTATATTCATTCGCCGCGATCATGCAAACATGTGACAAATGTACACACAAGCTCAGGAGCATCTTTGTTTTCAATGTATATTTAAACTGAGGATTATAATTATAATTTTGTCAACATGGCACCATTGAGTCATCTTAAGCTACAGGCCATGTGATCTTCATGATAATGATGATGTGTTCTTTTTCTTTACCTTTTACCAGCCATCGTATGGTCCAAACTACCGTTGTCAACCCTTGTTGTCTGCATTTGGATCGATTTCCTTTCGCCACACTCACCCTTGCTCGACAATAATATTTATTGCCTTGATGTCCAGTTCATTCAGCTTTAAAATTCCCACTTTATGGTCTTTACTTGTCACTGTAACCTGTCTGCAGGGTGCAAAATGGACATTTTGTCCACAACCGAATGGCTGGTGACCATTAAAAATTGTACCAATCACTCAGTTACTATATTACATTTTTGACTTGTTTTTGAAGCAAATCTAACAGCGACTTGGATATTTAACTCGCATTTGCCTGGCGTCTCGCACTAATTATATGCCCTGCCCTGTCTGCCTTTTTAATAAACCTTAATTGGTATCCATCACACATACTCAAACATCCTCAGGGACACAGAAACTGCCACTGCTGCAAATGCAATACATCTGTTTTACTTTTTTTTTTTATTTTAACACAATTGTATGTTCTTAGTGTGTTTTTTAGTTCTTAGCACTTCTTTTTTTTCAAAGTATTTTCAAAGTATTTTCAGGATTTTCTGTCTTTATTGGATAAGGCAGATGGAGATATGACAGGAGATGGGAAAAAGAGTGTTGGGAATGACATGCAGCAAAGGGCCACAAGGTGGAATCGAATCCTGGGCCACTGCAGCCTCTGCACATGAGGCGCCTATTCTTGTGACTGAGCAACAGAGCTCCTTGCACTCTTGCAGTCACTGTGTAGTCTGAATGTTGCAGTTTTTTTGTATTGCACTGTGGGAATAAGGGGAAACAAAATTGTATTCCCTTCTGCAGCATACTGAACTGTACACAGATGTGTATAAGTCTTTTTTTATCCATCAATCGACATTATGCAACTTCCTCTCCATGCGTTTTGTAGCAAAGCTTTAAATCGTTCACTTGAATTCAATTAAAAAACATTACAAAGACTAGATATGATAAGTTCAAACTGACAAAAACTGATAAGCTCATCTTTTTCATGTATTCTAAATTTGATTCAGTTGGCATAGCAGCATGTTTACTGCTCTGTTATATCTAGTCTGGTTTGCATGCAGGGCAGTCTTGTACTCTCAGGGCCTGATTTACTAAAAACCCATGAAAAATACTCAATTGCATGTTTACTCTAACATACTAGACATTTGGTTGGTGTGTGTTTTGCCGGTGATTCAATAAGAATAACTGCAGGGCTGACAACAGGTGCAAACGATATGTGTTAAGCTGCATTTAAATGAAGGTTTTGCATGTTTTTATTCATTTTCTGCCAAGGAGAGTTTTGCTGGAAGCAGAGTGACCTCAGGGCAGATATTGCGTGACTTCCTCTTGTAAAGGTTTTCAAATCAGCCCTTAGCTCATTCGAGAGCTTTTTTCTCCTTTCTCTTCTCAAATCCAAGATGCTTCATATCGTAAAGACGATTTTGGATGGTCACATGAATTGCTTTGTCATTTGATTTGGTGAAAATGCAGCAAAGGTCAAGGCTGAACAGTCCATTAAATTTGAAATATAAGTGACAATAACTATTGGAAAATAGAGATATTACCCCCACATAATTTGTAGCTAGATTTCTTTTTATGAATTGCACAGTATCTTTATTTGAGTCCCAAGAAAGAGAGGTGTTTTATAAATGTAAACACAAATTCATGAGGGCCCCTTACAAAGTCTCAGGTGGGTATACTATACTGTACGGCTTTGAAAACATAAACTCACATGCTTTTTGTCATTTTCTTAACTTGGATTTCTGTCTTGGTTGTAAGGAACTACACTGCTGCTCGTTTATATCATTTTTTGCAAAATAAATGCAATGAACTCCTTTCCCAGTGCCAGTGGACCAGTTTTCCTTAAAATGTTCTCTTTTGCATTCAACCACATGGATGCATCTGAAAACAGGGCACAGTACAAATCAGCAGGGAGGATAATGGTAATACTTTTTATATTTTAGTTCATTCGCTCTTTCGAAGTTGTTGGCTTAACAATGTTCTAGTGCTTGACAGTTGATGGATGACAGAGTTGCATTATATTGATAACTACTTATGTGTCAGGCATTCATTGCCTCCAGTAAAGTTACTGTTTATATAGCTACGTTTCATTTATATTGAGCTGCAAAATGGATGAACATTTGTGTGTCTGTGAGTTATTGTTTTTTCAATCACTGCCATCTATCCAAATCCAAATATTAGCAGGCTGCGGCGAGTTTTTTCGTCCATTGTGAGAGGGTCATTACAGAGGGAAAACCCAGACATAAATGTTTTTCTTTAAAAGTCATTCCTGTCACTGCCTATTAAATACACAGTCAGCCAGACAGGATAATCTCCATGTTTGCATACGTATGTTTTCTTTAAGTTTAACATGTATGTACAATGTGTTTACACAAGGTAAGAGATGTAAATGATGACGAGTACTTGACTGAACACAGGTGATGTTCAGTAGCTTCCTGATTGGTCTGGTGCAGATAAAACCCTCCCATCCAGTTCCTCCAGACAGCTTGAGACAAACATCCTTTGCATTAACCTGACAGTGTTTTTAGTTTAGCATGACATAGTAAAAGATGGGCGTTCTTAGTTTTAGAACATAAGTTTTACATATTTTACTGGATCCAAACTGCTTAAATCTTGGATGTCATCTGGAAAAAGAAAAGGGATTACACATCATCAGTGGTTTATTACAACTCACAGAAGGTGGATGTGGTGACACTTGTCTCAGCTTTGGTAAAAATGTCCATTGAATTAACTTTTGAGTGCCTATTTCTACTAAATCCAGCCTGTCATATGTATTGTCCCTCCTCTCTGCTAGATTGCACCTTACTCACAGTAAAAGGGCATTTGGATCTGCAGGCATTGTTTATCCAAAGTGGACAGTACCAAAGTAAATATTTTTTTTTAATCTCTACTGAGCAGTTCAAACAGCCTGAAGTATTAAATCAGAGAGACACAAGCTCTAATGATGAAAATATTTATTTTTAACATAAAGTGATGAGTCAGAGCTCATGTGGGCATTTAAATGATCTGACTGGTGCACTAGCAGGAGGCGGTACACCTAGAGGCCACAACACTGTTGCTGCAGCTTCAGATTCAGACTCATTAGTTTGAGGGCAGTGGTTGACTTGAGGAGACAGAAAAGAAAAAAAATAATGAATACAAAAAACCTCAGGCTCAGCTCTAACCTGTATACATGTTTTTATTTTAATTTTTGCTGTATAACCTGGAGATATTTTGGTGATGATAACTCAGGTTTTCATTGTATTGGTTATTAGGAAATGTGATATCTCCTTGCTCTGCATCTTTACCCTCTTTGTATTAAGAATTTCACAGGAAATAAGTTGCAGATTTTATTGCCACCCTTTAAATTTTGTAGCCTAGTTGTGATTTAAGGTCTTGATGATTTTAAATGAACAAAGCAAAAATTAAATATGTATACAACAAAAAAAATCTTAAAGTGAACTATTTCTGGTAGCACAGGCATAGCTGAGGAGTACATAAACATAAACATAAAACCACTGATTTATAACACACCATAATGTAGTTTAATACAGATATAAATGCTAATTGATGTATAAAAGTCGTGTCTCAAAAAATAGACAGATGGCGCCATCGACCCAAACAAATAGAGACTATGAGAAAAAACTCAAGTAGATAAACTCCTCGCACCTGTTACATAATGTGCTCACAGAATCATTCCAGCTGTATTTTGCAATAAAGTACATCTTCCACAAGGTGGCAGAAGCTACATTTGTAGTTCTGCTATAGAAAAATGCAAGTCCCTGAATTTTTTTGAAAACTGAAGTCCACTGAAATGCTAGAGGGCTTTTAATTTGAAATGGAATGTGTTTGTTTTGTGTTTAATTGGTGTTGCAATAATAAAAATTACAAATGAGAACAGATCAGAAAACAAAGAAGCTTTGTACTAAAAATATGACCAAATATTGTTAATTTAACAGAGGAATTTAAAATTATGGTTTGTCTTAAGACCTGTTTCAAATAAATGCGTTTTGAGCACTTATTGAGGAATTATGGTATAACTTGTATAATTTTTTTTATAGATTGAGGCATAATTGTTTACAAGTAGTAAAAGATAAAAAAAACACATACCCCTCCAGTGAGAAAACAATTTTTTCAACCTTTTTAACATTTTGTTTTGTGCTTTTTGCTGTAAGTAGAACACAGTTTCATCACAATGCATTTTAGCCAGGCAATGCTTAATCCAATTATCCTTGAGACACAGCGAGTACGACCCAACCATTTATTCAGTCCATAGGTTTATTTAATTTAAGGCATTTTAAAAGGCTTGCAGATGTTGACCAAGTAAGTAAAGACAAGTTCTACTTATGTTAAAGCAAAGCTGATGATCTTTGCAGAGTTTTGCATAGTGCTGCTTCTGATCAGGTGTCAGGAGGTTGTAATGCTCATGAACCAGTGGTCGCAAAAACATGTTTCTCAGGTGCTGATGCTGATCGAGCCTTGTAACAAGAAATTCTTATCCGTAAAAGTCATAACTTGGCCAACCACATGCACATTACCACTTAATTGGCCACTTTATTGTAATGTTATCCGACCTGTATATGCTTCCATGTGACATGACATAGAGGCGTCTTCACAGTGTTTCCCCAGCAGCTTATTCAAGACACAGTCATCCATTAAGTATCATCTGAATGTTCATATAATCCCTGCACATAACTGAGCCCTTTTAGGCAGCAGAGTTAGCAGTTTCTGGGGAGTTCTGAACAAGTCATATAGCCTTAGTAAAAAATTAAAGAGACACAAGCTTTTGATGCCGAGTATATTTGAAATGACTGTTGAGACAGATCTCATTTTGGTATTTAAAAGAGCTATTATTGGCAACGGCAGGTGGCTTTACATCCGTACATCATTCTCGAAAGTCTGCAGCTAGCAGGGCTCCTCTTCCTTCGACAGTCCTTGAAGATGTCCTGGTAAGGACATGGTCCTGCAGGAGGACACAGAGAAAAGGAGAAAATTTATTGATGCAGAAAAAAAACCTCCACCTGCTGAGGTTAAACTCTTTAGTCGTTACTTCTATGTTATCTTTATTTAATCTTCGATTTTTTTTGTATTGGTTTATCAGTGATGCAGTGATGCCAATCCCTGCATCTTTGCTCACTTTAAACGAGGATGAAAAAAGAAATAAGTCCTGCCTAAAATATACACATTTAAACTCAAAAACAAGATTTTGTAAAGTTTGATTTTAAACGAGAAATAATAATATTTACAAACACTCACTTCTCTGAAGGTCATCGAAAACCTCAGTGGCATCTAAATAAAAAGACACAAAAAAAAAAAAACAAGATGTTATGGGGTTTAAATGTCTGTGAGTATAAAACAATTCCTTTTGATAATCAGTACAAACACTAACCCGCCTGGAAGCCAATCTCATCCCCAGAAACCTCCTGAGCGTCTAAATAAAGACAATTGAACCAAAATACAAGACATTGTTGAGTTTGAATGTGTATAAATATATCAAATATTGCAGTAATAACAAGAATAATTGTTACACTCACCCTGCATCAAGCACGGTTTTCCATGATGAGAGAGAAGTAATGGTTAATGCATTGCACATCAGAAACAATAAATACAGTACAGGATTGTATGTTCAGTATAAAAAGAGATTCTTTGGATAACATAACAAGAAATTTAAACTCAGTCTAATTCAGAGAACATTTCATTTCACTTACGACCAACGCTGAGGTGCCAGACACCTGCAAAGCCGCAAAGAGGCCCAAAGCACACAGGAAAGCCAAGCTAAACGCAGTCATGGTTGTATCAATGAATGATAACCTCAAAGAGCCACCGATGTGATTTATATAGTAACGATGGCACGGACACGAAACAGATGAACACACAACCTCAGGGGCATCCTGGTTTTCAG
>JAQMCX010000023.1:15244698-15262140 GCA_029814765.1 Acanthurus leucopareius | reverse complement strand
TATTTATTGTTTGTGTATTTTAGTGTCTTTTAATGACTTTATTTATTATGCTGCCTTGTTTTTATGATCCAGTATGTAAGTGCACTGAATTTCGTTGTATTTTGTACAATGACAATAAATTTCTAATCTAATCTAAGTGCAAGTAGCTCTAAATTGCACTCAAGTAAGTCTACGGTACTTTTGTAAATGCAAGTGATGAGAAGCTACAGTAAAAAGTACCCTTATGATTAGTGTTTGTTTTTATAGTTCTATATTGAAGGCTGTTTGTTATTTATTATTTTTATTTTATTTAATTAGTTTGGGGGAAATAACATGTATTGGTTACAGTGTGTTGATCTGCTCCCCTCCTGCGATGAACACTTGTAGGTACAGCATCCCCCCGCGCATGCGCACTGCCGGCGGCAGCCTGTATTTGTTCCCAGACATCATCACAGGTTGAACTGAACATCTTCTTCCACCAGGAGGGATTATTTCATTTATTTCTGCCCCCTTTTTTTCCCTTCTTCTTCATCGCTGCCGCTGCCGCTGCGGGGGTAAAAGCAATCAGCACGGAGGGAGTAGAAGCCATAAGATGAAGAAACGCTATGTGGACGCGAACAGGCTTCGGAAAATGAAAAAACTGAAAATAACGGAGAAGCTGTCGGAAAGGTAGCCAGCGCCGCGCGAGCCGCGTCGCCTGGCGGATGCTGCTTTTGTTGTGATGCCCGTCTTTGTGTGATTTTTCAGCCGTCGTCACCTGTCTGCCTCGCATCCCATCACATCCCATCACTTTCATGCACGTCTCATGTTTACAAATTAAAAAAAAAAAAAAACACGGGCCGGGCTGGAGCTGGAGCTTTAACGGGTTCCGGTGCGGCCGAACTGCGGAGACAAGGAGCTCAGAAATGTTGTGCGAGTTACTTCAGCCGACATTTGTTTACAGACAGGCAAAAAAACCAGCAGCTGTTCAAGTTAACGTCGGCCTCCACCTCCTCAGGCTGTTTAATCTGCTTTTGAACTGTCTCCGGTATTCATTGGTCAAATTAAACGTTCAATTAAGACGTTTTGTTTTATCTGAGAAAATATTAAACATACTTTGCTATAGCTTGAGGAAAATGGTTCGTTTTGCTCATAAAACATAATTGGAAACGTCTAGACAGTCCAAGCAAGAAATATTGGCTAAGGAGACAGCAGGAAGTTTAAACGTGCATTAGTCAATATGATACGTAAAATTAAAACGTTTTTAAATTGGCCTATTGTATTTTGAAAATACATTGTCCATGCGTGAGGGTGTTTTCCTGATTCAGCTAGAAAAGTCCGAGGAAGGAATGACTTGTATATTTTGCAACTATTATTAAAAAACTTAAATAAATTAAAATACCATCTGTTTGACTTAATATATAATATTAAAAGGCAAATTCAAACTTACTTGAATATTTTAAAATATTGTCATTTCTCCCTCCTTACTCCTGAAATTTAAATAGAGTTTCTTTCTAAAATATTTTGCATGGTCGGCAGTTGTATTGAAAATATTAGTGTGATAAATTAAATGCATTCATTCGCTAACATTATCTATTTAAAAAAGATACATTTATATGAATATTTTGAGGTTTTTGGTCCTTCCTCTCTGTCCTTCTACATTATCATTTAGAATATTCTTTCCATAGTTTTGAAATAACATCCGAATTTAGTATCTATTATCAATAATATCTATAAGATAAAAAAACAAACAGACTTTATATCAGTAACATCAAAAAGGGAGATTTGAACTAAGTGTAATAGGATGCTGCGGTGCTCCCTCTCTCCTCCAGATGAAATATTGCCATGGTTACCAAACAAAGAAGGGGTGATGTGATAGCAGCCTATGGATGAGCAGAACAAAGGAGGAAACCACAGCCCCTGTTCGGCTCATGGTGGGCTAATAAAACGAATGAAGGAACAGTCATTGTTCTTTGGCGCCTCTTCTTGAAAGATCAGACGGCATTTTTTAAGATGCAGCTGCTCAATTACATGTTTAGCTTTGTGCATTAGATTTCCAGTCTTGTATCGGCCTTTGTGTGTGTTTTTAAAGCCTTGGTTTAAGTGGCTGCGTCTGAAAAGTCTTTATTTACCACAATAAGAGCATGAAATACACATTTGTTTCACATTTGTCCAAACTTAACACACATCTCTTGTGATGTTTGATGTAGGATAACAGTTATAGACTTTTACACCAGTCCTCTGTCCTCCTGCAGTGCATACACCGTCCTGAAGTTTATGATGATGTGGACGCTGGTGCTGCTGGCAGACTTCATCCTTGAATTCAGACTGGAGTATCTGTGGCCATGCTGGCTCTTCTTTGGGAGTGTATACACCACTTTTCACTGCCATGGGCTGGTGAGAACCCCGACTGTGTGATTTCATATTCTGAGCAGTGGCCTAGATGATGATACTTTTATTAAAATTGATGTTTTCTTTCTTTCTTTGCAGGTTATTTGTGTTGTTTTTGTTTGTGCTGCCTTCACTCTGGACATCTTTTGTTTAATTTTTGTTCCTTTGCACTGGCTGTTCTTTGTGGCAAGCACCTATGTATTATTCAATTACATATGGCACACAGGTATTTGGACTAGTGTTTGTTTTGCCTCCTATCTCAGAAATTGCATGTTTTTTTTAATGGAAATGCTCCTGCAAAGTATTTGACAGCATTTCTTCACATCTGATTATGTCATGTGTTTCTGCAGAGAAAGGCATCTGTATTTCCACAGTGTCCCTGTGGATTCTGCTTGTTTACACAGAGGCTTCACTTCGACTCAAAGACCTTAAAACCTCTCATGCCAACCTGTCTCATCTTTTTGCTGCACACTGGTACGTTGATTTAATGTAAATCGCCTTTTCTGCCCTTTAAAGAATTTTCAGAATTTAGATTTCTTACTTACTTATTTAAATTGGTTGAATCAGTCAATTAGTATTAAACTTTTATTAATTCACAGTGTAAAATCATAAATTAGCCTTAAGGTTTATGCACCATTGCAGGGGTGAATTCTTATTTATGCTGCTAATTAATTTATGAACTGAAAGATGTAAAAAACATGCATAAATCTGTGAAAAGGGAAAACATTAATAATGTAAATGTGTTAGCAAAAATTTGTTTATATCACACATTCCAACTGTGTCTTCCCCCCCCTTTTGTGTTCACTTTCAGCATTGGATATCCTGTAGTGTATCTGGGGTTTTATGCCACCTGCTATTTCACCAACATCTTTAAGCTGCGCATACAGAAAGCAGTGCAGAGTGAGAACGACTTCCACATGCACCTCCTGCAGCACTCGCTCCCTCCAGGCCTGCAGGTTTACCCCAAGACTGGCACAGATGGCAGCAGCAGTGAGTCTTCTGCATCATCCATATACACACATTTTTTACCTGGCATTTCCTGCAACCTGCAGGATGATTCTAATTTAATTTAGTTTGACAATCCTGTAGCGTAAATAATGATAAGAGATCTGAAGGTTGAGTTTCTGCCCTTTTGTCTGTATGATCAGCTCTTTAAGTATCAAAACTGTGACTGTACTGTTCAACAGAACAACATCTGGAAGTATAAAAAACTTATTGATACTATAATGCATCAGTGAAACCCTTCAGCTTACCCTTAAGCTGTTAGCTAGGTAAGGTAGAAGCTGCTTTTTGCACACCCAAAACTCCACCAAAGAGTGTTCACTTAAGCTAAGTGAATTGGTCCTCACAACCCATCCAGTTTAGTATGTTTGAAGCTGTTATGACTCTTGAGATTTGCCTTAAACTAAGGCACACTGGCTTGATGTTACTTTAAAAAAATAATCATTTGTCTGAAAAGAAAGTGTCGATATTTAGTTTAATTTTTCTTAATCCTTAAGTCACCCACTGGTTTGCAAGTTAGTTTGCAAACTGTGCAGGCAAGGAGTTATCCATTTCAGCAAATGAGGGGATTCTTACACAATGCAACAACCTCCCTTTTTTCATCAAAGTAAAAATGACAGAACTTACATGACAACAAATATTGCACAAATACATTTTGTTATGTGAAGCACAAAAAGAAGTGGACCGCTGCTCATTTTCATACTTTGATGTGCATCATTTCTGTAATATAAATACTGAAAAGGTCAGTTAGATAAGGAGTTCAGATGAGTCAGTTCTGCTTAAATAAAGTTACAGGAGAGAGGATTTCCTCTGACTGCAGCAAATTTGTAGAATAAACAATAAACAACAAACTGAACTTTTGAAGACAGCAGGTTTTTTATGTGTTTGTATGTTTCATATTCCATCTGCAGAGATTATATCATAACAGTGTTGATAGCAACCTTTTTGTTTCTGTATTTGCAGGTTCAAAATGGAAAATAAAGTCTGAGTCGAGTCAGTATCAGTGTCAGAACGGTGCTGTAATGGCCCATGATGACGGACACACTGTGGACTGCCTCCAGATCCGCAGTGAGGACAGAGGCACAGAGAAGGGAACACAGGAGGTGAGGACGGTCGAATCAAACCGGCGGCCATCATCATCCAAACCGGGTGAGTCCAGAGATGTGCTCCACTGCGGGGCAGGAGGACCAGCATCCTCCATCACCCTGGAAAATCTACCTCAAGAGGAGCAAGGAGGCAAATCCACTCGGGGGGCTAAGAACTCTTCGCCAAAAACCCGAAGAGGCAGCACAAACACTCCTTCACCACCTGCAGGGAGGACTGAGAAGAAACAGAGATCCAGTTCAAAAACAGTCAGCCCCATCCGGGACACGCTGGACAAGAGTAACACAGCAGCTCAGAGTTTCCACGCTGAGCAGATCACCAAGTACGTCACTGTTAACTTCAGGTCAACAAGGCATACAAAGGTGAAATTAAAGCTAACTGATCATTGTTCTTCCCTGTAACTTCCAGGCTGGAGCAGGAGCTGAGGAGGCTGAAAGGTGAGCTTCAGGCGAGCAGGCAGAGCGAGCAGGAGCTGAGAAGTCACATCTGCAACTTGACCAACAGCGAGAGGAGCCTGAGACCAGAGGTTTCCCTGCTCAGACAGTCCAACATCCTGCTCCAGAGCAAGTGAGTCTGCAGATTCACTGCTGACAGATTGTCTTTGGCTCCCTCTGTTGGCTGTTTTGCATTTTACATAAATTTATTTCTACAAAATTAAGATAAGGATGGATGCAAACAGAAATGCTGCCAGATTTGTGGTTTTCTATCAAGCAAAACATTTCAGGCAGATGTTTTAATCCTCTGCAGAACCGTTGAATTTCTTTTCAAGCTGGGCCATAATTAATATTGTATTAAGTCATATTTCATGTTGAGAGATTACCAGCATCTCTCACAGCATGAGATCTTCAATTCATGTAAATATTTAATCTTTAATTTCATTTAAATATTTTGGGGCTTCTACTTTTACAACATCTGACTCTTTAAATCTTCTCTTTCTTCTGTTTAATTGTAGCATTGACCAGCTGATTATGGTCTTATTTTTGACATTATTTTAAACGAGCTTAATGCTTTTTCCTCAGGATTCTGTGTCTGACTAAAACCAAGCAGAGAGACAAACAGAGCAGTGCGATGCTGGAGAAGAAGACCAGAGCAGAGACGGAGGCCAGACTCTCTGTTGAGAAACAGTTGGCTGAGCTTCAGGCTCAGAAACTGGAGGAAGCAGCCAGCACAGCGCGGAGTCTGACAAACAGGTAAATCACACCTATCAAACCTTTGAATTTACTTGCTGAAGAGAGTTTGTGCGTGCAAAGCAGAGCTGGATCTGCAGTTGTTTGCTACTGAGTATAATTAAATACTGCTGCGAGCAAACGGCCAAAACATTTGAGATAATAGTTTGATTTTGCTTATTCGCTTTTCTTGCCAAGAGTTAGGTGGGGAGATTGCAACAACTCTCATGTCTGTGCGCTCAGTATGAAGCTGGAGCCAGCTCTGTGTTAGCCTAGCATAGCGTAAAGACAGGAAATAGGAAAAAAACTGCTCACTTGGCTCTATCCAAAGGACAGAAAATCTGCCTGCAAGCTCCTCAATAATTAACACATTGAATCTCATTGCTTTAAACACACAGTTATGTCGCCTAATTTCTGTTGCAAGAGGTGTCACATCAGAAACAGATATACTTATTTTTAGGTATTTTAATGCAGAAATATTACATTTGTTACCTCAAATTTCTACACATACTTTAGATTGAAAAACAGCTTTTATGCTAAATTTTAAGGCACGTTTCCATGACTAGTCAGCCAGAAATAGCCTTGAACACAAGCCCCTTAAAAACCACTCAGTTTTGTTTTTGCACTCAGTTTTTCTGTGTGCCTTCAAACAAATTACACATCAATTTACTTTAAGTCAGTTATTGACATTTAATGGAGTTAGACGGCTGATATTTTCCTCTTTTTGAGAAGCAAGGCTAGCTGTTTTCCTCTGTTTCCAGTCTTTGTGCTAAGCTAAGCTAACTGCAGCTGTGGCCTTATTTTGTACAGATGTTACAGTGATATCAGTCTTCTCATCTAAATCTTGGCAAGAAAGTTAGTAACCTTTATTGCACAAGTTATGTTTTTGCATGTTAATATATTTTCTTGCATTTTATTTAACCATCTTCTTAACAAGTGTGGAATCTGAAAAAAATACAGGACTGAACTGGTCTTCATCTCCAATGAAAAGCCTCTGTCACAGCTCAAGACTCTTATTTTCTCCGTCTCCTACACCAGGCAGGAACACTGTGAAACCCAAATGTTAAGGAAAAGAGTTAAAGATCTAGAGACAGAGTACAAACAACTACAGCTGGAGTATCAAGTGAAAGAGAGTCGTGTGGTAGATCTAGAGAGTGAAGTTGAGGTATCCTTTTACACTCTTTGGGAATGAACTTGTCAATTTAAGTGTCTTGTGAGTCTCGGTGGTGCCGTACTTGATCATGTTTGGTCTCATAGTCTTTTGCTGTTTGAACTGTTGTTTCTGATTTTAATGTCTTTGATTCTTTGTGTTTGTTAAAATTATTAGAAACTGAATGGTTTTTCATTGGGGACATTTAGTATTTTTTTTATTTTACTCCGGCCTGAAGTCAACATATTGCACTTTGTCATCACTATGCAGTTTTATTGTATTGCTGTTTTTGTTGTTCGGGTGTGCACATCGTTGTATTCTGTGTTATTTGATTTCATTTTAGTGACATAGTCTTCATGAAGCATGCTGAAACAGAAGCCAGGTCTTTCATAAAAACAAAGCACTGCGTCGATAAAAAGACCTTAAAAATCTGAGAGCTGGTTAAAAGTCAGAGTTAACACAAAAGAACCATCACTCAGAGTTTTTCTGTAGTAATCTGCAGTTTTTGTGTTTTTTGAATGGCTTGCCAATTCATCATCAGTGTGTGGTGATTGTTTTCTCTGTGGTGCTTTGGTTCCCTATATGAATGAACACAAAGAGAAAAATAGTTATTCATATTTTTTGAAAAAGGCATCAATTCTCTGGAAACCAAAGCACTAACTCTCTCAGGTTTTCATTGCACGCAGTTGATATATGTTTTTTAAAATTTTTTTGCACACATTTTTTACTCTGTTTAATATGTTTTGTAATTTTTTTTGGACTCAGGCTTTGGGAAAGTACCAGTGTGTGGAGAAAGAGACAGACATGCTGCTGTCCACTCTGTCAGCCATGCAGGAGAAAGCTCAACATCTGGAGTACAATCTGAGCGCTGAGACTCGAATCAAACTGGACCTGTTCTCGGCTCTGGGAGACGCCCGCCGACAGCTGGAAATCGCTCAAGGTTTCCACTCTTTCTCTTTGTGCAACCTAATTTTACATCAGTGTGTTTTCTTTGTGTTGTGTGTCACTTTTTCAACCTGATGCCTTCACTGAAAGAGTTATTGTGCATTTGTTCAAGTGTCGAGTGACAAGATTATTTAAAATTTGCATCAAATTAGAATTTTAATTTTAAGGAAAAGCAGCCCATAAACAAAGAAACCAGATGAGTCTTTGATAGAAATATGTGCTCAATAGCACCACCATGTGGTCATAAACTAGTGTGTGTTTTGGCTTCATTCTTTTACAACCGATTAGGAATACAAATCATTGTTTGGTATGCCCGGTGTAAAACAAATGTTTTAGTTTTGACAGCAGAAATTTTTGACATTATGGTTTTCTTATAGATTTCCTATAGATGGCGCTATTTAGGCATCATAAGCATAACTCAATCATGTTCAGTCCGACTTGAAGTTTGCATGTTTTATCTTTGGACCAAATGTCATATTAGTTCCGGACAGGCAACAGCCAATCAGCAATTAGCCTCTGAGATTTAATGTTTTAATGCAGATTTAAATTTATATGCAGATTGGACATTTTTAAACAATTACAGTTATGAATAAAGTTAGAGTTGCTGGCCTTTATAAATATGTACTGTCTGAGCATTGTTTTGTTTATTCGTATTGGCTCTTATTCTTTCATAAGTTCTGTCTAGTCTTCTCTTTTATTTTTTTATTTTATATTACATTCACCATAAGGACTGACAATGAGCATATTCTTACAGTAGGGTGTAGTGCAGTGTTCACCCTCTCATATATAACCTTCGTCCATTGTACAGATAAAGTGGTGAAGCAGGACCGGGAGATCAGGGAGATGAAGCAGAAGATTGCGGAGGTGATGGCCGTCAGTCCTGGCGTTTCCTACATGGCCCCGCGGCCTCCGGTGCCGCAGTATCTCACCAAGTTACTCAACTCCGAGCGCTACATGCTGAATCCACGAGCACTGATGTACCAGTGTCTGAAGAAATAAAGGATGTCGCCGTCGCCTTTTTTACAGATCCTCAGACCTCCTCAGCAGACCCCCCGTTAGCCAAAGATCACTTTTGCTAATGGATTTTATTACAGAGCTAAATGACACCATGAAGTCATCTACTTCCAGCCATGAGTGGAACCAGAGTGATCCTCCACAAGTTGAATGCCTTCTGCCGCACTGATGGTGCTAACTTGACATTATTTTACATCATCCTGATCCATCACATGTCAAAGGTTGAAGCGTTTCACTCCAAAATAAGATATCAGATATGCAGAGCTGCTGTAGGCGCAATTTAAGGGTTAAATTACAGTCATTGTGAAAGGCAAACCATCTAGTCAGGATGCAACAGAGAAAAGCACAAACCTGTCTTCAGATTTTTCCAATATAGAAACATTACAAAACAATGAAATGAAATTTGTTCAACAGGTTCCTACTTTAAAAGACCTGATGACTCTGTGCGACTCTGTCCAAAGTGTTTCTGGCATTAATGTTTTCATTTAGTATTTCACTTCTAAAGTGGTGAGATTGCAGAGCCTAAATTCTTTTTCTAATTGTTCCTAATCCTCTGTGTTATTTACTTAAATATTTTAACTAACATGATACAATCTTAAAATCTCGTTTATCCCTTTAAAGGTCCAGTGTTAAAGGTTCAGTGACATCTAGTGGTGAAGTTGCAGATTGCACCCAACTGTATATCTGCTCAATCACTCCTACGAAGCCTGTAGGAAAACCTATGGTGGCCAGAATCTTACAAAAAGAGCAAAAGGCCCCAGCCAGAGCCAGTGTTTGGTTTGTCCATTCTGGGCTACTGTAGAAACATGGTGGAGCAACATGGCCGACTCCATGAATGAGGACCCGCTCCCTCTGAAGACATAATAGGCTCATTCTAAGGTAATAAACACACAACACTTCTTATTTTCAGGTGATTAAACACAGATTAAAACATAGATAAAAACATAATTATGAATATTATGTTACATCTCTGCCATATTCTTCAAATAGATTCCTCTAAATTTTACACACTGGACTCTTGAGCTATTAATCATCAGTATATATAAGAACAAACAGCCAACAATGTGACTTGTGTCCAAGAGGCTGGTATTATGGCAGAATCAGCATATAGAAGACAAGGACCCTGAGAGTGAAGCAACTAAATGGAATTCAGCCATCATCCAGATTAATGTGCTTTTCCTGCTGTGACGTAAAAACGTCCACTGTTTAAAGGGCAATTCAATTATTAAGATTAGATTTAGGTTCAAATGTGAATCATATCTCAATACATGCCTCACATAATAACACAGAGATTAGATGTTAAATTATAAAATGGAATTATCTCAAAGCCCTAGTTTCAGAAGTTTTTATGGGCTTCTTTTGAATTTTAAAACTAAAATAAAATCTTTATCCCATTAGAAAAAAATAATAGGTCAAAATAATATTCTATATACAATTCTGTCAAAGCATAAATATGAATACTCAACAACATTAGCATATTCTACATTTTTAAGCAATGTATGCAACAAGATGCTCGCCTGTGCCTGTAAATACTGGATTAAGATTGTATGAATTGTGCAGAATTTAAGGTGAACGTCGTGTTCAGCAAATCAACACTTTGTAAAATCTTAAATACACAGTTTTCTTGGAATGAGACCCTTCACGGTTGCTGACATTTCTATTTAAAACACGTCGGGGTTTTTGTATGAATATTCCTGGCTGCAATCTGGAGGTTTGACAGTTTGCAGTGATGTTTAATTGTTACAGTGACCTGATAAGGTTTTGGAGTTGCAGGTAAATAAGCTGCGATTATCTCTTAACAACTAAACATAGAAGTAAAGAAGCGAACTGAGTGGTTTCCACAATGTTTAGACGGCGCTAATTAGACTTTGTCCTTGAGTTAAAGTGGATTTGTTGATAACAAAGAATGGTTTTGACCAAACATGGTTAATGAAATTAATTACCGTGCCTATATACGTTACTTTCAAACTGGGAAGTAAAACAAATTTATTGTGAAAGAGTTAAGTGTTTGAATTGAAGTGCTATGTACTGTTTTTCTAGTGTTTCTTTTTTTTTTTTTTCCTTTTCTTTTTTACTCGCAATGTACAGAATTGAAAATAGCTGAAAAGCACTCCTGAACTGGATGTCGCCATTTTGGTAGCTTTTTATTTAAAGTGTGTTTTTAGGGTGTTTTATAACAAAAAATATTTTCTAGTCTTGCTGTACTTTTATTATACTGCTGTAATTTTGTACGGCACCGTGTTTGTCAGCATGAAATGTGTTTTATTCAACTGTCATTTGAGCACACATTGTGACATTAAGTATGTACATGATAATACTTGTACAAGGGCTACAGTTTCTTAAAATTTTGAACAAATGATTAATTCAAACCGTGAGGCTCTGAGGGTAGAGATCACACTCCTGATACACCAGGACGGTGTTTTTTTGTATAAATAACTTAAACAATTGAATTTGGTCTCTTTTGTGTTGGTCTGTTTGCACATTATTCTTCTCCTAACAGCAAAACACTATTTTTTTTATTAATATTAAAGATAAAACTACACCAACATTTCTGCACATACTGGAAATTTCAGTTGAATGGTTTTCAAAAGCCATTTCCTGCGCTGGAAAATAACCCGAAACCTTTTTGGCTCATGATCCGTCAGAACAGTTTCACAAAAGTTAGCATTTCCAACAACTACATATGAACATCAATGGATTATATACAATGTAGCGTTAAAAAAATAGTCAAGTGGACCTAGAACAGAACCCTGTGGAACACCTTTAACTTGTGTGCCCATACTGAAGCATTTTCCATAGGAGCCTGTGCCTTAGTTCTCTCTGCCCTGGCACATTAGCATTTAACCGCCACCTCGGCTTTTCTGCCATCACTTTGCCTGAGCACAATTCTGTCTGAGCACACATTAAGAAAGATACCTAAATTTTACATAGATCATCTTGTACCCCGTCATATTAACCATATGACACTTTAGTTGGGCCCCAACCTCAGAATTGGGAACCACTGTATGTGAAATTTACATGAAAGTTGATATTCTTAGTATGAAAATTATGTGATTTCACTTGCGGTGGAAAGTACAGCAGTAGAGCAGTCATGAACTAGGCATAAAGGCAACACCAAAGCCCCTAAGTGCTGATAGTGTAAATTTTTATTTCAGGAAGTGAAAAAAAGAGGGTAAATGCATTGCAGAAACAGAGCACAGTGTCCAGCATACAGTGTACAAGATGGTTACAAGCATGCCAGGCAGTCCCACACTTGTATCTCGCAATATCTACAGACCCTGTCACAGGGTAGTCACAGCATAAAGAGTAGACAAGACCGGATCACAGACTCAGTTTTTAAATGACGTTCATTTCCAAATCATCAAAGTTCCTCCTGTTAGTGTGAAGGAGCCACAGGCCACAGGACATTTCAAACAGGATATAAAAGTGAACAGCAGTGCAAACTAGCAGACAGATCCCCAAACAGTTAACATATTAGGGTGGTCTGAGCCAATAACTGAATATCTACGTGGGAGGGCAAGATATAGCTCTGGTGTCACACACAAAATACCTTAGCCATAAAGAAATGAATCCGAGTCACAAAAATCCAAATTTTAACAGGCCTAAGCTGCCGAAATGTTCTCTGAATGATAAATTACTTGAATCTGTCACCATCACTGTTAAAATGAGAACCGAACCAGCTCCGGAAACAAGCTTGTTGCATGCATCAGTTTGCATTTAGACATCGAAAAGCGTACATGCATTCACCAAGTCTGCTGGCATCCATCAGATCACCTGCTTCAATGTGAAAGCATCTTCACATGGATTCAATTAAACCTCCCCCTTCTGTAAAATGCAACTTAAAGACAACCTTTAACTGACCCAGCCCTAATAATTGAAAAGTACTGCAATGGGGTACTCGTAAAACAGAAGCTACAGTAGTAACTGGACCACAGTCAAGTGACGACACCCCTTTTTTTTCATAGAAAATAACAGCTTGATTTAAAGAAAGAGAGCAACTAAAAGCATACATTCAAACAACCACCGACCTTAGTGCTGGAAGTGAATTACAGTACACACTTGAGAAAAGATACACAAATAAATAGTTTGATTTTTAATATTTTAGCTGCAGCTCTTCAGATTGTGTTGCAGCTGCATGTTTCATGACTACACCGTATAATTACAGAATTTTGAAGTAAAAGTGACGTTGCATCTGTTGCAATACTAGCTTGATGCATGAGAACCTGTGAAAAAAAAAACAAAATAAACAATACAAGGTAGGAAGATGCCTCCCTCACTGCTCAAGAGAAAGTTTTAAGGACCGGACGACCAGACTTAAGCTCACAAGACCATAACACATACACTTCAGTATGCCGCAACAAAGATTTTTTTCATACAGACAACTATTTAACAGTTTTAAGTAAAAATGTTTAAAATACAGTTTTAATACTGACTTAAGGAAAATACTGTTGTTATCCAGTTTTATGTTGCTTAGAACTAAAAAGAAATAAGCCAAAAAAGTGAAAACATTTGTATTTTCCTTTAAGTTGCGACTAGGATTTCCTCTTTAAAGAGAAGCAGATGGCTGTATTGGGTGGGAGGATAAGAGAACAAAAAAAAAAAAAAAAAAAGATTAAAAGCGACAACCACTTAGTGGCAGCTTTTCCCACCAGAAGATACAAGAACAGGCTGCAGGATCTGCAACCATACCAAGGCTTCCAAGGCTTCCTCCTCCGTCCCCGCAAAAGTTTTCCCGCAACTCAGATGTGGAGCAAAAAAGCTAGTCCTGTCGTAAAGGACGAGGAGGAGGGCTGAGAGAAGGCCTACGGGGTCCTCCGCTACGAGGAAACAGTTACCGGATTGAGAGAACCGTTCCGGCTGTAGAACTTTGAGAAGGCCTCTTCAAGAACGGATGCAAGTCGTGGCTGATCGCCCTTAAAAATGAAGACATATGAGGTTGATTACTATCTTAAAGGCACCTTAAACGAAGCATTGAGTTCAGCTCGGTCATGATGATGAACTGCACTCACCTCACTGATGAATCCCAGCTGAACAAGCTCGACAGCCAACTCCTGCACGCTCTCATCTGAACAAAAGCACAAGCTCATCAGATACTTTTAACCACCGCATCACGTCAGCATTACACACTATCATATAAGGCCCCTTAAAGTATTTAAGTGTCAATCAATTACCAACATGGCACCATCAAAGCTCAGATAAACAGCTTTCATTCACACACACAACACACCAGCATGCACACAAAATGGGGGTGTTGCGATATTTAGCGCTGCACACAGCAGGAGGAAGTCACAGTTTGTGATGCTAATGTGCTGTGAAAGTAGCAATTACCAAAAATAACCGGAGAAGACAACTGTTAACTAATGCTGAAGCATGAAACACATTTTACAAGACTTGGGCTTGTTTTACAAGGCAGAAATGATCCATCAACAACAGACACACCAAGAGGGAAACTCTAAAAGTAAACACAACTAATGAAACGGCCACATCCTTCAACTCTAATATTCAACTATCAAATAAAGGCATAAAAATGTCTATAAATCTGATTATAACCAGTGGAAGTGTCAGTACTGGGCAGCAACCTGTGGATGATGGAATTTGAGCTCATGCCAAGTTTTTTAACAACCATTCAGGGAACTTAGAGAATTAAAAATGTACTCACTTGGTAGCAAATCACAGCTTAGGTGCCTGTTTAACTTATCCTCAAGTTTCAACAGCAGGGTCAGCTGAAAGGACAATAAAATGATTCTTTTCAAAAGTCACACAACACAGAGTTTTTATATGACATAAAATACTTGGACACATCACTCACATGATGCTTGGTGCCCTCATCAACAGGCTCAATATTGCACTGCATCTGAAGAACCTGTGAAGAACCAGAAACAGCTTAATGTACAGTATATGACGTTTAAATATTGAGACTACGACCAGAAAAGGATAAAGTGATGAATGAAAACAAAGTAATAAATGTAAAACCTTTTAATAAATCTTAAATACTCTAAATATCCTCTTTTTTTGTATTTTCTGACTGTTTCCTTCCATTTCTTGGTCAAGTATTTGTATAACTAACAGGTTTTGTAGTAATAGTGTTTTTCTTACCTTCCTGGTCTCGAGCTCTGCAGGTTCAGGAGTCGGGGTTTTCACTGAGGGGGGCACTATGGGCGACTTCACGGCCTCCTGCTGAGGTTGTTGTGGGCACTGAATCCCGAACGCAGTCAGAGGATAGATCCCATTCCTGCAGCATCAAAGGGAAAAGGAGGCACGGCTTTAGATGCAAAGGATTTTCTGCTGATTTTAGCTGATCATGCAAGTTTCTTATGTACAGAAGATGGCCTACTTAACATTTTACAGACTTATTTTAACTTCAAACGCAACAGCAATATTCCATTTTTGGCCTCAAGTTCTTGTTTTAGCAGAGGGTGAGCAGCATTTCAAGCGAGAATTTTCCAATATCAGGCAAAGTGGAGCTAAATCTAGAAGAAGGCCACCAAGTTGACAAACTTCAGCCGATTATTGCTTCGAGCAAAAGATGATCAGCCCCAAAATCCAGATGGAACATGCTTATTATTTTCTTACCTAACATCTTCCAGGAACTTGTCCAGCTCAAGGGCAGGAAACTGAGAGAGTCTGAAGCAAAAGAAAAACTGTTACTTGTGCTGAATATTCAGGACAAAAGAGTGACTATAAACCGTTAACTCAGTTAAAAAATCTCAGCCGTGAAACTTTAATTTCCTGCCTCAGCACAGTGAGTTCAAGTTGGTTACAATCAACTGTGATGCAAACTTAAGGATAAGAAAACGTCGACATTCAACCTCAATCAGAATAAAATCATGAACAAAAAATGCACAAAAGAAAAAAATCTACAGAATAAAACCACAGATTTCCTTCCTTTCCTGGGTTTTTCACCTGATTATCTGAACATTTACTTGTGGTTTGGTTTTGCAACAGTCAGACTTACTTCATCTGAACTCCATTCTTGGTCTCAACAATCACCAAGTTGGGGTCCATGTTCTTTGTCATCTCTTCTAAAGCATTTTCTGGAATCATATCTGCAGAGTAACAACAGAAAACTATCAGACAAACACAATCACCTGTTGTTATTATTGTGGTTGTGCATCGTGGATTTTGAAGCTTCATGTCAAACTCCTGAAAAAGATTTTTATGACCAAATAAAAGTGATCAGTCTCTGTCGTGTAAAAGATGGATAATTTAGCTTTTGAAAGAAAACACATCTGATGCAAACTGATGAAGCTCCAGGGTTCGGTGTGTGTTTTTTTGGCAGCCTTGGACATGTTTTACAAAAGTGGAAGCTGATCCAAACAGGTGCAGTGAGCAGTTACCACCTGTTAGGTGACGCACGAGAAAGCCATTTTGAAACTGTGGTTTGAACACTTCAAACTGAAGATACGAATATCCGGTGCTCATGCTGATAAAACCTTTTGTGTGTGTGTGTGTGTGTGTGTGTGTGTGTGTGTATTTCCACTCACGCTGGTGGCTGACGATGCAGTGTGCAGCCAGCAGCTTGAGTAAGGGCACCTCAAACAAGGCCTGGTGAAACAACAGCTCCTTAGCTGTCGGTCGCTTACATGGGTCGACCTCCAGACACTTTTGGATAAATTCCTGGAAAAAAGAAGAAGAAGAGGAGTGTTTTTGAGTTATTTCTCTTTCAAACAGTCACACAGGTTTAAAAGCTCGCCTCTCCCGCCTCTCACCCGTTGCAATGGGTCCTCCAGGGACTGAATGGCACTGTTTATGGCTTCTTGGGACACATAAGACGAATCTCCATTGCTTTGGATTTCCAACACAGCCATCTGAGGAAGTGAGGGAACAAAAAAAAAGAAGATTTCATTGAAGTGATTCACAAATTCAAACACAACAGCAGCCTTTGAAGATGTCTGTCATCGCTGCAGACCTGATATAATCTTTCAGACAACAGATGGACTGATAAAAAACTGAATTTCCACATTCTCGTCTTGTGAAACAGAGCGGACATCCTGTTTTCTATTTTTGTGACGGTGCAAGGCAAACAAACAGCCACTTTCAAATCCAATTACAACACTAAGAATGTCTGAAGCAGGTCTGATATTTCTGTTAACAATACGCTGATACACAGATCATTAGTGCATGACCAGTCGAGCAGATTTTAAACAAAGCAATGAGTGATTACGCTCGTCAGTATGCGACAAACAGCTCAGAGCAGAACGAGTCTCCTCTCACCTCTAAGGCGCACATTCCAAAGGAATAGATATCCACGGCTGTGGTAACATTGGCAACAGCTGAAAGCAGAAACAAGCAGATCGATATCACAGAAAACACTCCAGCACACGGCAATGGTATCCTGAGCTAAAAGTGAGAGGATCTTACCTCCATATTCTGGAGCAAAGAAGTGAAGGCTCTTCTGCTCTTCCCGACAGGTTTTCACATGGTTATTGATGGTGTCAGGAGCAACTGAAACAGTGAAGAAAAAGCCTTAAAGATTTCAGCACCAACACAAGTAAAACAAATTATAATTAAGGAAACTTAAATATAGAAAACAAACGGAGGCTACAGAGGAACTTCACACTTCCTTATCACTTCCTTATCTCCATATGTAATTGTGCTGCTACAATACTTATCACGTCCATCACTTTGTCACTTAATTAGCATGTACTTATTTAATTGAGACTGTACTTTTTAATTCAACCTGCATTTTGTTGCATTTAGCTACTGGTTATA
>JAQMCX010000023.1:15220208-15244598 GCA_029814765.1 Acanthurus leucopareius | reverse complement strand
TCCACCTTTTGTATTGCAACTGTTGCACAGCAATTTCCCTCAGGATAAATAAAGCTTCTTGAATCTTGAATCTTGAATCTTAATCTTGTTTTCTGAGATATCTCTTTCACTCTGTATGATCTCTACCTGAGCCGATCTTGATGAGGCCGTTGTGCTGGATGAAGATGGTGTCACAGGTCAGGTTTCCATGGATGATGGGAGGTTCACAGGAGTGTAGGTAGCTGGAGACGAGCGAACAACAGCAAAGTCAATAAAATACTGCTGCCTCTACTCTTTTAGCACAAGTTAGAGAAATCTGAAATGTAAAAATACCCTTCAAGGGAAAACTGAAAGGATCTCTGTAACAGCTTGTTTCCTGCAGTTGTAGTAAACTTCTTTTAGCATCGTGCGTCACATCATAATTATCTTCAGAAATGATCCTGTCAGTTTTACTCACCTGAGAGCAGACAGTATTTGTGTGCACCAGCGCTTCCAGGCCTGTCAGACAAAAAACAGGGCACGAGAAAAGAGACATTAATGAAAACATGTTGATTTCCCAGCATCATTTCCAAGTTTTTAATTTACACAATCAGTTAATAAGTTACAGAAGAGCTTTCACACCTTTTCATTCATGGTCTTGTGGTTTTTCTTTGTCTTTTTCAAAAACTGCTTCAGACTCCCTGAGGACATGTACTCAGTGATGAAAATGACCTGCAGACAATAAAAAGGAAATGCTCAGAAAATCAGTGTCAACGCCTTTACACTCCAAACTTTATATAATGTGAGAAAAAGAGGTGATTTTTTGACACAATCTCGTACCCTCGCTCTGTTCTCCTTGACGTCCGCCCAGTACTTGTGGAACTTCACAATGTTCAGATGCTCCAACTGTATCAAATTGTCGAAAACCGCTTTGACTTTTTCCTGTTGAAAGACAAAAAATATATACTTTTTAACACAAAATGTCATATTTATAACATTACAATAAATCTATCTGTAAACTAGGTGCTCTGAATGTTTTGTCTGTTTAAGTGAGACTTACTGTTTTATGTTAAATAAGTCAAACAGCTCAGCCTGAAAGACCTCATCACATCCTAAAGACATATTTATTTCATTCACCCTCTCTAAGCTTGCAGGTTTTATAAGCAGTCAGTCTCAAGCTGTAACTGAGTGTCCATTAGAAGTAAGTCTGCTCTTCAACTCTACTCAAAACCATTAGCCATTTAATTCTGAGCTAATTATATATTAAAAGCTCCATTTAGAATGAGATCACCTGCTTTCTCTCAGTCGTATGCACATTAAAACTGTAAAGCTGCCTGCTGCGATCAGTCTCGAACAAACTCATGGTGACGCAGCTCTAACTATAGCACCAGTGGGCAACAAGTCTTAATAAAGGGCACTTCTGTGGCTAACGAGCAGAAATAGCACCTTTACTTTATAGCTGTTATTTGCACAAGTAAGCAACAGACTAGATCATCAAGTGATGCCATTTATTCATCCAAGAGAGGTGTAAGAAAATAGAAACCACTTGAGGACGGTGCAAATCTACACGCGAAATGCCTGAAATGCCAAAAGGAATAAGCAAACGGGAGCCTTGAATACCAGACCCTCTGATCTGCTAATTCCCTCCCCTCCAAATTTTTGAAAAATTCTTTCTGCAACCACTCAGGTACAGATTGTACTCTGCCTTGCTGTCGGCAGCAACAAGTCTAAGACGCACTCGCCTAAGCAGCTTAAAGCCAGAGGGGAACAAGAAAACCTCAAGGTTTTTACACTGTTATTAAGATCACGGCGAAGAATGCAACTTTAACAAAAATCTGTGAAACCTTGTCAAGGCTCGCATGAGTATAAACGCTGTCCTTTGTGGGTTTTCCTTTGAATTAACATTATTATACGTGTTTTAAAAGCAGCAGCATAAGACACAACCATCTCTGTTGGCCTAAAAGAGCTGCACCCACCTCCTGTAGTTTAAAATTCTTCCTTTCTGAGAACATGACCTCATTCCACACCACCTCGACTCCTTCCTCTGTGTCCATGGCCAAGTAAGCATTATCGATCCCAGGGACGTTTCGCTGATTCACCTTCAGGCAGAAAAACAAAATAATGCATCAGGGGTTATCTAAACCTCAGCTGGAGGTAAACTTGACTCCACTGACCCCCACACTTACCTCCTCTCTGCGTTTCTGCCAGCGTCCACACGGACTTTCCTCCAAAATCTCTGACTCATCCTCGCTCTCCTCTTCCTCATCCTCCGTGGCAGCGGTGGCTGGAGGTTGGCTAACCGTGGACACAGGAGGGGACACGGATGAAACCCCCTGACCTGTGGATGCAGCCGCCCCGGGGTCCGACTTCCCGTCCTGGGCAGAGTCAGGAGCCTGTTTGTTCTCCCCCTCGGACATCTTCTTAGTTGTCAGGCCCGACAGCCTGCTACAAGAGCCAGAAACAACCGAGCACAGTATCAGCATCATCATCTATAACACTGCCCTGATGAATGATGAGTAAAAATACAAAAATATGCAGTTACATCACGGTTGGAACTAGCTTAGCAACATAGCTGCAGCACAGGAAACACCCGTTGAGACTGATTCAAGTTAGCATTGAACAGCAAAGGCCATAATAAAAACGTATCGTAGATTCAAGAATCGATAAAAAAGTTGGACTTACGTGTTAAAGACAGGAAACGTGACGATGCCAGCTCCAGTTTAACAGACTCCCAACGCCGCAGACCTGTCCCAGTTTAGGTAGTTTGCTTTGTTGGTTGTAAATCTTCTTGCTTCCTCAGCCGAGTTGCGGCTAGCTTTGCGACCGCTGCTAGCTCCTTGGCTACGGTAACGTTACGTTACCAACTCGGCAGGAGACTGCAGCGTAAAACTACCGGGAGAGCATGTACAGACGTTCACAGCCGTGGCTTTATTCACTTTCACGACAAAATGCCTCCCGATTTTATACCGGCTAGCTAGCTAGATAGCTGGTTTTCTGCTAGCTAGCGACAGTTTTAGCAGCCCACCGCCCCTTTGCTCCTTCTCAAGACTCCAGCTCTGCTAATGTGTGCTCAGAAAATTAGCCACTGCTAATGTGAATAAACTACACAATTTCGCAACAGTGCTAAACGCGTTTACTGATTAATAACATCACAACAGATCACAGAAACTCGACAGAGGAAACAAAGAGAGCTTGAAGATGTCAGTAACTTTATATCCTCGACAACGGCTGACTGACTTGAGGGCTAGGTTAACATTTAGCCCGATATGATGGCGACAACTTCCAGATGCACACTGCACTACCTACGAGCTCCGCACGTCAGAGCCGAGGCTGGTTGCCAGGTAGAGTAGGTCCCATCCCCCTTCTGCGGCTTTCAAATAACTAAGGGAACTTTGCTCTCTGTGATTAACCTTTGATACAGAATGAGTTTGCGATATTATGAACATAAAGTGATATTTTCGACATTAGCATTGCATAAGTTAGACATAACATTCAGACATATAGTATATTAGTAAAATATTCAACTGCTCAGGCTCTTCAGACTATATAAGGAATTTGCCCGTACAATACAGGATATTCTGCATTATCATATAATTTCATAGCTTTGTCGTAAAAGTCAAATCCAAATCTACTGTAAAAATAATCTAAGATGCCTTTATCAGGAACAAAATGGAAATTCATCTGTGTTGTGTAACATACACAACCCAGTTCCAAATAAATATTTTATATATATTCTTAAAACCAATTTATTTACATGTCATCACATTTTTTCTATAAATGTATCATTTACATTGCTCAAAAAGTTGTGTAGTCATGTTATTGTGGAAGGCAAAACTAAAAAAAATAGTGTGTAATTGTCAAATAGTACCAGAAAATATTATCAAAATTATTTGTGGTAACATGGAAGCCTAATTTTACTTGGACAAAAAAATGCTGAAATGTTTCAAATAACAAAAATTCAACCTTTGCCTTAATTGTGATTCAAGACGTCATAGCTTAGATTTATTATCTTATAATGTTAAATTCAAAGATTTAAAATAATTGTCTTTGTTTCACAACTTTTTTTATTTACCTTGAGTATTACAATGTAACACAAAACACTGCCATATAAAAAACCCAAGTTTATTCAGAGGTCAGTTCATACCTACTGGTTCATGGGGAAACATCAATGCAGGTTTTTCCTCAAACCTGGCAACCCCGCGCTTCACAGCCTCCTGCTTCTTAGTTGATATGGGCAGAGATTGGCAGAGAATTAGGCCAACTGAACCATGATGATGAATGGTGTGTTTGGTCCGCCATTAACAACCGTTCAAAGGATTTATATGTCAGTTTGTTTGTTTTGCCACTAGGTGTCATTATATAGATGCTGAGCAGAGTTTTGGAAGATAGTAAATCACATGGTGGTGTCATGTGCATTAAAAAAAGGTCACAGATTGAGTATTTATTTGTAAATAACACATTTTTTATTGATTAAAAGCACTAACAATTGGCTTTATATCCTATTTGCCCTCGAGTTCAGGAGGCCACAAAGGCTAAATTTAAAAACACAGTGCACCTGCCACCGAATACATGACCTCACTGTGACTTACATCATCTATTTTTCATTTCTCCCAAAGTGTTTCCTCTTATCTTAAGTCAGATGTAGAGATTTTGGAGAGTCCCTGTGGATAGCACTCTGTGACCTGTTAATCTTGTGACTGGGACCAGGTCCCCCCTTTGAGAAGCCTCCTCCCCTCCTTTAAAGAGGCCTATATTTAGGTGCACCCAGCACCAGCGGGCACAACAGTGACGGTGAGAGTGCTGGTGCGAAGGGCTGTCATTCAGGGCAGTGACAGTATTTATAGCAAATAAAGGAACTAAAAGTGATTATTGGAGTCGAGGAGGACACAGGAAGTTTCTTTGGGCTGTTTTGCAAGTTCAAGATCTGTTTCTGCAAATAAGGAGGGACTTCTGAGTTTTTTTCCTCTTTTTTTTGGGCACTTTATAAACTGATTTTAAAACAGGAACACCGACGATTGAGGCGTTCGCTGACAGGATGGAGGACGAGGGATATAAAGGTAAAGAGCCTCTTGTTGAAGATACAAAAGTGAAAGTGATTTTTGAGAGGGAAGCATCTTTGGGGCCCGATGACAAAGCTGATTACCCTCCTGCCGGGACCAACTCCATCTACTCTGCCATCCTGAGCAGAAATGAGGCCGTCAAGGATGCAAAGCGTCTCAAGACTTTTCTGGAACTGCGGGACAAATACGTGAGAAAGAAGGTGTTGTTTGAAGACCCTCTGTTTCCTGCAAATGACTCCTCACTCTTCTACAGCCACAAACCGTCGATGAGGATCGAGTGGAAACGCCCCTCGGTGAGTGCCAGTCTTATGTCATCACGGCAGGCCAAGTTACACTTAATGCAAAAGTGGCTCTTCTCTAAAATCCCCGTGTATCTCATCACTTCCTCCACAACACAAGGGTGAGGTGTCGGGTTGATGAGGCCGCATGTTTGTGGATGCATATCTCTGAGTTGTCACTTTCTGTAATCACAGTCAGCTGATATAAACTCAGCAGGATGTCCTTCATTAGTGTGGAGAAACATAGTGGCAACTCAGTGTCAGCTTCAGTTTTGTTTTCTATGGCAAACTGTTGCAAGATGGTTTAATCGTCTTACAACATGATGCATTTTACATCACATAGTTCTGTCTTGTAGGCTTAAAAGCACAACTTTTGGCAAAATACTCTGAGATTTGTTCAGCACAATGAGACAAATGTCCTCAAAAACACACTGACAAAGATAAAAAACACTATTAGACATAAATGAAAACATAAGAAATGACACAAACCCAGGGTGAAATTCAAACTCCTGCATAAAATTACAGTAGTTTTATGAGCAAAATGCAAAGTTTTTAATGCATAATGACATTTATAAGAGTGTCATTACTATATGTTTTTGGATATTTTATGTAATATCAGATTATTACTTTTAATGCATATGTATTGTTGTAGCTCATTTGAGTACCATTTTGTTGTCAAATCTACTACAATATTCCATTTAAAATGATAAAAAAATACCTTTCAATGTATATTTTTTGTTTTAATCATTCACAAGTAACTATAGATGTTAGATTAATGTAGTTGAGTAGAGATTTTAAAGGGATAGTTTGATTGTTTTTTGCAGAGTTTGATGAGAAAATCATCTTTAATTCACCTGCAAATTTTAGCTTAACTTGACACAAAAAGGACACTGTAAACATTAAGACATATTCAGTCCAAACAAATGAGATACAACTTCTTTATTGTGGAGTTTTGGAGATGTTGCTAACTTTTGTGCAGAGCTATGCTAGCTGTTTTCTCTTGTTTACAGCCTCTTTTATGCTAAGCTAAGCTAACTGGCTGTAGCTTTGTATTGTCAGTCCAGACATGAGATAAAGTTACTCATTTCCCAAAAGAAGTTGAACTATGAAAAGAGTCTCTTAAGTATCTTTTAAATGGAGACGCTCAGGTTAAGTCAAGTATCTTAAACTGTTCTTAAAGTCAAGTATCAGGTGAATGTCGGCTATTAAATAACTTTCAACCACTGCCTGAACTGACATGGCCAGTCGAGGTGTGACTGTCTCTATCAGTATTATGTGACCGCTGTGAATATTTATATTAATGCGTCATAAAACAAGACTGATTTATTCTTCCACTTATGTAAGCATAAATCAGGTACAAATTACGATAAGATAAGAAATGCTTTTGTTTGGTCAAAAGTGCAAAACACAGCTGAAATTCACTTGAAAACAACAAGACATTGTACACATTCAAACACATTACACAACAACAATAAATATTATGATATATTACACTTTTTTCTGTGAGATAAGGGTAAAGAAATAATCCTGGGAGCCATAAAATCGTAAATCACGCACTATTAAATCAGTCAGCAGTGTCTGCCTGCCAAAAAGCAACATAAGAACCAGTTACATAAGAACTTTTTTCTTATTTATTAGAGTTAAAGACGTTTAAACAAAAAGGAGGCTTGAAGCAGCTGCTTTAACAGAAGTTTTTTAGTTAAAACATAAACATAAATAACAAAATGGACATAGAAATGATTTTATTTTCAGATTCATGCTTTGTAAAAGACCAAATCTAACGTAACATGAATCTAAATCTCGATTGTTGCTTGACGGCAGGTCTGGCCAGCTGACGACAAACGCAGGTTCGGTCGTTCAGCTGAGATTAATGATACATGAATCCCATCCAGGGTTCAGCGGCGGAGCACGATCTAAATTAGGATCATGAGGCGGCGTTTTAAAGCCTTAGTTATGGTCAGCTTGTTTTCTGGTGTCTGAATCATGTTGTTTTCCTCTTTTTTTTACAACAAAAACTGTACTTTTATGTTATTAAAATGCTGTGCTGTTTTGCTTAATAATATTGCATTTTTTTACTTTATTTAAAGAGGTTTCAAAAACAGCCTTTTTGGCTTGTGGTTTGTGGCTTGTGGCTTAGTTTAAAGCCTAATGAGGTGACGCCTTTTCAATTTATTAGAAGAAAACTGTCAAATAATAGAGAAAAGTCTGACGTTTATGCATTATTTGTGTATCAGAAACATGTTTTCATTCTTTAATCTTTTAGTGACCCCTCAAAATTATCTTGCGACCCTTTTGGGGAACCAAATTCACAAGTTATGAGCAGCTTTCAGAGAACATAAAACATAAAATCTTTTTTAAAACAAGCAACATGTACTTTAAAACAGGATGTGCATAAACATACACAGCAATTCTTTCATACAGTTAAAGGTTGAGCATAAAAAACCCCAAAATCTCTAATAAATGTATGAAAATATAACCTAGTTGAATGGTAAGTTGGTCATTTCCAGTCAGTTTCTCCGCGCTGACAGAGGTACGTAGTTATGAGGTGAAGGCGTTTCTGTATTCAGCACAACGTTATCACTCGTTCGGAGGACTAAAGGGTCGTGACCGGGGAACCTCCAGCAGCTGCTGCCTCATAAATATGCAGCGAATGCAAAAGGGGCTTTCAGGGTCCCAGCAGGTCCGACTGAGACGGAGAATCTCTGCAACTCGCTTTCAGTTTCGGGGTCAAACCTACATGTTGTTAATCACAGCAGGAGCAGATTTGTAAATACTGATTTTACATTGTCCTGAGGTTCAAATGCTGACCAGTGTTACATGATACGTCACTCTGAGAAACAGAAATATGTCAATTTATTAAAATTTTTGATTTGACAAAAATATTTTATCCTACCACAAGTAGCCTTCTAAGACTTTTGCCTAAAAGAAAATCTAAAAATTGTTAAAAAATTCATTGAATACTGAGGCTCAGTTTGTCGATAATAAAATTATCTTTAACAGATTTTGTAAATTAGCAAATTTTTTGTTTCCATCCCTATTAAAAAGGCATAACTTGTAATCTTTTTTACCTAATAAAGGGAAAAGGCACTTAATCAAATAATGCTTTCAAACTGCTTTTCTTTCTTAAAGAAAAAGCAGTTTATACTGACACATTAACGTGAACATTCAGGCAGCAATTGTTATTTTTCCTCATCATAGATCAGATTAATGCATATATCTATTGAAATTGGACTCTTACACAATATTTAACGATGAGAAAAATGATGTAAAACTCAGATATTTTGCAACATGCTGAGAAAAAAAAAACACTCTAACACTCTCGTTTCTCTTTGACAGGAAATTTGTGAAAACCCCCAGTTCATCATAGACGGAGCCAACAGGACGGACATCTGTCAGGGAGAATTGGGTAACACTTAAACTGCCTCTGCATTCAAAAAGCACTTTTTCATGCTGATGTGTGACTGACTGACTGTATCTGGTTTGGTGTGAGATGATGCAATGACTCTATGAGTTCATCTTTATGTTGCATCACCATTTGTTTTCTCATTAAAGCTGCATAATCATAATAGAATAAGAATATAAAAAGAAACGTAGGTTACTAACAAGAGAAAATGAAGAAAGACACATCAGATTTAAACACTCTGGCACCTTGATGGATGTTAATTTTTTAAAGGTGCAAATTATCAAAAGTGTTTCTCAGCTATGACAGCTTTTAACACACTCTTTACAAGCAGAAGCAGTCCCACGGGACTTACGGTAAGAAAATAAAATCCCAACACAGAGTACAGCCAAGACATGTGGGGTAGAAACCGGATCCGGGAATGTGCTTAACAGCTGCAGCTGATGGAGATTCGCCTTAACCCCCCTGATCTGACCTCCCGTCTGCTAATGGCTGACACCTGCAGCAATGTGGATTTAATCTGCGACAACTGCGGCACTTTCTGAAGCACTGAGCTCGTATTAAGTGTTTTCATAGCTCGTGAATCTGCCGTTGACAGGTGACTGCTGGCTGCTGGCCGCCATCGCCTGTCTGACGGTGAACGAGAAGCTGCTGTACAGAGTGATTCCTCCGGATCAGAGCTTCACCGAGAACTATGCCGGCATCTTCCACTTCCAGGTTCGTACACGGATGTTTGACACGTTATGTCTTATTTCAAGTTTACATTACACTGAGATGTCACAAGAAAACATGTTTTACTTTACTCTTTTACTCTCCAAGTGCAGCTCAGAGAGAAATTAAGTTTATTACAATAGATTAAATTAAAATTAAAAGTAGTAAAATGAAACAAAAAAAATGCATATTATTGTATTATAACTTTTAAATTTCATATTAAATACACTGTTTCACTTTCAACTATGCTTTGATATGAATTCAACAAATGAGAAATACAGTCTTAGATGATAAGGCTCATATGAAGCTTGATGCTTAGATTTATGCTTAAATTTGCTGTTTTTTAAACTGAAACAAATGACCTGTTATTGTATATTTTGGTTATAGCTGCTTAATCCAAAATGAATAAATCAATATTCTGGGAAATATGCTTTCAGAGAACAAGCTATTTTGTTTTTACATTTTCAGTTTCGTGCAAAAACAAAACAAATCTAATGTTTATATTAGTTAGCAAAGCATTAAACTCATAGTTTTAGGCATAATATCTCAGGAAAATGATGGAGATAGCTTGTTAGATTAAAAATATGAGATAAAAAAGTTGATTTGAGAGCTTCAGATGTGCTAATGGCCACATTTTATTGCATTATGATGGAGCAAAACAAGCTGTTCCCTCCTGTTTGCAGACATTGGGCTAAGCTAAGCTAACTGTGTTCCATATGCTGATGTTATACACACTGATTTCTACATTTAAACTGTTTTTTTTGCTTTCTTGTGTTCAGTTCTGGCGTTATGGCGAATGGATCGACGTTGTCGTGGACGACCGCATCCCGACGTCCAACAACCAGCTGGTTTTCACCAGATCTTTCAGAAAGAACGAGTTCTGGAGCGCTCTGCTGGAAAAAGCTTATGCAAAGTAAGAAAACTCTACCAACGTCTGCACATCCATGATGTTTATTTACAATCAGCTGAGTTCAGAAATCTGTAGGCCTAAAATAGTTTTAAGTATTTTAAAAGATTTTAGTATTAAAAAACTGTTCATTTTACTTCACTTGCTTCCAAATGATGCTGCTTGTTTTAAGAAAATACCTGAAACTGCAAACCTGTCAGTTTTTATTAAAAATAAAACAAGTTTCACCTCGTAATTTTGAACAAATTGTGTAATTAAGGTCTACATTTTTTGCAGTGTAGTGACAGTCACTAGAAACACAACTCCTGCATCTTCATGTTTCACAAACTGGCTGCATACCCCGTTAAAAACACAACCCGACATGTCAGCGCTTTAAGAGAATGATTGACCTCTCTCTCAGGTTGCACGGCTCTTATGAGGCACTGAAAGGGGGCAACACGTTGGAGGCCATGGAGGATTTCACAGGCGGGGTGACCGAGTTCTTCGAGCTGTCTGAAGCTCCCAAAGATCTCTACAGCATCATGAGGAAGGCGCTGGAGAGAGGCTCGCTGATGGGCTGCTCCATAGACGTGAGTGCAAATGAAAGTGGTAAATAAAAAAACATTTCAAACACTTAAACAAACACAAAAGCATGAAAGCAAACACTGTTTTGTTCGAGGAGCCATGAAGCAACACAACTGGCAGAAATGTAAAAATCAAAAGCAGCAAAGGAGGACGTTTAAAATAAAAACAAACCCCATCAAAAAACATTATATACATGTCTTTTCCCTGAGAAAAACAGCCTGTTTCTTCTTTTTTTCTGCAAGTATCCAGATCCTTAAGTAAAAGTAATAATACCACACTGTAAAAATACTCGGTTACAAGTTGAAGCTGTACATTCAAAATCAAGCAAGTAAAACTATGCACTTATAGTCAGGGAAATTAAAAATAAAAGTATGCAGAGCAGAAAAAATGCATAATGATTGTTTGTATTATTACATATAATTAGATTATTATTATAACTTATACATTAAAATAAAAGTAGGATTTAAGTGTTAAAGTTGGATGAAGTGGAACTATTTTTTTTATTTAGTATGGTATGAGTATATTTTTAATTTTTTTCTCTTAATCTATTGTTTAGCTTGTTAAAATTTAAAAAACAATATTTCAGATGTTTTGCCTCTAAACCTCCTCAGAGCTCTTTGGTTTGATGTCTGTCAGGTTTTTTCAGCCGGTGAACTGGAGACTCGGACCGAACAGGGGCTGGTTAAAGGTCACGCTTACTCCATCATCGGCCTGGCAGAGGTACAGAACAGTCTTTACTGACTGTAAATGCAAATTAAATATTTTTTTGTGCAATAAGATCATTGAAAGTAACAGGCTGGCTGTTGTTTCTAGTGCGACGAGGCCGGAAAGAAAACCAAAGTTCGCCTGATTCGCTTGCGTAACCCCTGGGGTTGGGTGCTATGGAAGGGACCGTGGAGTGCAGAGTAAGAGTTAGAAAAAAACTTAGATTATTGTCATATTTAGATATATTTTCCTGTTTTTTTTAAAGCAGAAATATGCGTAAAAGCCATGTGAATCAGGTCTGACTGATGATATTTATGTGAAAGGGCCTTTGTTTATGCTGTGGTGAGTGTGTTCATATGATTTTGTTCTTTCCACAGTTCAAAGGAGTGGTCGACCATCTCCATCGCAGACAAGGAAAACTTAAAAAAACAAACTGTAGAGGCGAGTGAGTTTTGGTGAGTTTAACCTCTGTGACACTCGTTTCCTCCAATTTACCCTCCATGAAGCAAAGATTTTTGCTAAAGACTTACGATCTGTATGTTTTAATGTTGTACTCAATATGTTTTTTGAGTATAATGAACCAAAAAAACGCAATGTTACAGTTCCATAACTATCCTCAAACAAAAGGTAGTACATGTTTTTGTGCTACAGTCGTGCTTGATGTTACAGTAGGCTACATGCTAACGTTTATCTCAACATAATAGCCGTATAGATGCATAAGTATAAATGTTAATTGTACTTTCCATTAGCATGTTAGATATTAGTTTTCAAGCTCAAATCAGAGCTTAGCCCAAGTTAACTGCAGGCAGACGAAATAGAACAACCACATTTTCCTATCAAACCACCTAATAGAGCCACTAAAATGTCTTGTTTTATGTAATTTGTTCTTTATTTTTTAAATCAAGTTAGTTTTTTAAAGTCAGTCAATTATCTGATTTGTCTCAATGGTTTTTACAGTCTGTGCAGGACACGCTTCTGTGCTTGAACGCTTGATTTGAAAAAGTAAAAACTCCCAAAAAAATCTTTTACACGTCAAAAAGTAAGAAGGAACATTAGAAAGAGCAGCAGAGGAAGGATCCTTCTCCCAAAGAGTTCCTCTCCTTCAAGCTTTCATGTTCTCCCTCAGGATGTCCTTTGAGGATTTTAAGAAGAACTTCACTAAGCTGGAGATGTGCAACCTGACGCCTGACACGCTGCAACGAGATAAAAGACAAAGCTGGACGGTGTCGGTCAACGAGGGTCGCTGGGTGAGAGGCAGCTCGGCTGGAGGCTGCAGGAACTTCCCAGGTAGACCTCACTGTTTTTTTATTATCAGCTCTTATTGCAGCTTCTTTTCCTCTTTAAAGACCCTCTGGTGCAGATTTACCTCCTGTGTTTTTCCAGATACTTTCTGGACGAACCCTCAGTATTATCTGAAGCTGTACGAGGAGGACGACGACCCCGAGGACGGACGGGTGGTCTGCACCATCGTCGTGGCTCTGATGCAGAAAGGACGGAGGAAGCAGCGTCACCAAGGAGCTCGGTTCCTCACCATCGGGTTTTCCATCTACGAGGTTCTGATCTAATGACTCAGATTCTCTCCAGCATTGCGTAAACAGATAAACATTCCCTGGAGGAAAACTTCCTCGTTGACTCACACTTCTTCTTTGTTTCTGCAGGTGCCGAAGGAGGTATGACCAACTTTGGAGAAGGATGTTATTTTGATGACGTCAGCACTTTCACATCATTGACGTCTTTCCTCAGAGAGTCGTGTGTGTGTGTGTGTGTGTGTGTTAGCAGTGTTGGCAGAATTAGATCTATTGTCTAGTCCTTTTGCTAAGCTAGGCTAAATGGCTGCTGACAGTTACCTCTTAATGCAAACAAACATGAGAGTGGGATTAATCTTTTCATCTAAATCAGCAAAAGAATAAAGTGAGCATTTACAAAAAAATCCGAACAATTTCTTTGCTTTAGAAACTTGTTCAGTGTCGACTACTTTCCTTATTTGAAGAGCTCAACACATTTTCTTTCTGCCTGCAGATGTGTGGAAAGCAGACGCATCTGCCGAAGGACTTCTTCCTGTACACGGCCTCCAAAGCTAAATGTAAGACCTACATCAACCTGCGGGAGGTGACGGAGCGTTTCCGTCTGCCTCCGGGGGAATATGTCATCATCCCCACGACCTTTGAAGCCAATCAGGAGGGAGAGTTCATCCTCAGGGTCTTCTCTGAGAAGCAGAGCACGTCTGAGTAAGGATCTCTGAGGGTCGGCGGCCATATTTGGTGCTCTCGCTGATGTTATTTTTGGGGGATTGTTGATGACATGATTGCAAAACATTGCAGGGATTAAAATATGTCTGTTTTTCTTTGCAGGGAAACGGAGAACATGATTGGCTCCGACCAAACGCAGGTTTGCAATGTCATTGAAGATGTAGTGGCCTTTCAATATAGGTTACAATATATTTTGATAATTCAGATTCATTTTGCAAAAGTGAAATGAGTCAAAACAGATGAACAACATCATTTTTATGTATTTTAAATATTTTTAACGTTGATTAAATCTCTGTCATAGGACAGCTGATTGGAGGATTGGTGTAATGTTAATTTAGGGCTTTATAGAGGCTTAACAGACAATATCTACATTTTCTAATTGTGTAAACAGTTTAAATTAAACAGACTGAAGGAGTTATTCATTTCTGAAAACAAATGAACAGGTTATTACAAGGTGGAATCAGGTGTTGTTTTCTATTAATACTAAGACAAAAAGGATCAATTTGGTTGAGAAAAACAAAACAACATCATCTTTTTCTTGGCATAATCGGCTTAATTTGTCCAAGAAAAGGTTTTGATTTGCTATAATGTTTCCCTAAAATACAGGAGATGAGATTTTATGAGATATTAATACATAGTAATCTTGATATTAAGCTTCAATCCAAACGGAAGCTTTCCTTTTCCAGCAAGAGAGCTGTGTCTATAACTCACCATCACACTTCATTATCAGTTTGATTTTTAATATATTCTATATCTCATATTTCATCATCTTTGTTCTTGATATCTGTCTTGTTCCTGTTCATTTCACTGAGTTCATTCCCTGTTTTTTCTCCACAAGAATATTAACAGACTCAAAAAAATACAAGTGTCTTTCCGTCTTTTTCATCTCATTTCCTCCTTTCCTTCCTTGTCTTATTGGCCTCCAGCAAGACAAGAAAAAGAAAGACAAGGTAAAACATGCATGTGGCAACGGCACTTTAGGATTTAAAACTCTGCTTCCTGCACTGCTGCTAACCTCCATCATGTGCTGTCGGTGCTTGCACTTATAGTTTGTGCCATCATCGTATATATGCACATATATATATAGACAATAACGTGGGAAAACCATGAAATAACTCTCTACTTTCTGTCCTGTTTGTCTCCGTCCACTGTCCTCTGGCCAGCCCATTGTATTTGTGTCAGACAGAGCACGAGCCAACAAAGAAATCGAGCACGACGGCATTCTGGGAGAAAAGAGGAAACCAAAGGTAAATGGCTCGTAGTGACCTTTGACCTGTCTTAATCTGTTGTGACTGACAGCTCTGATATGCAGTCTTGACCGGGTCAAATATCATCACTGGGAATAAAACAATTGCGTTAGAGGCCAACAGATATCACGTGTCTCTGCTGCACCTGTTTCCCTCTGAGGCCTGGGTGCATGCAGGCCAAGTTGTTTATGTCTTCCTTGTGTGTGCTGCCCCCTTCTGGTCCTCTGAGGAAATGCATCCAAAGCTCAATCAACCACCTTATGTTATTTATAGCAGAGCAGGAACAGTTGTAAGAAATGGAAAAACCTGTTTTACTATTTTAAGATTCTAGTAAATAAAGACTTGTTGGAGGTGATGAATGATGAAAGTATAGAGATAGGAGAGGCAGTTATACCCCTTTTTATTTTTTTACTTTTTAAAACCAATTTACAATATTAATTTATTAAAAATCTGCTAATAATTTCTTGTAAAACATCATTGCAAGACTCCATCACTCTAGTTCACTGTAAAAGTGAGTACAAGTCCCTCTGCAGCAGGATGAAGGTGATGTACTTATGGATTAGTTGTTAGTTTCTCTCTGGATCATTGATGTTTTATTTTAATCTGTTATATCACATCAAAAAAGTATCATATTGATCTGAATCAGCAAGGTTAAGTTAAAGTTGTCGGATTAATATATGACAATAAAAGGCATAATATTACCCCAAAAAATGAGGTGGAATAGAGGTATAAAGTAGCAGAAAATGGAAATACTCTAGTGAAGTGAAATTCCCTTAAAATTATACTTGAGTAAATGTACTTAGTTACTTTCTTTTAGGGTTAGGGTAAGAGTTAGGGTCTTGTCTCAAATTTTGTTGCCTTTGTAGATTTGATCTTCATATTTATTCCTAATATTTAAAAAATACTGATGGTTGAATTTTGTCAAACACGTTAAAATGATTAAAAACATTTTTTTGTACCAATAAATAATAAATTACTTCTTTGTTTTCTGTTGCTCAGCGTAAACTTCTGCAGCCCGAGGAGGAGACTGAAGAGGAAAAACAGTTCAGAGCCATTTACCAACAGATTGCTGGTGAGGTGAGTTCACACAGTGAAGGTTAAAACAGGACAGATGTGGAAATCTGAGTGTGTCATTTGAGCTAATGTGCAACAAATGATTCCTGCTTCCATCAGGACATGCAGATCTGTGCCGACGAACTCAAGACGATCATGGCCAACGTTCTCTCTAAACGTGAGTTCACAAGAGAGACCAAGTTTATTAATACAGTCTGTGTTACCTGCTGTTTATTCAGACAAAGCTTTCTTTTTTCCACAGATAATGAGATAAAGACGGAGGGTTTCAGCCTTGAGACATGTCGGAGTATGATCGCCCTGATGGACGTATCCTTTCAACTGGTTAAAGCAAGAGGAACGAGTACAGACTGAATAACAGAGCAGCTTAATGTACGATACGATACGATACGATACGATGCGATATGATATGATACGATACGATAGAGGGGGCTTTTTAAGGAGGCTTTAGGAGGTTTAGGAGGTTGCTGGTGTGGCCTTATTGTCGTACGATCGAGATGTAGCAGCAGCAGAACAAGCAACCAAAAATTAAAGGAGTAAGAAAGGATTATTCAATGGCAGTTTTAAATTTTATTTACAAAATGAGTGAATTTTCAGGATTTCTTTGGTTGTAAAGTTATAACAGGCCCTAAGGTACAGTTTATGATACCGAAAATGTCTTTAAGACAGAAAGTTTGAATGGTTTAAATTCAATTTTAAAATAAATGTATCACTTGTTAGTCCCTCAGAATATCCAATATGCAATTATTGAACAAACACCCAAAAAAGAGCTAAAAAAATTCAGCTACATCTCTAAATTTCAGCAGCGGTGTTGCTTTTTCTTTGACTGAGACACTTTTAGACTGATGGGACAGGAAAGCTGAACCTGCAGGAGTTCAAACACTTGTGGAGAAAGATTAAAGCTTGGCAGGTGGGACTGTTTTTTTAATCGACCTCAGCTTCTGCTCATGTTAAGCAAAAACTACCCGTTTTCACCTGACTGTTTATCTTCTGTGTGATTTCAGTTGATCTTCAAAAAATACGATAAAGACAAATCCTCCTCCATCAGTAGTTTTGAGATGAGGAACGCAGTTAAAGATGCAGGTGAGCAGCAAGAAACTACGAACTTACTTTATAGTATATTTCCACATTTTCCAGAGGGAATAATGTAAATTTTATGATGCTAGCAAATGTCCAGCCTCTTGTTCGAAGCCCGTTGTGTCATTTAAGCTGTTGTCTGTAAATCAGATCTCTGTTTTATCTTTTCAACTCGAAGGTTTTCACCTCAACAACCAGCTATATGACATCATCGCCATGCGCTACGCAGACCAACACCTCAACATCGACTTCGACAGTTACATCTGCTGCTTTGTGAGGCTGGAGGGCATGTTCAGTAAGTTCACTCCGTACGAAAAAGCCGGTCCACGAACTCCAACCCATCAGAAATGAATGAACACTGATCTGTTGTGTCTCTTTCAGGGGCTTTTAATGCTTTTGACAAAGATGGAGATGGAATAATAAAGCTTAATGTCCTGGAGGTAAGACAGTGTTGGTAAATTATTTATATTCTGTTTTTTTTTACTATGTTTCTGTCCATGTTTAAAGGTTTTTACTCACATTGAATTAAATTTCTTTGTAATAAGACTATTTACTGTCGACATGCCTGTGATGAAGGGCATCAAAGTTCAGTTTTCAACTTGGAATGTATGTACGAGTGTGACAGTAGTAGCGCTTTTTAAGTTTTCAAAGTTTTTTCAAAGCTTTTAACCACATCACACAGTTTTGACTGAAACATCATTACAGTCTGAGTATCAAGAAAAAGACAAAAACATGCTTCTTTTCAGTAATCACAGCCTTGCTTCTTTATTTTTCTCTAAGGCTGAACTTTGAGGTACTGCTGTATTGGATTACATTATACTGAGAGGTTTTTCTAGTGCATTTTCACTTAATTTTGTCAACAAAAATTATCAAAAAATCTCATTATATGTTGCAGTTAAATTCAGCAGCTACACAAATTGCAGCCTCAAAAAAAAAAAAAAAGTTGAATCAAAACTTTTCTGAAACAAACCATAAAAAGACAGTTTTACAAAGGTGGAAATCAAATCAGTGCTGTTGTATTTTGCTTTCAAATGAAACTTTTTGTGCTCACATTTGTTTTTCTTTTGTTTCTCTGCAGTGGCTCCAGCTGACCATGTACTCTTAAACCACCATCTTGATCGGTGATGCAGCTGCAGAAAGTTGGTGTGTCTTAATTTTTTTTTTTTTTTAAGTATTTTTGCACAGATTCGGACAAAGTCTTGAAGTCAAAATCAGGGGTTTGATGAGTTCTCTTTTAATGTGTGAAATATAAATATCTGTCATTGCTCGACCTGTGATTGTTTAGATTTAATGTTAACTTAATTTTTGCTTATTTTGAAGCTACTGAGATTGTATCAGAAACAAAGCTGCTTCCTGAAACATCAGTTTTTCGGACTCTACGGTGCTGATGAGAGCGACAGAAGCCTGTTGTAGTCTGTTAACATCACATCAGTGATATGAAGCAGCGATGAAGCAGGCAGATGTTGTATTGATGAGATCAGATGTTTTTTTAACACCCTTGATACTAAAGTTGTAAAGTTGTTGTGCTGTAAACATTGTCATTAATAATGCAAAGCAAGAACCAAAAGAACTAAAAAATAAATGTCTGAAAACTGAGTGAATAAACATTTTTGTTTGATAAATACTGAATGTTTTGCTTTTTTTTTTTAAATATAACAAAGGTAAAATCTGTAGCTTATATTGTTGTCTTTATTGCTGTACATACACAGTAGGTATTAAACAAAATACATATACACACTGTACAGTATTACTTACAAAAATTAAGGCAGCATTCCTACGAATCATCTCTGGACAGTTTAGTCCGACAACTTTCGTGCCTTTGTCTCATTTCCCCAGATGAGTTTTTTTAAATTTGTGTGGTTCAAAGTGATGGTGAGGACAATAGCAGCGCCTGAAATAAATAACTGGCTAATGTGAAAATGTAAAGTTATAAATAATTTGATGTTTTTTTGATAAACTCTTAGTCACCATACAAAAAAATTCTGAAAAATAACCGGACACAACAGTCAGTGACAGTTAACGTGTCACTTTTCTCCGTAATCTCCGGAGAAAATAAAATTCCTGCTCATTGAATGATGAAAAAAAGTCAGATTTGAAATATTTTCCAAATCCAAAAAAGACGCATTTGACTTGTTAGCCAGCAGATAGAAGTGCAAATTTAGTATTTTTTTACAGAAAGTACATGTTGCTAAATATTAGCCGTTCATGGTTAAACTCTGGAGTTACGTAAACTCCGGAGTTTAAGTTAGTTAAACTCACAGTGTAAAAGCCTGTTTTATTTCATCAGTTCAGCAGAAATGAATAATGTCTCCTGTGTCCTGCTGCAGCTGAAGACTACGAGTTTGAAAATGAGGAAAGTTTTAAGGTTGCGGAGTCAGAAAGAAGTAAACTCCAAACATCTGTATCTGCTGAAACAAAACACTAGCTGCTTCTAGCATAACACAAGAGCCTCAGACAGAACTACGTACAGATTTAAACACAAAAACCTGCTGCCTCCAATTCAGATTGATTTAAGTCTGATTTGTTGAATTTTCACAGTATAAGCGGCTCTGTAGAAGTTATTCTCAGGTGTCCTCCAAAATAAACATACTAAGACATTTGTAGGTAGGATTCAGCTTCAGTCAGATTTTTCATGTCTGCAGGTGAACAAGATTACGCCACCAGGGGGCGCTGTTCTCTACAAACATCCACAAACCTCCAGTCTGTTTTTGGCTGACATGTCTACGTTTCAGGAAACAGGTCAACCAGCAAATCAAAAACAGAACTGAATAACTTTACTCGTCACATAAGGCTTAAGCTTAAGTTCCTATTAACTCAAACTGTAAATAACCGATTAGGGGAAACAGATTAAATTAAATGTTTTGGGAGCAGGACTGATTTTTGTCCTCAGTTCTGTCAAAAACAGCCTCAGAGATCAAAGTCAAGTGGCCCTTCACTTTTTTACCATCACAGAGGTCCTACAGTATGTACAACAGCAAACCATCAAGATCAGAGCTTCATAAAGAAAATGGATCTTCCACTGGACTTCAATGGAAAATCAAAACTTTAACAAAGGAACTCTGAAACTTTGAAAGAAAGAAAAAAAAACAGCTGATTTGTTTTAATGGATGAAACTGGGTCACTTCACCTCAGCTGTCACGGCTGCACTTTGCTATCTTTCTCCACGTGGATCTTCATGTGGTCGGGAAGTTCCTGCAGAAAAAACACAAGCAAGACTGAAGAGCTGTTCCCATGCAGATGTTCAACCAACTAAAATCTGACAAAGCACCTTCACTTTGATCACAAAGCTGTTAGTCAAAATAAAAAATGTACATGCATATAACATGCACACACGCAGGACTTGTTGCTTAGCTGATGAGCTGATGATAATTATCACATTTTTGAACCAAGATGGCGTCAAATTGTATTAGATAGATAGATAGATAAATAGATAGATAGATAGATGCTTTATTGATTCCAAATTGGGAAACTCCACTGTTGCAGCGCTCCACAAACAAACAAACAAACAAACAAATGTACAAACAATACAACTATACTACAATCACTAGTAGGAAATCTTCAAGTGAATTTAAAAAGGGCATTTGCAAGGGAAATTAACAACATAACATAAAATGTGTGCAGAATAAAGGAACAAGAGAAAGATGTGCAAATGACAGTCAGTTGTGCAGAAGTAAAGATGTGCAAGGTTTAAAAACCAATAGTACAATATTTGCCATCGAGTCCTTAAAATTAAACATTACCTGTCTAACCGACTGCTGTGTGGAGAAGAAAGAGCTGCAGCCTCTCCAGCGACATTTGACCGTCTGCAGCTTGGGGTTGCTGTGATCTCCAACCAGGTGCTGCATGAGATGCTCCGCCACGCCGAAGATCAGAGAGCAATTCTGCCACTGAACAAGGGTCAAAGGTCACATATGTTGAGGCACAAAGCAATCAGAAAATACATCAAATCTTATGAACATTAACAGTCAGCAGAAGAATGTTGGATATTTTTCTTGTAGGAGTGAAAGCAAAGACAAAGGTGAGGACTAAAGTGTTTATTCATGGAGTAAAAGTTCTGTATAAGAGATGCTGAACATTTGGTCTGAAAGGCTGGTGTTAGTGGTTAATATTTTCATATAAAGAACATTTAAATTACTTAAATTTCCACCTCAAGATTCACTGTACATGAATTCTTACCCAGCAGCGGTAGTTCTTCATCAAGTTGAGCTTCACAGCTTGAACGCTGCCGTCATAACAGCCTGTATAGATCTGGACGGGAAAAATAATGGCAGATATAAAACTCAGCAATATCCATTTCCAAAATGAACATCTGTTATGCAAGTTTAGATTAAAACATTAAAGTTAATTTACGTACCACGCTCTTATGTACAGCCATGCACATCACCATGTCACTGTGACCTCCATACACCTGCAGGCGGTCATGAGACTGAAAGACACACACATGTTTTCAATGAGTAATATGCAGAAAACACACATTAAAACAAATTAAGAGGTTTGGTTGAAAACACAAACTATAAGAAGTCTAATTGTAATAACTAAGGAAACGCTTGTTTTGTGTATTTTAGAAAGGAGGATGAAGCAATTAGAAATGAATAAAAAGATAAATTAGGCTCTCAAAATTTTCAGGAACAAAAGAAATCAGTGTCAGACACCAGCTGTTCACCTCTGACACCACATCCTCATAAAACAGAGTCATAAATACCTGCAGCTCATAAACTCGGACCATTTTATCCAGACAGGCCGTGACCATCACTTTCCCCAGGATCACTATCGATGTGACAGCGTGAACGTGACCCTTATAGATACGAACCAACTCACCCGTCTGCAGATAAAAAACAGGAAGACAGAAAAAAATGGCAACAGCATGTGAATGAAGATGAAACAGAAACATTGAAAAACAAAAACAAAGACAGAATAAAACATTAACATTAAAATAATCTAATTTTATGAATCCAAATGATCAGAACTTTTTCACCTTAGTACAAATATTTGTGCTGATCTTTCAAGACACAAAAACTGATCTGATTAGTAGATTTGTAATGTTGAAAGTGCAAAAACAAACTGAAAGTGCTTCTGCAGCAACACTCAGAGTTTATGTACTCACATGGATGTTGTGGGCGTGAACAGACGTGTCGCTGGAGCCGCTGAAGACCAAGTCGTTTACCACCTGAAAACGACAAATAAACCCAAATTCAGCAAATCTGATACACATGCAACTGTATCTCTTTAATTATCTGTGTTTCCTTCTTTTATTTTCCTTCAAGAGTCAGAAGAACTGACTGTAGTTGCAGCAGAGGGATCATCTCCTCACCTTCATACAGAGCACAGTTTTGGTGTGACCCTCCAGCGAGCGCAGCAGCAGGCCGCTCTTGGCATCACGGACGCTGATGGTGCTGTCGTAGGAGCCGACCAGCAGCACACGGCGGGCGCCTTCCTGCGCCGTACCGAGGCAGCTCACCCCTCGCGGGCCGTGGCACTCGAACATGTCCAACTGCTTCAGAGTCTAACAAGCAAGAGATCAGGACAAGGTGGAAGAAGATACAAGTAAACTCTACAGCATTTCATCTGCAGACATGGAGGACAATGTTTTTGCCTCGTCACTCATGATTTTTGAGCATTACAGTCATTTCACTCACCTTTAAGTCGAAGCTGGCCACTGATCCGCTGGCGAGTCCAACGAACAGAATATTCCAGGCAACGTGCAAACACAAAACTCTGTCGGGCAGAGAGAGCTGCTCCAGACACTTTCCAGACTGTAGGTGAGAGGAGGCAAAGAAATCATCAAATTAAGACAAAACATAAAAAAAAATGCAAAGAGAAGAGGACAAAGTGCTGAGTTTACACAAGCGAGTGTGATTTCAGGTAACAACAAACACTAAAATGAGTCCCAGTCTGATGAGAAGTCATGAAACATTGATGAGGTTCGGACAGATGTTTTGCACCTTTAAGCTGTAGCAGCGGACGGTTTGGTCACTGGAGCCGGTGAAGAGGCGTGTCGGCAGGTTTGGGAGCGACGACACCAGCAGACAGTTGATTTTGTTTGTGTGACCTTTAAACACTGCCTGGCATTCCTTGGTCTGGTTACACAGAGACAAAATATAAAGCTTATTATCTCATTTTATGTGTTATATATCACAATGTTTAATTACTAAATTTATTTAAAGCTGCCTATGTGAAGTTGGAACCGCTGTCTTGGCTGCTTAATAAGTCAAACAATGACATAAGATTTATTTTATCAACAGCAGCGAAAAAGCACCAATAACTCAGTTTACTTTATTGTTCATCTGGTTACTTTCTAATGATAGAGGAGTGCAAACAGCCTGAGCAGACCTTCAGACAGTAGGCCCGAGCTGTGTTGTCTCCTGAACATGTGAACAACAGGCCCTCGTAGATCTGGAGGCCGTGGACGGGACCTGTGTGGCTCTCAAAAGCTCCCAGTGACGGCTCCTCGTCCTCAACCCCTTTAACACACAGTAATTACAGAAAAAAAAGACATTTTTATTAGGGCTCCATTTTATCTTTGCATTCAAACATTTCCTGTTAGACTTGCAATTAAATAAAGAAAAACTATAAATGCCTCTTTTTTTCCTTTAAAAATAAAATCCTAAGTCATATTGTGCACATATTTAACAATGTAAAGCCAATAACAATCTGTTTAATTTCAAAATCCAGTTAAATTTTTTGTTTTCTTCTAATTAAACAAAATGTGGTGTTTGGTTAAAAAGGCTTAAACTGGCGAATTGTAATCATTAATATCAAAATGTCCACCCACCAATCAATCATTAACATTTAGTCAAGATTTCATGGTTAGCCAACACAGCATGGAAAGTAAGTTTGTCTTCACCTCAAACTTTGTTCCATATCCTCAAAATACTGAGCTTATGGGCCTTCTGGCTAGAATTAATTAATATTGATGAAAGTTGTATTTGTAACAGCTCCAGATTATACACAAGGTATCTGACAGTGGACTGTGTCAACAACTAAATGAAAAATACAACAGATAATGGAGGGTTACTTCATGTTATCTCCTCAAAAATAAACCCATCACCTCCTGTGGTACAGACACCTGCCTGTAACAAGGTGCTAAAGGATGAAAAATTAGGAATTTACTATCAGCTATAGGATAATAGGACATAATCACTTGATAGTCACAAGACTTGGTC
>JAQMCX010000023.1:15182390-15213602 GCA_029814765.1 Acanthurus leucopareius | reverse complement strand
TTACATTCACAATTTTCCTATTCTATTTTTCTATTTTAACTTAAATTATATTTTTTCTATTGTGTTATTATTGTATATTTTGTTATTTTGCACCTTCTCTCTTTTTTTTTTTTGCACTGTCTGCGAGAGCTGCTATCTTTTAATTTTGTTGTGCCTTTTGGTACAATGACAATAAAATAATTCTGATTCTGATAATTAATTATCTAATCCACTTGTGACTGACTCCTTTTGTCCTTCCAGATGTTTGTAAGAACTGTGACCATGTCATCGCCAGGCACGAATACACGTTCTCCGTTGTTGATGAATATCAGGTAAAGTGTCTGTTTACTTTTTTTTTTACAACCATAACTAAGTAGATTCACATGTAAGGAAAGTATTTTTGATTTTTAATGGCAAGTCTTTTAATCTAACATACTAATTTATCAATACAGTTGCAATTATCTAGTTTCAGTGTGTACATGAAGTCTGTGTTGTGTTGTCAGGAGTACACTATGCTCTGCATGCTGTGTGGAAAAGCAGAGGACTCCATCAGCGTGTTACCAGATGATCCCAGACAGTCCGCACCTCTTTTCTAGGCGTCAAACCTAAAGGTCATGTTTTGCTTGTTTGGATCAAGTGTCCCGACTGTGGATGTGAGCTGGCTGCTTGCTGCAGATTTAATACAATTTTTATGATGCATTCAAAATGCACATCTGCAATTATGTACTCCGCCTTTTAAGGTTTTAGCTGTCTATTAACTAATGTATGCAGATATCAGTCGAGTAAGATATATAACTTTATATTATCCTCTGTGACAACAATGTTCTTTAAATAAACATTTTTTACAGAATTTTATTACTGTTTTCTTTTGGCTGCTTTACACATTTGAGGTTAAAAGCCAGACTGTCAAAATAAAAGAGCCTGTGATACAGAATATAAATCACAACTTACATTCTTTTTAATCCAAATAATAAAAAAAAGCTACATTTTGTTGGAATGAAATGGTCAAAAGTTCAAATGTCAGGATCTTTTTAAAAAAAAAGGAGTGTATTTATCTGCTCTCATAGAACAGGGTTATTTGTTTTTCCGAACAGCTTGTCCCAAAATAACATGGCTCAGAGCCACCGAACTGTTTGGGGGGTTTTTGATGACGTTAAGCTGTGATTGAGTCTGATATCGAGCCTTTATGAGTACATGACTTTTTGAGAAGTTGCTTAAAATAAACCATTGAAATAAACCATTGATTGAAAAGAAACGCATTAAAAAAAAACACCACAAGATCTAAAGATGAAAAATATGTATTTGTAGCCAACAAGAGGTGCTTCAAGTGCTTAAAAAAAATAAAACAGGAAAGTTTTTAACAGCCACATTTTCAAGGGAACAAACCAAACTCAACGCTTACAGAGCAGCTGCTGAGCGAATCTTTCTGTGAGATTGTTTTTGGTAATTTATTTGCTTGTTGCATTGTCAACATCTGGCCATTTGTTGTGGTTTCAGTTTCCTGCATAACAGTCAAGATTCATAACCTACTTGTTTCTACCACACTGGTCTTCTTGAGTCTAATACACCCACTTCCTCGTTTACAAACACTGCTAGCTGTTGATGTTTAGAGAAAAGTTAGCTGCCAGAGGAATCAGAGTGGCAAAAACAGCCCGGAACTATTTTTTTTTTTAATAAAGATTTGTCTTTTTCCATGTCCACACATTCTTTAACTTCCTGTCAGTGCTGCTGTTGCATAAACTTGTGGCTACATGTTGTTATTGTTGCCTTCAGGGACCCCACCACCCCTCTGCATTCAGTCACCGGCTCATCAGCAGTCTCTCTCTTGTGTTTTACAGGGACGTCTGTCTTAGAAAACAGCCGCTTGGACAGAATTTGACAGGCTGTTCTCAGGAGACGTGTCGCGGTCTGAGCTGGTGTGACTCGACTTAAACTGGAGAATAAATCCACATTTTTATCATCTGAGCAGGTTTAAACAGGGTTACAGTGTTTAGTCCTTTTCTCCTTTATGTGCGAACTGAGCATAAGATCTAATATGATCCATCATCTGTCAGTTATCCAAATTAACTGAGACGCTGTTGTAATTAGTTTTTAGAAATCTGTTTTCATCACTAATTAATTGTTTTAAAATCTTAAAATCTTCTGCAACAAAAACCAAAACTATCCGCATGCACAGACACCACTAATGAGGAGATTTAAGTGAACTGACCCTTTAATCGAAATAAAAACTACAGCACATGTAGCCAGGACATATCATTTTTTTGACATCTGGCATTTATTGAATTTACTTAATTTGTATATATTTTAAAATTATGATGAGAATAAAATGCAACAACAAAGGGACATGTTTCATTAATAACAGTTTTCTTTCCCTTACCGTCTACTGTTACTGTACATGAAAATAAGAATGCACATCATTGCTGGTCTACATTATAATGTGTTTTTGATCAGAAGCGGTTCAATAAAAATACAGATGTCTTAGCGGATTGTACAAATGAGTAAAAATAAAAAAAGTTTTGCAATGATTTTCATGCACTTTTACAATACTTAGGTATGAGTGCACTTACATGTACATTCTAATATGCTGATGCAAATATTTTCTAGCAAAGTAAAAGCACACTATTACACTGATATGCCAGATGAGCATCGTAACATACTGTAAATAATCTACTCGTTTTACAGGAGTGAGGTCAATAAGGGGCTGCATGCCCTGATTCTGTACATGAATGCTGATGTTTTGAAATACTGCATGTAGTGTTATTTACTATTAGCGTTCTTAAAGTGAATACATGGTTTCTATTGGTGTTTACCATTTTTCTCAATGGTACATATCTACAGTAAGCATCACTTTTTACATCCCTCGAGTATTAACATGTTCTTTTTTGGTCTCATATTAGGCCTACATGGGGTGTTCAGAGAGGAGTGAAATGAGAGGTAAAGAGTTGGCAATCTTCAGGTTTTCTCAAACCTTTCTGTTTCAGCTGCAGGTTTTCAAGCCACATTGTCAAGTATTTTGAGAGAGAGCGACATCCAACGAATGAATAAATAAATAAATACAATTTATCATACATTTTACATTACATACAATACATTCCCTTGAGTAAATACCATATTTACACATGCTATCAGGGACTCAATGAGAGACGGTCTCTTGCTACAGTTGCACCATGCCGCTCAGTCATTTGTGTTTTTTAATTCAGTCATCGGTTCACTTTGCTGGAGCCTTTACCTTCGTGGATCAGGCCCCTCCCCCTTGAGCCGTGACCCCACTGACCTGATCCGAACCCGTCTTGTGGATGAGCGTGTCGAGCAGGAGGAGAGCCGGAGAAGCTGGATGGAGAGCGGCTGCGTCCCTGCAATGCTACGGCCTCGCGGAACTCCTGGCGGGAGGGGGAGGAGCTTAGGGAGCGCTGCAGGGAGGAGGAGGAGCTGCGGGGGCGAGGGGGAGGGCTGAAGAGCAAGCCGCCGCGATCCTGCATCAGCTGAGTCAGACTGGCCAGGAAGTCTGCGTCACTGGTGCTGCTGGCTCGCACTCTTAACCGCCGACGCCTGGAGAAAAGAGACCACATGTGTGTGATGATCTTTCCTGCTTTACAAAATAAAGTTACAATCCTTCAGATTTTCCTGAAATGTAGCCCTGTTTTAAGTATCATTTATGTTGACATTTTCTAAACAAATAACTATGTAAGGTATTTACATTCAGTAATTAGCTCTCTTGCAGCTGCACAGAACATAAGTCGTACCTGTTGTCCACACACGGGCGGATGGGCGGTTTCCCAGGAGGCGGTCGAGGCAGAAACTTGCTCGTCAGCTGCTCGGGTATGAAGGTGGCGCTCACAGGACGAGGGATCTTACTCTTGCTACCTGATGAAGAGGACAGAGACAGAGGGTCTTCTCGCTCTGAGGACAGCCGGTCCCTCGGCAACGCACAGGGGAGGTTGTCGCAGGACAGAGACGGAGAGGGTGAGTGGGTGGGGGAGCCGGGGACCGGACTGCTCCAGCGGTGACGCCTCTCCAAGTGGAGGTCCCTGCTCGGAGAGTCCAGGGGGGCGCCGGGTTCCCGCACCGGGATTCGACTCGATCTTGGGGACGAGGGGGAGTCTCTTCGCCTGAGCAGAGCCGGAGGTGGAGAGGAGGAGACGGTGACGGTGCTCTCCATGGCGCCTCCTGCTGTGTCAGCTTGGGGGTTCTGATTGGGCTCTGAGGAGCGATCAGGCAGACCGGAGTCGCTCTCTGGGTCTCTGTCGTTCATCAGATGAGCTGTGGGGCCTTTGGCCGGGCTTGGCACTGGAGCTAACTCCAACCTCTCTCCATCATTCACGACCTCCACCGGGACTTTGTCAGATTTATCGGTTGGTGCCTCTAGTGGTATTGCATCACTCCTCTCCTGAACTGGGGACTGCGGGGCACAACTGGAGGACTGAGCAGAGTTTAATGATTGTTAGGGGGGTTTATTTACACATCGAGTATAAATACAATCTGAAAATTCCGTCCATTATTTATCTCAAACTTTGTTTAAAAAAAAATATCAATTTACATGAGCGTGTTTACAGACTGAAATAACACACACAGTCTTCAGTAAATCTACGTCTGGAGGTTGTCAAACTGATAAAACGTCTGAGCATCTATGTTTCCGTGGCAGCGGGCACAGACTGAAGCAACACTGTGCTAATGCTGCTTTCACACAATGTTGGTGAAAACACCCTTTTTTTCATATTCTGACTAAGGAGTGTTTGTGCATCATTCCACAGCAGTTAACCCTAATGATAACCATGTGTTCAACTTGGATAAACAGAAACAGAAAATCTGTTGGTCAATGTTAAAACTATTGAGGCAGGCCGCCTCGGATAAATGTTTGGAAACACTAATGATACAAAATGATCAGTAATATTTGTTTAAGGTATCACTTGGCTTGATTTTTGCAGCACAAACCAGACAGCATCTGGGAATCTGGCAGAGCTGCTCTCAATTCGAGACAGTTAGAAACTTCCAGTGAAACGTCCACCAAGATTATTAGTTTCATTTCATATTACTGCTTGCAGTTCCCGCACAATGAAATGCTTGCTCACCACTACCTGGTCCATCTGGGATCTTCCCATAATGACTGAGGGCATTTGTCCCAGCATTCCCGGTAGTCTCCTGTGGCCTAGTAACCACGTGCCAGGCATGGACATCTGCGACAGGACGGGGCTGCTCGGCACCGCCGAGGACTGGCCATCCTGCGGCTCAGAGGGCTGGTTCTCGGTCTCGGCGGGTGTGCACGTCCCAGGCTTGTCCTCGTGCTGGGCCTCACCTGGAGGCTTGGTGGCTCCGGAGCCGCTGCCCTGCTCCAGCTCCAGCATCACCCACTCCTGTGAGTCTCCCTCCTGGGGCACAGGACTGAGGTTTACGGCCACAAAGCCGCTGCTGGCTGCGCCTTCCTCTGGGTCAATGGTTGCTGTGCCGGAGTGTTCCTCGTTGCAGGGAGGCTGCTCGTGTCCCCTCTCAGGGATGGATTTCTCCCCAACTTGAGAGAGGATGGGACGCTGTTTTCCTAAGCTGAAACAACATGCGCATGTGTTATGGTGGGGTTCCCTAAAGTAACATTTATGCAAGCTGTCATGAGTGTATATATTGTAATTGGAGTGTGTGCTGTGTACTAACTAGGCCTCAAGGAAGCGTTCAATGGTCGGCTTGGGTTCGGGTGCGAGCCTCTTCTCAAACGCCAAACTCTGACTGTGTCTCATCCTCCGGAGCAGCGGCGCAGCTCGGTCCAGGAACATGGTCTCCGATCGCACCCGTCTGGGAGAGCTCTGCATGGAGCCGGTGTTCGGGCTCTGGTTCCCCTGGTTCTGACTGTGTTCATCCTCACTTACAACCTGAGGAGAATGATCGAAAAGATGGTTAAAAAAATGAAATACTGCATCTTTAACCAAAGTAAACTGTAGCAAAACATCCATTGTTTTAAAACACTGAGGTCTTTCTTTCTTTCTTTCTTTCTTTACTGAAGCATCAGGGCAGCAGAGGCAGACAGTAGGTGGATTAATATAGCTGAGGGGCGAGTTTTTAATTAAACTTGAAATGTCATTGCACGTCGGAAAATTCAACTGAGAGTTCACAGTTTACTTTGTTCTAACCTTCCTGATCAGCGGCTGGGCGTGTTTGTGGTTTCGGTTGCGGTCCATCTCTTCCCACACATCTCCACCAGGGGTGGTCGGCGTGGGGATCGGGGGGCAGTTGTCTGCATCGCTCAGGCGCTCCCCTTGCAGGACATCCTCGGTGTTCTCCCTCTGCAGCTCGCCCGGCAGCACCGAAGCGTTGGCCATGCTGTGGAGGAGAGGGAAGGTCACCCCTGCAGCTCTTTTCCACAACACAATTTAGAGCAGCCATTTCTCAGGGATCTCTGACTGTGCACATTTCTTGTCTATAAAAAGCTGCAGGCATACATTTGAGCTCACATCCAACACAGTGTGAAGGAAGTTTGAGAAGCACAATTGAAACTGCAACCAGTTTAAAACAATTAACAGCTTTCTGTCACTAGTGGCAGAGCTTTTTTTTGACTGTAAATACCCCAAGTACGCCGGCGTGAGGCGAGTGAGCTGCTGAGCAGTGGTTGCTGCGGCAGTGATGGTCAGCATATCCTCGGAGTCACATTTCTCCCAGTCGTACGGGTCATTCTCCAGCACGTTGTGGCTCTTCATAGCATTCTCAAACACCGACATCAAGAGCTGTCAGAGAGAAACCGCAGGCGTCAGCGTTTGGCATCAGAAGAGGAATAAACAGTGTGTGCGAAATATGCCAAACAAGAGATAGCCGACCTGATAGTCAGGCTTGGTGAAGTAGTCCAAGGTTAGGATATGATCCAAGAAGGTGCTAAACTCTGAGGGAAGGTGCTTGAGCATGAGGCGGTGGTCGTATGTTTCCTTTAAATTTCCTACTTGTTCCTAAAAGCAGCAAGCGGAGAAAAAAACACTTAATTAGATATACTTACAATGAATTGCTAATTATACTATACTGAACTACACACAGAGGATCTTACTTTGTCTTTAATTTTCCTCCAGGGCAACTGACCAACCATGAATTCAACCAGCATATAGAAGAGGGACCACAGGTCATCATGGCGGCCCATTTCCTACAGATTCAGACACACAAATATGAGTAATTTCACGGGTAAAACAAATCTAAAGAGGAAAGAGTTTGTGTTTTCAGCCCACACTCACCTTATTCTTATGAGCATTGATTGAAGCATATCGCACAGTTCCTCTGAATCCTGCTACAGGACGAGGCTGGAAGAGAATAGCGATAAAATAAAAACATGGTAAAATGGTAAACTGAAACAGAAATAATACAACAATTATCTTTTAGATCAAGTTTATTTGTCCTAATTGACATTTTGAGGTATCTATGAACACTATGTTTAAGACAAATCATCTCATTTAGTTATATCATGTATCATTAGTTAGTCATATACTTTAGTTTGTAATTCTAGTTCCCTTTGAATCCATTGTTAATGACACCTGTGTTTCAGTCACTCCCTGGTTTTAAGCTACATGTCACTGTTGACAGAATATGCTTTAACACGGCTCCTCAGAGGGTTGGTGACATGTAGGATGTTTGGTTTAAGAAAGCTGTAACAATGCTTTGAGGAAGTCGACACACAGTACTTACTGGACGGACTTCCTGGCTGGAGTTGGTAAACTGACGGGCCAAGCCGAAATCAAGCATATAGCAGCATCTGCAGGTACTCGCTAGTCTTCCCATCGCAAAGTTCGACTGGGAGACAAACACAAGCAAGTTCAATTAAATGGTGAATTGAGAATCACACCATATATTCTACAATTTAAATATAACTTTCACTCAGTCAACATGCACATTCAACTATTAAGACATTTCAGGTCGACTTACGGGTTTAATGTCACGATGCAGGAAGCCTACAGAGTGAATACTTTCAATGGCCTCTAGAATCTGCTTTCCAAGTCTCAAAGTTGTGGAGACTGAAAAGGTGCCGCGGGTCATCGTCCTGCGCAAATCTGCCAGATTCCTCCCCTACAGACAGGAGACGAGCGCAACAAGTCAAATTTATGATGCAGGCTCGTAAAGCACTTGATGTTGGCAGAACATTAAACTCCTGACTGGCATTCACAGCTTAAAGATCCTCACCTGGAGCTCCATCACCACATAGTTGAAACGATCATTTCGGCCACAGCCTACAAAGCGACACACGTGGTCTTTGCCTGTCAAGGAAGCATACACACGTGTATCAATACATACACCGTTTGATCATTGCTGTTTATTGTAAACTATATTTATGTTTCCTTTTCTTAGCATTAATGTGCATTGCCACTGTTCCAGACACAACTATTAGGGACTAGTATGACATTTGTGTGTGCAGATTTAATCAGGATTGTTGCATCTGATAACTTACACACTCATTAACATCAGTTTTGGAATATTTCAGCATAAGTTAGGACAGTAAGTTCGAATTTTTATAAGCATTTGTGTTCCGATTTTAAGAAAAAGAATACCTCTACTGCTACTTGGCCATCTTTTATCAACTTGGCAGGGGTTAGACGCAGACATTTTTCAGGGAAACAGTGCCACTCAGTCACTGTCTGGGAGTTTCAGTCGATATGTCACTGACAAGGGGGGAACATCACTCACCCTGAAGCTTCTTCAGCACCGCCACCTCCATCTTCAGCACCTGTTTGGGTTGTTGAGCAGACTCCACCTTTAAGGCAACAGTGGCCTGGCTCAGCTGATCCAAAACCTCGTAGATCTCCCCAAACCCACCTCCACCTATCTTCCTCGACTGAAAAACAGCAGAGAAGTGCACTGTTCTATGTTCTTTGACTATTTTTCTATATAATTTAGTGGTTTTTCTTCCTCCAAAATAAGATACTCACCACTTTCCATCTGTCTCTGACCACGTCTGCCACTGACAGGATGTCTGTGTGCTCTCCAGCCCCACTCATCCTGAGTGCTCTCAGCTACAGCCTGCACCTGGCATCAGTGACGCAAAGCCCTCACTGAAAACACACAACAGATTTTAAAATTCAGTTCCGTTCACTGCTTTGCCAATCACTGCACACACACACTGCATGCAAATGGGCATGGAAAAGATGCCAGAGAAGCCACTTCTTTTTTTTTTTATCAATACACATCTCCTTTTTTTTAGCCTGGCAGATGCACGTGAGGGAAAAACCATTTAAACTGATGCAACGGTTAGCTAGTTACATCTCGCGTCTCCAAGGCTCGCGTGAGACGCTAACCGTTGCTTTACGATCACAGTAAAGATAACAAGCTAACATTCTCCGGTTTGCTTGATTATTATCCAAAAAACACAACTATAAACAGCGCAGCGGCTATCACTTGTCATAAATGGCCATAAATCTGTCGTTTGAGAGGATTAGCCGCTAAGTGGCTAATCTAGCTAGGCGTCGATGTGTTCATTGCGGCGCCTGGAAACGAGCTAACTAGCATGTTTACTGAGGACAACCGTTGGGAAGCAAACCTCTCTGACCTCTTACCTCGCTTCGTTGCACCGCTGCGATTCCCGTTAGTGTGTAAAATCCAAGCAGTCCCCATTTCCCGAGTGTGCTCTCGGTTATCCAGGTCATTTCAGTGAGTTACTTATTTTAGAAATGAGATAATGGTGATGGACCATAGCTGGCGTTGAAGCTACAGTTAGCCAGCTAGCCTGCTAATGGATGAGCAGGGGGAATGATGATGCCCCGTGCTCGCTCTCACAGCGGCGGCGGCGGTGACGTCACAGCGCCAGGTCTCTCCTGATTGATCCGCAAACTCCCGCATCCCTGAGAGACTGGCGGCGTGGAGCAAACACAACATGGCAAACATGGAAAACATGACACAGAGCAAAGAGTCAAAGGCACTGACAGACACAGAGCATGATGGATGGATGGATGGACAAGAAAGGGATCTCTGCACCACCATTATTGATTGATCATCACCGGAAATGATCAATCAGTCTATGTTTATTTTTTTAAAAATGTGTCTATTTAAAAACGGATGTATACTGTGGGTTTTTATGCATTCTCCTCACCTTGCACTATGTGTGTTACTGTTTTGTAATGGTACAGTTGCTGCATCCTGAGTTTAGAAAGAGATATTTGTGATTGGAAAGACAATTGGTGCATCCAGATCTTTCTCCACTGCTGACACCATGCTGTGGAGATAAAGATGGCCGTGCAAGACCAAGGTAGCAGGGAATAACCTACTAAAAGGATTTCTACTTAGAGCTGCAGTTCAAATTAAAACCCTTCTGTCTTTCTCTCCGTTGCCTCATGTGACTCCACTAAGCCCCTTTCCATCAAACCCACAAGCTAAAAGCAACGGCGAAAAGATAGGTGGTTGCACTTTAAACCCACATGAACCACATGCACATGAACCTTACTGGTCCTTCTCGCCACAACTTAAAAGATGCACTTCCCTTTGTGGACTCAGGTCAGAGCGCCCCAGGCTTCAGATGTATCTGTGACGCCCGTGGCGCTCACGCCAAACACTCTCCGACAAACACAGATGTTTGTTTGGTGTGCTGTGGGCTGCCTGTCCTCGTTTTTTGGGATGTTTGGAGATGTTTGGTCAGATTTAACATGTTCAGTCTGTGTTTGTGTGTGTTTGATGAGGTTTGGCCGGTTTGCCATCCTTTCAAACCCTGACAGTCAGCTCCACTACATAGCAAAGCAGTTGCTAAAAAACCTCAAAGTGACAGTGAGTCGCTCCCTTGGACGGATCCACTTCCTGTTATAAGGATTTTAATGTATTATAAGTGATGTAACCTTTTCCCGCAGCCTCTTGTGTTGCTTTGCTGCCACTTGAGGGAAGATTACAAAACCAGATTTAATGCAGCGGTTCGAACTGTGAAGTGTTTTCGACTGTTTTGTTTTTGTTTAATCGACGGACGGTCAGAATGAAAAACACATTCCAAGACAACTTGGTGTGTCATGTGCTTCAGAGCAGGATGAAAGGATGGGAAGTCGTAGATTCACATTTTGTCCAGAAAGCAATTTAACTAAACAAAAACTGAACCAAAAATCCTACAAAAGAATGTGTTTGATTCTTTTTTTTTGCTGAGAACAGATAAAAACATGGTACAAACTGTGATCGTACAAATAAATTAGATGTTGTAATTTGCTCCCAGATCTTAGTTTTATAACTTGAGCTCTAGTAAGAACTACAAACATTGATCATCGGCAAGTACAAATTATATTTTATGATTTATATTAAACGTAGAGGATGTTTAAAAGTTGATTACAGACATTTTTAAATCAAGATTTTTAAAAAAAATCAATTTAATTAGGCTATTTTCTTATCAGAAAAAATCCTGGTCTTTAATATTTTTAATGTAAAAGAAAAAAATATCTTATTGTAGGATTGCTTTGATTGTTTTTGTCACTAAAACACGTTATGGAAAACATAATGGACGAGTTAAACAGATTAAAACAAGAAAAATCCCAAATTTAATCATATTTTAATGTCTTTTCGAATGCTTTGAGGTTGTTTAAAAGTTGATTACAGACATTTTTAAATCAAGAATTTTAAAAAAATAAATTTATGAATGTAAAGTAGCGAACATTTAGCATTTAATGTTAAAAAAAATCTCATTATAAGATTGCTTTGATTGTTTTTGTCAGTAAATGGACACGTTGAACAAATTAAAACAAGAAAAAGCCCAAATTTAATAATACTTTAATGTCTTTTCTAGTCTTTTTGGTTATTAGATGAGGGGAGCTGCATGAACTTGACCTCTCTGTTTCTGATTTTTGGACGTCAGCCCCGTTTTTTTTAACCACAACAAACTGTTTCCGTGTGACGAGCTGTGACTCCGCTTTCCGGGGAAGCCATGACAGCGAAACAAACGTACACGGATACCAGCGATAGGAGTGGCCAGACAATCGGATTGGACAACAGGATGTGAGTTGAGCTGTTTTGGGGTGAGGCGGCGCGTCCTGCGGTGCACAACTTTCTGCGTGTTTGCGCAGTTTAGCAGCGTTTCATGCAATCTGGATAAACCAAAACACTGCGTTTAACCCGCACCGGAGCTGCGCAGCGCAGTGTGTAAATCTGCGAAAATACCCGAGCGGGCCACAGCACGGCGGAGTTCCCACACAGCCACCGTCTCATGTGTGGTTTACTCGTTGATGCGGGGAGAAAGTTGTGGACATGTTTTCCTGAAGTGCACGGTTTCACGGCTACAACCGTGCAACACTGCGACTGCGGCGTTAATGAGCCTCTCCGGCCTGTGGATTATGTTTTCGTGGGGTTGTGAACTCGCCTGTTCGCCATATTGTGCGCTGTGAAACTCGAGGGGAAAGTTGTCAGAAGAGTTATGACATTTGCTGCGCACAATCCCTTCATGGAGCTGCATGCAGTCGACTTTGATCGAAACCAAAGTGACTCAATGGAGCTGGCCATGGAGAGCTCCGAGCACCATTGATAAGGTACGTAACACTGCGTTTTTATTCATGCTCTCTAATCCGCTTTGTTGCCCAACAGCATTTAGCACCGACGGCGCTTCCTTATTGCTGATTTTTTCACATAACATCAGTGGCTATCGCTCGGGTGATTGCACGAGTCCCTTCGTTTCCTGTATTTCTTGTTATGCCAAATGGCAGCTGCAGTGCAGGCGCCTCCTTGTTGCTTCAGGCTGCCGCTTCCAAACTTCTTCAGCTCGCTGGCTGCACGCACCCAGACGTAAGGATAATTATGAAAATATAGGTTTTGCTCTTTCTGCGCTTACCTCAGCAGACGACGCTGTCTGACTGATTTTTTTTTTTTACCTTACTGACTTGGCTATCTGCTTTTTTTTTTTTTTGTAGGCCTCGATTTCCTCTTTGCTCACACGAGTGAAAGACGACTAGAAACTTTTTTTGTTTGCTTGTCTTGAGAGAAAAAGAAAGTGTCTAACTCCTCCTTTCTCTCACAAGGTCCGGCACCGTAAAGAGGGATGAGAAGAATGGACAGCAAACTTCAGATTTGATTGTGGAAGAAGGGTTGCATGCTCCCCACCCTGCACTTTCCTTTGGGATTTATATTTCCTCCCAAATACCTCTTAATACAATTAAAGAATTCCTCAGCCGCAGGCATTGAAAGCACACTAGAGAGGGAATAACTGAGCAGTTTGCACGCTCAGAGATCAAGATTCAAACTATTTTTATTTTTATTTTTCATTTTTTTGCCTTATATTATTACTATGAGTCTTCCTCCTCAAGTTAATACTGACAAGAGTGGCAAGCATCGGTCTGCAGCCATGAAAGAGCCTGTGCAGCATTCAGGGGAGGTTTACTATGGTATGGGACCTCAAGCTTTAGAGTCGGGTCTCGGTGACTCTGCTAGCAGCTCTGCTGTTTACAACCCCGAGAAAGGGCCCCAAAGTCTACCGCACTATCAACAGACCGCAAAGTGGATGCACCAGGACTCCGTGCAGGTCCCTGCCTGGTCTCAGGAAGCTCCTGTACCGGCCTGGGGGCAGAACTTTGGCTCGTATATGGGTGGTGTGAATGTCAGGGGTCAGATGGCCTTCCACAAAGGAGTCCACGATGGTGTAGCTCTGCCGATGGGGGGAGAGAATCAACTGCCAGGTCCTGTTGAGGCTTACAGAGATGCCACTCAGGCTCAGGGAAGGGGGCTTGAGTGGGAGCAGCATGCGGCCGCAATGCATCAGGCTCAGCTGCAGGCCTATCAGCACGCCCACAAAGGTGTGGAGCTCCAAGGTCAGCCACATGTGCCTTCTCACACTTTGCAGGGGCCCATGCTGCAGCCCTTCCAGACAACATTTAGGCCCAGCAAGCAACAGTTTTCATCCAGTTATTACTCTGTTTTTCCAGGCAACAAGGGAGTATCGAGCCTGGCGTACAGCGAGCAACCCAAAACTCAGCAACAACTGCTCCACCAGATGCAGCAGCAACAAATGCACCATCATCACCAGCAGCAGCAACAACAGCAACAGCAGCTGCATCAGCAGCATCAGCTTCAGTTGCAACAGCAGCAACGTCTGCAGCACCAGCAGCAACAAATCCAACAGCATCAAATGCAACAGCAGCAACTCCAGCAGATGCAGTATCACCAGCGACAGCTACAGGAGCAACAGCAACACATGCAGCAAATGCAACAACAACAACAACAACAGCAGCAGCAACTGCACCAACAAAACGTGCCACAGCAAGAAACGACACAAGTACAGGTGCAACCAAAACAGCAACAAACCCAAAACTTTGTGACTTATCAGCCTCCTGAGCCTTGTCCGCCTGACGCCGGGCCTAAACAGGAGGAAGTCCAGTCGGTGGAGCCGCAGCAGGAATCAGAGGCTCAAACCCGCAGTGCATCATCCATTTCTGACCCGAGCACCGAGAAGAACGCCACAAACCCTGCTGCAGAGCCCGCAGAGGCACCGTCGGCTGCACCACGGCGCTCACGGCGCCTTTCCAGAGAAGGACAGTCCCCACTGGGTCCCCCTTCGACAAACATCTGGTCTCAGGCCTCCAAAGAGCCTCCGCCGTCCCAGAACGGAGTTGCAGGCGTTCAGGCTGTGAGAGGAGGGGACAGCCAGGTGACGACCGGAGGGGTCATCCAGATCCCCAACAGGAGGAGGAGGGCCTCCAAGGAGATCAACCTGGAGACTCTGGCCCAGAAGGCGTCAGAAATGGAGCCTGCTAAAATGCTCAAGGTTAAAAAAATTACTCATTACTCTGCCTTTGCTGTCACTTTCCTATTTAGTTGTGTGACTTTTAAAGCAAAATAGCAACTTAAATACTTGCTTCAGGCCCAGTTTACTTGAGGGAGAAAGATAAGCTAATTTGTGCACGTAGGAGAAAAGCTTTTTCATTTGGCTACGTTGGCAAGCAGCTGTACAAAGAGGAAGAAGCCTGTTTCTATGCAGAACTTCCCTATGGTTTACAAAACTCTTTTCTTTGGCCTGTTTATTCGATTCTTACAGCTGTGGAAGTCTCAGCTACAGCAGATTGTTATACAAGCGTGCACAGTCATGCTATACAGGACAACCTCATGAACCGGATACTGCCACAACCTGAAGAACAGCTATTACTGAAGATTCTTTACTTCTGAATTTGAAATATTGCGCTCATTTTATCGCAGTAACAAAGGCGATACCCTTAACCTTGTTTTTCAGGATTTATACTGTTTACATTCTAGGCGGCACACCCACTGCAATTGGCTTCTTGCTGTACACCGAAGCAGCGTTATTGAACAGAAAAGGCACAAAAACTAGCTCAATTCATTTCTTAGCACAGGGAAGTTCATGGCTTTGCCCTGCGGGGTTTTTATCAGGCTCCTCTGCAGGTTTTTTTGTGCAGTTTGCATGCTGGATATACAGTTGAACAGCTGCATGTCTGCACACCTCCACATTCCTCAGGCTCTTTCCCAGTCATTCAGCAGAGCAAGGGAGGGGCCCGGCTGTCAACCTGCACAGCTACACTCCTAAACTCCCCAACGCACACAGAACAGGTTTAATATTGTCGTTCACAGCCCAGATCTGCTGTATTGTGCTAAACCGGTGGCGCTTTTCTGCCTCAGAGGATCAGATTCGAGCAGCAGTTCTCACCTTTGCCTGAGGTAGAAAATCATAAAACTGATTTATACGTTTCCCTGCTAGAATTTATAATGGCTGAAAATTGTATCAGCTTGACCAGAAATACCAAGGAGGCGTGTGCACCCTGATGGAAATATGTTGTAATGAAACAACTATGTTAATATGTATAAAAAAAAGTTAACATATGACAGAATCAGAGCTGCAGGGATTTAGCTCCTTTGACCTGTAGGAGCTTAAAATCAGTCAACGTTTTGCAACATTAAAAGTAAAGGAGCCTCTTTTAAGTTGTTGGTTCTTAAATGCATCATTCAGGGCTACAGAAATTAGCAGATTAAGAAAAGATCAATTAAGAAATGAACAGAAAATGAAAGAGCAGTACAGCCGATAATGTAGTTCTTGTTTCAGTACTATAATACAGCAGTTTTTAAGTGATGTGGGAATCTTGAAAAGACTGAACCATTTTCTCAATAACAACAACCATTAGAAACATAATGACCCAATCAGAGTTTTGGTCATGTGTCGCACACATGTTCGTACACGTCAGTAGCCTATTTTTTTCTTTTTAGGCATCATTGACCTAAAAATGTTTGAGAACCACTTTCATCAAATGAGAATGACAATTTTGCATTATCTTAGATGTTAGGATTTGTTGCTTTTCTCATCTTTATCTGAGTTTAAATTGAAAATCTTTGGGTTATATGATCAATAATCTTGATTAAGTAGTTAAAAATATAGTTAACACAGTTATTATTATTGTCATAAGTAATGATCATATCTTTATTTGCAGACTCAAAATAACTTATTTTATTTATTTTAAATACAATAGATGTGCATTTTTTCATTCAGTATTGATGTTCAAATTTGATTTGATCTAAAAAAATGCCTTTTTTTATGTAGTTGACCAAATTCACTTACACCTTCCTTTTTTCCTCTCAATCCCTTTCCCATTTTTCCTGTTACTTCCTCTATCTCCCTGTCCCTCGCTCTTTTCCATCTCTCCTCGTCTTCCTGCCTCTTCAGGACGACGGTCCTTCGGGCAGACAGGCCACCATGGTGCCTCTGGTCATCCCCGTTTCCGTGCCCGTGCACAGGACTCAGACGGACCCTCAGAGCGGCTGGCCTCAGGGGCGACTCGGCCCGGGTGAGCGGCCTGCAGGACAGTCCGATCGCAAGCCTTCCGTCATCGTGGCTCGCCGGCGATCGCTCAGAAACTCCATGACGGAGAGTATGGGCCAGGTTGGTACTGAATGGAAGTGACTTTTGTTTTGCTTTGATTGAAGACGATCTGTAATCTCTCTATCAGCCTCTTATTGGCTGCAGTGAGTGAAGATGTGTTCAGGTTCTGTCGTTTAAGTCAGATTTGCAGTAAAACAATGCAAAAATAGTCAATTTTAAGTAAAAGTCATTCATTCAAAATGTCCCTTAAGTGAAAGTATCTAAAATACTTATTTAGCAGCACAGTGACCCCTCACATTATTGGATTATTATTAATTATTAACACATGAGCAGTTAGATGTTGTAGTTGTGTTCAAGGAAGCTAATTTTACCTAAAACACCTTTTAATAATCTATTTTAAAAACACCATATTTAATAAACTGATCATAGTATTTATATGTTTTAAGAATAGTTTGAAAGTTTAAGCTTATTTCCTTAAAAGTTTGATCAGAAGTCTGATCTGGTATCTGTCGCATCATGAAGCTACAATTAGCAGCCGGTTAGCTTAGCTTAACATAAAGAGCTAGCAGTTAGCCTGGCTCTTTCTCAGGGTAATTAAATCTGCTCTAAAGCAACTCAAAAACCTACAAAATAAGAGATTAATGATGTGTTTTTAAAATATTATGTGTGTTTTAAGTTTTATATATGTTTGTTTATTATTTGTTTCCTGTTTTTAAGCTAAGCTAAGCTAGTTTAGTCCTCATCCCAGTGTGGGCACTTAAACTTCTACCTTTTAATGTAAAGTAGATGAGTAAGTGGCATAAAAATAAAGTTTCCTGCTGAATTGCAATGTCATGAATCCTCCCTTTGAGACTTTAGCCCTCGACAACTTCCAGCGTTTGTGGCTCTGATGATAACATGAGTCACCAGCTCTCAAATTTTCTGAACTGCATGAACAGCTGTTATAAACTGGGTGTGTACGTTCACGATTCAGCCAAGTGTGTAGGGGATTTTATAGTTACGTCATAATTATCAAGAAAGTCATTAAGAAATAAGTGTGGAAATGATTTCTATGTTCAGTTTTAAAATCTGAAGATAAAACAGCCAATGACAGCCCAGCAAGTGGTACTGTGGTCCAATCAGATGTGAGAAAGGTCCACGTTGATGCCTGAGCAAGCACAGAGGCCTGTTAATCACCTATCAGGTGTAATTCCTGTTTGATTTGGCGACAGGCGTGTTTGTCAGGAGATAACAACAAGAACAGGCTAACACAACAGCAAAAACATGTCGAGCAGCTATTGTGTCAGAAGTACAATACCAGAGGAGCGACTGGTGAATCCGTTTATGAAGCAACCAAACAAACGGCTTCAATAAAGAAGTCAGACAACGGTTATTGTTATGAGGAGTTGGCTCATTGATTAAAGGGTGTGTATTAATTCCTGCAACGATTAAAACTGATCTGCCATCAAAAATATGCTGATAACGACCATTATATGAACAGACAGAATTATCTTAAATAACCCAAAGTAAAGTAAATTTTCGACGTAAATCTAAAAGTTTGATCAAATGTTTAACGTCACGTTAATCTCTTCTTCTATCCAGGATGGGGAAAGCGATCCGGGCCTGGACGAAGATGGAAAATCCAAAGTTAAGCGCCGACCTCGGCCCGAGCCTCTCATCATCCCTCCTCACAAACCATCCACCTTCATCCCTCCATCCCTCTACCCGAGCATCACCTCCTACCAGAGCAACCTGCGCTCTCCTGTGCGCATCCCGGAAAACCCCCTCACCCTGCCTCCATACACGCCTCCACCCATCCTCTCCCCCGTGCGTGAGGGCACTGGTCTTTACTTCTCCACCTTCTTGACCAACATGGCAAGCAACCAAATCCTGCCGCCGCCGCCGGCTACGCCCAAATCTGCAACACGCAGTCTGTTGCGCTCCAGTAAGTCTTAATTGTTGTGTCTTAAACAAATTATCCCAATGAGGCAAGAAAATTCTCTAAAATGGAGTTTTTCTTCTTGTTTTTGCAGCAAGTTCAGAAATCACACCTCCTGTTCTGCCGCTGATCGCCGATGCCACACCTGTTAGCCTCGAACCGTGAGTACAGACACACAAACAGGTGGCTCAGGTTGTCAGAAATGTTCTTACATCACTGTAACTCTCTCTGTTTGCTTCCTGTTTTGACTTGTCCAGGCGCATCAACATCGGGCAGAAGTACCAGGCAGAAATTCCCGAGATGCAGGATCAAGTTTCCTCCCAGTTTGACCAGCACAAAGCCGACTTGGTTTGGCTCCCCGTGGACGACTCCAAGCTCAGTCAAAGTGGTCAAGAGAGGAGTCAGTATCTTACTTTAGCCTTTATCCTCAGTCTTTCATGTCTTTATGTGAGCTTTTTGTCACCATCTCCTCCTTATTCTTTCAAACGTTTGTTATTTTCTCTTCATTGTTCCAGCGGAGGATTTCATGAACATGGCTTGTTCCAGTGTGCTCAGAGGCGGAGGAACCAACCAGGAGCTGGTTTTACACTGTTTACATGAATGTGGAGGTGATTTCCTTGTGAGTATAGTGATTATATCAAACTCCAACAATCTGACAGCAGACGACTTTGTCAAATCTTTAAACTGGTACTTGTAAACTGCAGAACGATGACTCACTGTAATTAATTATGATCATTTTAAGGAAACGCTGGGACGGTTGATGCTTCAGGACCCAGTTTTCCCCAAAGGCCATTTTCTGGCAGGTTATCACTACTCAGGTGAATAAAACCTGTCTCCTTTTCTTCATCTTTGATTTCTCTACCTGTCTTTAAACATTTCAATAACTAACAATAACTTCTTCTGCGTCTAATTCACTCGAAGGCTCCGATTGCTGGACTGCTGAAGAGAAGCGCTACTTCAATAAAGGGATCTCGGCCTACAGGAAGGACTTCTTTATGGTGCAGAAACTGGTACGTGCAGTCGTTTTACCCCGCAGCATGAATGATTATGAATCAATATTAATAAATCTAAAAAAAAAAAAAAAAACTTGATGCAATTAATTTCAGTAAATGTGCTCTGTGTAGCATTTAAACATCGATAAATCTTTATCACATTAATTTTGAGGCATTAATATAATTGCTTCAAACCAAAAAGACCATCAGGATTCAATTTTTTGGAGCCGTTAATCTTGCAAAAAGATTCTTTATCACAAACATGCAAAACTTAAGTTTTAGCTCTCAAACCTACAAAAAAACAAGGAATTGAGATTAAACTGGTGACAGGAAGTAACTAGATTTATGGAAAATGTGGTTTGTTTTTTAAAAAAAAGGGACAATAACAACATTATTGTATTAAGACAGAGGCTTAACTCACCTTAAGCCTGTCTTAAGTGAAACAGTGTAATTATATGAGCACGATTAACTCATTAATCTGTTATTGACATATGTGGATGTTGCAAATTCATATTATACAAAGGACGGTTGATAAGTTCATGACTTGAGGTAGAAGTTATTTAAGGAAACTGGCACTTATTTTTTCATTAAAGTTCCCTCCTACATGTTCACACTTAGTCAATTTCTTCATGGCAACAGTTGACTTAACAAATTGCACAACATTTGAATTACTTGACTGCACTAATGCTCATTTTCTCAGACAGTGCTGACTTGCTACTTTCAGCTACATGAAACAGAAACACCACAGAAGTTATGAACTTCAAACTTTCCACACAGTCACTGCAAGACTTGAACTTTACCTGTATGAAACCAAAGCTGTAGGATTGATCTCCTTCCACCTCAGGCTATGAACTTATCAATCACCCCACGAAGCAGCATCACAGTGGAAACAGTTCAATAATGATGGTAAAATGGCAAAATTCTGCATGTTAACGTTTTCTTCTTGGCGGGGTTTATTTCTTAAAGGTGCGGACAAAGACTGTGGCCCAGTGTGTAGAGTTTTACTACACGTACAAGAAACAGGTGAAGGTTGGTCGCAATGGGATTTTAACCTTCGGCCCTCCAGATTCACCGGTGGAGAAGCACACAGAGGCTGTGGTGGACGTTAAGGTAGAGCACCTAGAATTTGAAACATATGACTCTTTTTAAAGCCTTAAATGAGAATTTTAAAGCCGATTCTAATGTTTTCTGATCCGACTCATCACACAGAGTTCACAGCAGTCCAAAGTGATGGATGCTGATGACAAGAGGGATGTTTCTGAAGAGCAGATCCATGAGAGCAGCCAGCAGGCGAGGGTTGCTCAGTCACTACAGGCTCATGACTATGTGAGTGTTTCACGGCTCGTTCTTGTATATTTAAATCAGTTTTTTTGGCTAATAGTACACCTTGCAAAATAGCTAAACACACCAGACCATGTTTTCTATCAAGAAGTTTAATTTGCACGTTAAAAAGCCTGATGGAACTTTACTTTCACTGATGAATGAAGTTAAAAATTAACCGAACATCTGCTCGTTTTCGGTGCTGCAGGCAGGAACGATGGTGATGATCAAAGAGCCGGACACTGTGACGAAGGAGGCTCAGCAGCCCGCTGCGGCTCACAGGCCTCGAGGCGAATATGGAGCGAAGAAGACCAAAACGCCAGCAAAGCCGCCGCAGGATCCCGACGCAATATTTCCATGCAAGAAATGCAACAGGTACGACCACGGATTTATCAACTTCTTCAGTGAAATGATCCTTTGTTACACTTTTGGTTGCAGTTGCATCATGTGGTTTGTCACATATGCGGTAAAATTCAGTTTGCAGAGTTTCGTAAACTTTATAAGTGTATCAGTTGCATCATTTCGAACCGCTGCTGTTGATATTGATGCAGAATTATTTTCCTCCTGATCCACAGGGTGTTTTATAAAGTCAAGAGTCGAAGTGCCCACATGAAGAGTCACGCAGAGCAGGAGAAGAAGGCTGCGGCGCTGCGTCAGAAAGAGGAGGAGGAGCAGGCGGCAGCCGAAGCTCGGGCCAGGAAGGCAGCGGCGGTGGCAGCAGCAGCGGCAGCGGCGGCTCATCAGGGAGGAAACGGTAACGGAGTGACGGAGCAGGCTGAGCTTAGCAGCCAGGAAGACTCATCCGAGGCGGAGGATGATGACGATGAAGACTGGCACTGAGAGACAAAACGCAGGAGGGGAAAATCAATGAGAGGACGGATTGATGGGTAAACAGAGGGTGGAGATGTAATCAAAAAAAGATGTACTGCCTGGCGGAGAGCAGAGTAATGTCTTCCTGTTAACCTTCACACTCCTTGGACGGCTGACACTGGGCTCTTGTCACACTCCAGTTTCACACAATTGTATCTTTTAAATATTCAGAGGAAGTTTATTTTTTTGTAAATGCACTTATCCTGTACGCTTCTGCTTTTTTTTTTTTTTTTTTTTTTGCCAATAATGCCTTTTTATATCCTTTATTTAATTGAAAAAAAAAGTCTACATTTTCAAGGTTATAAGATGTTCCATAAGATAATCAGGATGCCTGTTGCAGCAATAAGATCAAAAACAATCTTTTCACTTTATAGCAATGGCCGTTTTATAAGTAGAGAATAAGAGCTTGTATTTAAAATCTTTTTCTTAGGAAAAAAACTTTGCTGAATTTTGCAGATTTCCATCAGACTTTTAGGTTGGTTATAAACTTTTACAACTAAGGGACCTTTGAAATGAATGTGTAAAAAAAAAAAAAGTTTATATGAGAGTTGCCATATATTTATGATACTGCATTTTGCATTGATTTTGGTAATATAAAAAAAAAAAACTAATCATGTCAGCTGCAATATGACTTGTGAATTGAAAAGTTTATTAAAAATCTCAGCCGTTTTGAGACGCGTCTGTTTGTCAGTCACTAAATGGTCGGTGCATGATTGCAGTTCATAGTTTCTCCAGCAGGCGGCGGCAGAGGCTCAGTATGTTGCAGCTAGTTCCTTCCGCACTTGGTTTAAAGTAAACAAATAGAAATCTTGTTGACGTCTTTTAGAGCTAAGATAAACTTTAAAATTCTTTGTTGAACCATGTGTCATTTTATCTGATTATCTTCTTAAGTTTTAAGTCTTATTGCTTACACCAACGTCTGAGCAAAAAAAAAGACTTAAAATAAACATTAAAATGACACATAAATCCTAAATCCTGCACTCACAGGGCTGATTTAGTGTGCTGGACAGGCTACACAGATTAAGTGCTCGAGAGCCAACCCATCTTGAGTTACGGAGGTGTTATGAAATTTGGCATTGATCGGTGGTGACATAACTCAGCCATTTAAAGAGCGTGCTCAGTGAGAGGAAGTGTGGCCTGTCACCCTCAGGAGCTCAGATGCAAGGCATATTGCCCTGACATCGCCAAGGACAAAGCGGCCCTGTTTCTATCTTCCACTCCTCACTGACGAGTCGGACCTTGACAGCTCTCGTTTGCTTTTGTGCTGCTGCAGAGATTAGCTGAAAGAAACTGGATTACACACACACAAACACACACAGAGACACACACACACACACTTAACTCCCTGTCAAGCCAAGACAAGACAGAGGAAAAGGAAAATCCTCTCACTTCACTGCTTTATTTGGCTCCTGGATTTAATGACACTCACATAAAGAAATGAAAAATAGTCATGGAAAGTATTCATTATCACTCTGAGTTTAAACTCCAGTGCAAACACTCCAACAGAGCTGTTACTCATTGTTTTATCTTCACTATCTCAAAAAAAAATCAACTTTGCCTTTGCTAGCAGCTATGTGAGGTTAATAGTGATAACCTGCTTTAAACTAAAGGCTAAATTCTAACGTCAATATGCCAATCTTTTGCGTTTTTTTTCCACCCCTCTACTAAGTTTGGCATGCTAATATGCTAACTTTTGCTAATCAGCACCAGACACAAAGTAACCTACAGCTGAGGCTGATAGATTTGAGTCAGGATGGCTGTCCTCTCCTAATAGGTTAAGATTAATTTAAGGAGCCATTTTATCCTGAATCCTCTTAAAAAGAGCTAAAAAATAAAAAATCTTGAGACACCAGGTGATTTAATTCAATGTTGGTCTAATCCTCTAAAAAAAGATAAAAAAATAATGACACTTGGGCATAAAATATGGAAATTTATGTTTGTTGTTCCAGATGTTTGGCAGCTCGTCATTGATATGTTGTCCAAGTTACGTATCGAGTGTTTGCAGTGAGATAAAACTGACTGTGCGGCGTATCCAGTGTCCCTTTTTTGCCCCGGTGTTTGTGACGAGGCACTGAAGGTCTGCAGCGAGGATCAGATGTCCTCTCTGAGCAGTGAGCCTGCTAATAAGGCCCCATTATAAGCCTCGATGCATAAAGCAGGTTGGGTTAGAGATAGTCGAGACAATGAAGACATCACGAGGCAGACTGGTGCGTTTTGGCGAGGGAGGACGAGGGCAAAACGCTGGATCAATGTCACTAAATGTCTGGGAGACAAATGCAGAGATCGATGCTTCTTTTACAGCAGGGCTGAGGTTAAATCTGATGCAAAGCAGAAATGTGCATTAATATTATTTATGTTGATCAGCTCAGCGATCAAACCGATCCATTTTCTCGTGATCTGTGAGGCTGCAGGTCAGCGTCACTCCTGCAGAGATGAACACAGACCACAGAGTATGAAGCATGCTCATGAAGTGATACAACACATCTCCTTCAACAAGCTGCTCTATTTTTAATTTATGGGGTTGAAAATCTAATATTTTTTCATATTTTGTTGTCAATTTTGTTTTTATATATTTGTGCATCCTGACTTGGAGAGCAGCTGTTATCTTTTCAAACATTTTTCTGAATAATTTTTTTATTTTCAAGCACCTAAAATACCATAGCCAATCCTTTTATGCTAAAAATAATTAGCAATAAACCTGACTTTGATCAATAACAGATGCAGGAATGGCAGAGTCAAGACAGATCTGGACTGACTTCAAATATTCATGGAAAAACCCCTTTAATCAGCCACATTCTCTGCATTTAAAGAAGACCTTCAGTCAGCTTGTTCAAATTATGTATGAGAAGATGCTGCTTTCTGCTGTGTGTAAATCGCACAATCTCTCCATCCGTCCTTCACGCCGAAACCGTGTAACGACCACAGCGACCATATAACTGACAAACCGCTCAGCTCAATCTCGATGTGCGGTCAATGGCCTTGAGGGATTCAATCTGCCAGGTTGACCCCTCGGCCCGTGACACCTCCAGCTTCGATTGGTTATCTGTCTGTCATCTCCATCCAGACCTCTCCTGCATTTTTAACGTCAGGTCCCGTGCGGGGAACATTAAAGATCCCTGAGCTCAGCTGCTAGTTAGCTGCTGCTCCATCCCTGCGCAGTAGCTCATGTAATGGAATTGAACCCATCTGTCAGCGTTTTAGCTGGAGTCAGCAGCATTACCCTTCCCTCTCACAATTAGGCAAATGGCCTTCATGTGCAGTCCATCCATCAATTGAAGTCGGGGTGCCTCGGAAATACGAGGTGCTTGTGACTGACACTGGCATGTGTTCTGAGATCTGGATCACATGGATCTCTGCTTCAATCTGCACCTTGAGGTGTCGCCTCGGCTTTTGAACTACGAGGCTCTTCATCCTGTCACAGCAAGGGGGAAATTATTACCTGCATCCATCAGGTCCTTCCTGAGGGACAATACGGGGTTCCAGCAGCTTCAAGAAATAGTAGATATTGTAGGAATTACCTTTCTTTGCCCACAGTTACATGAAAAAATCGATATCCACTTAAATGTCTGTACAGTAAATAAAAAGTTAACGCCAGCAGCCAGTTAACTTAGATTACGATTATGATTGGAAACAGGGAGAAAAAGCTGATTTAGATGCTGTTGTTTGACACAACAGGCCTACCAGCATCTCAGCAATTAGCAATTAGCATGATATATCATTTGTCTGAATAAACATAAAGTGTAAATATAACATTTTGTAATTTTCCAGAATATTATATGCCAAATAGTTAGCTTTAAAGGTGCTGGTAGGCAGATAATGCACAAAGCCAGGCTAGCTCTCTTCCCCTAAACTAAGCTAAGCTAAGCTAAGCTAAGCTAAGCTAAGCTAAGCTAAGCTAAACTAAGCATCTGCTAACAGACCTTCACCTTTACAGCAAAGATGTAAAACTTGTATTAATGTTCTCATGCAAATTAAGGAGCACAAGAGATAATGAGAGATATCCTTGACATTTAATAAAATGTTCCACCAGGTGTGATCAATCTTAAAAAGTACGACATTTAGACAGAAGGTTTTAAATCACAGAGTCGACTGTATCAGCAAAACTGCACCCATTTGTCTGTCCTCTTACTCAAAGTCACTTGTTGTGCATTACCTGACACTCTTGCTTTGTTATGACTCTGCAAAATAAGCAGTTTGGGAGGCCACCTTGCTGAAATTTGAAATTATCCGAGGGGGGGGTTAAAGGGATGTGACTGTAGTGCTGCCAAATGCACTCACTCACTGTAAGTGCTCTCAATTCATTCCTCATTTCCCGACTCCTGCCAATCTTCCCATGAGAGAACAAGAGCTTTTGGCCGATCTTCACCGAGTCACCACTTTAACAAAGACACACCACACACACAAGGACATTACTCTCTGCTTATGCTGCAATAAAACACACTCGCTTCACAAAAAAAAATGTGGAAAAAGAACATCACAAGAGCACATTTGGATTGAATAGTGATGTATTTTTAAGTTTTTAAGGAGTTTTCTATTGATTGCTTAAGGTTGTAAATATTTATTGAGATGAGTGACACATAATGTCAGGAAAATTAACTCCTATTTTAATTTTATTAAGTCTCTATTATGCTTTTTGTAGCCTCCTAAAACCATTACTTAACATTTTTGTTTGATTTGTGAAAACAGTGTGTCATTAAGGGGCTAAAATGTGACTTTTACATACTTAAAGACACATTTGACAACATTTGAAAAGCATTATTAAGTAAGAAAAGCAAATAATTATTTTGTTTAAGCCTACTTGAACATATCTTAATATAGCTGACCTGCATCTGTTTCATATTAATTTCATTTTGCAAAGATTCCAAATATTATTCTTAAGTAAAAACAGCTTGACAATTGTTTTGTTCAAGCAGAATTAAGGGGGATTTACACTCATCTCATATTTGTTGTAAAACATAATGAATTAAATGTTTCTTAAACGGCTTTCAGGGTGTTTAAACTTACATACATCCTAATTAACTTTAAGGAGATTTAGTGATTGTAAGTGGAATAAATCACCCAAAACAAACGAACGCTCCACTAAACCCACAGTTTATACACACAAACCACATCAGCATCTTTCTTTCTGCATAAAGATGTTCCCCCAAAACCCCTGAGCCGACAGTTTTGAGCTCGGTTAATGTTCTGCTCTATCTCCCTGTTATCCATCAGCAGATCTCGAGGATCCTGAATCAGTCATCCATCATAAAGTCATCGACATGCAGCCTCCACCTCTCAGAGGGGAGGTGATGTAGTAGCCCCGAGGCTGAGATTTATCTCTTTGATTCACTGTTTTCTGTGTTCACTCTGCGTTTTGCCAGCATGGTCTGTCTCACCTGAACCCACAAGCACAGCCGTGATTACGCCGCCCTCCTGCCTCCAGACATGATGGAGCGTCGGCCGGGCCGCAAACTGGAAGATGGGCTCTGATTTGTTGAAATCAGGGATTCTTCAGCATCATCGTCTTGTTATCGATCCAGGCGTGCAGCCAGAGCTCCATTAGTGAACAAGCTGCACCGAGAGCTGTGTGATGAGAGACGAGGGGCTTTTCTCAGTTTGACATCTTTACCATTATTCATTAAAGCATAAGTAAGGTTTTAGCATTAAGTCATACATTTATGAGATTTATACATATATGTTTGCCCTTTTCCTGTTTTATTTAAGAGGGACATTCTCATTAAGGGGCAAATACTGTCTTTTATCTCCGTAATATGGCGAACACTATATAGTTTTATATTCATAGGGTGTTTAAACATAATACCAACACCTATAAATAATACAAAATAGCTTAGCAAAAGTGCCACGTGCAAGTTCAAATTATAATCAAAGGTGAACTAAAACATCAGTCTTTTATTTTTACTATCAGCCTCCTGTTAGCCTTCTATCTTTAGTCTCAAATTAAGCTTTTTTTCTAATTACACAATCTGAGTACTGGGACAAATCCAAAATTAGGCCGTTTAAGTGAATTTAAAATCAATTTGCATTTGACTCCGACAGATGTGACAGATGAGCAGATGCTGATCTGAACTCTACAACCTTTCTGCCAATTTCGATCAGTAATTACTGTTTGAGTTTCATCATTTACGCTTTTATCATTTATTTTATCATTTATTTGGGCATTTGCACTTTGCACAGGCCAACAGTCTTAAACTCAAACACAGCTGCAAGATTTGACCTTTAACCTGCAAAGTACGTGTAACTATGATCGTTTAAAGAAAATAATTTTAGAAAATAAAAGTTTTTATTCACGAGTTGAAGCAAAGGGAACATTTAAATTATCCTGCAAACAGGAGTTCAGCTGAGATGCGTTCAAGGATCGGGGAAGCTTCAGCTACACGCTGTGCAGTGACAAGCGAGTTTGAGAGCTGGGTGAATAAAAAAGGGGCTGTTTTTCAAAGGCACATCAAGTTTCTGAAAAACATGACTGGAGTTTCATAACAGGAGCCGTCAGCGTCTCACTTGAATGGAAACTTAGACGACTGCTTATAAATAAAACAACTTGTATGAGGACAAGTAAAAATTGACTTTATGCAAGTAGATTTCAGACACATTTGGGTCTATAAGAGGGATGATTTGTACACCTTACTGGCCTTATTTCATAAATTTCAGCACTCAAATTTAGAGTTATTCGACTAAATAATGCACATTCCTAGTGTTGTCCTTTAAATCAAACAGCTGGTTTATTTTTTCCACCAGAAAAGTCTGCAGGTCGGCTGTTTGCTCTCATCTGAATCCCCACAGCTTCCAGCCTCATTCATTTAGGCAGCAGACTGTTAAGAGATCCCTCCTGTTTGTCTTAAGGTTTAGTATTTCAAACTACACCTTTGTTGTGACTGGAGGTGCCTTGATACATAAAACATGCGCCGCTTCTTTTAAGGAACAACATGATCCCGGCTCAGACCTGCTGACTGGAGTTTTCTCACCTTACTTCGGTAAAACAAACATCAGTATTTCTCACGTCGCCTCCATATTTCAAGGATAATGCACAGAAAGTCATAAATTCTAGTTTTCTCCTTTAATAGCTGGCAGTATTTTGACAGCAGTGATATACTGATAAACCTCCGTTCTCCTCATTGCCTTGGTTCATTTCTTTGTTTTGACACATTTGTATGCAGAAATGAAGACGACAGCCTGTAAATCTTCTTTTAGTTACACGTTGTTGTACGTTTGATCAATAAGAACATTGTCTCCGGGGCCAGGGAACGATCTAAATCTGACTTATTTGTCTCCTAATGACCTCACAGAGAGCTGTTGTTTCGCTCTGCGCTCTGCGGACACATTTTGCACCTCGTGTGTTATTAGACGAGACCGTCGCTCCATCCAAAAGTGCTTTCTCTGTTTACACATTCAGGTAAATACACTGTCGCTGTCCATTACACAAAGAGACTCATGTTCTGCTCTTTGGGGCTCTTATTTAAATTGAACTGACAACTCCAATAACATCCATATCTGAACTTCCAACATAAACAATCGAGCTCGTTCTTTGCAACCACCAGGATTTTTTCATGTTTGAGTCAGTGTATGGATTTTGAGAAAAGGTTACGTAATAGAATATTAATGTCACGTAGATGAAACGGAGACTGTTCTGCACAACAGCTAGCATGCTGATTTAATGCATAATAAAGTTCACTGAATAACAAAAGCCTGGTTGGTAAAAACACTCAAATACTTTCCTGCAAATAGTCCACGAGGTTATTTTGCTTCCAGCAAATATATGGAATTACGGGGCAAACAGGGTCAACTCCAGTTGTGTTTGTGCATTTCTGAAACTCGTCTAAAGTCTCAGTGTAAAATTGCATCAGAAACCAAGACAAAACAATTAAATTAATCAAGAAAATGAAAATCAATATTCCGCTGACAACAGTAAAGAAGTCTGCTGCTTTCAGGTTCAGGCTGCATCTTCAGGAAAAAAAAGCAGAATATTTCAAATGAGTTGATTAATCACTTTGGCACGATCCCCCCAAAATAATTTTATGGATCATCAGACCAGAGCAGCAGTCCGGGGCGGTCGTGCTTCATTTTAAATGGAGTTCCTGTTTTTTTAGCTCTTATATTTAAAGATAAAATCTACTCAAATGAGAGCAGCAGCATGTCATTTTAGAGAGTGTACCAGAACTTCAGTAAAAAAAGGAAGAAACCGTTCAGAAACTGGATGATCTTACACCTTTTAATAAGGTATAAAACTGTATTAATCACTCTGGAGAAAAAAAAGGCAGATCAATTATCTACTGGGTCATCTGAGGCTAATCAAAGCAATCACTGGGGCACAATAAAGTTCAGCAATGCAGCGGCCAATTACTCGGTGAATAATGCCCTCAGAGCTTTGTTAAGTGCTCTTGATCTCACAGTAAGGCAAAGTCGATTTCCATTTTAATGTTTAACGTTAAAGCTTGTAACACGCTGTAACCCGAAGTAAGTAAAGTGACCTTGAGAGCTTGTGGTATCATGTCAGAGAGTGAAGAAGAGAAGGAAAAACAGCAAATTTAGTTAAAGAAAGGAAGGAAAAATAAGAGAGATGACCCTGAGAGGCAGAAGACCACCTGCCCTTAAACTTAAACACAATGAGAGAAACTTTTTTTTGGAGGTAGTTGCAGTTAACGGAGATGGCGTCTCTCCATCCACCATCATTACTGGGGTTAGTCGTGATCTGCAACAGATGTACCTCATAGTTTGTCACCATTACGGTTGTCAGGATCATTCACTTCCTCATTGTTACTGTGTGATTTGTAGATTCTCTTTATAGAGCCGCATTAATCACTTACAGAGAGAGAAGGAACGGCTTTCCTTCATGGAATTCATACATTTTCCTATCGTAAACGCTTTATCATAGAAAGAGATAAAGGGATAGTTATGGAGGGATGGAGAGATGAAGTAAGAGAGAGATAGTCACTGAGATAAAATGTAGTAAGAGTGAGACAGCAAAAGGTAGATATGGATGTATGAAGATGGAGAGATGTAGAGTTATGGCATGACAAAGAGATAGACAGGGTGAGAGACAGACAAAGAGAGATGAAGTGATAGAAAGACATAACAAAAGAGACCGATATATAGAGATAGATAGACAGAAGAAGAGATCAAGAGATAGATATGCTGATAGACAGAGCAGATAGAGACATAGAAATGGTATATAGATAGATAGATAGATAGATAGATAGATAGATAGATAGATAGATAGATAGATAGATCAATAGATAGATCGATAGATCGATAGATAGATCGATAGATAGATAGATAGATAGATAGATAGACAGACAGATAGATAGATAGATAGATCAATAGATAGATCAATAGATAGATAGATAGATAGATAGATAGATAGATAGACAGACAGACAGATAGAAAGATAGATAGATAGATAGATAGATAGATAGATA
>JAQMCX010000023.1:15159981-15176849 GCA_029814765.1 Acanthurus leucopareius | reverse complement strand
TTGTTGTCTGTGCTAGCTGCAACATGTTTGGCATTGAGGTGGTAACGGAGGTTGGAAGAGCTCCGGATAGGCAAATTCTTTCCTGGACAATTTGTGCACACATCCAGATTTCATCCACATCCAGTAGTTATTTTCTAACAAACCCAGCAACGACTTCTCGTCTTTTTTTTTTCTTTTTTTTTTTTTTAATTTTATATACAGCAAATGATTGGAGCCAGAATCGAATTTCCGTGGAGAACGAAACTTCCGTACGTGGGATGCCCGCCCTACCGACTGAGCTACTCCAGGAACTCGTGCAACGAGAAACGTTCCGCGCTGTTTGCAGTGCAAAAATAACTTGCAATTAAATGTGTTATTTTTTTGGTTGCGTTATTTTTTCTGTAATTACTTAATCGTAATTAACGCGACAAAGTCCCAGCCCTTGTTATAAATAAAGTTATAGATTACTGATGGATTGACAAGCCCCCTACCGATGTCATGGTTACCCTGTAGAACAAAACAAAACAAAACAAAACAAAAAAATCTCACTATGAATATGAACTTGATGCCTTTAAAGAGAAACTTGCCCCTAAATCCCCTTACGAGTACATTTTTTTAAATACGAAGGAACTTTTAATGCACTTTTTATAACAAAAACAGTTGAGATTTTTGTTGTTGGCCGTAATTAAGTCCATCTGAATGTCAGTATATTTCAGCTCTGTTTTAGTTGCACATTATAAATTAGATTTAAAAAGAAACTCTCTTGTGGCATAAGGTCTCTATAGGTTTAATCTTGAGGTTTAGGCAAATATTATATTATTTTACAGTTTTTCTAGCGTATCCAAAAAGTGATGAATGAGCTTAACTAGGTTGTAAAGCTTCTTGCCAATCTCTGGTGTGACTGAGCCTTTACACTCAAATATCATTCAGTCTTTGTTTTGGTGTTTGTAATAATTTAATTACTTTGAACACGAGTATTTAGGATAATTCATAATATAATTTCAGCATTAACTTAGTGTCTTTAACCAGCATTGGTACAAGAAGGAGCCTCAAAATAAGGTGAAACTGTAGGATCCTTTAGATCTTCATCCTCTGTAAAAAAACGGATCTTTAACTGAGTTTAATCTGAGTTGTTTTGCAGCGCAGACTCAGCAACAACAGCGATTATTAACCACGTATAATGAATCAGACGAAAGGCAGACAAAGCTGGAAATTATGGGAAAATATGAAGATACACATCTTGACACAAGCTCAATAAGTGAAGGCATTTTCACCGACAGAATATTGATATCGACATCCTTCAACAGAGGCGACGCTCAAAGCCAGAGAGCTGGGAGTGATGGCGAGGAGCAAGAAACCCATCATTATCTGAGATCGACCGCGCTCAACCAGCATCCCTCCCAAGAGTCTTTAAACTCACTTTCAGCTGAGCAGAAATCAGCTGATGATGTTTTTCAAACAATACATTCTTGTTTTTACCTCACACACTGACATGTGTCAGCATTTTTCACCGCTTTCCGTATGTTAAATCGGCCTTTTACGCTCATAAAAGATGTTTTATGCTCAAAACAACGTTAAAACAGCATCAGTCACGGTGTCAGTGTGGCAGCGGTAATTCTCATTTTATGCAACAATTAATATTTCATGGCACCGTAGTTCATTTTTATACTTTTGTTTACACTTCACTGCCAGTAATCCAGCAAAACCTTATTATCTCCCTTTATTTTTGTCATCACAACCTTTTTGTCTTGTAAGCTGCTGAAATGAAGCAGCCAGTTCTTTCCCTCATCACAGGTTTTAGCCTCAGAGTTGACTTGAGTCGACAAAAATGAGTAATTTCTCATTATCCGATCACTTAATTTGAAGAAAGTCCAGATGGGCTGAAAACATGCAATATTTTTCACAATAAAAGCATAATTTTGAGTTGCACGACACGGTTTCTTCCCCCTTTATTCACCTCAGATGTAGCTTGAAAAGCCTCTGCTGTGTGCTGAACGGTATCAGCTGTACTCTGCATCTCATCAAGTGTATTATTTACTCAAAATCAATGCTTGTCTACTTACTCTGCCTTTGTCATTGCAATGAATGTCAGCTGACAAAGCCAAAAAATAAACCAGAAAGTGTGGATCAAGCAATATGCTAATGTCTTGTGTGATGCACACCTGATACAGGAAGCCAAGAAATCGAAACTCATTCACTACGATTAGGAAATAATCAGACGGTAAAAGGCTTATCTGTTCAGGTTTGGCTGCAGTGAATCTTTACACAACCTGCTGTGAAGTAAAAACTGTGTGTTTACCTCCTTAAATCCAAATTGACTCCTATAAACTATCATTTTTACAGGTTTTAATCACTCAAAAGCAATGAAATTCTGTCAGAAGATTAAAGAAATTTGCACTTTAAGTCCAACCTTCAACATTTTGGCTGGTCAGCTGCATCTGATCAACACCTTTGGACCCCTGCTGAGAAAAGATCTTTTACATCCAGTAAGACAGCAGCTCGTCCAACTGGACGTTATAACAGGAGACAGGAAATCAATACTTTGAGGGACAGAAAAGGTAAAGAAAGTTTCCTGCACAGTTTCTGTGCATTTCACCATGAAGGGACATCTTTAGAAATGTTTCAGTCTGTCGCATCGCAGGAATTTGGCCATAAATAAATGCAATGAACCTGAGCTGCAAACCTTATCTGAGTGCAAACTTACTGTCACGATGTCACAAATTAGAGCCGTATTTCTTCTGATTCACTGAGTTTTATTTTGTGTCCACAGGATTTTATCTCCAGGAGTCATCCATCATGCCAGAACAACTGTCCCAAACAGAATAACCCAGCATATCAGTGATTTCCACCGAGCTCTCAGAGGGTTTTTCCTGCTAAAAGCTCTTTGTGCTTGAACTTCCTCTGTTCAGGGTTCTTGGAAGCTCAGTGTTTCGAACCAGCCTGCGTTTTCACCAATTTATGTGAAATCATTGCAATTATTAACGTCACCAATAAAAAGAAAAACCAATATTATCTGGTTCCAATCGGGATCCAATTTTTAGGCTCCAATAATTGTTCAAATCGCTTTAAATGGTTAAAAAATTGGGTGCAGGAACCAGAACAGAATCGATCAATGTTGGTAGAAAATGCCTGACGGAGTAATGTTCCTTCCCTCCATCAATATCAATTAGGGCTGCAACTACTGATTATCTTTGTTATTGATTAATCTGTTAATCATTTTCTCGAGTAGTCGATTAATTGTTTGGGCTTTAAAATGTCAGAAAAGGTGAAAAATGAGGATTACAGTCCAAGTTTAGGTCCTTGTTCATCAAAAGAATCAGTTTACTGTCATATAAGACTGAAGAAATCAGAAAATATTCACAATTTAGGAGATAAAATCAGAGAATTTGGACACTTTTCTCCTAAAAAATCACTCAATATATTTAAATTATTACCAAAATAGTTGGCAACTGTCAGCTAATCTATTAACACGCTTATTGATGTGGCTCTAACATCAATAATATTGCTTAATTCTACACAACAATTTACATTTACTCCCTTTCAAGATGCATTCATTGCTGTTCATGCAGACGGTGAAACATCAGGCAACTCAGAGATCCATAATACCGTTTTTTACAGTGTTGTTATTGTCATTCTAGACTTTAAGCATCTGTCGAATTCTCAGTCTGAACTTTCAAAGAGCAGAAGAATCGATACTGGGCATTACTTAAAAAAAAAAACAACATTAACATTATGAACTCCGACATGCATCATTGCAGTTTCCTCAAGCAGAAAATGGGCTTTCAAAAACCTCTAAGCAAAGTTCAGATAATTCCCTTTAGGTTTCCTGGTTTTTAGCGACGCTGTATTTTTTCACAAGCTATTCCCTTGTAGATTTAACAAAATAAAAAAGAAAAAAAGAAAGTTCATGGCCATGATATTTCTCTCTCAAAGCTGCAGGAGGAAGACAGTGCAGATGGCGGGGGAGGGGGGCTCGGTGATGGAGAGGCACGCAGTGACTTGCAGTCGTAAAAGGGAGGCGACACGCAGGACTCTCATTTCGTCGGCCCATTTTCACAAGTGTCATTATCGTACACCTCTATGTCCTGGAGGCTGGAGGCATCTGTTTCGTCCCCTGCGCTGCTTTCACTGTTCCTGAGGGCGAAAGCCCCCAGAAAGGGGTAAACACTCTCCTTGAAAAGGTCTCTGATGTTGTAATAAGGGAGTTCTGGGTCTTGTCTCTCCGGTTTGGTGATGCACTGCTCCTCCATGGCTTTGTTTCTTTGATAGTACTTTGAAAACTTGTTGAAGATGATGGTGATGGGCAACGCCACCACCAACAAGCCGCAGATGATGCACAAGGTGGCCACTATCTTCCCCGGAAAAGTGACGGGGCAGGTGTCGCCGTAACCGACCGTGGTCATGGTGATCGTGGCCCACCACCAACCCGACGGGATGGTGCCCAGATCTGTGTCCTCCTCCTCCTTCTCTGCAAAGTAAATCAGGGCGGAAAAGATGGAGATCCCCACTGAGAGGAAGAGGAGGAGCAGACCCACCTCCTGGTAGCTGTGGCGGATGGTGGCGCCCAGCGCTCGCAGCCCGATGGAGTGGCGAGCAAGTTTGAGGATTCGGAGAACCCTCATGAGGCGCAGAACCTGCACCACCTTCCCAACGTTCTCTAGGTCCTCGTTCTCCTCCGCAGCGTCCTCGTCGGCCGTTTCCAGAGCCAACGTGGCGTAAAACGGCAAAATTGAGGCAACGTCGATGATGTTCAACGGGTTTCCCAGGAACTTCCTGCGCGAGGGTGCGACAATCAGTCTGATGATGAACTCGGCGGAGAAGCAGGCGATGCAGATCTCCTCCAGGATGGCGAGCGCCGGGTCCTCGATGGGCCTCTCGTTGTCGTCCACGCGCTGAAACTCAGGCATGCTGTGGACGCACATGGCAACAATGGAGGTCAACACCAGGCCGAGGGAGGCCGCCGTGATGATCTTTGAAGCTCTCGAATGACCTGGATCCTCCAGCCTGAGCCAAACGTAGCTCCTCACCTCCGCACACCAGGCGCCTTTGAAGTTGGCCAGGTCTTTATCGAGAGCAGACAGCTCCTCGAACGAGGAGTTGAAGCTCGGCTGCTGGTCGTCACTCCTGATGTCCCAGTCCCTGTCCTCGACGTACTCCTTCCTCTCGTGGTACCAGTTGTTACAGCAGGAGCTCAGGTGGAGCTCCTGGATGCCCCAGTACTCGATCTCCTGGCTGAAGGAGAAGACGCACAGCTCCTCCATCATGTGGATGCGTCCCGTGTGGTAGAAGTTGAGCACGCAGAGGAAAACCCGCGGGTTCCTGTCGAAGTAGTACTCCTTCTCGGCCGGGCTGTAGTCGTCGCACAGCTCCAGGATGGCCGCCTCGCTCTGGCAGCGGAGCAGACGAGCCAGCCGGGTGTGAGGGAACCGGAGCAACGTGTCCGGATCCACTTGGTGTCGTACCCCTCCAACGTTGAGGTGGACCTGGTCCTCCTCGTCCCCCTGCCGGTGGAGGATTTGCCCATACCCCATGGTCCTGATGACACACACACACACGGAGACAAACAACAAGAAATGACACTTTTATCAGCTTTAATAGATTTTTTTAAATTTGCTTTTATAGCAAGAAAATGACCCCACAAGCAGAAAGAGTTGGGACTGTGAGTGGTTCATTTGTGTGCAGAGATTTTCTATCAAGACATATTCGACTGCACTGTTTTTGCAGAACACATTAGCCATCCGTAAGAGAAGGAAATCAATACAGCACACACACACAGGAAATGGCTTCGGCCGGAGTGAGGAGTGAGTGAGGAGGCGCGAGGTACTGTCACTTCTCCGAGGGCTCGTGTGCAGGATTATCGCCAGGGAGAATCAAATTACAGAACGGACCAGACGAACTCGGAGGAAATGAGAGGCAACAAGTTGAAACTGAACCCACATGTCATTTCAAGCAAACTCTGAACAACGAGGACTGTTTTTCCAAGCGTGTGTTGTCCTGTAGGTTCGTCTTAATATTTATATCGTCTTAAAAATTCAGACTAACAAGCTGATTTTTGCATAAAACAGCATCTTTCTTCAACATTTTCTCAGCAAACCCTAAATGCAAATAAGTCTATTACTTTTAATTGAATGCAAAAGCATAAAGATGACACATACCTGCACTTGCAGCCTTTCTTTCCATGAAAATAACTTTTATCCAGGTGGTTTAGTTTTCACATCATGGTGTTTAAAGGAAAAAAAAGAAAAGAAAAGAGGTGCAGGCAGCAGATCGGTGGAGGAGGGAAGGAAGGAGTGCGGTGCTGCTGCTGCTTCACGGACGGGACAAGAAGAGGTGGAGGCGGGACGGAGGCAGAGCGCCGGTTTGTTCCCTTTTACAGGGAGCAGGGAGGGGCGAGGGAGGAGGAGGGGAGGAGGAGGAGGAGGAGGAGAGAGGGAGGGATGGAGTCTGCACAGATGGAGGAAAACCCTGCAAGAAATTCCTTCAACATTACACTGTTGTTTTTATGATTTCTATCAAAAATTTCACAATAAAAGAATCTATTCCTGTTTAAATAGTTAATCTCTGCAGTTAATTTAAAGCTAATTGACTTTCTTTTATTAATAATAATAATAAATTTAGCGTTTTTTTGACATTTTTTTAAACGTTTGCAGTTAATTGTGTGAAACTAACAGCAGCTGAAGGCGACTGTCTGCACGCTGGAGGAGGAAAAACAAGGGAAATCACACTCTGACATTTTAAGTCCTCGGTGAGAGACGCACTGCTGGCAGGCTGACTGCCAAACCAGGCGGTAACACTGTATTTGGCAGCAAAGGGGGAACTGCAACATACATTTATAATGGGATTGGATTATAAAAAATCTGTTGTGTGACACTTTGTAATCTATGTAATAATTCGTCAAGTCTTTTTTTTTTAATCCTCCTTTTTTCCCAGATGTGCTGCTCATAATATAAAACTCTTCTTCCATTTTTCTTTGTCTGACTCCAGAAATTAATGTGCCGTTTTAACACCTCTCTGTCTCATTACGGTTAAACTCACATTTGTGCTTCTTTCTGGCAAAGAGTTTCTTAATTAAAGCTTTTTCTAAACTACAGCCAGAGTTTAATTACTGACCGAGGAGAGCAGCAGGTTCCTCAGCCTCAGTTTCACTGTTTCACTGCTTTGTACATTTATTAAAAACGTCTTCATTTGGCTCCACTTTCATACGATCTTGTGGCTTTGTGACAAAATGTTCAGAGCTTAATGTTTTTGTCCATTAACATGAGATTAATACAGTCTGTCTCTTCACTCTCCTCATCATTTAAGTGATTTATGGAGCAAAAAATCCCAAACATGAGCTCTTTACAGCTTTTTATTAGTTTAGTTTTGTTTTGAACACAACAGATTAATTCAGCTTTGTGACAAAGATGCAAAGAATTTTATTTTTTTTAATTAAAAGATGTGTTTTTAGAGCAGGAGGGTCTTTTTATCAGTTGAAATATATTGCTTTTATCTGTTTTAGATGTAGGTTTGATTTAACACAACATTAATGCTTATTTTTTTACTTTAACTATTAGTTTTTAATTTCTTAAAGGTGACACAGGTGAGGTGATACAAAAACATGAACATCCTGAGTGAGTTTTATGCAAAAAAACACCTTTTAAAACAGATTTTTATTCATAGATTTCATTTTTCTTACAAATACTGTTAAATATTTCTTAAAGTTCTACTTTGTAACTCATATAAAACCACTTTACAGTATAAAAACACTCATTTATCTTTGCATATCTGCATGTGTTGAAGCTGTAAATGATCACAATAATGAAATTTGCTGCTTTAAATGTGAGTCATGAGGGAAAAGCAGCATGTTGAGTCTCATTTCAGGCCTCACAATTATCCCATCAGGCTGTAATCGGATCCACCTGTGTGTGGTTGTATTTGTTGAGCAGGAACTTCCCTCATCCTGTCCAAAGGCTCGGCCTGGTGAGTTCAATCCCACCACAAACTTCATTATAACCTGCAGGAACTCTTGAGGAACTCTCGAGGTTTTCTTTTTTCTCTCCACCTCTTGTGCCATGGGTCGTTTGGTTGTGCTGGGGTTTGTAGTTTTGTTTTGTTTTTCATTTAATCTGATGTTTTCATTTAAGTTTCGGATGTTTCTGGCTGCTTTGATTGATGACTTTTATCACTTTCAGGTGGTTTCTTCTCCTGATCGCACTTGTAAACAGTAAAGCTCAAAAGAAGCCTTCTATTAGTAAGTTTTTAGTCAATATTTGATGTTATTTTTATTAAATGTGGTCATATGATTCCAGCATGATTTAAAATTTTTCATAAATATAACTTTTTAATCCAAGATATCAGCTCAAAATGCCTCAGGAACGTCATGCGTGTGGATGTCGGACCTCTTGGAGGAAATCTTCTGGAAGTCGCCGCTGTCATCAGTAAGCCGACAAACCTGATTTCACCTTTTTTCTGCACATTTTTTCTCACTTTTTACCAACAAACCTGTCTTCTCTCTCCACAGACAACACTGCCATCCCTCTCACACCGAGCTTAGCCTCTCAGTGCGGCTTCAGCGTGGAGATAAACCAGCTGGGAAACGCCATGATTTATGCCTCCCTTCAAAACTGTTTTGCTCAAAATGTGGTAACGAGACCTGAGATAACATTTTGCAAAGCAGCTCCCAGTGTGTGTGTGTGGGTGTGTGTGTGTGTGTGATCATTTAAAGTCTGTTTTCCCATGTGTTTGCAGGTAGATAAAGCATTCACGACAACGTTAAATCTTCGACTGTACGGGAACAGGATGGTTGAAGACGAGATGTACCAGGTGGCTGAAACCTGCCACCACGCCGCCTGGGCCTCCAGGGAAATCGTCTGTGGTCGCAACTACATGGAGGCAAGTGAACGCAGCAGGACTCCCCTGGGTCATGTTGCAGTCTTTATATGATAAGTGGCTTTATTTCCCACAAGAGCGTCGAGTCTGGTGTGTTTAAAGTCACTGCAGACAGGAAGGAGAGGTTGGATTATCGCTCACAGAGGCTTCATGTGTTATGTTCAGGTGTCTGTGAAAAGGGCAGCTCCAGATGATTACACCCTGCCTGAACATCCCATCACAGGAGCTGAATCAAAGCTTGGTGATCCTCGACGTGCTGCTGAGGTTTGAGCTCATTTTTTATCTTTTTTTTTAAATCCCCCAGACACATTTTATTTATACTTAATGGCTTTTCTTTGCTTGCCTTTGCAGAAACAGCCCATAGACGCAGGATTCAGAATCACAACGCTCGTGTTCTTCACCCCGGAGGAGAAGATCATGAAGGTGGCCGAGGCCCAGAAGATGGGCTATGGGATTGCAAACACTGCGACGAGGCTGCTTCTGAGAAGCCCACCGACTTCACCTGAGACATACACCCAGAATGTAAGTGGACTGCAGCCAGAAAACTATTGGATTCAGCTTAAATAATGCAATCGAACAACCTTTTAAATATTGATTACTTTGTCTGAAATCCAGTTAAATCCACTTGCAGGCTACTTAAGCTTTATTTACACCCCTATTATGTTGGATTTTCCTACATCTTTAGATATAAAATTCAGCCTAAACAAAGCATAATATTCTGTAACTTCACCTGCAGGTAGCTGGCGTGCCCATGACGGTGCTCAGAGCCTCCGTCATATTTGAAAAGAAGTGGCTGGCGACTCAGATCGATGCATCGGCTGCTTGTCCGACACTGGAGGGTAACACGCATGTTTGGGTTAAAATGAAGCTGCGACTGAGGTCACGTCTTGAGTATTTATTCTGGGAAATAAGAGGGTTTTCAGCCACAAGGTGGGAGTTTATAGTCAGCAATTAATCTTGCACATAGTGGACGTTTTATTGGCTCTTTCCAGTCATTTTAAACTTGATGTATTCAGATTTGAAGAAACCAAGAAGCCAATTATTTCCTCCCTTTTTGGATCCTGGCAGCGTGGAGAGGGCCAAAGAGCAATTAAGCCTTATGTTCGGGATATAAGATTTACATAAAGTTGAGCAGTGTGAAAGATTAAAGAGGATCTATTGGCAGAAACTGAATATAATTATTGTTTTTATTCAGTATGTAATCTGAAATCAAGAATTTTAGCATTCTTTGTCTTACAATGAGCCTTTTTGTTTCTGCAGAGGGAGATATTCCTCTTCCAGAGTCTGCGATTGTATTTTTTGGCATATTTCAAGGCCACTAAAGCTCTCATTTAGTATTAGTTTAAAGTATTTAGTATTTTTAGTTTATTGCAACCTGCAACCTCACCTCTAGATGTCACTAAAACTAACATGCTGGACCTTCAGAGAAATTATTTGTTGTTCTTAAAAAATGTCTTTTCTTTTCCTGCTAAGCGAGATGAGAAAACAAAACCACGCATATCTGTGCAGTAAATGTGAAGGTTAAAGCTAGCAGCCGGTTAGCTTAGCTCAGGCTATAGTGGAAAACAAATATCGTACTTTACGGACTATAAGCCGCACCCACTAAATTTAACAACTAAAACCACTAAAGCTTCTTCTTCAGTGTCGAAATTTAACAGCCTCAGAATTACTTTGTCACACACTTTCTTGTTTATATTTGTCCATAAATTAGCCACATCATAGTTTAAGCTGCAGGGTTCAAAGCGTTGGAAAAAAGTAGCGGCTTATAGTCCGGAAATTACGGTAGCTTTGCTTTTGTAAAGTTTTGCAAAATGAGAGAATGTGTATTAGTGACCTTTTGGGGTGTTTATTTGTGACTTTTGTTGCCTTTGGATGGAAATTAAACATGAAAATATGTCAAAATATTCCTGCAATTGAATCAATATGAAACAGTACAAATTAATAAACTCTATTTATCTGATAAAATTTTATAGAATCAGGACTTAAGCTCATGACTTCATTTTTTTTTAATTTCAGCTGTACTAAAAGCTCTAGAAGGACCATAAATCAGTCTCCATGTTGTCTTACCTGTATGTTTTATTGCAGGCAGCGTTTCTTTCACTCCAAACACGATCAGCTGGTTCCTGCCGAGGCACATCGACCCTCTGGTTTCCTCCGGTCAGTTCGGACTGTTGGAGGTCCACATGGGCGTCGATGGGCAGCGGCTGGACGCTGCAGAGATGGCCGCCAGGCGATACTCGCTGTCTGTGAATGACATCTACATCGTGGTTGAAATCCCTGTCGGGGCGGTCGGAGGCCACTTTAAGGTCAGAGACACTTTAAGAACAGTTTATAAATGATAAATGAGGTTTTTATACCTGCAACTAATGTTCAGCCTCTTTACATGCAAAGCCAAACCCTAAATGCCCTTTTTAAAAAAAAATACGACCAAAGTTCAACTAATTTTTTTACAACAAGATCTATAATAGAAAATATAAAAATGAAAATGAAAGTAAACTGTTTTATCATGCCATCTTTTTTTAAGATGAAGTTAACCAACAAATTTAAAGAAGCTGCAAACCTAAAAAACGCTCCAATTTTTTATTTTTTACACTAAAATATTTGAGCTTTTTGTGCCATTTCACAGTTAAAGCTCTCAAATGTTTGTGCAGCAAAAAAAAAAGTGCTTTTCCCTCATCTTTTACTTCTCATCCTGTAAATTACATCTCATATTGTCCTTATTTTAACTTAAACATGAATAAAGAGAGAAAAATGAGCAAAAGTTCAATGCAACTTAAAATCTTTGACCTTGACGAGCAAACATCAGGACCAAACCTTGTTTTTAGGATGCAAACTTTTCTTTTTTGGGGTTTAACTTGATGTTTCTTCATGGAGAACCTCACCAAGGATGTTTTGGTTTCTGCAGAGTTATGTTCAAGATGGTCAGTATCTCACTTATTACACCATCGAGCCGATGCTCGAGCTGCTTTGGACCGAAGACGTCACTCACGAGGACACAAGATACAAAGTCCTCCTCCCCATCACGACGCCGTTAATGTCTCGACCTCCACAAGTTATCGACAGTGAGTCTTTTTGTCTTTTATTTCAAGCTTTATTGAACAATATTTTCACATACAATCAACAAATTTCGGCATCTTAACACATAGATAAACAGATAAGAGACAAAAAACAAAGGTAGATATATCAAAGCACTGTAAAAGCCTATAAATATTAAAAAGAAAAAAAACAGGCAGTGAAGATCCCATTTCTCTAAGTAATTCTTGGATTATTGTCATACTAAAACGACATTTCTTATTGTCAATCATTTTTATACATTCAACATAATTCTTAAAGTTGGAAAACTGGAAAGGAAGGTCTATTTTTAGAGAACTTAGCCTTGTGGATGTGAAATTTTGCTATAAGTATCATAGTCTTTTTGTCTTTTATTTGAGTTGCTGATGATTCAGAAACATCATTAAAAGACTGATGTTTATCTCCTCGTCTTAAGGAGGAAACTCCTGTCCAGCTGCCTTCACGTCTCCTTATTTCTGGCCCACAGACACTGTGCCGGAGGAGCAGATATTCAAGGTGCTGCTGGGCCCTTTCGGCTCTGACGTGGCTCTGGTGAACATCAGCTTCCCCTCTGAGGTTTTGTCTGTCACAGACTGTAACATCAGAGGCTTTAACATCCTGGAGCACCTGTCGCCCAACAGCAGCACCAAGGTCTTCACGCTGGAAGTGCCTTTCACGGACCCTGTGGTGCTACAAACGGTGACTTTTTACTCTTAACTTTCAATTTAGCACATTTTTTTTCCTCCTAAATTTGGCTGCTAATCTTTGTTTGTCCCCTCAGAGAGAAAAGGGGATGATGGTTTACTCTCTTCACCTGACCTTCGGTTTGCTCGTCCTGCCTGAGTTTGCTCCTTTTTCTTACCCTGCTTATCTGGAGGCTAAATTAATAGACATGGGTGTGTATTAATTAATATTAATTATACAAAATAGACAGAAATTTCTCTAATTTGAAGGGAATTGGCGCATAAAAAGCCAAAAGCCAAAGCAATTAATCATCTTTAAAGTAAACCAAAAAGCTGCATTTACATGTTTTCTATTAAAATCTGTCGTTTCTGTTCCCCCCTGCAGTTCCTCCCTCCATCTCTGGGGGGTGCGACTATGAAAACTTTTACGTCCTTGTGAAATACGGGACCCTCGGCTTTAACTTTCAGACCGTGGTGGGAAAACGAGTGATGACGTCGAGTCTGGCTCAGCAGTACAGCTTCATGGAGAACGGGACTCACCTGAGCTTTGCGGTGCCGTTCACGGCCCCAGATGTTGCGTTCGAGGTACCATCCTGATCTCTTTTAATCAGTCAAAGTGATAAAAGTTCATCTATGTGACATTACGTCTTCTTCTCTGTGAACCTCTCAGGCGGTTCAGTCGTCGTTCATCAGGACCAGACTCGACGTCGCTCTCAGAAATCCAGAAAGCGACAGAATCATCAGGGACTTCTCGATGGCCTGCAACTTCTTCTCAACTCTGACTGGTTTGTTAAAGAGAAACAAACATTTTTATCATCTGAAGAAACACTCGGAGCATACAAACATCTAACTTTGTCCCTCAGAGTGTTTTCCCAACGGGACCATGACGGCTCTGGCTGTTAAACTGGAGTCCGTTCCCAGTTTGAATCCCAGTCAGCTGACCCTCAGGGACCCCGGCTGTGGCCCCTCGTACAGCGACGACCGCTACGCTTACTTCGTCTTCACTGGGAGCTCCTGTGGGACGACCAGGAAGGTGAAACACCTCCGACAAAATGTTCCTCCTGCTGCTGTAATCTGTTAACGCTGAGATCTGACCCGTTAAAACACAAAGGTTTCCTGTTTCTCTCTCAGTTTCTGTCCAACATGATGCTCTATGAAAACGAAATCTCTCTGCCAGACGAGCTTGAAATGAGGAGAGAATCAAAGTCTGAGGAGCCTGAATACGAGTGAGTGTTAAAATCTTAAAAACACACAGTAAAACAATTAGATATCAATAGATAACCTGCTTTAATCAATTAGTCATCTTTTTTTTAAAGCAAAAATGTCACATTGCAGCTTTTTAAAGAGATTTTGCTGCATTTCTTTCTTTTATTTGATGGTTTTTATGTTTAACTAAATGTCTAAAACCCAAAAGACACAACAGTCGTCACTATTTTGTTACATTTACACACAAATCAAGTGAATCTGCAGAATAATTCATAATAAAATATCATTTATGTCCACCGAAAGCTGTGAACCGACTCTGGATTCAAACAGTTTTGCTAGTTATTTTCATTAAAGCTTCACATGTGACACAAGATTAAAAACTTAAGTCTTTTCTCATTGGATTTCCTTGTTTTTTTGTTGTTTTCTTCAGGTTAAAGGTTTCTTGTTATTACGACATCAACAAAACGCACGCGGTGGCCTTTCACACCAGACCTCGCAGGAGTGAACCGTACGCTGAAAACGCACGCGGCGAGCTGCAGGTGGCAATGCGACTCGCTTTGGGTAACAAGCTCTGGTTTTAAACATCATTTTCATTTTTCTACGACATTTATGGATGTTTTTCTTCCCTCTCTTTCTTTAAAAACACCAAGTGAAGCCTTTAAATAGCACAGTGTTTTTAAAAAATCCATCAAATGACACAAACTTCTGTCATGTCGACGTTGACAATAGAAACAGACTTGAATCAGGTTTGTCACTAAACTTTTGGCAAAAAAAACGACATGAAGCTCCTAAAATAATGAAGTTGACTGTTTTCCAAAGATGAAGCAATCAACCAAATTGATCTAGAGATAATTTAGTGAGTAATTCTGACATCGAGGTCATTTAAGATGATTAGTTTTTAACGAGCAAGTCAGTAGAATGTACTTTAAAGTTTAAATTTGCTCAGTTTTCTGTGTTTTGCAGCCGAACTTTCTGTCTTTAAATTCACGTCTGAATCTCTAATAACTCAGCTCGCCACATGCTGTTTCCCCTCAGACGACTCTTACAGCGAGTTTCACGGCGCCGAGGATTACCCCGTGGCTAAATACCTGCAGCAGCCGCTGTATTTTGAAGTGGAGCTGACGAGGTCGACGAACCCCAAAGTGTCGCTGGAGCTGGAAAACTGCTGGGCGACGCTGGACGACGACAGGAAGTCACAACCGAGGTGGAACCTCATCATCGACGGGTAACTTCTCAACCTCGACCTCCTGGGACTTTAAACCCTCATAAACACATAAAACTGTGAAATTTAAAGAGGAATTAATGCTTTTTTTGGTGAGCAAATGCAGAAAAACACCAAGAAACTTTTAAAAAAGTAGAGTCAAGGTTTTAAAAATGTCAGAATTCTACTTTAAAGCTGAAACATGTCGGTCTTTCCCTTCATTGACGAGGTTTTATTGATCAAATCTGGATAAAACGGCTTGTTAGTCATTCAGCCAACAGACCTTGACTTCTGCACATGCTTTAAAATTCATTTGCATTTTTTAAAGAGTAAAACTGTATTTTTTTGCATTTCCTTGCAGCTGTGTGAACCCAGTGGATCCAAACCAGGTGATCTTCCACCCTGTTCGGCCCGACAGCAGAGTTCAGCATCCGTCTCACTTCAAACGATTCGAGGTCCAGATGTTCGCCTTCGCTGAAGACCAGGACACCTTGAGTCACCAGGTAAAGTCATTTATAAGAACAGATGCTCCTGTGCTCTTTTTCTAACACTTCAGATATGAATAAGTGACCTAAACAGCTGTAAACATCACATGTTCGTGTCCTGCAGCTCTTCGTCCACTGTGACGTTGTGATCTGTGATGCCAGAAATCCTCTCGGTGGAGTTTGTAACAGTCAGTGTTCAAACCTGGAAAACGGGATAAAAGGTAGGAAATCTTATTGTTTAATTAGGAAAATAAATGTTTGTGAAGCAGCTGAGAAGTTTGTGTTTCTTGTCTTACAGGTCGGAGACGAGCCGTTTCAGATGGACTCAGTTTCACACACGTGTCATCAGGAGTCATAATCATCAGTTCAAACCAATAAAAACATTTTAACAAGTTCAGTTTCATTGTTTTTACTTGATCTGTGTGGATTTGACTCTAATTATTGTGATTTAAGTGGCTGTTTATTCCCACTTGGATCATTTCTGATCCACTTTTAAGTTTATAAATCTAGAGCAGGAACTAAAGCCTTTAATTTCTTATATAAATATTGTTTGGCAAAGTTTCGTGGTTGCATGAGACTGAAGTTAGAAGAGCAAAAATACACGACATTAAATTTAAATGTATTCAAGACAAACTTGTTTAAACTGTAGATCAAGTTTGCTTCACTTACAAACAGCTGAAGGACGATAAAATACTTTAGCAAATCTATTTTTTAATCTTGAATAAAATAAGGTGGATAGGCGGATTTCTACTTTTTATTTCTAGAGTCACTACACAGTAACAGGATTTCTAAGAATCTAATTGTAATTAGTTGCAAATATATAAAACTGAATTGAATATTTGGAAATAAAAGTGCAAGAACTGAAGGAAAACATTTGCATTATAAAATCCAAACAAAGTGCAATCAAACTTTTGAGTCCAGATTGGTGAAAAGTTCTGACACTAATTTTTTGATGGTTAAAGTGATTTCAGTTTGTCATTTAAAGAGTCTGAACATTATGAATTAATTTACCACAATGCCGACAAACATGAAAAGATTCAAAACTGTCCTTTTTATTAGTGCTGACTTGCATTATTTTAATTATCCAGAACAGAAAACAAACCCTCATTTTTCTCAGAATTGATCCTGGAGCTCATTTAATGAGCCGTGTCAGTCATCTCCTCCTTCAGGCCACAAATAAACTCAAACTTATCTGCAATTTCATCAGACTGAATCTTTAAAACATGACTTTCCATCAACATCCTTTTACATCACGTTCATTTACACTCGGATTTACATTTTGTAAATCTGTTTAACTACGTCTTTTATTTGTTTTTAATATGTTTATCTATTTGATTTTATTGTTTTATTTATAGCATCGTTTTAGATTTATGCACTTATTTGATTATTTATTGC
>JAQMCX010000023.1:15147134-15159923 GCA_029814765.1 Acanthurus leucopareius | reverse complement strand
TGATTATTTATTGCTTATTGTTATATGGTAATGTTAGTTTTATTGTTTTTATGATTCTATGTACAGCACTTTGGAGATATTTTGGTTGTTTAAATATGCCATATAAATAAAGGTGGATTGGATTGGATTTTGATAGAGATTAAAGTTAAAGTGAAACTATTTTCCAGAGTAACCATGATGTATTTAGAGGACTGAATGTGATTCTTTGAGCACCATCAGGTTTTTTTGGGTGGAAGCAGATAAAAACCATCTTCTCTTGGATCAGTGAGGATGAAAACTGTTTTCTTTTTAAGTTTCAGGTCCATTTACTCAGAGTTTCTCCAAAAACAGCTGAGATCAGACACATCTGACACAAGGAGGAGGCCGTATTTTAGATGCTCTGAAAGACGAATTGCAGCAGAAACTTTGGTTCAGATCTTTTAAAAAGACAAGTTTCATAAAAGATCTGGTTTAAAAAGTGAGAATAAGCCACCAATCTTCACTACAGAGAACTCAAGCAACAGCAAGAGTCATCTTCCTGCACTCAAAGTGCATTTATATACAGAAGTCGTTTGTTGATTTGAGCCGTCTGTGATAACTCGCCCAAAAAAGGAAGAATGAAAGTACAAGAGGTCATGTGATCAAACGTGTAAACTGCTTTTAACTTCCTTGTTAATTTGGAAAACTTAAGGACATTTTCAAAGATTCAGATCAACAAAAAGTGTTAAGAAACTTGTTTATTCAGAGGTTGTAATGAGTGTGATAGAAGAACGGGTCCGGAGGAGATCCGCCTCAGCTGCGTCGCCTCTGTGCTGCTCTGCTCTGTAAACACAAGACAGTTTCAGACCATCAGCACAGTTTATGAGTCCAAACCTGCAGACTCAGTCACACTTACTCCTCGTTTCTCCTCCTTTGATCCCTTGATGTCTGGAGTTGCTCGTGTCTGCAGGATGAACGCACTGGCCTCCGCAGGCGCCGTCTGCTCGGCTGTTTGTGTCGCAGATCACCGCGTCGCAGTGGACAAAAATCTGTGGACAGAAGGACTTTAAACGCACCATTTCATGCAGTTTCCTGAAGCCATTAGATGCTTAAATCTGCACCTCATCTTTCAGGACATCTTCATCTCTGGTGAAGGTGAACATCTTTATGGAAAAGCGTTTGACGTGTGACGGGACTGCAACCCTGGCGTTGCTCACGACGGGATGGAAGATGGTCACGTAGCGGTCGTCACGGTTCTCACAGCTGGAAAAAAACATTACAGGAACATTAAACACGACTTGGATTTTACTTTCTGATGCAAATGTGAGATGTTCTGCTGTGCTCCACCTGTCCACGATGATGTCCCAGCTCGGCAGAGAGGTCCTCTCCTCGTTGAGGGTGGCCCAGCAGTTCTCCAGGATGAGCTCCAGCTGTGGGTCTGCGGACTCCATCAGCTCCACCTCGAAGTACAGAGGCTGCCTCAGATACTTTACCACCGGATAATCCTCCGCCTGGTAGAAGAGCTCGTATGAAGAATCTAGAGGTCCATTAAAAAAAAAGGAAGTTTAAGAAAAACCAATCGACCACAAAGGCATCACGTGTCCCCTAATGCACCGCGGCCTCACCGTGTGCCAGCCTCATCTGCACACTCAGCCGCCCCGAGCCGATCTCCGCTGTGGGCTCTTTGCTTCTCGGTTTGGAGCTGAAGGAAACAGTCTGAGTCTCGTTGACCACATAGTAGCAGGAAATGGTTTGCCTGAGGGGGAGATTTTAACAAAATAAAAGCATACATTAAAAAAAAGGATGTGGTTAACCTCAGATGGTGCATCAGGATGAAAGTTTGGACGAGTTTCTTACTTGTAATCGGGGTCGATGGGTGATGTGAAGGCGGCTCCTTTGGCTGCTCCGTTGGTGTTGTGATGCAGGCTGATCTCGTTCTCATACAGCATGTAGTGCTCAAAGAACTCAAAAATAATAAAAGAAGTGGCGTTAGAGCTTTTAAAAAGGAGCTTTTATGTCTAATAAAAGTGGTGTTGGACTCACTGTTCTGGTCGTCCCACAGGAATCGACGCTGAAAGAGAAATAAGCGAAGCGGTCGTCGCTGAACGCCGGCGTGCAGGACTGGTCCTTCAGAGTCAGCCAGCCGGGGATCAGATTGGGCACCGACTCCACCTTCACAGCCAGAGCAGCCATGGTGCCATTGGGGAAACACTCTGAAGGGAAAAAGAGGCGATGGATCAAGAAAAACGTGCTTTAATCTGAGCAGAAGAAATTCATTTTCCACATCTTACCGGTCGTCATCAGGGGGAAGTTGCAGGCCAGGTAGAGATCAGCCAGCGCCCAGCTGTTGACGTGATCGAACAGCAGCAGGTCGAGTCTGGCTCGCACCGAATCTGACGTTATGAGCTGCAAAGACAGAAAGTCAGAGTTACTCAGTGTAGATCAGGGATGTCAAACTCATGCCATGGAGGGCCGAGAGGCTGCAGGTTTTCTTTCAAACCAAAAACTCCACCAGCTGATTTCACTGATTACCTCATCTCCAAGCAGAGAGCAGGGACTAATCAGTGAAATCAGCTGGTGGAGTTTTTGGTTGGAAAGAAAACCTGCAGCCTCTTGGCCCTCCATGGCACGAGTTTGACATCCCTGGTGTAGATGATTTAAAAAGGGGGAGTTTTTGCAGCTTGACGCACCTCGAACGCAGCGTCCCTGGACGTGTACGGCACCACCAGGGTGTAGTGGGTGCTGTTCTCCTGGAAGTTGTAGCCTTCGGCCAGCTCGGGCGTCAGCTGTCGAGGTCCGACCATGGTGTGGAAGCTGCTGCCCTGGTTGCCGTATTTTACACTGATGTAAAAGTGGCTTTCGTCACATGTGCCAGTTAAAGTGGGAAGCACTAAATGCAGAAGAGAGTTTAAAAAAAAACATTTGCTTTCTGTAGATTTTTGGAGATAATTTAGGTTTAATTGCACAAACAAAAAGCAGCTTTTATGCACAGATCATCAGAAACAAACTAAAGTGATCTCACCAACATCCTGCAGAGACGCTTGCAGCTCCACCGGATGAGCGAATGGCGTCTCCTCAGGCCGGATGAGAAACCCAAAGACCAGAGGCAGGAAGTAGACGGTGACCAAAGGTTCAGGATTCTGTGGTTAACCAGAATAAACTCAGTCAGGTCAGCAAACAAACACACTCCAGCTGACAATCTGCATGTTTTATTAGTTCACACACGTGTTTCAGGACAACTTCAGCATCGAAGGCCACTTGTAGAGAGAAGCTCTTGTTCCCGTTAGGAAAGCTGTGCTCCTCCACGGTGAAACCTCTGGCTCTGCACTCCTCCAGAGTGAGAACCCCGGTGGAGAACGTGATGTTCTTCAGCTCCACGTCGTGAAGGAAGCTTCCCAAGTGAACGCTGAACACTCGCTCCTCTGGGACTGTATCTGAGGAACAGGTTGAGGGTTTATTGCTTTTTCATGAGCTTGATTTCAAGAGTTTCTAGCAGAAAAATCAACCTACCGTCTTGGCTGCGAGGAGGTCGAGGCATCAGAGGGGTTGTGATGGGGAACAGAACCTTGTATCTGGTGTCGTCCTGGGTGTTTTCTGCCCTCCACAGCACCTCGAGCATGGGCTCCACCGTGTATGTGATGTGGTACTGGTAATCTGGGGCATGGCTCTGCAATAATTCACGACGTTTTAATAAAACATGCAAATGGACCAGTGACCGGAAGCTTGCATATCAAATCAAAAGGAGGAGACTTCTCAACCTTGTAGTAGCCATCAGGCGAGCCCACTGGGATCTCGACCACGATGTGGAAGTCTGTGGCGGACAGCGTGTACCCGCGTGCCGCCATCTGAGATTTATCCAGCCTCTGCCCGTCGATGCCCATGTGCATCTCCAGGATCTTGAAGCTGCCGTCTATCAGAGGCGTCACACGGCGAGGGACGTGCCACGAGATCTCATCCTCGGTGAAGAGGACGCCACCTGTTGTTAGAGACGGATGCAACTGTTGAGTTAAACGCAACAGCTTGATGAACCTCACAGACTCTTAAAGACTCACCTGTGGGACAAGCAGCCGCCAAGTTCACCACACTCAGACCGTGTGGCGCCTTGTGGTAAGTGCTCACCCTGAAGACCTCCATGGGGACTCCTGCAACCTGAAGAGGAAGCATTTAATGTCATTTTAACAAAAAAAGGAGGAAAATAAAAATGGTTACAGGAGGTTCAGGTGTGTTTCTTACATCCTCTGAGTAAGTTTCTGCAGTGTTATAGGGGCTTCGCATAACCAGGCGGCTCGATGTTTTCATGGCTCCATAACCGGCTTGTTCGGCCTCCCTCAGCACCATCGACACCGGTTCTGGAGTGTAAAACGTCATCTTCCAGATACCATGTGCAGCACCAGAAGCCTACAAGTTAAAAACAGAGAAAAAATAAAATAATATCTCATAAAAATGGGATGCCAAATGGTGCAGGGTGACATCAGCCGTGGTAAACGTACTTCAGGAACGGCGTTGATCTTTGAGTTTTCCTCCTTCTCCTGTCCTTTAGCTTCAGCTTGTACATCAGGTGCAGCCATGTAGTTTGATACCTAAAACAGGAAAAAGAAAAGAGGCTTTTTAATTATTTATGACACATGCAGAAGATTGTAGATCCATCAATGTAAAGTGACCCACTTCCATGTAGTTCCTGTCGCAGAGGATTTCTCTGGAGGCCCAGCGAGTGTAGCTGCACGTCTGCATCACATCATGACTGACCACGTCTGACGGACTCTGGCTGTGCATCCGGAGTCTCAGGCCGACTTTAAACGTTTCATCGTCCTACAAATAAACATGAAATATACAAAAAATCCCACTGAAATGTTGAAATCTGTAGTTATGGCTTTAGTTTTCCAAGGGATCTATTTAAATCCCCATCAGTCATTTATGCTCCAGTGATTTGCTGCTTTATTGTTTAAATTAAAGGTCAGAGTTTTGGTTAAAATAGCATTTGCAAACCTCACTCTTGAAATTTCAACACTTTTTGGATCAACAATTAGGATAAAAATACAGGCAGACTAATTTATAATCAGTTGCAGCCCTGATTTTTGTAAAAAAGGACTTTGTATCTTATGAGAAACGTATCCAGAGGGTGAAAAACAAGCAGAAAATCATGCTGAAGTTTGGTTTTGAGTCTTTCAGGAAGCACAAAATTGGGAAATAGTGTCTTCCTGTGTAATCATGCAACCATTTAAAAACACTCTTGTGGAAGAAATGGGGAATAAATGGACCATGCAAAGTGCTTCATCTCTGGAAAAAAACCCACAATAAATAACTTGAGCTCAGCGTACTTTGTTGTCTGTGTAGCAGGACATCAGAGACGTGTAGATCCTGGTGTTTCCCCACGGGTCCGACTCCATGCTGTATCCACACTGAGCAGCCAAGCTGGGTGTTAACACAATGTGCTGGCTGCCATCTGGAGGAGAAAGAAAAGGCAAACATGACACATTGACCCAGTGATGAACTAATCTGATCATCATTAAGGAGTTTATACTCACTGAGAGCTTCAACCTCGAGCTGGTTCCCCACCGCCAAGGCCTCGTCCAGCGACAGCCTCAACACATTACCTGCACAGTCCGACCTTAAACCGCTGCCTGCTGCAGGGAGACGCTTGTAAGTAAACTCACAGGAGATATAAAAGGTAGTTTCAAGTGAACGAAAGCTTACTTGACTGCGAATTGAGCTTCGTATTCGGCCTTGCTTGACCCAACAGGATTACTGCAGCCATCAAGCTCCATAACAAACTTTTAAGAACAAACACAAATTTTAGAAACATTAAAAAATAAGCAGCTAGAAGTCATTAAAAAAAGGAAATATCATAATAAACTCACATGTTCTCAAGCCTCTGCATGTCGCAGTCTGAGTGCAGCCAGACAATAAAACCACAGGAATCCAATCACTATCAGAACTTGGCACTGAAACCCCAGCGAGCCCCCAAACCAACAAACCAACTCTGAAGTGACGGCCGGCTGCTTTACTGAGCCGCCAGCAGCTGATTTATATATCAGCTAATCACAACACACAGGTGAGACACATTTGAGCTCCTCCAACACACCTCAGACTCAGTTAAATCTGTCTGTATGTGCAAAGTAAAGACACATTATTCAGTTATGTAATTAAAAATAGTTTATTTTTTTATAGATTTACAAACATATTTACATTTTTGTGTGTGTTGCATCAGAAAAACATTCATGTTTAATTATCTGAGAAATCAACAGTGAAAAAAGAGTTTGAATTCATTACTTTAAGATGCGACTGAGTTTGTTTGATCTTCTGCACATTAACACAGAAAACATTTATAATAAATCTTTTTTTAGTGGTCAAATTCCAAACCATTTATATAAATTTACAGGTGAGAAACAAATGCATTAGTGCTTATCAATCAGTTCAAGTTATGCTCAAATTTAATGAAACACTCTCAACAACATAACACTGAAATGTGTTATATGTGAAGATGTTTTAATGATCTTTAGCCTCCTTTAGTGTTAAACTTCAGCATTAAAATGTTTCTTCCTTCTTTTTAATCTTTATTCCACATTTGCTTTTGCAGCTCGCTTGTTTTGTACTTGTAAGATGTCTTTGGAGACTTTGAGAGCTTTAAACGATTTATACACCCTCTGAAACATAAAGTGTCTTCATTATAAGAAAATGACAAAAAACATGTCACACTCTTAGCCACAAATCTTCCTCTAGTATCTTTAATATTGACATTAAAACCCAGACTGGTTTTACCGGCTGTGCCTGGATCGATCAGTCAGCGCCGTTCGCTCACAGATTTATACAATATAGTTTCTTTTATGAGGACGTTAAAACATTTGAGGCAGAGCAGCAGAGCTCCGCTTCAGGTGATGCGTGTTAAAGACGTCTTCTTCATTTTTCAGCTGTAAGACTTCTCGTGAAGATTCCTCCATGTTATTTTTAATTTTATTTCACTTTTGAAATCATCCTCATGCTGATAAAATGTTCATATTTACATTAAATAAACGCTTCTTAATTCTCAGATGAAAGCTGTTCAGATGTTTAAAATGAATTAACAAAAACAAAAAGCACTTTTTTTAGATTTCCATAAACGCTCTGTAGATTAAAAGGATGTCAGTATCCTCTGTTCATCTTCTCCTGCTGGTCCAGAATCGTCTGCTGCAGACTCACTTTGGCATCTTTAAAGTTGGGATTGAGCTGCAACACCTGCTGGAAGTCACACTTTGCATCATCGAAAAAACCTGGAAGATAAAACAAACTGTAAGAGATTATTATTTGTAATTTACTGCCAACTGGCTTGTATGAGTGAGGAGTTTTGTTTTCTGCACAGCAAGAGCACAGCGCCATCTAGTGTCATAAGAAAGCATACACCAAACTGACCCTGTACTCAAACAAAATCATGCAACTTAATCAGTGATTGATTTTTTAACGTGTTTAATCTTTATCTATATTAAAAGACACATTGTTAACCATGTGGAAAGCTAAACATATTAAGAAACTGACACCAAGAAAATGCAGAAGTGTTGTGCAACAGGAAGCTTGTGGTGAAGAGCCAGATTCTTACAGGAAGTTTGGTTCTTATGACACTGACAACATCAAAGTTTTTTCACTGGTAGGCTCACTTATCTGACTGTATTTTGTGTTACAGAGAACATTAAAGAAGTTTCTCTTGTGTGCATATTAAAAAAAAACTGCATGACACGAATGTTAACAGGGTACTTCGCCATCGTTAGAGGCTTTATTGCCACCTTACAAAGATTTTACAAGCCTCTGTAACTCCACTGAGAGGTCAAACATTTCTCTTTTTAAACACATGACTGTAATACATGTAAGGAAGCATCTGAATTACGTGTAACTCCACTTATTAATTCATTTTTTTCTTTTAATACCTTACCTTCCTGTGTTAATGTAATCTGCTTTAAATTAATCATTTTATTTTAGGCATTTTATTTACATTTTGCATTTGAATAACTAAAGGAAAATGGACAAAATATTAAAAAAAGACATCATAACATGGACATTTATTTTGAAACGTTCCGTGAGCGGAAGTGATTTTACGCTGTCATTCTTAAAGATGGCAGAGCGCTGGTTTAAGTGTCACTGTGTACTTTGACCAAAACACCTGTCACCTGCCTGTTTATTCTCACCAAGTCTGTAGCGGATGAGTCCTCTGTTGTAGAAAGGTGTTTCAAAGCGGCTGTCGGTCTGTATGGCGGCGGTGTAATCCTCCACTGCCTCGGTAAAATCCACCCGGAGGTACTTTATCTGTCCGCGGTTGTTGTAAGCGGTGGCCAGACTGTTAGCATCACACTCCCTGTGAAAATATGACAGAAAAAATGTCTTCTTTTGACATAAAATGACACTGTTGAAACGGTAGCATAGCTAACGTTTACTGACAGCTAAATAGAATTTAAAGGGCAACAGAATATAGTGTAACACCTATCGACAATGTTAGCTAAATGTTCGCTAAAAGTTTTCCCTCTAACGTTAGAAAAAAGGACAAAAAAGTACCTGGACTGTAAGCAGGAGGAGATAAACTTCGTGTACAGCTCCTCTGCCTCTTTAAAATTCTGCTTTTTAAACTCAGAGTGAGCATGTTCAAGTATTTGTGAATTATCGTCCTCCATGAGTTAGTCAAGCTGTAGTGTTTGTTCCCAACTGCGGATGTGACGTCACATAAGAGAACGTCCAATCGTGTTTCAGTGCGTCTAAAGTGGGCGGGACTTAACGTTAGCGACTTAAAATACTAATTCTTCTCCTTTTCTTCTTAATATTTAGGCAGATATAAAATTAAAATTAATGGATCCTTGAAAATATTTGTATTAATTTTATTTCATATTAATATTAGATTATTTTTTCAATAGCGCCTCACATCATCTTTTCGTTTTTTACTTTATCTTAAGTTCTTGTCATCTTGCAAATCACATAATAACTCACATGCACAATGAGCATCTGTAGCAAAAAAATGTCCGTAATATACAACAGCATATTTTCTTAACTTCATTTGATTGACATTATAATTTTGACACTGAGTTTTCATATCTGAAGAAAAGGCTGATTGATCTATTCTGCAACTGGAAAAACAGATAAATTGTCCTCTCATCCCACCATGTTATTTTCCATTAAATAACCCCCCCCAAAAAACATGTGGTGTTTGAAATCAAAACCACACCAAACCAAAGGTGAATAACGGACACTAGATGTCTAGAAATAAAGTTTTCTGTAACAGCAGGTGGCACACTTGACTTGGATTGTAACGAGAAACATTGTTTGGAAATGGAAATGGAGTCATCTGTGGAAGTACTGCAGGTGAAATTAATATAAAGTACAAAATATATACTGGGAAAGCTTTAATTTTAACTACAGCTACTGCCACAGGACCAAAAGATAAAGATGTGACCACTAGACTCAAACATCTGTTACATCTGTCCGGACAATGTGGAGACACGCTGTATTGACAAGGAGGCGACCCATAAACAAACCGGTGATAAATTCTCAGACGATCTCCCAGGTGAAGAAGTCAACTGTCCTGGCGAAAAATGACACTTTAAGGAAGTAAAGGTCAGTCACGGGGCGCGCACTTCCCGTTTGTGGCCCATTTATCTCCAGACTGTGTGGACGAGCTGAACCAGATCAAACGGAAACCAGTTTGACCCACTGGCTTTTGACACTGCTGGGAAAATGGCAATAACAAACAAACTGTAGCTGCAGGTCATTTCATCACACGAAGTTGTAGTTTTTGCCTCCCAAAACATCCAGGAGGTCAAACATGAAAACAGATAAGAGAGCAAACATCTCATGATTATTTAACAACACTTTTTCATGCATTTAAATGTGCCCAAATTCTCTGGTTTCACTATATAAGTCATTAGAAATTAGAAATCAGAATTGTTTACTTGAAGCCACTTAAAGCTCCTCACAGCTGAGGACAGTCCTAAAAGGTTTACCTGTACACCTGAAGCAAAGAATGTTGTGTTCAGGGGAGCTGAAGCTTCTTCCTGCTTCCTGAATGTTGCTGTTGGCTGAGAGAATTAACACGAAGTATCAAAGTCCACTTCGGTCTGGCAGAATCAGGACGAACATCCATCACACTCGCTCATGCAGGGAGGGTTGTCCATGCTGACGAACCCACAGCTTCACCGCACCACAAGCATCACCACAGTTCATCTCTCACTGCTGTCAAAGTGTTTCAGTGCTTTTAGTCTCTTTTTTCAATCAGAAACTGAACAGTTGGATCTGTTTCACCAAGAAGAAGGAAGAAACTGACACAGATTCACATAAAACTGCCTTGACAGAAACTAAAGGTGCACTCAAAGGACAATAAAGTGCATTTTCACAGCTTTTTGTTCGTAATTCATCCATGTTCTTATCTTATTGTTAGTGTCATAATATCAGAAAATATTAATTCATTAATATTAGTAACAGAGTCCAGTTTTTAGAGTTTTTTTTAATAAACTACATTAATTGATTGTTAGGTTAAATTAAAAAGCACCTTTTCCAGCTGTTCACCTGTTAAACATTAAAGTTTAAAGAGTGAAATAAAGTATTTTATCATGTTTCTGACTGCTAGAAAATCAACAGGAAAAGGAATAATTCGATATTTTGGGAAAATTAAATGATCCCTTGCCAAATAGTGTCATTTTATGATTAAAAATAAATGAGATATAAATTAAACTGAGCTTTAGAGGTGTTAGTATGCAGATTTTAAACATTTTAGTAGAACCAGGTTAACTATTTCTAAGTGTTTCCACTCTTTATGCTAACCCGAAGCTACGCTAACAGGCTAACAGGCCTTTTTTACTTCATATTTACTCTTCAGATTTTAAAAAAATGGTTGTAGTCTTCTGTAATAACCTGAATGTCTGTGCTAAGTACAGAGTTTTGAAGGTTTGTCAGGATGTTTACGATTGAAAACATTTAAAACATGACCCTTGAACGCACCGTCATCAGTGAGACAGAGCACTTTCAATCTGTTTTCTTTAGCATTTCGCTGAACTCTCTGTCATTATGTGTCTTCTCAGAGGTGTGTGAGTCCCATTCATCTTCTTCTACTGAAACACTGGTGGGCTCACCTCCCTGACCGCCTGCCTCTGTGTGTGTGTGTGTGGTAACCATGAAAGCCCTCTGAAATAGCAAACAAACATAAAGCAGCTGTCTGGTCGAAGGAAAGCGGGAGAGGATCCAAACCAGACTGGAGGTAAACGTTGGCGTGTTGACTCTCTGCCTCTCGCAGACAGAGACGCTCTGTTGTCGGCGCTGTTTCGAGCAAACAGGCCGAGTTATTCCAGAGGCAACGCCATGACCCCCGTGTGTTGTTTTTATGGTGATAACAGGCCGCAAAAACAGATGGTGCTGAAGGAAGAGGTGTTATTAGCAACATGAAGCTCTGCTCAGCTCTGCAGGCACATTTTAGACTTTATTACAGCTTTATTTTGCAGACTGAGTGACTGTGTGTGATCGTTCAGGTGACAGGTGAGGAAGTGACCGCCTCCCTGACCTCAGGTATCACAGCGGCTTGAGTGCCAGAGTGAATTATAGCACATTGTTCATAGAAATGTCAGAGTAGGAGAGTACTGTCATGTTTAGCTTTCTATGTTGACACAGAAATACATGACTGACGTTAAAACTGATAAAATGTCTCGTTTGTTTTTCACAGGAACTTATTTTACAGCCATTTGTCATTTTTTTAAACACCTGATAACACTGAGTGAACTGTTATCTTCATGAAAGTCAAAAGGTTTTCACCATAATCAAATCTTTAATGTTGAGGGGAAATAAAATTCAATATTTTCTCCCTCATAAGAAAAGATACGGTGACAACACTTGTTAGTTATTAATGTTTTTGTTAGAAAAAATGTTAAATATTGCATTCCTTAAGGTTTTTATTGAAAACTAAGCCACATATTTTTTATGGTTGACATTTTTAATGAGCAACAACCTGTTTCTTTAACTCTTTATATAGTTTTCTATGGCTGCACCTGATAGTTTGAAACTTCTAAGCCTCATTCATAACATCGACATTTAAAGTCTTGATCTACATTAAATGGACTCTGGGAGATGTTTGGGTTGTACTAGTGGAGAAGAGGAACAGATGTTGGCAGCTGTGGACCAGAGCACCTGGAGGAATAAACACCTTAGTTCAAACTATTCAGTCCTGATCTGGAGACACTGACAGGAGAAAAGCTCAGAGTTGATTTTTTTTTATACTTTTTCAAATTAAAAAAAGAGAATTAATCCTTTCTTGAGCCTTTTTTAATTAATCCAGTGGTAAAACTCATGATAAAAAAGAAAAAAAAGTCACCTGTTTTTGTGGGAATCAGGTGGTGATGGCATCAGAAATTTGTGTCCAAAACAAATCAAAAGAAGTTTTAAGTTTAAATAAATGAGAACTGGTTCAGCCATTTTGATTTCACTGTCACTTTTGATTTCACTTTCAAATCCAGAATTTGATTTTCAACTGATTTTCTGCAAATTTTCTTCTTCTTTCCCTTCTTCTTCTTCTTCTTTTTCTTCTTCCTATTATTATTATTCTTATTACACATTTCAAAATCATCTTCCTTCTTTCAGCCTCACAAGATGATGTGTATTGATTGAATTATTTCAGTTTTATTTCTCTAACAGAGTGAACAACAACTCAACTTCGTTTATTTACTTTTATTGTTCAGTTTTTCAGTTTGGTAACATTTATAAATCTTACATATCATCTCATAAGTCTCTCAAAAGTTTAACATTTCTCATCCAATTAATGTTTGGAGAGATACAATAATGTAGCAGAGATTATAAAAAGAAAAAAAAGCTAAAAAAAATAACATTTTAATGTTCAAT
>JAQMCX010000023.1:15133028-15144961 GCA_029814765.1 Acanthurus leucopareius | reverse complement strand
GACTGTAGGTGCCCCTTACTGAGGAACCAGAACCAGGGTTAGTGGTGGGAGAAGGTCTCGTGGGTGTCTTGGTCCTACCGCACAGCGTCTCCCTGAACTTGGAGGTGAGCTTCTCGATGACGCCGTAGGTCTCCACGTAGAAGACGTGGTCATCCAGAGGGATGCTGGCCATCAGTTTCAGGGAGCGCATGTCGGCGCGGTCCACCCCGACGGCGTAGATCTCGATGCCCGAGGCCCGAGCTGCAGCAGAAACCTCCTCCACCTGGTCCTGAGGTCTCCCATCCGTCACGATGATGGCCACCTTGGAGATGTTCCTGGAGCGAGGCCGGGCTCCAGACTCCTCGGTGAAGGCCTCGTTCACCGCCGTCTTGATGGCGAGGCCCGTCATGGTGCCGGCCGCCAGGGGCTCGATGCGGGAGATGGCCTTCTTCATGTCCAGCTTGTTGAAGTGGTCCTTGAGCAGGAACTCGATCTTGACCGTGCTGGCGTAGTTGACCACGGCCACCCTGGTGGCGTCCGTGCCCACGTCCAACGTGTCGACCATGTCGGCCAGGAATATCTTCACCTTCTCGAACTCGACGGGACGCACGCTGCGGGAGCTGTCGATGATGAAGACCAGGTCGAGGGGACGGCTCCGGCACTGGGAGTCCGTCTCTGGTGATCAACCAAACCATCAACTGGGGTTAAGAAACCAGAAACTCAGCTCATCACTCAGAGAAACGGGCGAGTTCGTTGGTTAAACAGAGTCGACAATCACGATCAGAACACAGACATTATGGGATGCACAATGCATGTTCCCATGGCAACAAAAAGAGACCGTTGTGCATCACCGCGGTGGTGAAATAAAAGGTTGAGTTCAGGTGAAATGATGCAGTTTCTGTGATTCGTACTGTATCATTCAGCGTTTCACGTCCATCAGAAACTCATCATGACACGAATCCTTTCATCTCATTTCTGTGAATGAAAAGGACGATGATGCAAACATGCAGGAAGTGATGTCACACCTGGAGATGTTAGGAGTCCTGCCTGTCAAATCACATATTCAGCTCATGTTCAAACCTACTTTTCAGCAGTTTGACTTAAAATCCTCTCTGCTTCTTAAAAAATATCACCCTCAAAAGTTAAATTACATCACCTGTTAACAAGATTATATCTGATTTAATGGACTTTTTTGAGAATTTTTAGGGGAAATTGCTCATTTGGTTTCTTGCAAGAAATTGGATGAAAACAACATTCTTATGTTTGAAGTGAACCCGAAGGAAAAGTCAGATGGTTTCATTTATTTAAGTTTAATTTGCTGCATTTAGTCACATTTTTTAACTTCCTTTCTCTGACTGGTGTCACTAAAGACAACATTAAACACAGTTACCTTTGATTAAAGTTGCAGATTTCTCTGATTTTAGATTAAAATATTAAAAATTCACAACTCAACAAAATATAAACAAATATAAAGAAACTTTTAGCATTTTGTTGTTGGAAATTTTCATAGTTTAAGTTTAATTAGTTAGCTTTAGAGGTGCTGTAAGGTTCTGTATACAAAGCTAAGCCAAGCTAAGCTAAGCTAAACTATCCTTAGCTAAACTAAGCTAAGCTAAGCTAAGCTAAGCTAAGCTAAGCTAAGCTAAACCATGCTAAACTAAACTAAGCTAAGCTAAGCTAAACTATCAGTCCGCTAGATTTAACCTCATAATCATAGACGGCCATGTTGATTATTTTAATTTTACTCTCAGCAGGAAAGAAAATAAGCTCATTTACCAAAAATAACTTCTTTTTGCTCTTTTAAATAAAATTCCTCAAATGTCACCTGCATGTTTTTGTTTTTATTTGTTATTTTGCCTCAAAGGGAAACATAAAACCTCAGATCTGACCTGGAAAAAGCTGCGGAGAGCGTGTGGTTGGGTTGGAAAGCAAACCTGACCGGTCATGTTCTACCTGTCTCCACAGCACTGACGGTGGTGATGAGGCCGCTTTGGGTACTGACCGGTAGCGTCACAGAAGCGGTGGTCTCCGGGGGCAACGCCGTGGTCACCATGATGAATGTTTCCGGCGCCGCCGTGGTCGCTGGCAGAGTTGGCGGCACTGTCGGCTCTGGCAGAGTTGGAAGGGGAACCACAGGGGCTGTCGGCACTGTTGGGTCTGGTTTTATCGGACATGGGCCTTTGAACTTGTGAGGGAAGTGACCTTTGACCCTCTGATGTGGACGCAGAGCTACAGGTGGAGACAGACCTTTGTACATGTGGTGCATTTGTGGCGCCACCGGCCCTTTGAACCAGTGGTGGTGGGGCAGGATGGGGACTGAGGGTCTGTGGTAAATCACCGGAGGAGACAGAGGGACGGGTGGGTACACTACCGGCGGAGGGACCCCTGGTGGCTGGTAGTGGTAGTGATACCTTCCTCTATACGTGTAATCACCTCTGTGAACTACAAGGCCACCAGAGAGGAGAAGTGATGGAGAACATTAGTAGGTTGGAAGTCGGTAAACAGGAAAAGTTGTGTAAGTTGACACTGTAAAGTTTACGACAACTTTTACTTCACTTAGGAGACGCAGACAAATCATTAGTGAAAAGCATGAGATTAAATTCAGTCACCTGGGTTTGTTTTTTTTTTTTCAAACAAGCTGGATTCATCATGAACGTTGCTTGTAAAAAAAACACCCGGTCAAGAATTTCAGATTTCATGCTTGTTCTTTGAGAAAAGTGTCAAATTCTGCTGGTTAGATCAAATTTTTTACAAGAGGAAATATCTGATCTCATTAAGTCAGGTCTCAATTTTTAATATTTAGTTTTTTCTAAGTGGAAAAATGTCTGTAATTTGCAGGAATCAAAAGTGTACTTTACAAAACAATTTTCATTATTTTTATTTAAACAAACAAAACTGATGACGAGAGATTTTAAGAGTCTATTGAAGCTAGAAAACAGTGATGGATTTAATTAATAACAGAAACGTTTTCTCTCCATTTTATACATTAAAATGACCACTTCACTACATTTTAGAGGTAAATTTGTATATTTTACTCCTGCATTTATTAAAACTACTGGTTTCTTTAAAAAAAAACATTTATATAACAAGACATGTTTAGCTCAAAGTTAAAATGAGCTCTACTTCTACATTAAATCCTGTTTATATACTGCAAATAATAAATAATCTGATGTACTGCATATTAGTATTTACCTATAGCTCATTTACTGCATAAATAAGTCCTTTTTGTTTTGCTGAAAATACTTTTTATGCATGCATATATTAGTGTTCTTGAGCAGAAAGTATTATTCTTGCATGTACAAGTACTAATACAACAATGTGTAAATACTCTGTAAGTGTAAGTGAAAGTCCTGGTTTCCAAATCTCAAACAAAAAAAGTGTTATAATCAAAATGCATTTATCAAAGTAAAATTACTTTTGTAGAAAAACTGTTTAAAAATGTGAGAAAACTACAGCAGAAGCTGGTTTTAACTATTTTTATGCTGTTATTTAGTTTGATTCACCTAATGACGCACTTTTTAAAAACGGAGATGTAAAATCTAAGCTTGAAATAATAATTATAATTCAAATAATTTAAATTGTTGTCGAAATTAGTGCAGAGAAGTAGAATATTTCTCACTTAAATACAGAATACGGGAGCTGATTTGAGTCAAATTTAGGCCTATTTTTTCAAAGAAACACCTAAAACTGTCTTTCAAAAAAAAAAAAAGGATTTATAAGTTTGGGTGAAACTCACTTGCTGGATTGAGGGTCTTCAGAGGGGGGCGGCCATTTCTCCTGGTCTGTGCGTAGCTCTGTGCGGTGATCAGCTGAGGGTCTCCCGCACCGGGGTGATACGTGGCCCGGACATCAGACAGCAGCAGTGACCCGCAGCACAACAGGCTCCAGAGGACGCACTTCATCGTGTCTGACCGCAGAGTCCTCCGGTGGTCCGTGCGGCGCTTCGGCTCGGCCCCTGCGGGGGTCTGAGCGCCGCCGCATATGAGGGGCTGTGGGTCCGACACGTCAGACTGTCCGGCCAATCAGGAGGGGGGACGCGACCCCCAGGAAGGAGGTCTGCAGGACGGTTCAGATAACGAGACGAGCATCTGTCCGAGGCTGCAGACGGGACTTACACATGGATGTTAGGAGTCCCTCAAACGCAACACTGCGCCTCAAACAAAGATCCGAATTATACTTTTAATTAGAAACTGATTTAATATTTAAAAACACTTTAATTTCCTGCTATAAAGTCAGCAGGATGTGGTGTTTTCATATTTATTCCAGGAGAAGACCATAAATAATATATGATGGAGAAATTTAGCAGCTTGCGTTTTATTAACAGGCCATTAAAGTGTTCAAATTAAAACAATATAAAATAAAAAATGAGAATAATCTTATAAATATGCAACATTTAAACATTTTAAAGATCAGAATATAAACTTTTTGAGTTGCCAAACCTCAAAAATTCACACCAACACATAGGAATTAATATATTTAGCTTAAAAAACCCTCCAGCCCTGTTTGTGATAGAAAGTTAATTATAATCAGATTGTTTTTTTTTCTTGGCTGAACAGTTTCAGTCACATTAATCTAGACTTCAGCATCCCTCCTCTTCCTCACCTGCTTCTTCCTGCTCTCTCTTTCTCTTCTATCAATTCATTCTTCTTACTTTCTTTACTGACAGTAACACCCAAAACTTAATTGAATGCAGCTAGAAAGTCACATAAAAGCATCAGAGGTTCAAAACAAGAGCAATTCATTCGTTTTAATCCATCTAAACATAAAGACAGACAGAAATTGAGTCCAAAACTTTTCTTTTTCATCACTAAACAACCAGAATTGCAACACTTTTAGAGGCTCTGAAAAAAATTTAAGTCCAGAAAGAACCAAGGCAACACATTTATTTGAATATTTCCATGAGAGATGCTGATAAACATCATCCATCCTGATAAAAAGCTGCAGGACGGCGAAAAGAAGCAACACAAACAAAAGAGTCACGACGATAAAAATGTTCTGAAACGTTTATTGAAGTCAAATGTTTTTCCACTAAGATAAAATCATATTACCAGTAAAGTAATGAGGGTTGGGGGGGGCGGAGGGGGAGGGGGGGTGTTGTTGATAAGCATGCAACTACTAATGTTCACAAGACTAGCTGTTTGCTTCAGATGTCAGGTGAGAAAAAAGAAAACAGAGAAAGAAAAAAAAATCCATCATCAGCGCCCCCTGCTGTCTCTTTTCTATAAATCTCTCAGGTCTCAGCTGGACTTACTAACACATTGTGGGGGGGGGGGCAGCAGAGTGATGAAAATGCCGGGTTGGGAGGTGGGGGTGGGGGTTTGGGGGGGGGCGAACTGAACCACAGCAAAGCTAAATAAATAACAGACAAAAAAGTGCTACACACTCCATTCAAGACTGAGCTGGAATCGTCTAGATATTAATAATTAGAGGCGGGGGGGCAGGGGGGGCGGGGGGGTAACACAAGTCAACAATAAGAGCTATAATAAGTGGATTGTCATAATATTTTGTCATTTTTTTTCTTTTTACACTTCATATATCATTCTATAGAAAGGATGGTGCTGGACTGATGACTGCATTTCTAGCATTTGTTTTTTTTTTTTTAAATCTTCACATGTATCCCTTTTACTAAGACATAAAAAAACAAGTTGGGGGGGGCAGGGGTCGGGGGGGCTGGTAGCTTCTGTCGCTTGTCAAACATCGCAGTCATTCACTCATTCATCCGTTCATTCATTCATTCATATTTCAGTCTTTTCCCACCTTTTTCTCATCTCACACCTTCAGGATGCTCTATAGAAACACAGAGGGAGGGGTCGAACGAAAACGTTATCAGTGGCCTTACACATACACAGGAGGGGGGGGGTCAGAAAGCATTAGTGAGGGAAGGTAGGAATGCATATGGTTGTGTGTGTGTGTGTGTGTGTGTGTGTGAGTGTGTGTGTGCGCACGTGTGTGTGTGTTTTGGCAACAGGGGCCTGTGCTTAAGCGGGCATGTACGGGGGAGGAGGCTCCTTCTCTGGCATCTTCATCGCCATCTCATAGGTGGGCAGGATGTACTGAAGAAGAAGCAGAGAGGAGCAGAGTCAGGAAGGAGAAAACAGAAATGTTTCCAAACAAACTAACAAATCTGGTCTGTAAAATGTCAGAGAATCGTAAAAATAATCCCTGCTGTATTTTTCTAAAGCTCAACGGTCTAAAACTTAACGAGTTTTTAAACAAAGACAAAGAAGATCAGAAAATATTCACATTTGTAATAACAACCATCTTTGCTTCGTCCTCACTCTTCATTTTTCAGTGTACGTTCTATTACTGTCTAACTAGAGCTAAATCAATTAGGCAATCAATCAATTAATGGAAAAATAATTTGTAGGAGTTTTTATATCAAATGAATAAACTCAAAGTCATTTTAAGCAAAAGTGCCCAAAATTTATTTAATACTATTATTTTAAATTAATTACTTTTCCTTATTTTTTTTTTAAAAAGCAACAAATAATAAATAAGCAAAATGAGTGGCAGATTAATTGATTACAGATAAATGTTTCTTACAGTTCGGTGTAAACATGGGCAGTGTGTGCACGTGTGCATCCTAAAAACACAACTTTTTGATGAGACAAACACCAAAATTTCTTCAAAAGAATTTTTTTTGTGTGAAAATCTGTTTAAACTAGAAATTATAAACCTTAAATTTTGTGTTATGATCCTTTTTTTTGGCTTTAATTCAGACAAAATAACCTCTTAATAGCAAACATAAGAAGTGACAACCATCTTTTGGCTTTGCAGGCTGTCAGTGTGTGGACGAGATGCCCCCTGCTGGCTAAACTTTAGCATTACATTTTTATTATATCTTAATACAAAGTGTCATTGAGTTTTTGTGACAGCAGAGACTAAGAGCGTCTCAGGCAGCGTTCATACCTGAGGAGGGGTCTCAAAGGCGGGGTACACAGCGATCTCTGGCATGTTCCTGTTGTTGATGTACTTGTAGCAGTTCCACACACAGTTGATCAAGTAAGCCTGGAGAGAAAAGAGAGGACTTTTTGTTTGGAAGCTGCTGGTTTTTAATCAGCAAACACTTTTAATCCTGAAGCTCAGTGAACAAAAATGTCTCTCTTTAAATCGTTTAAATGGAACAAACTCGAAGCGGTTGGTAAACACAGACGTATGTTGTTTCCTCGCAGGTTAACCACGTCTCTTTCATGCATCTACAGACAGGAAATCAAACTACACTTCCTCTTCTAGCTTTATTAGATTAGTTTGCTTTAAAACAGGCACAAACTTAAAGCACCAACAGACTGAATGAACCAGGTTTAACTGTGAATAACCAATAATTTTACCTTGAGGATGATGAGGAAGGCGAAGAAGACGAGCACGAAGAGCAGCAGGCAGCTGGAGTCCATAGACAGGAGGTTGTCCTTGTACGGGAAATCAGGCTGAGGAAGAGAAGATAGATGTCAGAAAATCAGTAAAATCTGTTTTTACTTGTTCAACTCACATCAATAAGAAACACAAACACGACCGATAACAGTTAACTCAACCACAATGATCTCCATGGGGACTTGAGGTTGTTCTTGCATATAAAAATAAAGGGACATTTTTAGTGTTTTCTCTTTTTAAACACATGATCAGGTGATTTCTTTCTGCTATTTGATTTTTTAAAACTCTCTTCAGGACCAGGTTACACAAAACACATGCAAACATGCATGCGTTACTGTGCAAAAAGAAAAATTATTAATCTTCTTTATTACTTTAAAGGTCTCTGACTTGACAACAGTTTAGTCAGCAGCTTTTTTGATTTTTCTCAACTTCCTCTTCCAAGTTTTTATGAGTCATGTTGTAAAAAGCAATCGGGTCCTCTCATAGGTAAAAACAACAACTTTTACTTAAAAGTTTTGGGAAAAATTACAAAAAAAGAACGAAAACAATGAGGATTTGTGTTATAATGTGTGTGGTCTGGATGCTCTTTGGCTGTAGTAGACTTGTGAAGTCGGTGTTCAGACACTGACCAGCTGGTCCAGGTAGTCCTTGATCCTGGGCAGGTAGGTGAGGGAGCTGATGGCCACCAGGCAGCTCAGGGCGAAGTCAAACAGCTGGTAGCAGAAAAACGGGATGAGCCAGCCGTCGCGATGCTGATGAGAAACAGGCGACAAAACATCATCAGTGAGGTGATTTGAAGCCACTGAGCTGAAGAACCATGTTGCCTTGTTTTCAACCTCCAGAGTCTCCACACACGTGACTTTCTTGTTTTTCTGTTTCCAGGCAGGATCTATTGATCTCCACAAACTCCATGGAGGAGGATGCGTTTGTTTGTTTGAGCAGCAGCCAGAAACGCTGTACTTTTCATTGTTTAGGAGCACGAATTAGGAGTTTCAAGTTAAAGCATACGCCTGGTTTTCTTTTTCAAATGTGTAATTAGAGGGTGAATTTTTCCCCTTCTGCTCAGGCTGTGACTGCGCCATCTGATGTGGTTTGGGTTAAATGAAAAGAGCCTGCCTGCAGAGACAGGGAGCGCCGGCATTGTGACTGTGTACACCAGCATGTCTTACTCAAACAAACACACGGAGAAGGTTGAAAAATCAGCAAACTGGTCCTCTAAATGGGTCACGGAGTCTCTTAGAGGCATCCTGGGTGTTTTGTTTCTACCAAAAGCACAGTTTAACTTTAAGCCTCGACAAAAATCTACTTCACTCTCCACTCCTACATTATGCAGCACATGTGTAAAGAACCAAATATCTCTGGTAAATTATGATAATTCAAACATTTAGAGGGTTTCATTGGGACACTAAAGCACTAACTTGGAGAAAAGGTATCTGCTACAGTTTTCTGGGAGCATGTTCTTGCACAGCTAAAGCACGACTCCTGTGCGGACCGAGTACTCGGCCTGCAGACGTGTGTCATACTTAAACTATGCAGTCATCCAACCAGCAGAAAAGGCTATCAAACCTGTTAGTCTCGGTGCCATCTGACCAGCCTGTGAGGTAAAGAGCAGGCAGTGAGGGAAAAGCATTGTGTGCTACACGACCACCATCAGGACTCTTTAACATCCACTTAAAATACACTGTGGTTAGAAGAAAATTTAAGGGGGAGGGGGCTTTGGCATTTCCTGTTACATCCTGCTCAGGGTTATTTATTGTGGAAATATTATACAACTTGAAATTGATGCTTTTTTTAATGCAGGGAACATTCTGGGATGATTTTTTTTTAACATATGAAACCATGACGGAGCTTTAAATGGTGTTTGCTGTCAGAAAAGGATCTCAGTTTCATCGGTGCAGACTTACAGTGATGGCTCCGTACACCATCATGGCACTGATGGTGAGCATCAGCAGGGAGATGGCGAATCCAACACAGGCGTTCTCTGTTTGAAGAAAAGGGAGAATAAATCAATTTACCAAACACACCAGCAGATTTATGAAAACTTCAGCTCAGCTTAGGCCTCGGTTTGTGTGTGTGTGTGTGAGTGTGGGTGAATGCATGTTCCCTTTTAGATGGAATTGATTTGCATACAGCGTAAGTTATCCGTCTCCAGAGCTTCTCTCTTTCCAGCTCACTCCGTTTTAAAGCAGCAGCTCTGGGGAGCATTAAGCTGCTCCCTCTCGGCTGCGTGGTGTCGGTAAAGAGCTGATGAAACCCAGTCTGAGATAATTAAAAGAACTGCCTTTCGCATCCTCTTTTCTCCCCATCACTCAGACTCTCGCTTCCTCAAACTGTCCTGCCTGTTGCTGTGAAGGAGCTGCTACAACGGTGCAGTTCAAAGACGTTTCTTTGTTATTCAACTGTGTTCTTGAGATTATTTTTTTTACATCGTAGTTCAGGCGGTGAGTTAAAATCCCCTTAATAATCCTGCATGTTGAAGTTAATGAAAACACAACTTTAGTGTTTGAAACATAATGTTCAATTCTTACCAAACTTCCTCTTAATCATCTGCACATTGTTTTCTTAAATGGGTGAATTTTGGTCGATAAATTACACAATCAGTGTTCTTAAGTCAAATGTGACGTCTTCAAATTGCTGTTTTGTAAGAATCAACATTCCAAATCTCTGAGATGTTTTGTTTACCACCAAGAAAGACGAATAAGAAAAGAAAATTGCAGAATTGGAGAAACTGCAACAAGAGAATATTTGCCATTTGCAGTTAGCCTGACCTTAAAAGACAAAAACTTGATTGATCAAACTAAGCTAAAAAATCAAGACACTAATAGCCAGAGATCAATTACACATATTCTCTCGATCATTAAACACCTTCAATGTGATATAAAATCAGTGAAGCTTAATGAAGCTGCACTTATTTGCCAACATTGCCTCTGCAGGCTGTGGAAAACCTCCACCACCCTCTGTGTGCTGGCATCAGCCTGCTGTGGGAAGGTCAAAACACCACGGTTTGTTTCCTCTCCTCTCCCGCTGAGTCACTGTTTCAGGAAAAAAAAAACAAAAAAAAAAAACTGAAGAGGCCTTCACCAAGCCAACCAACAAAACAAAACGCCTGCTGGAAAAGAAAAAAGCAGCGCGATGCTCCTGTCAGCCCTGCACCGGCACACATAAACACAAACACCAGGACAAACAAAGGAGCCACACCAGTGACACTAACATCAATGACAACATTTTCAGACAACATGCAGACAACACAGCAGAGGCCTGTTGTCCTCGTGAGTTGTTTTGTTGTGCAGTCAGTGGGGATCTGTGCTCCCCGTGGAAAACGAATCACATGTTCAGCCTCAGCAAACAGCAGCTCACTGGTTTGGGACAGAAGCAGCTTGATACTAAATCAAAGGCAAATAATATTTATAAAGCCACATTTTCACAGTGGAATCAAACAAACCCACCAGAACAAAAGCTTGATGAACTCAGTAGAATCTCCACATGGTTTTATACTGCACTTTGTTACAGTAGTACTCCTGCAGGTTTCAGCTGCTTACCTGACATCCTGTCCGAGGCAAAGTAATGGTCGATGACCTCATACTGCAAGTCGATGGTGGGCACGTTCTCTGGGTGGGTCACAGCTACAGTGAGCAGGATGCCCATCAACAGGTTGACAACCTGAGGAAAGGAAGGTGGAGCAGAAAAAAAGGTTTTCAATAAGGAACTTGCATTTTCTTGGCACATCATGTAGGAATTTGGTATTCTTCGCATGGTTAACATTTTCCAAATACGGTTAGAAATGAGTTTTGTAAAATGTTTCTCGTTCACAGGGAGACATTGGTTTTAGTTCATGTAAATTTGCAGGGAAAAAAGTCAAATAGCTGAGTCGTGAATAAGACAGGCGAGATTGCAAAATTACAAAATGTATCACCCTTTTTTGTTAAGGTCACTTTGTCATCATGTGGGAATGCACTCTAAGGAGGAACCATTCAAGGACTCAAGGATGCTAAATATAAAAATCCAGCCTCTGAGAAACTTATTTTCACGAGAGAAAGTATGTAACTAAAAAAAAAAATCCACAAGACAAACAAGAAACTGTAAAGACTGTAAAAAACATGCTACACACGCTGGCATGCGTTGAAAACGATGACTACATGGGAGAAGGAAAATTTAAACTTATCATAAGCCATGTAATGTGACGTTGATAATTAGTGTGACTGCTCTTTCATCCAGAAAACAAGTTGAGAGGTGGAACTAAAACAAACTGGGAATGCTTTCAATGAAAGAGTTCAACAGGGTTTAACGTCAGTCATGCCATCTTATGTAAGAGTCAGCTGTCTAAAAAGAGCACAGAACCGAAACTTCTGAGAGGAGAGTCTGTCTATGTGGGACAGATTTAAGCATGAAAATGTTTTTTGTTGTGCTGTACGCCACGTGTGTTTCACCACATGTGTTTTCTGACAACTTAAAGGAAAGAGAGTTCGGGCAGCACAAGATGAAATTTGCTGGTGAGATTTAATCCTAATAATCACGATTAAGATGACATAATAATATGAAGTGTAAAATATCACTTCAACAATCCTAAACCAGAACAGGCAGCAGGC
>JAQMCX010000023.1:15122439-15132928 GCA_029814765.1 Acanthurus leucopareius | reverse complement strand
ATCACGATTAAGATGACATAATAATATGAAGTGTAAAATATCACTTCAACAATCCTAAACCAGAACAGGCAGCAGGCTAATGGGGAAGTAAAGAAAAGATCTGAAAAGTTTTTTAGTCCATTAAGTCTTCGAGACAGAAGCACTGAAGTAAAAACTTGATTGGAAAGCAAACAAAATCCTGCATAATCCCACTGTTTATCACTAATACTCACTTGAAGCAATGGTCGGTACCAACACATTGGAGATAAGCATAAAGAGATACACAGTGAGCTGGTTTCTTAGTTTACTGCCCAGGGTTTATATTTAGATTTTGTTTTCTTTGCAGATGTCAAAACGCCATCCTGATAAAAATTAAAGGCTTTACATTAAGGTGTCATTAGTGCAACTGATCATTTTTCATGGTTGTTTCTTAAAGAAGCTTCAAAATAGATAAAAAGAAATTAATTTTCATAGGAATGACTAAAATGTAAATCAAAGCAAACACTCCAGGAAATCATCTTGGCTGTATTTACACTTTCACTTTGCCATATTTCTTATAATGCAAAATATTTTGTTCATGAGCACTTCACAAAAATTTACCAACAAACCAAAGCTTGGGCACAAAAAATCTACTGTTAATAACTATTCGCTTGTTTTGTGGAATATGATCACGAAATGACCAGGTTTGACATAGTTTTGACCTTTTAATGTGTCAGGTTGACCACCAGCTGCAGTGTTATACTTGGTTGTTTATTAGATTTTAATCGCCACTGTAAATCGATTTCAAAGTGCTTTATCACACTGAAAAAAAGTGCTTTCATTGAAAAAAGGGGGAACATGGCTTCTCTGCTTTATATTTATATGTTAACCAGATAAAGAAAACTTATACTATTTCATCATGCAGCCGAAACAGGAACATCTGTCGTGTGATGTGGTGAAGTGGAAGCGGATTAATTCATCTGTATGCGACTAGTGCACGAACGACGGCTAACATTAGCAAACAGCTAGCCGTTAGCTACTGCACCGTGCCTTTAAAATACAAATAGTATTGTTAAAATCTCCATAACCTTGTAAAAACAGGATAAATACTTAAAAACCCATTCCTTTATTTTATTTTAGCAAGTTGTGTTTATGTGGATTCCTTCACGGTCAAGCTCGTTATTAAGTGAACTATTAACGTCACGTTAGCAAGTCAGTGGAACGTCGGCTAGCTTACGCCAACTAGCGTTACAAAAACGTATAATTCAAATGTCATATCTTTTTAACCTTCACGTATTATACAAGTGTAAGTCACCTCTATTAGATTCTCATCGGTTTACTAATCGTACTTTTCAAGGTTGAGTCAGTTGCATCGACAGAAACACATGACGTTAGTCAGTCAAACCTGAAACGATAGCAAGCGTTCAGGTCACATTAACTTGATGTGTAACGGCTGTTTGGAAGTCGAAAGTAACGTTTTTTCTTAAAGTAAAGTTGGCGACAAAAGTCTCCAACACTTCAGTAGCCAGGGCCGTTGTTATGTGATCAGTGTACATTTAAAATGACCACCTAAATTCAATAACTATTTCTTGTTTGATCGTAACATCTGATTAGCAGATGATCGCTAACGTTACCGTTAGCTTGCTTTCCCTATCAACCATTTTACGTACCATGTACCATGTTCCCAGGATGATAGTCCCCGTCCGGACATGGCAACATCCACAACACCTGGTGGTGTACAATCTGTCTCGACTAGGTTTAAAGTGATGCATGTCCTCCACGAGTGTAGGAAGAAACATCAGGAACGCTGGTCGAGAAGGAGAAAAATCCTCTCAGCATCAACAGTCAGCGAACGAACGCGGAGGAACGCCCACCACTTCCCGGACTGCCTGCGCTGCACCGCGGATAAAAACAAACGCTCTGACGGGACGGAAGAGGCGGGGACCACGGGCTCAGCTTTGACTGACAGAAGCTTGAACCAATGGCCGTGAAGAATTGAGAAGTACAACCAATAGGCTTTAACATTCACTCATTGGCTCTCTATTAGCATTAATGATCAGATCCCATAGTGTGGCAATTACATTAGTTTGTGGTAATATATATATATTTATATTATATATATATATATTTATATATATATTTATTTTATATATATATATATACAAATATGCTGCAAAATAACATGTTCATAATAGCCACTTAATGTCATACATATTTCTGTACTGACTGCGTATACTGAATGTCTGCCTATTATATTATCACAAAAAAATAAGACAGACAGATTACAATAGAATAGAATAGAATGCTTTTATTGTCATAATACGCAATGTACAACGAAATAGATATGTATACCATTTAATATCAGATAGTAAAAATGCATTAAATATTTCATGGCACATATCTAGACGACATAACTGTGTTACATAATAGCAGCGGTTCACTTACGTTTATTATACACCTTGAATAAGTTGCCATTAGTTTTGATATAAATATCATGTATTACATGGGTTATTTTATTATCTGTATTAGAAGATAAGACACAGTTTTCTCTACTTAACAGAATGAAGTAGCTCATTTCAGTACAACAGTGACATAGAGTCAACATTAACAATAACATCAGTGCTTTTTTAATTGGATTTATCAAAAATGTCATCTGTGTGATCAAATGTATCAAGTTTTCTTTGTTAACACACACTGTCCTTAGAGAGAGCTCTAACTTTCATTTTTGAATAAAAAAACAACTTCTTTTTTTTTTTACTATAAAAATAAATTATCTGTGAATATCAATATGTACATTTACAGTCAACGTAAAAGAAAGGGTAAAAATACATTTACAGTTGCTCTCATGGTTAATGAAGAAGACCTGTTAGTATCACCTTATAATATATAAACATATATATAAAAAAACATTTAATATAAACATTTTTTTTCACAACTGTGGACAGTTAAAGAACTTCCTCAGCGCTGGTTCTGTCGTAATCTTCATCTGAGGCCCTCTGCTGGCCTAAAACATATACTTCATCGTCTTTCTTCTGCCATTTGTAGATTAATATTGCTGCCAGTGAAGCTGCAAGTATCCCTCCTGTTACCGCTCCTGCAATAACAGCTGTAAACATAAACACAAAAGCCCGAGTCAGGAAACAAATTCTCAGTCTATCACTCTCTCAAATTCAGTTAAACACACTGCAAAATACCAATTAAGATTTCTTTTCTCTCCAAGTAGCCCTTGCTCTTTCCCAAGATGACAAATCCTGATCGGTCCTTTGCAGGCCGTTGTGCCTTGCCAGAAGACCCCTGAAGACACAAAGAACGGTTGCATGACTTAATTTCCTGCTCTGTCAATTACATTATAAAGTGATGAAATAGTGCAAAAAAGTCACGAAACATACATGCAAAGTATTTTTGGTTCCAACTTCAAGGTTTGTGTCATATAATGTGACATCTTTGCCGCTGGTTCGAACGTTTGTATTCTTCTTTTGAACTGGAGATCACAAACAGAGAATGAAACATTTTGTGTTACATGACCAATGGATTCAGTGTAAAATGAATCATAACCATTTGATATTTATTATCCATGGTACTGAGTATGGATACTGAGCATTACCTTTTTCTGACCAAGCCCCTGAACCAGAATCAAAAGTGTCAAAGTCATCTCCCGATCCCTCCAAGTCATCAGGAGGCGCAGAAATCTGATGACATTGAGACAAAGTGATCAGGATGTTTATTGAAAAACAACATGAGACTGTTTCCTGTTCTATTATCAGTCATATTATAACATAACTCTACTTTTTTAAGAAGACAAAGAAGAAATGAATCATGTCTCTATTAAAAGCGCCCTGTGGCTTTACATGATATGGATATTTTTTCAGCTAACACAGATAATCAACTTGCCAGGCCCTCCTTTAGTTTTTACTGCATAACTTCACCCCTGTACAGCCTTTTTCACATGAGAACAACTGCTTCTTCTTCTTCTCCTCTCTCTTCCTTGTGCTTATTGGAAGATCACAAAACCATTTTAAAAAGGTAAATACTGCCACCTACTGTACTGGGGTGGGTAGAGTCTGTGCTTCTTATGGTGATGAAAGCATTTAGCTTTGTTACAACTTACAATTTATATAATGAACACCTAGATTGTCACATGATTGTTACCAGGAAACTGAAATAAACAAAGAAAACAACTGGAAGGAAAAGCTAATGCTAATTTGAAACAGCTTCCTTAAAGACAACAGGGCAGCTGTTTAAAAGTTGCCATTTATATCCGTTTTACAGACAGTATAAAGCCTTCAGGGGTGAACTCTAAGCCTATAAATGGTTGGAGAAATAAACCCATCTGGTTTATAAACGGACTACTGCTGGCTACAAAAGGCGGGAACAGACTCCACAATAACACAATAAATTGACCAACAGCCTGGGCTACTTCCTGGATCAGGGGAATATTTTGTTGTATTCATTGTGTCTGTTTTGAACAGCTGTAGTTTTAAACTCTAATAAGTTTACAGCTGGAAACATCTGTTTTGGAACTATTACCTGGTGGGATTCAGTAATCCTTGTGTTTAGTTTGTAATAAATCCTAATGAACTGAAACATTAGTCATAATTTCTCTATTTAACAGGTGTAACAAGATGTTTAGCAGTAACTTTCGCACAAGAGAACGTGAAGTTTCTGCCTTCAGTAAACCTGTTTCTTCTGTTTCTGAGACATGCTTCAACAATGCATCAATATTTTGATGATCCATTAATCTCATGAGTCATTGGTTGACAAAATGACTCCCAAAACTCTCTGATTGCAGCTTTTAATGTGCTGGTTTCTGTTTTAAATAGTTTTAATTTGACTATTTAATCTACGCTACCAAGTAACTCCAGCTGGTGATGCTTTTATTGGATCAAAGTACATCTAAATACATAACTTTGACTTATAATAAAAAAAGTTGTGTCTATTTTGAATTCATGAGGAGAGCTTTGTTAAAATATAATTATAAAATTTACATTCAATTACTGTTCTTCTCTATGTTTTTTATAGGTTATTTGTAATAAAAGCCGTTGGTAAGAAACTTAAAACCCACAAAATGGGAAGTGTGCTCTCTTCTACTGAAAAACACCGTCTGACTCATAATTCTAATATCTTCAGCTCTCTTAAAAGACTATTTTGACAAACAGCAGTGGAATAATCGCGATAATCATACAGGTGGCTAATCGATAATCGCTTAAATGGACATAATGAGGCAAATGAGGTTTGAGATAAGACACGAGCCATAAAAAAAACAAAGTCTCAGCACACCTTGACATTTCGCAAGATACCTCGATAAACTCCAGGAAGTGGTAAAGGTGAGTCAGACAAATGTGACGTCTTATTCGGTAAAATGTCAGTGTTCAGATTGAAATTTACTTACCAACGAATGAACTGAATGTATTAATCCCAAAGTCACAAACAAAGAGACGGCTGAAGCTATCCTCATGTTTCAGCTGAGCGTGAAGTTCAGAGTGTCCTCTTCCTCTTCACTGGTTCTCCGCAGGTGTTTCCATTGAACCTCGAGCCCGAGCCGGTTATCTAAGCCCCGCCCACCGATAACACTTGACCTATGAACTATGATGATTACAATAAAAGATTTAATACAGGTTATAAATCTTCATTCTGTTGAAAACACAGTGAATAATTTCAGAATAAACTTCACCTGCAATATTTAAGGCTTAAATAATAATAAAATACACTTTAATGCATCAATAACAATAAAAAACACATAATATTCTTTATAACAAATGTGACAGCACATGAAGTATTTGATTTTCTCAAGCTTTGATATAACTTTTGTTTAATAGGATTTTTTCTTTACATTGAAACATTTCCACTTCAAATTGAACAAAAAGTCCCAGTTTGTCTGTTTTTTCTTTTTTTTTTCATCACACATGCACGAGCGTAGGTGCGCGTTGCGGTTTCCTGACTCCTGAAGCAGCAGCACCGTGTCGGAGTCCTCGAGGATCTCTGTCAACAGGCTAAAGAAGAAGATCATCTACGTTGTTGTGACTGTGGTTGCGACTCAGGGACCAAACAGCGGTCTGCACAGTGGAAAGGTCCGCTGTCGCCCCCCACGCCCCCAAGATGCGCATCGGTCAGGAGCGCAACAGGGTGCACGCTGGTGGTTTTCTGAAACATCCGCTGGGTTGTGCATCATGAATTCGTTTGTCGGGTTCACATCATGAGAGCAGAGACTTGTAGTGACTTTCCGGTGAATCTGATGGTAAAATAACGAAGTGGCACACTTGCGCACGCTCACGCTGAGCGCGCATTGACCGCAGCAACCCAGACTTCTTTCTGTTCCTTAGAATAAAGTTTGGTTTGTCGGTCGCAGCATTTCAGCTCAGTGATGAAATGCGCACGTACTGATGGTCACAAAAACAGGTGTATTTCAGATGCTGATGATGATCAGATGACAAAACTTGGTAAACTCACTCATGCAAGTTATTTGTTGCACCTGCTGCATGCACATCACAATGCAGCGCCCCTTAATGTGCAACAACAACCAAAATCATAACAGGATAAGATGTGTCCTGTTAAAAAAGGGCCGAATACTTATGCAAATATTTAGTTTTTAATCAAACCTTTTACTCTGAAAAACTCTTGATCAAAAAAAATCCAGTCTATCTACTTTTAATTAAGGCTGTAAGACTATAAAACTTAAAAAGAGGGTAAACTTTAGAAAAAAACAATGTATTCAGAGAGGAATTTATTGGTCACAACAAAATTGTACCTAAAATACAGTACAGCAATCATATAACACGTTAATTTTTCTATTATTGAAATTCAAATTGTAATTAATTTTCCAAAATTTTTGGTAAAATTAAAGTGTGGATGGTAAAATTTGTGTGATACGGTTTTCAAGTGACAGTTGCACTCTTTATAGGGTTTATTCCACTGGGAATAAACCTCTAATTCAATTATTTTTTTTCTCTCAGAAAGACTTTCAGATGCATAAAAATGCTAACAATGAAGCTCTAAAAACACCAGTTGTAGGAAAAACACGACAATGCTGGTCAAATGTTAGAAGAACAGTTTAATCATACATAGTCACAATTCTGCTTCCAAAAATGAGTTTGTTTTCATCATCTAACATCTGGAAATGTACATAAGGCCACCTGAAAATGTACATGACTTTGACAGTGTGACAAAACTCATATGTTCATATTTATATAATTGACAATATTTTACATTGCTTTTGCTTACAAGGTAGTAGCTGTTCCAAAACACAGCACTCTTCTGTACAAAAATAATTCTTGTCATATCCTGTGAAGTTTCCATGGTAGCAGAGGACGAAATGCAGCCTCAGTTTTAGTACAGAGTGTTTTTTTTTTCTTCTTTTTTTTTTAAACTGTCACACATCAGAAAGACCATCAACAGTGGATGTTACAGCTCCAGTACAAATAGAGGCTGGCCTTTCCCAAAGCGGATTAAAAACAAAACAAAAAAAAAAACAACAAAAAAACAAAAAAAAAATCCATGCCAGATTGTGAAGCCATAAAGTTATTTTTTTTTCTTTAAAATAACACTTGATCAAATAAAACTGTATACATTATATTCAAGGGGAAAGGAGTGATGAATATACACACATCAAAATGCACATTTTTGCCTTTTTCTCCCCAAAAAAGTGTAAAAGACATCCCATTTACAGCATAAACGTTTACAAATGTACAACTGTACAGACGAAATAAAAGCATCACTACAAATTTAGAGCAAGGCCTGTCAAACACCACGACTAGACATTTTTTTTTTCAATTAAACTAATAATCTTACACTTATTAACTGCACATATACTACATGTAATCTACAATTATTCATATGAAGCAAAGAAGCCATCACTACGAGCATTACAGGTGAATTGTATAATCTTTCGATGGCCCCACCGGCCTCCACCAAAGCACTTGCATACCCAATCAAATGAAAAGAACTTTTAAAAAACAAAAACAGAACCATTTCTTTTCTTTTTTTAAAAAAAAGGTTCTTTTAGCATCCCTTTCTTCAACTTATCCCACTATTTCTAGTTCATTTCACCTCAGATGTTATTAAAAAAAAAAAAAAAAAGCTTGGAAAAGCTCCACTTCACAACGTTTTTTCTTTTTTTTCCACTACTCTGACCTTCAGGCGGTGGGGGTCCCATCATTGCGGCAAGCAAGCCCCCCCCCCGAAAAAAACCCCCCAAAAGCAACAATTTTACTCATACATAAAGATGCTATACAATCGCTAAACTACTTCTACGCAAGAGATGATTATTCAGTACATAAAGATACCGTATTCTAGGGCAGTGTTCATCTCAAAACTACAAGACAGATAAGATGTTACACAAAACATGATAAAGGAAATTAACAAAAAAAAAAAAAAAAAATCATTCCAAGGATTAAAACCTGTCACAGCATGCCAACACATAGCCCACTCCCACCCCACTACCCCCACAGAAAGCCCACCCACCACACTACGCTCATTTCATGTTAAGATTATACCCCGGTTTTTTCGTGGCCGCTGTACAACCAAAACCTCATGCTCTGCATCTTTAGGTTCATAGTAGCTTTTTGTTTTTTTTTTGTAAATCTTTGCATAAACCCCGAGTGATCACCTGGAGGAGAGAAAAAGACGGCTCGTACGGGGCTCAGTAGATGCAGCAGCTCAGGTCGCTCAGTCTGTAATAATATTTAGTACCGAAACTTCGGGCAGACTTGACGCTGCTGGAGGGAGGGGGTAAACACGGTTAGCACGGCCCCCCCTCCCACACACACACACTTATCCTGGAAAAGGAGGCGAGAAAAAAAAAAAAAAGCCACCAACTGGAATAACACTACCCTAAGACTGAAGCACCAATCCCCAAAGCCAAGCTCGCAAAAACCGGTCTCAAAGACCTCCGGATAACTGTGGCACGTTGACACATAGTTCTCACTTGCGGACGGAGGGGGGGGTTCGTATCCATCCATACTATGTAGTGCTATTTTAAAAACTAATTCATCAGCTGCTTTGGCATGGGAGACACTTTACTGTGCATGGGATAATATACAAATATAATATTCAATTGCCTAGATTAAATTTGAACAGCTGACATAATAAGTGTGTTTACAAAAACGCGTGGAATTGTTCTTGTTTTCTTTAAAAGGATCACTCAGTTTAGCCTTATAAAATCACTTTGCTGGTGTTATTTGTAGGAATTGTAAATTTCAGCAAATGTGTGTATATTATTTTTTCTTTTTCTACAGAGAATTTACAAGGTAAAAAACTAAATGTACAAGATAATATGAAAACCAGTCAAATACATCAATTACATCATTAACAATGGGCTTGTGCTTTACCCAGGAAAAAACAAAAAGAAAAGAAAAGGAAAGAAAAGAAAAAAAATAATCTCCTGCTGACTGAGCGCCCCCTAGTGGCCACACTGAGGACCTGCACCAGGGGTGGCAGAGTGGCAGGGGTCAGTTGTCACAGCGTTCTTAGGTGAAGTTGACTTGTCTTTTTAAAAATTTTTTTTTTTTTTGGTAATTCCCCCAAAAATTGGGGCGACAGAGGGTGTGTCAAAGGCTAACCCCTATGGCTAAGGAGCGTCTCTCACAGAACAGGGCGAGGTTGGGGGTCTCGGGGCTCCTCCTCCTCCTCCTCCTCCTCCTCCACTTCTTCAGGGGGCCCAGGATGTGGGCGTGACTACATGAGGCCGTTGGTGGGGCCACCGATGGGACCCAGTTCAGATCCGCTTTTCATGTAGTACTTTTCTAGCTTGGCCAGAATGTGCTTCCCATAGGTGTACTTGCGTAAAGTGGCAATGTGAGGCCGGATCTGAAGACGGGAAAGAGACGGCAAAGGTCAGCGAAATTCAAAACGGAGCTGATATCATTAGTAGAATAATCCGTTATGGTTATTTTGCCATTTTTAAGCAAATTGCCCCAAATTTTACTGGTTTTAGCTCCTACAGTGTGATTTAATGGTTTGTACTGATGCCCAGTTTGGACCAAAGATTCATTAAAACACAAGTTAAGTAAGTCCACAATGCTGCAGCTTTCTAAAACAGTTTTATCTCGTGAATCTTTGAGCTGAACGGGGCTTCAGTCTTCTATGAGAGCCTATTAAATATTTTTAGGTTTTGAACTGTTGGTTGGGAAAAACATTTGAACGGTCACCCTTGGCCCTAGGAAATGGATTAATAAGTAAATGACCAAAAAAAAAACCCAAAAACAATAGGCAGAATAATTACATATAAAATGAAAATAGTGAAGGAATTAGTTGCAACCCTTACTTGAAGTCAATGTAGGTTATCTTTAAAAGGCCACCAAGTTAATAATACATATGTACAACACAGAAAATAAACAAGAAAACCTAAATATAGTAAAATTTCCATGTCCTATACTTGATACCTGCAGGGAAGTTACATAAGTTCATCACCGTAATTTCCGGACTATAAGCCGCTACTTTTTTCCGACACTTTGAACTTTCGGCTTAAACTATGATGCGGCTAATTTATGGATGAATATAAACAAGAAAGTGTGTGACGAAGTAATTCTGAGGCTGT
>JAQMCX010000023.1:15077642-15122339 GCA_029814765.1 Acanthurus leucopareius | reverse complement strand
TAGATAGATAGATAGATAGATAGATAGATAGATAGATAGATAGATAGATAGATAGATAGATAGATAGATAGATGCTACTGCTTGTTGTGCCCCCTTACAATCCCACCTCCATCTTGACGCTAAATTTTTTCCTTCTGTTTACCCATAACCAATCAATGCGTGTCGTCATCAGGGGGGTGACCATCACGACGACGGGCCTATTAAGAATGACAGCTCCAGCGAAAGAAAGGGAGAGAGGGACAGAGAGAGAGAGAGAGGGGAGAGAGAGAGAGAGAGAGAGGGTAAATGGTGATCCCTCCCAGAGCTCCCTCTGCGCACTCTGGAGCGCTCTACTCTCAGGGTCAGACCAGATAGCATCCCCTGTTTTTTCCAGAAGCCTCTCCTTCTCCTTTAGACTCAACCCCCCACCCACCTCCACCATCACCACCACCACTGCACACATACACACACCCCTCCAACCTGAAAATCATCGCTTTGGTTTTGACGGCTTGCACTCTCCCGCGAAGTCGAGCTTTTTAAGTCGTGCTTGTGATGGAAAGCAGAGAGGAGATTGCGATGCTGGCGGAGGGAGGTCAGCTTGGCAAGAGCGGCTCTAATTTGGCGGAAGCCATCGGGAGCCCCGTTCGAGAAGGGCAGGGGAAGCCGGGCCACAGGAGCTGTTTGAGCCCCGGCGCTGCGCCCTACTCCCGGGACAGGACGGAAGTGGTGATGGAGGAGAGCGCACGGAGGAATATGTGCGCCGATATGAGGCCAGTTGGCACGTCTTCTTCTGGAGACAGGCACCGCACTGATCATCACCATAAAGACGGCAGCAGCTCGGACACGGAGTCGGACTTCTACGAGGAAATTGATGTCAGCTGCACGCCTGAAAGCATGGACTACCCAACAGCTAAAGGTAGGTCAGAAAGCTGCATGTCACTGCGGGGTTTCTCTCGCTGTTTGTGCTACTGAAGTTGTTCGAATACCAGCATGGATTTTGACAAGCATAGATATCTATATACATCCGAACCTTAGCCTCAAAAAGAGCAAAAAAAATAAGTGCAGTAGGTGCTGCACAGCTGTTCTGTCAAGTGACCAGTGTGGCTGGGAACATGCTGAGGTGACACCCACAGTCTAACCAGGAATTTTTTCCCTTGGACAATGAGTCACTCGTATAGCAATTCAGCCTATATGTATATTTACTGCATGAGGAAGTATGCAGGGTTTTATGTAAACCACAAGCAAAAACGTGAAGGGTAGGCCACGAACACAGCACTTTCTAGGTTCAAAGACTGTTTGCAACTTATGTGTTACATGCTATACCGAAATTATATGTAAAATATTAATTGTGAATGAGTTGTGATTGTTGTTTGCCTCAAACCAAAAGAAAAAGAAGAAGACAAATTAATTACAATAACAGCCTCATTATCCATCATTTCAGCGAACTACAATTACAGTTTAACATGACATTATTCTCGGACAAATAACAGTCTATAATAAAAAAAAATATTAGCAGGGAATTGATGAGACTCCACATTAAGACCTGAGCCCCATGACAGGAAGGCCTTTAATAATAAAAATGAAACAGTGCCATTAAAAAAAGAGAAAATGTCTAATAAGTATATAAATCCCACTTATTAGGAAAATATGAAATATCAACGAATGAAAGAAACTAAATGTTCTCATTTGGTTTTGTCCCTTTAAATTGCTTCTACTAAATGGTTTAATAAACTGTAATCTAATCGTATTTCAATAATTATTCCGTACACTGATTCAGGTCGTAATGGGGATTCTCCAGGTCATCCTAGTGAGACTGGTGCTGACCAAGGAACCACTGTACCGGGCCAGGGCTCTCTGTCATATTCAGCGGATCAGATTCGCCGGTACCGGACAGCATTCACGCGGGAGCAGATTGCACGGCTGGAGAAGGAATTCTACCGGGAGAACTATGTGTCCAGGCCGCGAAGATGCGAACTGGCGGCTGCCTTAAATCTACCTGAAACCACAATCAAGGTGAGAGATAACGATGCCATCAAGGAGCAGAGCTGAATTAGGCCAACAGCTTCTAATACATGCAGGCTTATATTTGGGAGATAGTATTTATAAAGGGCTATAAAAACTAGAGGGGTACACAACTGTATCATGCTTAAATTGATTCCGAAATGTTATTTAACACTAGGAAAAAAATATAACAAGGCATCGATGAGCCCTTTACCAAGAATACTGTCCGACCAAATTTATTGAGAACATGCCTGCAGACTTGACCATGATTTGAAGTGTAATAATTTTTAAATTAAATATATTGTATTAATTTGGTCAATGAGCATAAGAACAGCAGTAAAACAATAATGTGACGAAATCAAAATCACTCAAATTCATATTAATGCGTAAAAGTGGAACTAGCCCTTGTGAGCTACATTTCTTTGTTGTTGTGGTTTTTCTTTGAACCGCTGGGGATTGAGGTTAATATTTGACTTTTTGTGTCGCTGTCCCAGGTGTGGTTTCAGAACCGCAGGATGAAAGACAAGCGCCAGCGTCTGGCCATGACGTGGCCTCACCCCGCCGACCCGGCCTTCTACACATACATGATGAGTCACGCGGCGGCCACGGGGAACCTGCCCTACCCCTTCCCTTCACACCTGCCGCTGCCTTACTACTCCCACCTGGGCGTCGGAGCTGGCTCTGCTCCGGCCGCGACCCCTTTTTCCAACCCCCTTCGTTCCCTCGACAGTTTCCGGATGCTGTCTCATCCATACCAGAGGCCGGAGCTCCTGTGCGCCTTCAGACACCCCTCCCTGTATCCGGGTCCGACCCATGGCCTCGGTCCCGGAGGAAGTCCGTGCTCCTGCTTCGCCTGTCACTCCAGTCAATCCAATGGCATCTCAACCAGGCCCTCCGCTTCGGACTTCGCTTGCTCCCCAACTAGCAGGACTGACGCTTTTGTCACTTTCACGCCCTCAGTTCTCAGCAAATCCTCATCTGTGACATTAGACCAGAGGGAAGAAGTGCCTCTGACCAGATAAAAGAAAAACAAAACAACTCTTGTTCTATATAAGCCTTTACCATAAGCTTTTTAACATATATGATCAGGACTGAAACAGCATGAAGAGGTAGCCTGTAAGCAGTAAGCCAGCTTGAACTTGAGGCAAGATAGATCTTCAGCTATGTGACGCACAACGGATCTCCCATTACTGAAAAATAATAATCCTATTGCAGAGCCAGGACAGAGGGCTGAAATATGACCGCATGGACACAAAAGCAGATTTGATTTTTTTTAGGAGATTAATTTGATGTGTGAGAGAGGGGGAGACAGAGAAACGTTTAAATCTTCGTGATGGATGGCGTTAAGATTTTTTTTATCATTTCTTGTCGTCTCTTTACGCGTCCAAATCGACCTACTTGTATTGTTAGTTAGGCGAGAATGATGCTTTCCATCTCTCTTTTTAACAAGGGGATTTGTTAACAGACTGCGGCCGTCTCATTATAAAGCAGCTCTTCACACCGGGGCCCTCCACGGCGGCCCGGGCCGAAATGTGCAGATGCTGGTAAAATTAGTTAGTGATGTATATGTACGACCCGGTGAATTTTGAGTGTTGAATTAATGATAATACAAGGAAGGGATCGTTACTGCCAAAAGGTAACAAGGCGCCAAGGGAACGGATTAGGCCCACTACAGCCCGCACGGTTTGACGGGGGGGGGGGGGGGGGGGGGGGCCCCGGGGTGGAGTTTGGTTAAAGATACTTTTACTTTAAAGAAATGGTTGTAAAACTTGCACAGGGGAAACTCTATGAAATCCAAACCTCTGTGTCCTGTTTTTGTTCTGTATAGCAGGAAAAAGAGTCTTGTACCACTGCTGACCTACAACTACTGCTAATTTTTTAGAGGTTGAGCAAAAAAAAAACAGAAGTAGAACAAAAAAAACCTCCATCTCTCTCTGATAAACCACTCCTCCCTCCATCCTCCCTCCATCCCTTGTTCACTTAAAGAGAGCTCAACAGTGCGAAAGACAAACAGGAACACTTGGTGATTCCTGCGGGACTAACGATCAGGTCACTGTGTGTGTGTGTGTGTGTGTGTGTGTGTGTGTGTGGAGGACAGAGCACAGTACGTATGAAAGTGTGTGATTGTGGTTCAGTGTGTCTTCATGTGTGTATCATATCAGTACTTGTTCAGTGTCTCAGTCAGTGTGTATCTAGTGTTTTTAACTGTGTATGAATATAAGGCGTCTGTGTATCTGTGTGTGTATCTGTGAGTGTGTGTGTGTGTTTGTGTGTGCGGTGGAGGTCAGTGTAAAGCTGACAGGTTGTGCGCTGTGGCAAGGTCACACAGGGAATACAGCTGGGAAAAGGCGGATGGATGGATGGATTAATGGAAAGGAAGAAGCTCAGGAGGCGGTTGAAGGGAAAGTGTGTGTGTATGTGTGTTTGTGTGTGTGTGTGTGTGTGTGTGTGTGTGTGTGTGTGTGTGTGTGTGTGACTTCGCCTGTGGAGGGGAAGACTTTGAAAGACACACAGTCACAGCAGGCAGCTGCAGCCGCAGAGCAGAGATGCCATGTTGTTTTACATTCGCTAAAGCAAGAACTTGAAAACGAGCTTCAACAACAACAAAAGTGTTTGTTTCTCTTGGTCAACTTTCTTATCAGATTTTACACCCTCTCCTTTTAAAATCAAATAAAACAACATCTTTTTTGAGACAAAATGATCATGAACCTCTAAATAAACTGAATAAAAACAAGAACAATGGGTCTAAAATTTGCTGAGCTTTGAAAACGTTTGCGTCCGTCTTACAGTCGGGATCCAGAACGAACTAAAATCAACTTCCTCTCATCCAAACTCATCACAAACAGCACAGAGGTTGTTGGATTAAACATGTCTTGTTATTCAGTTCTGTCCGCACTGATTCGTCAAAGTTTTCTTTAACTCATTTAGTATTAAATCTGTTGGACCAGTGACACACTGTCACCAGTGCAGAGACCCAGTTCATGTCCTGCTGATATTTCTGCATCTCAGCAGTTTTACCATAATTTCTGTAATCATACATTTAACTACAATGACCTCATTTTCTATGCTCTTTTATCTACTGTGAAGCACTTTGGTGCAACTTTATTGTATTTAAATGTGCTATATAAATAAAGGTGGTATGGTATGTTTAGCAACAAGCTACAAATGCTCATTTAGATATGAAGATTATAGAAGATGACACAAACAGATATTAATGGAACTTGCACTGCCATCAATCATAAATGTATATTAAAACTTTTGCCTGTGTTTGATCTGTTTTAACTGAGTTGAGTTGAGTCATCCCAGCAGATACAGGAAGTCCTTGGCCGCCTTTGAGTTCGTGACGAAGAGACGACGTAGCGGGAGGCGAAGGATGGAGGGAAGGAGGGCGAAGCAGGAGGGAAAGAAATGTATAAGGTCTGTCCTCTGATGTGCTTCATCATGGAAGACGGAGAGAGAGAAGGATGAGACGAGGGACGGTGAGAGGTGGAACAGAGCGCAGAACACAAGTGTGTGTGTGTTCCTGTGTTGTCTGGTTGTGTGTGTGTGTGTGTGTGTGTGTGTGCACTCCCTCCCTCAGACTGTATCCATCACCTCGACTGGCAAAAAGCCTCGTCAACATGATTTATTGTCACTCTCATCAATAACAGGTGAAACTGCCTTTAGCTTTCTGTGTGCTCATGCTAGTTAGCTTTTTCTGTTTACTCCTCTTCATGTTAACACGACACACACTCGGCCCCTCTCTCAAATTATTGTGACCCCGCATGTTCATAATGTTTGTGTTTCAGTGACTTACCAGGGTGCCCCGCTTTTGATTATTTCGCCACCGTAAACAAGCCTTAATAGAGTAAATATTTCCCTCTGCTGCTCCTGTTGTGACAGGTAATTTTAATTTACATAATTCAATACTGTACAAATTTTGGCTGACATTGCACCGAGCATTTCCTGCTCATTTAATCAGAGGCGGTATACATGAGTGTTAATGCACACAAGCTGGTGACCTTTTTGTTTGCGGAGCAGTCGCTCTCGCCGCTCGGCCGCCCCCCCTCCTGCTAATAAGAGCTGTCGACTCGAACGGGTTTGAAACTGACTCAGGTTTTGTCGGTGAGATGCAGAGAAGTTGGTGTTTATAATACTGAAAGACTCCTGGTCCATGCTGATCTCTGGTGAACGCTGTGATGTCAGGTTAGAGATTCTGACTTTAACCACGACATCATAAGTGATGTTTTGTGTAAATAACAAACACATGATAATATTTTGCTATTATTGAACAAGCAGCGCCTTTTAAGTCATTTCCATTTCTCTTCGTTCTTGTTTGTCACAGTAGGTGGCAGTTACACACTTTAACACATATTTTTTAACCACAATAATCATGTACTTACATTCTTTTTTATGACATTATCATTTGCAAACATGACTTTTGAGTGTTTTTACACTAGTGAGATGATTTTTAAATAACTTGTACCTTCTGAAAGGGAATAAAATGCTGTCCTGATAACAATTTCTCTTAATTTAATGATAAAAAGTTACCGTAATTTCCAGGCTATAAGCCGCTTCTTTTTTCCGATGCTTTAAACCCTGCAGCTTAAACTATGATGCGGCTAATTTATGGATGAATATAAACAAGAAAGTGTGTGACGAAGTAATTCTGAGGCTGTTAAATTAATTCAGACACTGAAGAAGAAAGCTTTAGTGGTTTTAGTTGTTAAATTTAGTGGGTGCGGCTTATAGTCCGAAAAGTACGGTATATAACATTTTGAGTGCTGGCTCTGACACAAAAATGGGATAAAATTAAAAGCTTATTGTTTGTCCCAAGTGGAGCTTTTCATCACTTACAAAATAGTTAAAAACTGGCCAAATAAATAGGAATTTCAACAATATTTATAGCTGTGCACATACATTAACCTCCATCATTTCTGTCTGCAGGATCATTTAAAATTTCATCGTTTTCCAACCTTGTGCATGATGATTTTGCGCTGAGCGGGTTCTGCCATGTCGATCATTCTTTGGACAACATAGTTGGCGTACTGGTCCTTCATCATGGTGTACAGGGCGCTGTGGGGCCCGTCTTTCTGGCAGCATACTTCATCTATCAGCAGAGCTCTCTCTGCACGCGAAGAGTGGATCACACACTTCTCCACCACATTACTGAGGAACAACAGGCAGAGAAAAGCTTTTGTTTAACATATTCGAAGAGTAGCAGATGAGTCACAGCACCGGCAGTCATGGTGGATGCCTTTTATTTCTCCACGTCGAAGGCTGAATGTCTGAAGCAGCTTCCGTTTATATCCATATTGTATTCGCGACACATTATAATAAAAGGCCTGTTGGGTTGATGTTTTTAAATTGAAGCAGTGGGTGGTGTAATGAAACTTTGCCATGAATAATGTTTAACGTCGCTCAGTGATGTAACTTTACTGATGTCTGGGCTTCATGAATATTTTCCTCAGGGGTGATTTGAGGACATAGGTACTACTTTTTTTTTTTTTTTAAGTATGCACATGCAGGCGGTGCTTTGTGTAATATGGAGATGAGGGAAAAACACTGATTACTTAAGTATTATGATCCTTCTTTTACATTTCCTGCAACTAACACTCAGTCCCTTAACTTAATGCTAACACATAATAGTGTAGCATGATGCTAAAAAAACTCACAGACTCCCATGTGAGGTGTATTTTGTCTTTTATCCATTATCTAGTGCTAAAAAAGCAAACTAAAATTGCAATTAATTGTTATTTTGAATAATAATACTTAAGATTTGCAACACACACATTGTTTAGTATTAAACAGGATAATGCATATTGTCCAAAAAAACACACATTTAAGCGTATCATTACTTCTTTCTTCTTTAGACTATTAGCTTTCCCGATGGCCTAAAAAAACAATTAAATTCAGATGTTTACACTAGTTTTCACCTTGGTAACCTTCTGCACTGAGCTCATAATCAACTAAATCAAATAAAACCCTCGTCCTGGTTTATTGAATGGTTTAGAAACGCAGAACACTTTATCACAGACTGCAATAAAGGTAAAGGTAAAGGTAAGGTAAAGGTAAGCTTTTTAAAACAAAGCTTACCTTGCAAATTTGTGCTGGCTGAGGACGAGCACCTTCCCACGAACTTCGGCCACTATCTTGCTCTTATCTTCTGGTCTGCCGTGCTCCAAAACATGCTGAATGACGTAGTTACCATACTGATCCTGCAGGAGGCAGTGGAGGTGTGAGCTCAAGGTAAGAAGCCATTTCGTTAATGCTCAATCACAAAAAAAGAGTCCGTGCGACACCTTTTACTCTGATTGATACTCATGCACTACTTTTACCCGTTGGTCCTAACTGGTGAGATAAATCATGCATCTCTACAATGAAAGGTAGACGAATGAGTGACACCCCCATTTGTAGTCTAACATAAACCCTTACGTCATCACTGCGGAAGGTCAGACAAAACAGATGCTGCTGGTTCGGGGTGTTGTTGACCAGACAACACAACCAAAAGCATCTTTGCCCCTTCAGAAATGGGTGATAGACAGTTATGGGTGTAATTTTAGAGTGATAAGATGGAGACAAGGACTCACCTGACCAAGCAACAAATAACACCACTCTGACTTGATCTCGGTTAAGAAGGAGTAATTTGTTGGGTAGGCAATGTGATCTCCACCTTTATTTTGTTAAGTTTTTGCCTTCAAATTCATTTCCTGTCAATCTGTTTTAATGAGAACCTGCATTTTTTTTTTTGCTGTTTGACTTCACTTTAAGCCCTCAAGTACTTCAAGTACTCAGGGTAAAGTTGCACTTCTGTATAAAGCTTCAATGATTAGTTGATTAATTGATTTAATTAGAATTAGTTGCCAACTATTTTGGTAATTGATTAACCATTTAAGTCATTTTTTCAAGCAAAACTGCATTTGCTTCTTCTCTTTGGCATTTAAGACAGCTGGTGTGTCGACAAATGAAGCCATTTGAAAATTTACTTCAGGTTCTGGAAAATGGTGATGAGCTTTTTTTCACAATTTTATTTTAGACTAAAAGGATTAATCATAAAAAATAATTGGCACATTAATCGACAATGAAAATAATCGCTCGTTACAGCCCTACGTAAGCTGTCCAAAGAGTTTTCGCTTCTATCAAACAATAACGGTGAAATCAAGAAGATAAGGACAGAAAAAAACAAAAAAAAACCAACAAAAAAATAAAAAAAAACAAAACAGATTGATCAGGAGATGCTTGAGGCAAAAGAGAGGGATCATCAGACAGCAGAGAAGCATGTGCCGTGTGAAATCCTCTGTGGTGTAAAGCAAGAAGGGAGGGGAAAGGTGAGATAAAGGCGGTTCAGTGGGTTAGGAGAAGACCTGTAAAAGTTGGGAATTGGAGAACTAACTAGATGTTAAATTAGATTTTTTTTTTAACAAAAGAAAACATAAAAAAGGGAAAGAGGAAGGGAGCACGGGGACATCCGCGAGAGAGAGGCAAATTGCTCTGACCTTGAACAGTGCATCACGGGACACTGTATAATATGTTTTGGGTGTCATCTCCAATGATACGCCTTGATATTTCTAGATGGAATAAGTGAGGGGGCAGGGTGGATGTTTAAATAATCACATATGTCAGATGTAATGAAAGCTGACAGTACAACAACAACAACAACAACATCATTCATCCTTAACACTTTACACTTAGCAAACCACAACTACACAGGAACATCGACAGGCTGAGAATATGAAAAAAATGCTCAAACATGAGGGACAACATGCAAATATACCAGACAGGCACACATCTCAATAACAATCAGTCACAATCTAGCAAACGTCAAAGTGACATCTGTGAAAAATGAGACAGGAGGGGAGACAGATGTGCTCACCTGGCCCAGCTGTTCAGAGTGCTGATGCAGCTCTTCCAGGATGGGCAGAGTCTGCTCCTGGGTGCAGTGCTCCAGGATCCTCTGAATAACTCTGCAGCCGTATGGGTGTGTGGAGAGCACAAACACCTGCGAAACAAGGCAAAAATAGGAGCAGATCCAGTCAAGTCAAACTGATTTAAATAGCACATTTTCAGAAAAAAAAAACAGAAGTTATGGTCGAGGCAGGTGGGTTACAATCAGCCACAATACAGGTATGTGTATTTTATAAAGGAATAAAGAAAGTGATAATACATAACAGGAAAGAAAAACAGTGGTAGAAGATAATACAATGACACAAGACACGTAAAAGTGTATGAAAGTAGAAGTAAAAGAATGAAAGGTTAAGAGAAATATTACAGGCAATAGGAGGGAACACAAAACAACATGGCAACCTCACACTGAAGAAAACAGAAAATAAAAACAAGGGGAAGTGAAAGAAACATTTTATGTTTGATTTAAAACTTTCAGATCAATACAAAAGTAGTTCCTCAAAAAAAATAAAACTGGTCTGCATTAAATCTGCGTGTACTAGGTTAAAAGTTAATATTAGGGCACCTTGTTACTTGGTTTTATTTCATGATAGTGTTTGTCTGGATTGCTTCAGGATAATTTAATTTAATTTAGAATCTTTTGATTTCTAAAACAAGTATCTCATTTTTTGTCTCTATAAGTTTCTTACCTCTGCGTTTGATTAAAACAAATACAATACACACTCAGTGTTTCAATCACCGGAGTAAAGCCCCTAATCATCACATAATAATCTGACATAAGAAATCCAATACAAATGTAGAATTTCTCATGTTTTTTTGCTTCTCTTCTATTTCTGGTCACAATTTTTTCACTGGTGTCTCATCTCTAGGTAATTTTGCTGTTTGCCAAAAGAAGCCGGCGACATCTAGATTCATGAACTGGTATTTTGAATATTTTTACATTTCCTCCCACCAACTAAAAATGTAGATTATTAAAAGGGGAATGATTGGCAGCTGAGCCGCTGCTGTTATTAATAAACCCACCTGTCCCTGGAAGGCATCAATAATGAACTGCAGGGCCTGAGGCTGGACACACTCAATACACTTCTGCACCACATGGTTCCCGTTCTGGTCCTTCACACACTTCAACACATGGCCATCCAACTCGCGGACGATGTCGCTCTGAAGTGAAGAAATAAGGGAACAGAGACGAAAGTGTAACTGTTTCTGTGTTGAAATTGAGGTTAGTAATGTGTTGGATTGATTCAAGAGCAAATAAAAAAAGCCTCTGTTACAGAATTTGATTAAAAAGAAGTGAAATCTCACTTACAATTACCTGCTGGTCTGAGGAGATGGACTCCAGGGCTTTCTGAATGACTCTGCAACCATACATCTGCAAAGCCAGGGGAAGAACGTGTCCACGGATGCGTGTCGCCAAAGCCAGCTTCTGGTCTGCACTTCCAAACTGCTCGACACAAAACACAAGACACGAGACACAAACTCCTCACAAAGATGCTGCAGAAAATAGAGTCTCTGTTCTGATGAGAGTGAAATAACACTTGGATGAACTTCAAACAGTCCCAACCTCAAAGAACTTTTGGATGACATAATTCCCAAATACGTCAGTCATCAGCTGGTACGCTGCCTGCAGAATCTCTCCAAACACCATCTGCCTCTCAGCAGGAGTGGCCCTTTCTAGCTTCTGCTGGATGAATCTACAGAGAAGATTGGGAGATAAAATAGAAATGGATGAAGAAAAAAATGATTGGCAAACCAACACATCCACCTCCTTGTGCTAATATTTTCAGAAAAAATGGCATGAATATAGATCACTTTTAACAAGAAAGCTCATCTTAGCCACCTGGATCCGTGCTGGTCTTGGGAGAACTCCACCATGTGTCCCGGTAGGTCGCGGAGTTGGAGATTAGGGAAGCGGTTGTTCCTGAAGTCTTCCAGTAGGCGGCTGCGTCCGGACGGCATGACGTCAGAGCGGCTGTAGCGGGGCCGAGATGGAGGGAAAAGCTGGCTGCTGGAATTGAAGAGACTGGACGTCCCGCCGGCGCTCCGGTACTTGGCCTCAGCTCCGGGCGCTGCAGAAATGTAACGCCCGCTGCCGTTCGTCAGGCCACCTAAGATCAAGGAATGAATGGATATGATTGAAACAACACAACAAAATAACACAAAATATACTCTAACATTTAAGAAAAACAGAGTAATAATAACCACGAAGGCCGTCAAAATAAACCATTAACTATTCCCAGAAGTCTTACCGAGGTGAAGGCTAGAGGAGGATCCATGAGAGGAGGGCAGAGAAGGTGGAGGAGTGAGTGGGGAGTGACCTGGTGTGAGGCCAATGGGACTGGGTGAGGAGGAGTAACCCAGGCTGTTGTAGAAGGGCTGGCCGATCGGAGTTAAACTGCTGCCGCCGCGTTTGTATAGGTCAGAACTTGCCAACAGGGAGTCCCTGCGAGATACGCTGCTACTGGTGGAGCTGGATACTGCAAGAAGAAAAAAGAAAGCAGTTAAAGAAATCATATCACCACAAGGAAACTATTTTTTAAAAAATTCTTATGTAGCTTGCAGTTTTGTCACTGACCAGAGGAGCCGAAGCCCCCGAGAGCAGAGCCGAGGCCCACGCCGAGGGAGCCGCCAGTGCTGCTGAAGCCCAGGGATGAGCTCGGAGGTGGTGCAGCAGAGGTGTGGGAGAAAAGGGAGCTGCTCTGAGAAGTGTTCGGGACAGATCCGGAGCCGTAGAACGAGCTGGAGGGCAGGCCGCTGCTGGGCGGGGGGGCCTGCTGCTGCTGCGGCTGGGGTTGAGGTTGAGGCATGGAGCGGTACAGCCCGTTGGCTGGAGGACCAGACATGTTGTTGCCAGAGCCAGATGCTGACACCGCAGCTGCTGGTAGAGAAAGAGGGGAGAGTGTGAGGGGTTTAAAAGGAGAGCTGAGGTCAAAATGGCCAACAGTGGCACTAATTTATTCAGGACAGGAGGGAAGGGAATCGCACTGTAAAGGAGATGTACAGTAAAGCTTTTACATACCAGCTTGAGCTGCCGCAGGATTAATGAGGAGGGGGGTCTGGACAAGACGAACTGGCCCACCCAGACCGGTTCGTGCACCAGGGCCCATCACAAGGGCTCCTGTCTGATCATAATAGGCTGCAGGGGCTAAAACCTGATAGCCTGAAAATAAGAAACATAAAACATCAATCATAGATTTGTGCATTAAAAAAAAAATCCAAAGAGTTGCTCAATAACAAGGGAGGTGTTTTTTTTACTGTTAGAACCATAAATCTAATAAACTATTAGGAGCAGTTAAGATGTCACACAGTGAAGATGGATTATGTCTGGCTCTGTGTGTTTCTGGCTGTGTAAGTGTTGGTACCAACCAGGCATTCCTGTGTACGCCAAGGCAGGGTTTGCAGCAGCTGCTGCAGCTAGAGATTCCTGCTGACTCTGCTGGCCTTGCCCAGGTGTAAGAGGTCGCTGGTTGGTTCCCGTGCGCATCACCTGGAGACGCAGGTAAGAATATTCTGCATTCAACGCTCAAGAAAACTTTAACAATCTCAGGTACTTATATGATACGTTAAATAGACAAAAACTGGATGAGAAACGGTTAAAAGATCAGCTGACTGAAGTTTGGTTTGACCTGATGTGATTTACTGTTGCCTAGCAACATTAACAACTTCACTACTGTTGTCACGCATTGATTCAATTGTTGCTGAACTCTGTTTATGTGACAAGACTTTTTTTACTTCTGAAAAAGACCCACTTTGACACCACGAGTAAAAATATTAATACGGAAATCTCATATTTCAATTGAAAAAAATCAAGAACAAAAGACATTAGTTGTTGCTGGTTCATGTGGGACTCAGGGCAAAACGGTGGATTCAGAAAAGGTTTACAGGGTCATTAAATCTCCAATCAGTCACATCACGGTGGTTTTCCTCACTGTAAAATGATGTAATCGCTGTCTAAATTGTCCCTTTGTTGTCTTTATGAAACAGTTTAATCTCTGTGAGATTTTTTTTATGGTCAGTCCAGGCAGGATTTTTACAATGAGCCTTCCTACCTGTGGTTGGCCTGGGCCTGGTCCCTGATTGGATGCTTGCTGATTAGCTGAGTGATTGGCAGTTGATGCAGCCTGTTGCTGAAAAAGGTTGGCTGGGTAAACGCCCCAGGGAACGCCATAGTACTGTGGAGGGACCACTGTGGGCCCTGAGGAAAAAACATTTTGATGTCATACTCACATCTCACACAACTGACCATGTAAGTGTTTATATTTTTTTAAAAACAAGAACAAAAGGGTATAAAATCTTGCTGCATGCTCACCGGCGAGTGTGGCTGCTGCTGCCAGCCCAGCGGCAGTGTAGGGATCGGTTCCAGGTGGGGCAGCATTAATGATGTAAGGGTTTGGCACGAATGCAGGAGCAAGGCCCGCTGGGTTATATGAGGAACAGTAAAATGTAATTCATTATTTGCATATCAAATCTTATTTAAATGACTATGCAACGGATCTCTAGACAACTCGCAACAAAAAAGCAGTTCAACTGGTTTGCAAAAAAACACACACAGTAAGACAAACAGCCTGACTTACCGAGATGCTGCTGCTGGGCTGCAGCCAGGGCGTACTGTTGTTGCTGAGCTGCAGTGAGCTGCTGAACAGTCAGGGGATTAGATCTCTGGAACAACTGGAAAGAAAAAAACAAAAAAAACTTAATCTTCTGATTAAATTTACAGTTACATTTCTTGACCAAGAGGCTTTGCTTTTTTTGTTTTTTTTTTAAAAACAAACCTGCTGCTGAGAGTTGTAGTCAAACAGTCCCACCGGAGTCCCTGAGGAGTCCACAGGAATCTGGTTCCCAGCATAGTCGAACTGGAGGGACTCCACGCCGGCTTGCTGCTCCATGCCGCCCATGTTCTGAGCCTCCTGGTTCTGGAAGTCCTCGGCTTGGGCCTTGTTTTGGTTGGGGTTGTGTTGTTGGAGGGCATGGGGGTGATGCTGTCCCATAATTTCCAAACCTGTCTGACTGGGACCCATCCGCTCCACGGCTTCAGTGGGAGAAGCTTGGCGACTTCCAGGAGTCGGACTGGGACGGTAAAGAAGTTGCACCATCAGCACACATTGCAGACAGGAGGCATCATGGTGGCACATGAAGGAGGTGAACCCTGATTTAAACAGCTCCTAGCTGGTTTTTGAAGCTACTAGATTTGGCTAACTTGTCTTTTTTTTCAGCGTGTAGCCTACTAGCTCGGAGGTTGTTTTTACAGATTGAAAAACAGTTTAAAACGCTTAACAGTTAACAACATTTAAAAACAACATTCACACAGCGGCAGGAGAGGAAAATGCTGACTGAAATAGTTGGACAATGGCAGGCTAATACCAAAAGCCTACTTCCTGTTAGAGGGGCTAAAGCATCAATGGTAACTGTTTGTGCTACTTTGGAGGGAAAAACCTACTTGAAATCTTTGCAGTCTCTGTCCATGCCGTTTAATAGGCCTCTTCCGTTGGCTTTGGCGGGATCACCTTCCTCTCCCACCTTCATCTCTGGGCTCTTGTCCTCTTCAAAGGGGGACACCTTCTCTTGGGCATCACTTTTCTCCCTCCCATCTTGGTCAACATCCCCTCCACCCTGTATGCATAAAAAAAGACCAGACAACCTTTAAAATAACTGTTTAATAAGCGAGAAGAGATCCCTCTTTTTGAGTTAGAAGAAGCTTGACTTACATAGCCGCCGTTCCTGTAGCGTCCATCCATCTTGTCACCAGGAGAGGAGCTCAGGACGTACTCCACCATGCTCACCCCAAGGCCTCCACCTTCTGAGCGAGGTGAAAGCACAGAATTGGCATCACCATTCCCATGGAAACTCTGGCCTGGCCGCCGCTGCACCATGATTGGCTGAGACACTGAATGATCTGAATGAAAAGCTGCCATCAAATATCTAAATAGTTGTGTATTGAAACTATAGCTGGGTAAAAATCCTGTCTCAAAAGGAAGAGGAGCAGCATGAAAACACTGTATGAAAGATAAAGGAGCCACTCACGAGATGATCCCCATGCATTGTCCCTCCACTCCTCGCCGAGAAGAATCCCTTTCCTTCCATCCTTGGCCAACTCATCCGAATCCCAGAGCTTTTTTGCTGGCAGAAGCTACAGATATATGGTACAGAATTCCCAAGTGTTTGGAAAATCATCACATGTCCAAGTGCAATGTAATATTTAAATACGCCCCCATCAACAATAACATTTAAATATTCAGAAATCTTAAGTAAAGTGGTTAGTTTAGAATTTTGATGTTCAACATAATAAGTTTACTGTAGCCTTGGTTAGCTTAGCATTTCCTTACAAAGCCTAAAATATAAATATTAAACTTGTCCAAATCTCATTCTTCAACTGGTCACAAAAATTCCCTGATTTTAATCTGATCTTAGTAAAGGAGTGAACTGAAGGTATGTGAGAAATTCATTTCAAGACCAGATAAGGTTTGTTTTTCATAACTGATTTTCCTTTTCATTTATTGCTGTACTATGGCAAAACTGAATAAAGAAAACAGAAACCTCTCACCTCCCCCATGCCCCTTGACTCCAAAGCAAGAGCTTGGAAATCATAGTTCATTTCATCCACAGCACGGACCTGAAACAAAGGGAAGAGAAACAAGATGGTAAACAGAAAGCTGAAGGCACTTAATAGAGGCTTACAAAGTAAAGACCTGAGAAGGATTTATTATTAGATATTATTAGATTATTATTAGATATTACATTTTTTAAATCAAGAAAATATTTTGGGTCTTTTAAATTATACAAAATATGGTTTTCACATTATTTCAAGCCAACAAAGGATTCTTGATCAATACAGACAACTTCAACATGGCGTTTCTTACTAATAAACACAATACAACAACAAAAAAAACAACATTTTGTTAGAAAAAAAACAATAATAGAACTTAAACCCAGGATAACACTGCCTTCAGCTTTAAAATAAGAAATTCTTGTGCCTCTTTATTCATCCCTTCGTTATCCAATTCCCCAAAGCACAACTCAATCGAGACTTTCACACAATGGAGGCTTAAAGGTAAAAAACAAATATTAGAATAAAAAGCACTACTACATTTAACTTAAAGAAATGCTGTAATCAATTCTTCTCCACTGTTCTCCTTCTTGACTGTGTGTAAATGTAAAAAGTGCGGGTGCCAAACTAAAAATTACAAAACTTAACTGTCGAGCCTTTTTATGTCATCACAAGTGGAAAAAAAGAAAAAAAAGGTTTGTAATGCAGCGAGATTCTGGATAGTATCTGCTGTTTAAAAAAACAGAAGAAAAGAGCAGAAGACAGCATCTATCTTTTTATCAGGCTGAGAAAAAACACACAACACCTAATCCACAGTGTGTAAACACAAGGGCCTAGTGATCAAAATGTCTCAGAAATGCATGTGAAGCAGGAGCCAGCATGCAAACTCGTGAGAGATTTGTGCACTTTATTGGATTCAGACCATGATTAGGAGGCAAAATGACTCCCAAATTCAATATTTACACAGAGGGCTGGCCACAAACACAGACATTAAAACACACAATTTGCACAAATCCCGACTGAAGATTTGAGAGGGAGGACAAAATACAGGCCTCTTCAAAAACAGAGCCTATTCCCTGAGGTGCCTGATTTATCATTCTTCTTACTGAAATATATGGGTAAAACGAGGCCTCTGTAGGGCTGCGTAGCAATAACAGAAATCCTGAAGTGATACCAACACCAGAGTACTTCAACTGAATGCTTTTCTACTATTTTGGTGGCACCTCAGCACACAAACAGCCAGCTGTCATCAAATACACCACAGTCAACTGTTTTGTTGCAGCTGCAGTCACACTGCAATAAAACAAGAATGCTGGGAGCAAAACCATACAAATACTCTTTTTTTCTGGCTATGGGTAAAAAAAAAGAAAAAGGGTTGACTACAATTACTGCTTGACTGTAGAGGTTTCAATACCACTTGGTACAAAGTCATTTTGGTAAATACTTTTCAATCTTCACTACCAATACTCAGCCCTGAGTCACTGACACCAGCTCTGTCTGGTTTAACTTCTTTAAAAAGAGCTAAGCTCAATTCTAAAGACTGTTCCAACACTAGTCCTGCCTTCTTTTATCTTTTTTTTGCATTTCCGACAACATCATTGCAGGTCTAGAACATAATCCCTTTCCTTAGTCGTCGCAGATCTCCCTGAATTAGATCAAAGACATGTAGGTTAGGTGAGGTGGGTGTGTTGCTAAAGGTAACCGTGAGATCAAAACTAATCCAGGAAGTCCAGTTTAAGTGACAAATCCGTAAGTCGTAAGACTGCCAAAACACTGCATGGCAGTTTAATACTGTAAGACGGGGTATTTCAAGTCTGGCTGGTTATCACTGCAAAAGTCACACCCCTGCTGTGCCGATGCAGCGCCCAAAGCGCTGGTCTCACACTTATACCCTCTGCAAATGAGGAGGCTGTTTTGTTTTATTGAAGTGGTGCTGTTGCTGCTTTACAAACTTAAGTCTACATGAGTCTGCCCTGTGACAAACCAGTGATCTGCCTGTGGTGTGAATAACCTCCAACACAAAATATGCTTGGATACTCAACTGTGAAGAGTGCAGGCACTAAGAACTTGAATTGCTTCACTGTTACAAAGGACTTTTTAATTCTCTTAATTTTCTTTCGAGGAGTGAGGAGGCTTCAGAGAGACAACAAGAGGATACTACATGAAAGAAATTGTTGCTGGACAGACACGCTTCTTTAATTTGAAGCTGATTAGATGCTGCAGTTCACTGAATATAGAAGGTTTTGTTTCAAATTATAAATGGGCTTCAACTAAAAAAAGCACCACTCAGTTGTAGCAATTTTTTCCATTTTCTAACTCATCCCATGACTTGTTATACAAATTAATCTAATTCAATTATAGACTAATTATTTTAGCAGTTAGTTGCTGCCTTTTTTTCTTCTGTGTTCCTCCTGTAAGAAATATCATTGAAACATGGTTAAATCACAAAACATCAGCTGGGCCTTAGGGTGAAAAAAACAAAAAAACAAAACCACCCCAAACCTGTTATGACAAACATTTCTACTCCGGTGCCTCAGTGCGGTTACTAAATGATTTGTACACTTTGTACCCTTATCATAAAGTTGATTTAAAAAAAAAAAAAAAAAAAAAAGTGAATTAGAAAACCATACACTCTCATTTTCTATGAGAAATAAATCTGTCACTGTATTATTTGACAGAAAAGTCCTGTATTGCTGCACCCCACAGCACCTCTATTCGTTTGCTCTAACGTTAATAAAAAAAAAAAAAAAAATACAAAGAGGAAATGGTAATTGGTGAATGGTTAGCACCTGGTGTAAATCATCACAGATTAACTGAGCATGTGAAATACATAATCCAGTGTCAGTGGTGAATAACAGGGTCTTATTGTTCTGGTTACACATCACATTACACACGTAAATATAAACTCTAAGACAGCAAAACAAGAAACCACAAGGTTAAATGCCTGCAGACAAGATAGCAAACCGAATTTCTTAAACTCAATTTTTTTTAGATTTTCAACATTTTGTTGCTTTCTAGGGTTGGCAAACAGTATAAAGACTTTCTGTCTGAAGGGCACTTTTCTATGTTATGAAGGAGAGGGCATGCTCTAACAGGACTCACAAATAGAACATAATGTTTCATGTGCTGTTTTGGTTAAAATGGTGTGTCAGTGAAACTGAATATTAATGCTTGGTATCTGAATGAAGCTGCTTTACCTGGTCAACATGATTGGCATCACCGGTTGGCCAGCGGTGCTTGCTGGGTGTGCAACCTCCAAGCTGCTCTCCAGGCTGCCTCTGAAAGAAGTATCCGACTGTGGCGTCATCCTGAGATCGTCCACTCAATGGAGGCTGTGGGGTACCTGGGGTAGGGTTGACAACCCTGTCCATGCCCTGTAAATGTGGGACTCCAGGAGCTTGTCCAGCTCCCCCAACTGTGGCTAGGGACCCTCCACCGTGAACTCTGACACCTCCAGTCTCAGGAGCACCATTTGCATGCAGCATCCCACCTCTTGTCTCCTGCCAGGCCACGTCATTCATACCTAGGATGCTGCATGGAACGCTCATTCCACGGGAAAGCCTAAACAAAAATAACAGTATGAATTTGTTATTATTGATTTTTATCATTCAAGCTGAGCTGAATGGATTTTAGAGACACAAGTTATATTATTATGTTAAGATGAATATGTGATCTGGCTCATTGTACATGGACCTTTTGTGCTATTCTGCATAATAACTTTGGCTTGTCTTACACAATCAACTTTGATACATGGATTAAATTTCTTTTAATGACTGCATTCAGTCACTACAGCACATACTACCACATGAAAGATGGATTACAGTAGCGTAAAGAAAGCTACTAAGTTAAATCGAGCTTCATCCTTCATTCCTACTTTTGTGAGGCAAAAGTGAATTCTGATGTAAACTTCTGGTAAAGAAAACGTACTTAAAAGAACACTAAACGGACTTGTCTTCGCCGGGACATGACTAATTCCCGAGTTGCTAATTTCATACGATGGCTGCTCTACCGTTGTTGTTTGAAACGTTAGATAATGTTGCCCTATATATCCAAATTTAGTTACTTGACTTGCTCAACAACGGGAAAATTACCGCCAGATAGGAAATATTATTTAGTGGTAAGCTAATTTACGAATGGCTATGCCAAGAATCAAACAACTTACTAGCAAAAATGATAGCTTACTATACCAAGAATGCTGGGTAATATTGATAGTAGCCTAATGTTAGCTTACGAACACAATCACTGCTAATGCAACCCTACCGTTAAAGTAATATTACTATTGAATTAAAAGACACTGGAATCTATCACGAGGTTACTGATTCAACCACGATTATAACTGAAGTTTGCTTTTATAAATTAGTAACTAGCTAAGGCAAAACATGCAACATTACTTCTATAGTGGGAACCCGACGTGCAAACCTTTCAGCAAGCTGGTTAGCTAACCTGGCTAACCTAGCCAGCGAGTCCGCTGCTAATAATCAAACCAACTTAGCTGCTGTTACACGACATTTACGCACATTCTGTTTTTAAGTGGTTAGTGGTTACCAGAAAATACAACTATTACCTCTTGATTTAATATTTCTAGTGCCGTTGCGGAAATTGAGCACGTTATGTGTTAGCTAATATTACTGTACTAGCGTGAGCATTAGCAACATCCTTAGCTAACGTTAATGTTAGCTTACGCTAACAGCAGCGGGCCTGCTCTGTTTATTATTGGCTGTCGACGCTGTGCATCAAAATTAAATTCATGAATATGTGACTGTATTACAGTAGGCTAGACCAGCCCGGTGTAATAAGAAGGAACAGCAGTTTTCTTGACTCGAAATACCTCTTTTCTTGTAAGCACCAAAGCCGAATACACCAAAAATAGCTAACGGAAGAGCTAGCAAACGCAATTGCCAAGTTTGTGTTGTGTGAGCTAAAACATCATCCAAACCACTCTGTGGCTAAACAACATGGCCCCCCTTCAAGTTCCAAACAGAGGGGCCTTAGCCGCTAAACAAAAGGGGAAATACTCACACCACGGCAGTCGCCTTCAAATCGGAGGCTTTGCGGTGCTTTTGCTTTCGATGTGAACAAAGAAAGAGGAGATACTCACGCGTTGTCGTGTCGTGAGAGGGTCTATGCTTGTTGCACGCCGTCAACCCGATTCTATATTGTTTTGTTTCCTTGGAGAGAGCGGTGATTTAGCAAGGCTTGATAAACAGAGCTAAGAGTTTGCCTACGCTAGTGCCCCCTCCCTGTAAATAGCGTGAACTACGTAGACATGCGTATAACAATGTCAATTAAAATTTCCCATCCAAACGTACCCCTTTTGTTCACCATATAAAGGGTGAAATGGATCTGATTTGAAATGTGTTTAATGGGCTTTTTACGTAATACGTAGCCATTCAACGTTTTTATAAATCGGCGCATTAACACGCTTTACATTCACATGAAAGGGCTCTCATACTACAGCCGGATAACTTGTGAAATATGTCTCAGTTTGAATGACTGTTCATTAAATTAAAGCTAATTAATTATTTTTTGGGCTGACAAATTAACAAATTTATTAAAAAAAAAAGGTTTAAAAATGTGACGTGATTGTTTGAATACGTTTCGAAGATGAGTAACTCCTTATACAAGACGCGTTAAAGGAGAATTGGAAAAAAAAAATGTCGCGTAATGCATCATCATGGAGTTATATTTGGTTGACTTGGGCTGATCCAGGGTCGGGTGGGTCCTCGTGGTCCATGACCCTCCTTCTCCATAAGGAAACCCGATGAGATCCAATCACCTTTTCCTTTACAAACTGTGATCTCACCTCCCCATTTCCGATTGGATTGCTATATTTAGGAAACCACCCCGTGCTTTATAAAGAGAGCGCGCTGGTCATTGGTAAATGTTCTCGAGTTGGGGAAACGGGAGAGGCTTTCGGTAAACATCTACCCTGGTCTTATTTAGAGTTGAAGCTACAGTCTGGGTGAGGACGCAGGAGACATCCGTGTTTTTTTGGATGCCACATTTGAGCGAGAACTTTGGGAAAAGGCAGGAATGGCAGACAACCGCAAGAAACTTGTTGTGGTCGGGGACGGCGCGTGCGGGAAGACATGTCTGCTGATCCTGTTCAGCAAAGACGAGTTTCCTGAGGTCTACGTCCCGACTGTGTTTGAGACATATGTGGCGGACATAGAGGTGGACAACAAGCAAGTCCAGCTGGCGTTATGGGACACGGCCGGACAGGAGGACTATGACCGGCTGCGCCCCCTCTCCTACCCGGACACTGATGTCATCCTGATGTGCTTCTCCGTGGACAGCCCGGACTCGCTGGAAAACATCCCGGAAAAGTGGGTGCCTGAAGTCAAACACTTTTGTCCTAACGTGCCCATCATCTTAGTGGCCAACAAGAAAGATCTACGCAACGACGAGAACGTGAAGAACGAGCTGTCCCGGTTGAAGCTGGAGCCCGTGAAAGCAGAGGATGGTCGGGCCATGGCCATGCGCATTGGCGCATATGACTATTTAGAGTGCTCTGCCAAAACCAAGGAGGGGATCTGGGAGGTCTTCGAGACCGCAACACGGGCAGCCTTACAGAAACCGAAAACGCCATCAGGAAGTTGCCTCAAATGCTGTGTTTTGATGTGAGCAGACTGTGTTTTGAGTGTTTTGAGGCCTGTGACGCACGCAGACAGCACGTCTCCGCCGCTGGGATCTGTGTCTGAACATGCAGGGGCAGTGGCCACGGTTTGGGTTACTCCCTAGAAAATCAGACGACCTTGGTTGAACCATAAAAGAAATGACTTTTAAACAAGTTGGGTTTTTTTGATAATCATCTGATGTCTGGTTTAAAAACAAAACAAAACAAAACAAAAAACCCCCACAGGTTACAGCATGTTCTTTTGTGGGTCACATGATCCCAGTCTGACAGGTCAAGGGGGTAAAAAGGACGAACCTCCACATTTCAGTGGACGCCTTAACCCTCTCTGTTGTGGATATGACTTTCCCAAAGGCCTGCTTTCGAGCCAAATTCTTAATCGCTCACCTTTTTTTTTGTTTCATATGTTTGCAAAGGCCACCGCCTCACTGCTAAGGTTATACTTTGTGATGAGCAAAGCAGTTAAAAAGAAAAGTGCACTCACTATTTAGCTCATGTCTACTGTTTTGTAAAAATGACTGTATTTAGTTTGAGAAATTGCACAGCACCTGAACACTACAGTATTTTTTTTTTTTTGTGCAAGTTTTATAAACAGTATGTGTCAGTGCAAGGATGCAAATGGTGTTCAGCATGGTTACTTCTGTTTTATGAATAAGGTAATAGCTTAAGTTTACAGCTAATGAAATCCGTTGTCTCAGGTTTGTTAGTTGGTACCACGTGCAAAAAGTGTGTTTTAAATCCACAGTATGAAATGTTTAAGAGGTTTTACGTATGTTACAGACTACACATCGGCAAGGGCTAACCACATTGTCCAGTGTAGTTTTGCAAGCTTTCTTGTGGATGTTTTGTTAAAAGCTTGCTAAGCATGCTTCTACCCCAAATTTGATGCTTCTTGGTGGCTGCAGTGAGTAATTTTTTTGCAGAAAAGTCATGAGCAAGGTGTGTTTTGAACATGGGATAGAAAGCTATGAAGGATTACGGTAACAAGATGTATTTGATTTATCCCTTTTTAAAAGTACAACCAGCAAAAGAGACTACATACTCTTAGCTTACAGCTCACCTGAAACACATATATTATCACATATTTCTGAACTTTGAGATCCAAGTTTGCCCATTCGAAGCTGGCATATGCACATTCGTCTCAAAGACGTGGAAGTCCTGCTTGAGATTTTCTGTTTGGCTACTGCTTTATTTACAGCTATGGGGTTGATGTTTCAAAGAGGAGATGGACATGTGAGTGACTGAAGCATGTGAGTGCTTTGCTCAGTAAAGGAGTTTTCTTAGAAAATGTAACGGAAAAAGAGTGGGCTTTGTCCGAGCTCTATGAGCAAGTAGCACACTGTTATGTATGAAAGCGAGCCATTTAACGGCTGTTGAAAATGTTAATGGATATGTATCTTACGTTTTTGTTACATAAGCCAAAATCTTGTAATAATAACATAAACCAAAATGGTAACATTTTGATAAAAACACTAGAAGAAACTAAATTAAAAGTAGTTGTTTTTTTAAAAAAGCACTAAAACTGAATTGTAATTGGTTTTGAGGCTTGAAAAAAAAAAGTGTCTTCCATAATGACTGTGAATGTACCTCAATTTCATTTGGTCCCAAATATTTGGGGCTGTGAAGTTAACAACAGAAAGCAATGTACTTGAGCTTATTTGTCATACTTGTGTAATAAATTCAGCTCATGTTTGATCCATGTCTCCGCAGGACTGTTGTGTTACTGTCCTCCTACGTGATGGTGGGAGAGCTTGTACAAATGACAGCTATGAACATCAATTACAGAGACTGTTGCTGCACTGGGAATCCAGGGTAAAACCCTGCTGGGTTCACAGTGTAGGTTGTTGTTTTTTTTTTTTTTTAGTCATAACTGAAGACAAAATAAGCTCAATTTTGCTGTAAACCTGCCACATTTTTTCTGTGGTTCATCAAACAACCATAATAAAGACAAATCAGAGTTTAAAAGAGTTTAAAAGAGCAACTTTTGTGAATCCAAGCAGTGTTACAATGGTGTAAAAGTCGCATTCCTCCCTGCCTTCTGTTGCTGGGCTTTTTGCTGACTTACAGGACAGGAATGCATTGTGCTGGACTGGTTAAATTTCCCACACTGGCCCCCCTCATGTGCACTGATTTCCAATGTTGTTAGGTTATTATTCACTTATCGGACACTGCACTCTTCCTTCGTTTCCTGACTTCTGTTAAAACAAAAAAGCAATGGGAAGACAGACTAGTAAAATGCTGAAAATGTGCCAACCTTATATGTTTTTTTTTTAAAAGTTGATCAAACTGTTAACCAGGTCAGTGTGATGACACAATTTCCATGTATTTATGGTAGATTGGGAACAGTGTAAGTTTTTCTGAGGAAAAAACAATATTGTCTGTAAGGGAACAAGTGGTACTGTTTTGGGAAGAGTCAATAAAACAATCAATGAGTCACCACCTCTGCTTTTCCACTCTTTTGTCTCTCTTCCCCCACTAAAAACACACCTCAGCCGGTATTTGTTGTGACTACTACATGAACTTTGTTATATTTGGTAAATTACATCCTCAGTTTCATTGTTTTTTTTCTAGTTTTGGCAACATACATGTACCTATAACTCAAACACAGACCTTTTATTCAGTAGTAGAGTATAATCTTTAGGTATCATATGCTTAAATAGTACTTGTAGCAAGTACTATTACTACTACTAGTAGCATGTTCAAGCACACAGCTTCACCCTAGAAAGCTACACTAAAATACTGCGTATGCATTATTGTATCAGTGATGATAAATCAATGAGATATTTATGAATATAAAAGTCACATTTTCCTTTATGATGACTTCTTTTTCTTTTGATAATTTAGATATTTAGCTCGTAGAACTCTCATTAGTTTACTTAAGATATTAAAATCACTTGCAATTGAGTATTTTTATACTGTTGAATTACTGCTTTTGCTTAAGTAAATGATTTGAATACTTCACTGCTGGTAAAAATATAACCATGAATTTCCAAGGGAGAGAATATTTCAAGACTTAGCCCCACTGTTGTCGAACACTGACAAATTGATTTTAAGATTTCTATTGTTCTGTGATTAAAGAGCCTGTGTGTCACAGAAACTATTTGTGTCCTTGCTAAATTTAGATCTGAGGATGTGGACGAATGACAGTGAGCTTAAACAGAATGTTTTACATCACAAAAATACCAATTTATAATAATAGCAATAGAGGAATTATCATTCTGAGGAAAATTTAGCATATAAAACCGTCTTTGATAACACCTTGGCTAAAAACTTCACACTTGTAAGCCTATTATAATTTTTTGTTGGGTTAAAGGAAGCACTGAAAGATATATGCAGTACAAATGGTCTTTATTGAATCCCATGGTTTATTTAAATAGTACATGGACATAAAGGGAGACAACAGGGTGAAAACAACCAGGACTCTTCTGTGAAATAACAAACAAAATTAGTAATTTGAAAAATGGAGTAGAGAGACAACTATTATGTTACAGACAACATTTTTTTAACATGTAGCTTTGCATTTCTTGGTAGACAAGAGAATTACTGTTGTTTTAAAAGGTTACACAATAGACATAGTCAATACAAACACTGTCAGCAGTGGTCAGTTAGTTATATTCTGCAACAAATGGTAAAGGAATGTCAATCTCCATCTCCCTGTCACCTACTCTCACATATTGTTCAACAATTTGGCTTTTCTCTTTAAGTGCCCTTATGACATTGTTGTGGAAAACATTCACACGTTTCACAAACAAGTCAATCCAGGACTGGATGTCAGCTTGAAGCTGTTCAGTAGACATGTCGGCAAATATAACCTGGAGTTTAGCTCTAACAGCTGCAAGATATTCCATAACAATTCTTTGGACCACTTCAATCTGCCGGGCGACATTAGCCAGGAAGCGGGAGTTGATAGCATCATCATAAACATCACTTACAAAGGTGGAGAGTGTCTCTACATCCTGAGATTTTATGGTTTCGATGAGCTTCTCACTTTGTTGGATGGCAAACTTTATGAATTCATTATATTTGTCAATGATATCTTCCAGCTGAACATCTCCCAGTTCCCTCAGAGTGACAATCACTCGCTCCTGAATTTCACTCAGAGCTACAAACAAGTCATCGAGAATTTCTCTTCCGCTGACAATGTTGTTAGAGCCGGGAAGGACAAATTCAATAGCTTTGAAAAACTCAATGACGTCTGTGAACATGGATGTAAAATACTCTGGAACCTTTTGCACAGCCTCCCCACATACATCTGCAACAAAAGCAGTGAATTTCTGGTAGATCTCAAGTCCGGACAACCTCTCTTCAAACCCAGGGATTCTGAACCTGGTCTCTCTTAGGATTTTAACAACAGCGTCAAAAACAATTTCAACTCTCCTCTGGTACTCTTTAAGGACCAAAATGGCGTTATCTGCTACAGCTGTCATAACATTGGAGGGATTTACTTCTGCAAAGTTTTCAACGGCCATTTTCAACATTTCTTTACCCTGATTTCTAACCATTTCAAAAGAACCCTCAAGGTGTCTTGGAAGTCTTGAGATTGTGTTGTATGTTCTGACAACAGGATCAGAAACCATCTCCATTACAGTGGGCACCTGAGTCTTCAGTCCCAGCATCATCGCATACGGCAACTCCGTATTCCAGGTTGTCTGAAGGTTCAGCTTCTCGGAGTTCATCACGGACATCTTCAGACCAAAGATATCAATGTCTGTTGTTGGCTCAGACTGTGGGAAAAGGTAAACATGAGAGGAAAGAAAACATTTTAGTCAAATGTAAATACATTGTTTTACATGAAATCATATTTTAAGGTAATTAATCTGTAAAACAATTAAGCGAAATCCTCTTACCGGGTAGCGACCATAGAGTCTTGCTTTCACTTGTGCTGGGCGCTTGGTCTGCATCTGAAGTCCGATGAGTCCGGCAGATGGAGTGGACATGGAGACAACAAGGCCTTGCTCTGGATTTCCAGTGATCTCCTGGTTGATTTCCAATTTCAGTTCAGGCAGATTGACCTTTGCTGAATTGATGATGGAGGCATCAACATTTTCAAAACCCAAGATGATGGTGCTGTCATGTTTGCCCTCCAGCAGTGAATGTGTTGCAGACAGGAGAGATGTCATTTTGAATCCGTCGGCTTTGTTCAAGTTGGTGTTGCCCTCAATCTTTCCGGTCAGGATGTCAAATTCGGAGGATGAGGAGGCATCAAGTTTGATGATGAAGCTGTCCTGGTTGAGGATGCTGGCATCAGTTTTGAGTGTGATCATGGCTGTTTTCATGGAGAACTCATAGGTCAGATCACCCATCACAGGGATCCTGATGTTCTCAATTCTGGGCAGGACAACTTTTGGGAGAGTGAGCTTGCTAAGAGCAGATGGCACATGCAGAGTGGGCATTGTGATGAGACTGAAGTCGGGCAGAGGGATGGTGAATGAAGACACCTCAACATTCATCACTGGAACTCTGTAGGCAGGGATTGTGATGGTTTTGGGCAACTCAGCGCTGTACTTCTCATACTCTGCCTTTGATTTATCCAGCATGGCACTGGCCATATCTTTGCCGACGAGCACTGTCTTGTGCAGAGCCTTGACGCTGTTATCAACCACATTGATGAGTGGATTCATATTAATGTCAATTGTGATCACCTCAGGGTTCTTCATGTACTTCAGCTTGGAGCTCATGTCAAAGGTCTGCTGGGTTGTTTTCAGGAGGAAGCCCAGGCCAGTGTCCTCCCACAGTGAGAAGTCCTCCACACTTGGTGTTTTCAAACCAACAAATGGCACAGTCATTTCAGGAATGGTGATAGGCTCCTTCAGCACATCCAGGTTTGCTTCTCCAGAAACCTGGGAGACCATGTTAATTTCTGTGTCACCATTGTCCATGTTGAAGTAATGGGAGTATTTGTACTGGTTGAATCTGGCCAGACCTGTCCAGCTAGCCTGCTGCACTTCGGAGTTCAGGGTAAAAAAGATGTCGTTCTGGAGATCCATCTTTCCAGACAGACTGAATGGAAGGACAACCTTGGCATTTCCCTTGTTCTTGGTGTCAAACGTAAGCTCACTGGGTGTGACTGAAGCGAGCACAGAGCTTGAGAGACTTCCCTCAATCTGTCCAGCCAGCTCTGCAGTGTGGGAGGCAGTGAAATCAATTTTCAGATCTTCAACCTTGGCCTGGAACTTAACCTCTGCAATGCTACCCTTCATGATAGGTGTTTCGGTCTCAACCTTGGCATCAACAATTATGTGGCGGAAAATGCAAATGTCAGCAACCACAGTTGGATTCATTTTGAAGTTAGTGCTGTCTGTTTCTCCAGTAAAGGTCACCTTGGCTGTGTGGAGATCCATGGTCACCTCCATGTCGCTCTTGTGACTTGCCTCATCTGAGAAGTCCTGAACTGCATATTTTCCATTGGCCTTGTTGTTCATCGTCAGACGGGCAGTGCCATCCTCAAGCTGGAAAACGGTCTTTTGGTTCATTGATGTTTCGCTGAAGATGTTAAAGGATGGCATGTTGAGTTCTTGTTTGTAGCTAGTGTCTACAGTAGCAGAAATGAGATTTTCTGTGTTGAAGACACCAGTATTGACAAGTTCTGCGTTAAAGACTTCAGTTCTGGCGTTTGCCTTAGTTTCAGCAGTAGCATGAGCTATCAGGCCATTGAGGGTCATTGATCCCTTGTGGTCAAGTGTGAAACTTGATTGCTCAACATTGATGCTCTCGGTGATGGACAGAGGACTCATCTCAGGTGCAACAAAATGAGCGCTGGCATCCAAAGTGAAGTCAAGAGCTCTCACAGTAGATGAAGCCTTTGAGTTGAGGTTCATTTTGAACTCTGGTGTCTCTGATGTGGTTGTTGTGTTTTCAAGATCAGCGGTGGTCCTGAGTGTATAATGAGGTGAGGTAATTCTGAACTCTCCATAGAGTTTTCCAAAACAGGGAATCTTGCTCATATCTGCCATTTTTTCTTTCAGCTCCATTGTGAATGTATCATAATCAAAAGATTTGATGTTCTCAAGCATTCTGAGGAAATAGTCACCCATGTCATCAATCAGCTGTTTGAAGTCGAAGGAGAAGAATTCATTGAAAAGCTTCTTGGCAGGTACCATAACTTTTTCGATCACAGGCTGGATGTCAATTGATCTGAGAGCAGCGAATGCAGACTGAATCTTTTCCCTGACCTGATACTGTTTCATAACTTTGACAACCTCATCCATGATGGCACCAATCATCTTCTCAACCTCATAACTGGAAAGGATCTCCTCAATTTTGGTGTAAATTACATTGAACTTGTTGGCAATGTTATATTTATTGATCCAAGCCATGATAGTGTCCTTAATTGTTTTCAGAACATCCATTACTTTCTCAATTGGGAACTTGGCTAGTATGTTGGTCACAAAGTCCTCCATTGTGTTGAGACTCTTTCTCAGATCTTCTACAAAGAGGTAAAAGTCAAAGTTGTCAATGACCTCCTTAAGTTCTGACACTTTGTCCTGAAACTTTGTACTGATCTCATAATTGTTGTTGATATATTTCAGCATCTCAACGCTCTTGTCCATCATCCTCATCATTGTGGTCTTTACATCTTCAATAACGGCAGGCAGAAACTCAATGAATGGAATCTGGATGAGGTGGCTGTCACTGTTCTTGTCATATTTGACAAATCCAGAAATGGCGTAGTCTTGACTAGCATCACTGAAGAGTGGGGTTGAGGCAGCTCCTGTCATCACAATACCCATTCTCTCTGCGTTGTTATAGGCAGACATTTCTTGACTAAATGTGTGCTCGTTTACCTTGGATGTTGTCTGCAATGTGACACTCTGCTCCCTGAAGCTCAGCATGCCATTAAACTTGTTGTCCATGTTGGTCTTGATGGTGGGTCTGCCTTCAATCTCATGGGTGGTGGAGGTTCTGTACTCGAATGACTGTGTGAGCAGCATGGGCTCTGCTTTCAGGATAAATTTGCTGTAAATTTCTCCGCTCTGCTGTCCATACAGATACACTGCACCGTCTGAGTTAAAGATGGCATCGATGTTAAGAGTGAAGGGTGCGGCAACAGTTTTGACTGTGCTGTCAAGACGCAGAGATGGAGAGTTGAAGTTGATCATATTGTTAAAATTCAATTTCAGACCGGCGACCTCCATATCGGTGGTATGTGCCATCTGAGTGCCCAGGAGTTTACCATTGGTGTTGTATTTTGCAGAGAAGACCATGTCGGCAAATTTGACTTCATAGGTTTGCTTGAGCTCTTCCTCTGAGAAGGCTCCGGTCATTGTTCCAGTCAGCAGCATGTTGTAGGGCTGTGCGTTGAACTGGGCATCATTCACAAAGCTGATCTCCATGAACTTCAGGTTGTTTTTGACAACCACAGAGGTAGTGAAACGCTCCATGCTGACTGAAATGTCATGCATGTAGGAGTTCTTCTGGTTGAGGAAGTTGTCGGTCTTGGAGCGGAGGGCAAAAGATCCCAGCGACAGAGACAGGGAATGGGTGTTGTCGGTCCTCATCTCGTTGAAAGATCCCACCAAGTTGTTGGACATGCTCAAGCCATCTTCACTCAGTTTGAGGTTCACTCTGTTCATGGTGCTGATGTCAAAGAGGTTGCCCTCAAAGACGCCGTTGAAACTCACCTCTGTGGTGATCATCTTCCCCTCAACAGTGAGCTCAGCTTTGTTCTCCTTGATGGCCCCCTTTGTGGTGAGAGACATGGTGGCACCTGAGGTATCAACTTCACCGTGGAAAACATTCTCAAAGGTCATTGGGCTGTGCTGGGCAGTTGTTGTGCAGCTGGTGGTCAAGCCATTCATGTTCAGGGCCAAAGTTGCCTTGTGTGAGGCGAGGCTTGAAAAGATGTTCAAAGAGGCATCGGCATTGATCTCCAAGCCAGAGGGGCTCATTGACCCAGTGAGCAGAGAGTAGGCACGGTTCACCGAATCATCTGCTTGATTCTCCATCCTGAGGCTGATCTGTCCCTCGAAGGCGGAGAAGTCTACCTGGCTACGAACCATTCGCTCATCAGCCTTGGTCACAGAATCGGAATGGAAGGTGAGCTTGAGCTCCTTGTAGCCGAGGTTCATTTTGGTGGTGTGCTTGAGGGGTTCGCTGTTCATGTTGGTGTTTGACTCGATCAGAAGCTCATCATTTGCGTATGCTGCTTTGATCTTGTTAGAAACCTTCAGGATTTCAGAGTTTACTCTCAGTGTACTCTCTAGTCTTGCTTCTTTCTTTTCTCGCTCAACAGAGAAGGTGTGGAGATAAGTGGTGGTGGCAGTCATGGGTCCAACAGTCACACTTCCATCCGTGTTGATATCTCCAGACAGCATGTTTGAGTCCATGCTAACCTGAGTGGTAACAGTCAGGGCAGTTTCCAGACCAAGAGGTGAGTTGGCGTACACGTTGTACTTTCCTGTTGACATGATGTTGTCTGTGACAGCCATGGTTTCCAGCACATTAAAACCTGTTTTCATGAGCATATGGTTCAGGGAACCCTCCATGGTGAATTTTAGAGTTTCCTCAGCTGTGTCTGTGATTTCTGAAACTCCTTTAAAACAGACAAAACAATAAAATATTAATTAGCACCAACTTCTGTGATATTTCTACCGTGTTACATAACAATAAATAATTTGTCTCATAAAGAAAATGATAAAAAAAAAAGAAATTACCCTCAGTTGAGAAGGAGAGAAGCTTGATTGGACTGTCAGCCAGGACATTGAACTTGGCCATGTAGCTGGGAGAGTTCTCAGTGCTGTTACCAGCAGACATTGTTGCCTCCCATTTATAATAGTTGCTGTTGATTTTGGCAGACATTTCGACCATTCCCATCAGAGGCAGGACAAGATCATATTCAGAGGGGATGGTGAAAGTGGGGATTTCGATCTCCTGTGAGGCAAAGTCCATGCCAATCTGGGGCATGGAGATGCGTGGGGAGGAAACCACTGGAGGAATCCTCAGCTCTTCAGAGGATTTGCCACCAAGAGGCAGAGGAATGGTGATGGTCAAACGCTCCTGGTTAAACTGGTATCTGAGTGCACTTTCACTGGAGAGAGGATAAAAGTAGAACATTTGTCAAACATAAAATGGTTGCTGTTATTATTTTACATTTTTTATTTGAATAAAGTTTAGAGTAGATTTAAGATTTACTTACAGGTTCATGAACAGGTTTTCTGGCATTGTGGGCATTTCCATGGTTTCCATTTTGTTCCTCAGAGTCTCAACATAGGAAACATCAAGTCCAATCTTGTCCATCCAGATGTTGCTGGCCTGATGCAAAAACAACATTTCTTAAATTTTAGTCTGAAAGAACTAGAAATAAGTCAAGGTATAAAATAGTTATGATTATATTTTTTTTCACCTCGACTGCCTTGTTGAGGATGTGACGCAGTTTCATGTCAGTCTTGACAACCTGCTGGTCCATGATGTCCTCCACAAACTGTCTGAGCCAAACCTGGGCGGCTTCAGTGTAAGGAACCAGAACTGTAGTGTCAGCATCCATGTTGGACATCAGCTGAACCTCAGCCTGCTCTTCACCTGAAATAAAAAACATTCAGCACTTTACTTTGAGATTTAAAGGAATATTGGACAAATGCCTTAAAAAATGATCACTTTCTGACGTCCATTAGTTATTTTATAAAACGGACATACCATATTTGAATTTGATTGCCTGGATGGAGGTGGTCTGTGGGAGCTTGACATCACTCTTGATCTCCATGGCGAGTCCATCAGCCTGGCTCATGGTAGCGGTGATGGCGGCATCAGTCTTGAGTGCTGGAACCAACAGCTGAACCTGAAGCATTCCTTCAGTCATGGCCTGAACCCTGCGATCGATCAACAAAAATCTTGATTTTAAAAAACATTCATAAAGGCTGTTTAATGTGTAAAATGAGTGCAGAACTTTAATAGCAAAGTTTGTGACTGCGTTGACTTACTTGGCACGGCCAATCAGAGAGAGCTGTGGCACGTTCTTGTTGGAGAGCTCGAGGATGATGGATTTTCCTTTGGTGCTGCTGTCGGTCATGCCAATCTTAACACCGGCCTCGACATCGATGTCAGGGATCTCAATCTGGGTGGTGAAGACATTTTTGTTCCTGTTGTATTTCATGGTGGCTGTGGCCTCGGTGGGCTCATCACCTAAAGGCGAGAGTGGGAAAATTATAGCCTGACTATTGATGTATGCAACACTACAGATTTAAAAAAAGCAGTTATGGCAAGACAATAGTACATTAAGATGCTCATACCTTCAGCTCTCAGGGCAAACTTCAAAGAATCAACCTTCTGGCGACCATCCTTTCCTTCGTTGAGGAGTTTGTAGGCGATGGTGGCTGTGAACTCGGACACCTCTGTTGAGGGCTTGATGTCCACGGCAAACCTACGGTGAAAAGAACAAAATTTAAGTATCTAATGATATTTAAATGTGCACTGTGCAAATAATCATTCAACAGATAATAAAATCTTACATGGTCTCTCCATTCAGGGGGAAGTAAGGAGCAGCAGCATCATCGCCGATGTTGGCACGAAGTGTTTTGGTGCAGTATCTGATTCCAGAGAAGAGAGGGTTGCAGCTTGATTCACCCTCGGTGTGAGGGATCACTGTGGCCTGACCAGCACCCACAATCATCACTTTGTTGCTATTTCAAAGAGGAGAATAACAGAATAAGTATTAAATCTACAAACGAACAAACCTAAAGCAGGTTAATAAGAAAAAATTGCCATCTACCACCATATATTTTCTTCATTAACTCTAATATATTAATGTATTTTTCTGTGTTTGGTTACCGGATGCTGAAGAGCGTGGTGGTGGCCTGTGGAGCAGGGATGGAGAGCTTGATCTGGTTCGCCTCCATGGTGATCCTGGCATTCAGTGCGCTCTCATGGTACATGCTGGTGTGCATCTCAACGGTGGATGCAACAAATTCAGGGAAATCAACGCCCATCTGAGTCACAAACTCAACTCCAACAGAGGGCATGAACACCAGCTCCTTCTGTGAATCAGCAAAGATCACATGAAATTAAATTGGATGCAGAGAAAAAAACAAACAAGAAATGAAACTGCTATCATCATTCAGCTACTGCTACAATCATAAACAAGAACTATTTTAGTACTACAGTTTATGTCAAATCATATCATTATTATCAGATATTTTAATAACACTTTGCAGGACATTAGGTGAGGTACATCAGTAAAGTTGCACCATCATTATAACAAAACTATAATTTACTTTTTTAATGCTGCATTGAAGGTGAGTTGAGGATAAAAAATGTACCATTTGTGGAGCAAAGCTGAGGCCTCCCTTAGCACCAGGAGTGAAGGTACCGGACAGAGCGAATGTCAGAGGCAAACCAGATGCTGTTGGCAACATGAATTTGTTGTCCATGAAGATGTAGTGGGCAAAGATCTCGTTGTTGGTGCTGGACATCAGATTGGCCACAATCTGACAAAAAGGAATCAACAGTCATTTTGAGTTCTCTCTCGTGACATAAAAAAGAGTTTTAATTTGTTGCACAGACGTTAAATTTAATCAATAACATGAGTGCAGAACATTACCTTTGTAGGAATGATCCTCATGAGAATATCAGCATACATCACTGCATTATCAGCAATGGACTTCAGCTCGCTGGCCTTGATGTAGCCAAGCTCAGCTCCCATGATCCTCAGGTAGGCCATGGCCTCAGGGGACTCCTGACTCTGCAGATCTTTGACCAGCTTGTTGAAGTTGCGAACAATTTCTCTCACAAGATTCTCAGGAACCTTTGGGAAAAAATGGATTAGTTGTTGTTGTATTGAGGAAAAAGTTAACATAACTTTATATGACTAAGAATGATTAACTCCAATAATTAATAACAAGGAGTACCCTCTGTCCCTCTGGTGGGGTGGAAATCATCGTTTCCAGTTGTGGTATCTTCTCAACAGCCCAGTACAGAGTCTTGCTCAAAGTGTCAGGGAAGAACCCGTTCCTTCCGAACAAAGCATCAATGGTTGGCTCGAAGCCCTTTCCTTGCATGCCAACCTACCAGGAAAACAGATTTTTTTTTAAAAAAGTCTTGTTTTAATTTGTGCTCTAATATGTGCTGAATATGTTTCCTAAAAATGCTATTTGTTGCTAATTGACAACTAATTACAAGATTAATTTTTAAAAAGAAGAAGAAAACAACAATTAATGTAGTTTTCTCCTTTTATTAATAAAAATTTCTATGCTAGTCTTTTAGAATAAAACTAGAATGTCAAATAGCAATAAATCTCTGATTATTATGATCTACAGGACAACATACCTCCCAAATGTCCAAGCTGAAGCCAAAAACTTTCAGGGTGGTTTCCAGCAGGACCTCCCTTGGCAGCTGGCTGCTGGGGTCGAAGACAACGTTGCCCTGAACGCTGGCCTGCATGTTCTCATGTGCCATACCCAGCTTGTAGCTGCGGGACTTTGTGGTGTAGTCGCTGTGTGTGGTGACATCAACGTCCTCCAGGGCATCCATTATCCTCTTACCAAGCCTAGGGTAACAATGAACACGTCAAACATCAGCTAGATTTAAGCAGTTGGGTTGTTAAATTAGCAGAATGTTTCCATTTGAAGCACAAACTGAGATTTGCGGTCAGCTGAAAGGTTCTTTGTTCTTACTTCATTGTCTCTGAATCAGTGGAGGTGATGATGTTGTAGACGTGGGAGGTCACAAAGGACTTGATCTGTGTGTTCTGCTCCTGGGTGAGCAGCTTCCTCAGCATCTCAAAGTCACTGTCCTGGGGATCCCTCATCAGGATCAGGTAAGCTGCCAGGCGCTTCTGCACGGCACCCTTGGGATACTGGCTGACCCTCTGCAGGTTAGAGCGAACCTGCATCGAAAAAAAACAACAGAAGCATGTTCGTCACTGTATTTTAGGAAACTCCACACTATAAAACCAGGAAACTAGGATGCTTTTTTGTCTGTTGAATGGGATGCTGGTTACCTCATCTGTCACAGAAATGCGTCTGAAAGCCTGGATGGCAGCCAGCTGCACAGACAGTGTAGTTGCAGGCTGTCTCATGCACTTCATCAGGATGTTCTTGATGGCGGGGTCAGCTGCCTCCATGGCTTTCCCCATGTTACCAACAACCTGGATGGAATAATGAAGATTATTAGAAAAATAATATGGAACTGGAGGTTTCCATTAAGACTTATTCTTTTACAAGCTGTCTGTGTTCATAGCTGGTTTCATACCCTCAAGGTCAGGAAGGTCAGATCTTTCTCTCCAGAGCAGTCTTGGGCCAGAAGAGAGGTCATAAAGTCAGAGACAGCAGTGATCTCAGGGGTGAGGCCCTCAGCCTGGTACAGCCTAGTGACAGAGTTAAACTTTAGCAACAAACAACAGAAACCAACACTCACACCACAGTGTTGAAGAGGACTTTCCTCAGATTAACAAACAACCTTATATTCAGGTTTACTTACTTCATGACTGCGTTGCTCAGAGCATACATGATGGGCTTGCTCTGCTTGTACTGAGCCATCGCCAGCATGTCCTCAACCATGAGGCGGGAGGGGTTGGGCAGCAGTCCCAGGGCGTAGACGACAGCATCGACCTCAAGAGCACCTTCATCAAAGGTCCTGAGAACCTTCAGCATGGCGCTGGTGCACTCGGGGGTGCCGCACTGAGCCAGAGCTTGCCATGTCAGAGGCTGGGAAATATCCATCATCTCAACAGCAGCAGATCCAAGGACTTCCAGGTTCAGGCCACGCAGCTCAGACACCAGAGTGTGGAAGAAGGCGGCACGCTTTTCGCCCTGGTTGGACTGTGACAGGTCACTCAGCAGCTGTGTGGTAGCAATGGCAGCAACCTTGCTCTGCACAGGGGACTTGTTGTCGGCAACATCCATGGGCAAGTACTTGACGTTGTCTTCATCTGCGCAGAATAATTTCACAAACGGTAAGAAAATGCAGGAAGTTTGACATGTTTTTATATTTTACAAGCCGTTTGTAAAACCTGAAATACTCACTGTGGTCGAAGATTCTGTCGTTGATCTTGGAGAACTCCCTCAGGGTGATGGTCTGCTTCACCATGGTGGAAATGCCATACTCATTCCTGTTTGCAGAGGAAATTGATCAATCTTTTTTTTAAAAAAAAACTGGTTGCACATGACAAAAATGGTTTAATTTGACATAAACTTTTAGGAAATATGAACTAGTTGGAAGTATATTAGAAGTTAATCCTGAATGTGTGTAGTAATCAAAGTCTCTCTCTCAAGACACATTTTAAAATTTGTAAAAATATTTTGCTATTATTAATATTTTAAGACAGTTTTCCTATTAAAACATTTTTTAAAAAGCTCTGAGAAGTGACTGTAAACACATCTACTCTTTCTCCTTCATTGAGGTATTCTTGATTAATCAATGCCCCGGCCATCACCACTGCTTGTGCTAGGTCGATCCATGAAAGACCAGTGAGCATCAAGATGGCTAACGTTAGCACTGAGAAAACACTGGTGGATTTTAGTCACTGGTCACTTCCATGTTTTAAAACTTACTGGTGGGAGAGGGGCAGGAAGATGTGTTTCTCTGTGCAGACTCCGCTGGTCATGTGCTTCTTCTGGTTGTCAAACTTGTAGTTGCACATCTGAGTGCTGCTGATCATCTTGGACAGAGGGAAGTTCTGATGGAAGAGCGGAAACATTCAAGTTTTGTTAGATGATGATGGAAAAGAGCAAGTTAAAAAAAGAATTTTTGGAGATTTATTTGAAGTGTTTTGTTTTTAGTTTCACACTGGCTGCTTTTGGGTGTTTTTCTGGCTTTTTAAGACAATCCATCAGCTGATTTATATTATGAAACTAGAGCTATTAAGAGGGTTGTTTTTTAAAATGTATTAAAGGCTTATTATCCTCTACTTAAAACCTAAACACATTCTGACAAATCTTGGCTTCAGTTTGTTATGGTGACAATATGAGATTGTTGTTGTTATTGTTGTTTACTCTCTTACCATGCCGGTGACGAGGGCCAGTGGGCTGGTGTCCCTCCTGCGGGCAAAGAACGAGTCGCACCTGGAAAGATCTCGGCTGACTGTCACATCAGTGGCAATGTCCTCTCTGGCGTTGACGGTGAAATCAGTGGGGCAAACTCCATGCACGGTGGACTGCAAATGATGAAAGGCTTTTGTCAATATTGAGGATGTTGTAAACAATCAGAAAAAATAGAAACCCAGCTCTGAAAGACCTGGAGAGGTAAACAAGCTTTTTTTTGTCCTTCGGCGATTTCCTTGAATCTGATTATCAATTGATCTGACTGATTGCAACCCATTATGAGGGCAGGTGATGCCATCACCGAGATAAACTTATCTAAGACTTTGACCTGCAGCTGAAGATAGTCACTGGGAGAACATGATGTTACAGGCATGCAATTATCACCTTTGACTGGGGCAGCTTATCTACTCATTGTGCAACTTATTTATCTCTATATGAGTCTGCACCACAAACAGGATCCAACTCTATGTGGTGACTCTGACCTGAATTGATCGTTAATGGCTGTAAACATTAATGGAACAAAAAAGAAGACGATAAAAAATCGTTGGGGGAGCTACCATTTGTTTGTTCCTCTCTTCTTCCATTACTGGCACAATGAGAGCAGAGACGATGCCCCTCTTGATGTTCAGGATGTTGACGGGCTCGTCATCCTCAGGGAAGAGTTTGACATCAGTCTGTCCTTCAACTGTAATCTTCAAGGGGTTCCTGTCGACGTGGACAGATAGATTTTTACAACCTGCAATTAAGCCCCTCCTTTTCTTTTATGTCCTTAATTTCAACCACTTTTCTGATCACACACTCCTCATTTCCAGTGTTAAATAATCCAGTAGAGAGCTGAATCTTCTAGTAAAATATAAGAAAATGATGACTTACTTGTCCATGGCGGCTCTGAAAGTTTGAGCTCCAGCAGCTGGGCGATACAGAGGGTTCCCATCTTCATCAACACCAGAAATCTCGCTCAGAGAGCACTCTGTTGTGCGAAGGATGAAGCTGCAGGTCTGGGGCACATCGATCTCAACCTGTGTGACAGATTAGACATGTTTTTTTAAGTTCTGTTGTTTTCTATTCAGGGTCGGTCACGCGACCGTTGTGTTTGCAGTATTGATCGGTTGTGTGAGACATACTGTGCAGGTGAGTTTGGGGCCGCTCTTGTTGTCCGTTGCTCCATTTACGCCATTAAAGGTCTCAGCTTCATAGTCGTACACATAATGCCTGAAGTTCTTGAATCTTTTGGACACTGAAAAGTATTTGAAACATCAGTCAGAATCACAATAATATTGAAAAAAATTAAAATTCTCTCTTTTTTCTTTGGATGAATACTTTAATACTAAGAAAAAAGATTACAGATGGAGGAAACTCAGTAAGGATTCAGAGAACGAAATTAACTTTTTTGTTGCATACTTATCAAATAAAATCACATCCTCTGACAATGTTAAGTTTAAAAAAAAAGCTACTCACGTAAACAAACTGGAGAGTCATCATTAACACCAACATCTTGCTCTGTAAGGACAAAAGACAATGTTTGTTTAACATTTTGAAAACCAAAAAATGCTCTAAAACTCATCATGGAACAGTTACATTTTTTAACACAACTACCTACAGTTATAACTAAACTATATTTAAGTGTTTAATTTTTATTTTTTAGCACAAAAATGCCATTTTATGGTGCATTGAAGTGGTTGTAAAATTTCTATCAACCAGCACACCAAACTTAGTACTTAAATTAAATAAAATAGCAACATCTCAACAAACAAACATCTTCTAACTTTTGTCTCAAAATAGATTCAGATGTGTTGCACTTCATCCTAAACTCCATTAGCTTTCCGAGTGAAAACCAAATACTTACGGGCCAGAGTGTAAGTGCCCAACAGCAACAAAAGGCAGAGCTTGGTACCCCCCATGATGGGCAAAAGTAGCTCCTGAAAGCCTTAAGGTAAAGAGAGTCCTCCTTCGTCAGTGGAGACTAATTCTTGAGCTTTAGTCTTCTGGCTTTTATAGTTCTCAAGACTTACTGTAAGTGATCACCGGGACGTGCAAATGTGTTGCCCTGGTTCCAAAGTCTGAGCAGTCCTTGTGGCAGGCCAAAGGTTTCAAATACTGAGACTTGTCTGTCAGCAGTGGGTGGGGGCTGTGTATCTATGTTAAATGACCTCTTCGGCCCTCCTTTTTTTTAATGTGGCTTTGTTTTCAAGAGACATCAAGCTGATCGTGGATGAAGAATCGAATGCGTTCATGTTTGTTAATGAAAGAAATTAAATATTGGTTTTTATTAATCAGATAAATGCAGAGTAATATAGCTCATATATTCTGAATCACCAACTTGATTGCTTGTTTGTTCAGCTCAAAGGGCAGTACACAAGGGAGCTAATATGGTAATATCAGCAAAGCAGGGGGATGTATTTTTACTTTTTAAACTCCAGTTTTTTCTTTGTATTTCTAAATGTTTAAAAAAGTCAAGTGGTTGTCATGGTTTTGATTATTTCAGAGGAGTGATTTCATGTAGAAAAAACAGCGTTCAACCAATTCAAAAAGAAGCAAATACTCAGCTGGTCTTAATTTTATGTTTTTTAGACATAAATTTTACACTGTAATAGTTCAAAAATGGATGAAGGTTTCCACTAGAAAGTTCACTAAACCTTTGGCCTATGATTGCCAAACAAAATGAATCATAGTGACGCAGAAATGAAACCCCATGTCCTCTTTTACAGTTCTTGGAGTGCGTTATCACTACATGTCAGAACACGTCTTAAAGCTGTAGTGGCAGCTCAGTCGTCCGAATAAAATCTCATCATTGCACATTTCTGCAAACCACAGATACATTGAGCTTGTATATTTGATATGTATCAACATGTCAACGATTCATATTAAAGTGACGCTGATCAGATTACATGTATATGAGCTGACAAGGAAATGAGATGGCTGCCAAGCGGTAGATCACTGTTTGAGATATGTTCGCTTTCTGTTTCGACCAACCAAAACTGGGTAATTTTTTTTTTAAGACCTCAGGACATTTTCCAGTCTTGTTTGTGTAAAAAAACTGGATTAGTTTTTAGGAGACATCATGACAATTTCCAGTCGTTTGTGTGACATTGTTTTCAGACCTGAGCAATCACTTCATAGTTCTGTGAATCTATGTATCACAACCGCAGGAACCATGATCGATTTTCATTCTTTGAACTCAATTTTACAGGACTTTTTAAACTCTTACTTCAGAGCAGGTAGTTTTTGTAGCACCAGAGGTACTCTGGGTGACGTTAGTGTACACAGATTCATCAAATTTGGGAGCCAGCACTTAAAATTACCATTTGTTAAAACCCTGTCAGAAATTACGCTGGTATACCAACCACCAGCTAGCTTATCCCACTTTAGGGGGGTTTCTATTGGAGTTGTTAATACAGAAAAAAGCCATTAAAGATGTACAGTTCCCCAGTAACTCCACAAAGGCAGTTCCTATCAGGAAGCTCCTAGAACGGTTTGGTTTATAAAAATGTCTTTTTAGACATTTTCCAGTTGTGTTTAAAGCAATAAAACTGGGTATTTTGAACAAGAGGTCTTGACATTCTTCAACCCTGTTTTTGGCATCAAAACAGACTATTTTTAATTAGACATCGAGACATTTTTCATTCGTGTTTGTAACAACAAAACTGGGTACTTTGAACAAGACGTTGGGATATATTCCAGCCATGTTTCTGAAAACTGGCTACATTAAAAGAGATGTCATTTTCCATCTGTATTGGTGGTGACAGAACTGAATACTGTTGAGGATTTGTTATGTATTATACTTCAATTTTTTTTACTATTTGTTGTTAAAGTAATTATACACAATCTGTGTCATTGGGTGTGACTTATTATACAGAAAAGGTACACTTAGTCACAAGCTCTTACACAAGGATTCAATGTTACAGTCCCTTGTGTCATATTTTAAGATTATAGACGAGAACCAGATCAGATTCAACGAAACCTGAAGTCTGTTGTAATTAGACAAACCGTATCTTTTTGTTTGTTGAGCTTTGTTGATTAAAGAAACTGCTGCCTCGACACTCTTGTCTGAACATTCTTGGCCAACCTTTTACCTCTGAAAGTAGTCTGTGACAGCTGTTTGATCAGGATTACAACAGAGGTGAACTCAAGATAAGTTAATCAGGCAGAATAAGGCCATCTCACTTGCATAAGGGTCACTACAGCACTGAGCACAATGATTACAGTATAGGGAAGAAAGAAGCAGAAGCAAATAGCCTTGATTAAAAGTTATAGTAGTAAAAAGAAAATGTGGGACAGTTAAAGGAACAATTAAAAATATGTGTGGGACTTTCTTTTTGTGGGATTGTTGTAATGTTTTTTAAACTATTTCAATGTTAATCAAAAGAAATGATCACATAATACAAAAAAAGTAGAATACACAGAATACAAGTAGATCATACCTTGATCATACTTTACAGAGGGTAGATATCTTACAGAACTTCACATTTTTTTTAAATAATGAATGACCAGATTTTTAATCACAGTATTTAAGTTTTGTAACTGTAACACAAATATTAAAATCTTCACCTTTTCTGTCATATCTCATCTATTTGTAACTCACAAATATGGATAAATTAAAAACACAAATAAATGAATGTGTCTGGTGGACCTGTGAGCTCAAGTCAAAGTTCATTTTGTGAAGCTGATCATCTGCTGTATGTCAAGCAGTGTGATGGCTTAACCTGTTGTGAAAGGAGAGAGAACAGAAGGCAGATCAATGTGGTTCAATGTGTTACATGTGGGGTCTTTGTATGGCCAGTGTTGATGTAACGCTTTGACCCAATAAATGTGGACTACAGTGCATAAAATGAATTTGGGAAAAAGTATATATATATATATAAGGAATATAGTTTCTAACATCAAATATAATGTAAAGAAAAGCTATAAAGTACAAGCGACATTTGGACAAGGTAGCATTGTCAGCAAAAAAGTTATTGAGAGAAAGTTAAAGGACTTCCACATTAATTTGCACCTTTATGTGTGAGTTTGAGGAGTTATTTTTTGAAGGGAAACTTCACACTTAACATGTGAAATATCTCAGAGATGTTTAAGCCTCTAAGGCCTGATTGCATCTCGCCTGTAATCTGGGTTTGGACTGTTCAATCACTGTTCTTGAAGGGGAAATCAACTGACAGCTATTACTGTGGTGACACAGTTTTTTGATGCAGTAAGCGTCATGACTGCTGGACTTGGTTCAAATTAGAGATAAGATTCACAAAAAAACCGTAGACATATTTAATTAAAGCTACCAAAGTCTGCATTATTGCAAATAAAGACAGTTTTTGTTCAATAGTTTTAGTTATAATATATATTATCATTGATATAAATGGTGTTGACCAAATATTAAAGGCAGCTGTCAGTAAAATGCAGAATGATACCATACCATAAAACTGGACATTACAGTCTAACCTTCATGTTGGTTTTTATTGCAGGGTTGTTGCCTGAATTAGTTTTATCTAGGAGCACTGAATCATATGAACAAATGAGTACGGTTTGTGTGAGGCGAGCCAGTGTAGGTAAAACTTCGTATGGAAGTGTACGTAAAACTTCGTATGGAAGTGTACGTAAAACTTCGTATGGAAGTGTACATAAAACTTCGTATGGAAGTGTACATAAAACTTCGTATGGAAGTGTACATAAAACTTCGTATGGAAGTGTACATAAAA
>JAQMCX010000023.1:14940934-15027241 GCA_029814765.1 Acanthurus leucopareius | reverse complement strand
TTAACTATCTTTTTGTAAATGGTTGTTGTTGTAAGGGACTGGTTCTTTGGTCCAATACATGTATGTACCTGTTTTATTTTATTGCTACGACGTTTAAAAAGCAATAAAAAGTGAATTACAAAAAAAGATCAGCTGAAATGCCTGAGATAATAAAATGGAAAAATTGCAAAAATTTAGAACACATGTACTTCACTTTAAATGTGGTCAGCATTCAAGCAGTCCGTTACTCCTCTATTTCTCCATTCTATCCTGCAATTTGCATTAACAAATGTTTGACATCTGTCTAATACTGCAGATATATAATGTCTAATATTGGCAGTAACTTGTAGTAATTGAGTAATGGGATTGCAGCGAGATGGCGGCACATGCAAACCGACAGCTGAAGCCAGTGTCTGAGTGTAGCCACTGATGGATGGAGCTTTGGTATTAAGATCTCCTGCCAATACAGCTGCCCGACTCAGTCAGTTGTAGTTAGATGTCAATCATGAGGTGCCACTTTATTCCATGGGGACCTGGATTTTTTTTGTTTTTTGTTTCATCAGTGTTCAACTTTTTTTCATATTCCCCTACAAAGGTACTAAGGTACTTAGCTCTCACATTACTATGGCAAAGCAAAGCCACACTTTTTGCAATTTATTGCAGCCCATCTATCGCACTACAGTTGTACCATCATGCTAACTGCTAGCATATGTCCAAGCTAATAGACACAGAGGTCAATACATAAGGAAAGATAACTTAGACAGATCCTGGCTGAAAAAAACTCCACTTTCTTGCAGACATATGTAGTCCCTCTTGGCGACAATTGAGATGTGTATCCTTTTCAGAACTGTTGCTAGCTAGCCTGGAGCTTGGCTAGCTCTAAGCTAAAGGCTAGCCAGCTCACAGCCTCATATCTTTACCTGTTCATATTGACCAGTGTGTCCCAGTTCTCCCTACATGTGTGCAGTTTTAACTCTCCGGAGAGATATTTGTGTTTAGACAGCAAACCAGCCTCTCTGGATCACTTCCTTTCCTCTTTTCGAGTGGGTGCAGGTTAGCTCCAATAGCTTTCCTTGACAGCAACAGTTGGATAGCCCACTCTTCATCATTGTCTGTTTTTTTGAAAAGTGAGAGTATTTTGTAATGTGTGAAACACATCTTAGTTTAAAAGTGTCTTTTGCCTTCAAAGAAGTCTCATATTTTTACCTCTCACCTTTCCTTGTGTCGCTCTAGCTTAGCCTGGAACTGCTCTTTTCTTCCACTGCCTCACCTCAGGAGAAGCTGGCGGCTTAAACGAGTTAGTCAAAACACAACACCGCCCCCTTGTGTTTTGGCAGTAGGTCTCTGCCTCACTCAGTCCGAGTGCTAGCAAAGAAACTTAACATAGCAGAAACGATCAGCAGAACCTAAATTAAAATTCTTAATGTGGGTCCCAAGTTGGTCCCTTGCCTTTGTTATTGCCATTAACACAAGACCAACAATGCTAAACACTGTAGACAACTTTAATAAAGTGGACAGACTTTATAGGATGTCTTTCTTGGCCACCGCGTTTTTTTTTTTAACTTGACACTGAAATAACACATTTTTGATTACTTGTGTAAAAAAAAAAAAAAAAATCAAGCTGTGAATGTAAAATGTACTTGTTATCACTCAATAAGTTGATACATTAAACTGGTCAACAAAAAGTTGCAGATCCTGCAGAAGACATTAGCATGTAGTTTAGGTTGTAAATATATTTCTAGTATTAAACCTGTGTGAAGTAATGAAGTGAATTGAATTAGACACATTGAAACTGCACGTGCCACCCACTGATGATTTAAACAGCATTTTATGGTACCCCAATCAATATAAACCTTTATTTTAGTGTCATGTGTTCCCTAAATATTGACAGTGGACTATAGAAAGGGACCATTGCCCCTCACTCTGTGTAATGTAAAGACAGACAGATCAATATTTGAGGAGTGTGTGCTGCTTTTATGGCCGCAGTGGCTGCTTGTCACCAATCATGCAGAAGATTAAATGTCCATGTGTGCCATGGGGGAAGGACACAGGGTCAGCGAGTCTATATGAAGAAATTTAACACCATTTTGCAACATGTTCAATTAAATCATTATGAGGACAGTATGAAACCCTACAGGGTTACCTATTGCAATGCAGTAAGGTGCTACTTATGTAGAAATGCAGACATAAAATATTATAAAGTAAGAACTTTTCTGAAATAATTGTAATTTTCTTGCAGACAGAGATTATGCAGAAAGGTGTGCTAGCCCACCTAAAAGTAAAATAACTTGATAAACTCAAACTGAAGGATAATTCTTAGATTGCACCATGATGATTAAAAATGATTTTTATTATTTGCACAAAATCAATTAATGGGTGGAGGTCTTTCATCATAACAGCAAAAGGTCACAAAAGGTAACCTGTTCTGAGACTGTTTGATTTTTATTTTATGGTAACTAATACTTTTTTTAAAAACTAGTTTCCTTTTGGTATATAAATACAAACTATCAAACACAATGTGTAGGTTTATGACTTAACAGACAGACTTCTTTTTGAGGAGATGTGCAACCTTATTTTACTTGAGAACAAAACAATGTTAAGCATGAGTCCTGTATTTGCATATATGGTTGTATCTTTATGCGTGCATGAACATATCTGTGTGTAATAAAGAATGATATTTGTTTCATAGCAACAACATAATGTACAGTCAAAATAAGCAGTTAGTGACACAACATGGCACCAGTACATCCACATACAGAGTATTCTGTAGTAATTGGCCAGAGAGGTACTGTGCCCCTAACACCCCATAAATTTCCCCTGTCAGCAGAAGCTTTTTTTGACAAGCCTTACTTAGAAACCATCCATGAACGGCACAGTACCAGCAGAACAGAGGGCTCTCAGCACCCTCTAGTGGATAATTATCACAACACAGAAGTGCTCCGTTCACACATCTTACCTGAGTTGGAAATTTTACCACACGGTAAAGGGCCTCTGTTAGGAGTAATACCCATACATTAAAAACATAAGTGAGTTTCAAATGTAGGGATTATTAATAAATACTGACAATATTAAGTGACACCCTCTGAATACTTCTTTTGTCAAGGGCAATATTCCCTCTGAATTAAATTGGAGTCGAAGCACTCCCGGCAGGATATCCTGTTTTAGCGTCCTTGACCAATTTTGAATAAATGTAGTCCTTTCTTACCTGATATACAGTTCTATCCCAAATTAAAGCATCAACATAATGCCTGAACTGTAAATGTGTAAGATGTAAAACATGAAATCATATTTAGCTAAATGTTCATTTTGACACATATTATGGTATTTTATTTAACGTATGTTTAGTTTGATTAAATTAAATTAAATTTAACTGGTCTACTGTATATTATTACCACACTGTTTTGATCTACACATTATACTAAGGAAAATACAAAATAGTCAGTATAACAGTGCCCCTGCTGGAAGTAAAACATAACTGCCTAGAAAACATTTAAAGGTCCATGTTCAAGATTTAGGGAGACCTATTTGAAGAATATTTGGCAAAATATGTATCTATACTAATTCTAAGTATTATTTTTATTAATTTTAATTTATTAAGAGAGTAACGTCAGTGTTTTCCATCCACACTACTCCCTCAAAGGCAGGCCAGTGACTGTATTACATTTCAAATTGGCACTGACAACAAAAGCAACCTCAGACTACTTTATCACTGCCTTGAACCCCCCATAGTCTGTATTGTACTCACTCTTAGGTAGAGATAAACACTCCATGTGCTTATAGAAACAGGTGTCAGGCTTCAGGAAGACACACACACACGCACATAAACACAGAGTTAATTATTTATCCCCTCACTGAAATGCTGACATGCACACCACCCTGCCTGCAGTGTCACTTCAGCTTATAAAGAGAGGTTACTGTCATAGGCACTGATGTATGCATGTGCATCCTCAAGGAGGCTGAGGAAGAAGTCTCTCTCGAAAGATTAAATTAGGATATAACCTGATTATGTAACACCACTGTTTCTAGTGCAGTTCGTACCACAACATTAGTGAAACGTGTGATGGATTAAATACATGAATTTTTTATTCATCAGAGCCTTAATGTTAATTATGTTTGTAGGCAGTAATTAAAAAGACTGGCCACCAAGGAGGTATGATGTCAACACATGTAACAATATCTCTTGGGGGTTAAATCTTATTAATAGGAGTATACTGGTATAATGAATGACTATAGAATTCTGTAGAATGTTTATTATTCAAGATCTGTATTGTATTAGATTTAATAATAGATAAAATATCCATTTTATCAGGCCTATACTATCGTTTTTTTAAATGAACTTCTACGTGATGATATGTACTTTCTGTGCAGTCACTGGCTTCTCCATCTCTTATCATGATTTTCCTTCAAATGTGAACAGTTTATTTTAGATATTGTGCTAATTATAGTCTCCAGTGATATTTTTCCATAAGACGCTGCTGCGACTGTTTCTACGCTGCAAGCAGCGAGTGTGGACGGGTCCATTCAGCGTGTTGGGGGGATTTGAAGTACCAGACAAAAACAAGAAGTCGGAAAGTTATTACTAAATACCTTTTACATGATGGCTACGTGCACTTTTGACACTTAATGTCATTTATTTTTCATTACAAAGTGTGTTCACGTCTCAAACAGCTCAACATAGAATGTTTAATTGCCTTCAAGGTGAAGAGAAGCCCCCTCAGCCCAAACTTGGGCAAGCTGGATGAAAACCGAGCTCTGTGCCACATCCTCTACTAAATGATAAAGCCGCTACCCCTGGAACTGGAGGCAGGGACGACTAACTAAGAAGCTAGCTTTTTTTAAAAAACTACATTTTATCTATTTCACTTAAACTTTGTATCTCTTTTTTGTAGGTCGTTAAACTTAGAGAGGTGACTAAAATTTTCTAGTGCTGTGTTTTTATAGAATTCAGTCAGTACGAGGAGGTGTAGTGTAACGTTAAGTTAACGGTTAAGTTAGGCTTTTTGGTGACGTCAGGAGTGGGGAAGTGGACTTAACCAAAGTGGACTTTTCTGCCGGAAGACTCATAAACAACTGTTTACTCTGGAAAAAAGGTAAGTTTACATCAGTTTATGAAAACAGAAAACGATGGTTAAAGCTACTGCTCCAGAGGTAAGTCCACCCTGAACTGCTGTGGCAGTTTCCTCAAAGCGGAGGAGAGTGTGACAAGGGTTACACCCATAGATGACTAATTTAAGTTAGCTTACATCCCACCTAACGTAACATTACTTTTAAGAATAAAACTGTTTAAAAGTGGACGTTGGGAGACTCAAAAATACATTTTTAAATCAATTTTATCCTGTAAAATAAACACCATCAGCTTACATTTAAGGCCATGTATTTATTTTGGTAGTGAAAGTTAATGCAGGGCTGGGGTTTGTCACTACATTGCCATCTTCATATATCAGTAGCCTACACAATATGGCAAATGTATGCACAACCACATAAAATAAATACTAGACGTTACTTCCTAGCTGATCTGTGCGCCACTGTTGGATTAAACATTACATGTTTAAGTACTACACTTTAAAAAGCTTTGTGTAAAATTAATATTTTGTGTAGGCTGTAGAGCTTGTCTCGTCTTGATCTGTATTTTGGACTTAGGTCACTCTTGTAAAGGAGACCTAGATCCCTCTGTAGCATCCTATATAAAGATTAACCAACTAACTGCTATTTTTTATTGTTTTAAAGTATAGCGTGCAAAAATAAAAGGGAAACAGAACTTTGTAGTATAGAAAACATAATTAGTTCATATAATCACCAAAATGATTCTACTCAAAGTCATAACTGTTGATAGAGAATTTTGACGGACAAAAACAAACAGCTAAATGCGTGTCAAGCATATTTGTGTACCCTTGGATGATACATGATACATTATTTTTTATACAAGTTTGTCTAAAAATAGTTATGCATGCCAGTCAACCAATTTCAATTACTTTTCTACACTGTTATTAAATCTAACTTTCACACTTTTACAAATAACGCAAGCCACAACTAAACCAAAACTCATGTGCTTACAGACTCACTGCTAGAATTAAATAAAACTTAGTGATTTAAAAATTGTAAACTTTTGCTTGCAAACAGTTATACTTTGAATATGCAATTAAATAGTCTGTAGAAAGGAGAGTATTGATGAGTTTCATGCAAAAAATTAATTTTTCCCCAAATAAACAGCTTTTTTACACCAACAGCAAAGGCAGAAAAAAATGTTCTTGTTTTTTTTGAGTCTCAATATATCTCCTGCCCTGCGTATGCCCCAGATTGATGGTTACACCGCCTCCCTCTCATAAGCCTTAGCACTACTATCCTGTTGCCTTGACTACTGTGTGCCAGGGGACTTCATCCTGATCCACGGCATGATTTTCTCTGACACCAGTTCAAAGAGACTACCACGAAGCAGTGCTGAAAGCGAGAAAAACTGGAGAGCTTGTTTCATCTTTTTCTTTCTGTTACACTGAACCCACATCTCACCCACCTCAAGGAGTCAGTTACCAGGTCACTGTACTTCAGGCTGCAGTGCTCCTCTGCTCCTCCACTGCACAGCAGGCTACACGCAACACAAAAATGGGAAGTCTGCTAATTGTTTATGCACTGAACCAAAGGCTATTAGTTACTTTGAATTATGTTTCAGTTTCAAGAGGCATTACACAGATTGTATAAAAATGTTTTATCCATGTTGTTTATACAGATTGGAGGATGTTCTGTCAAATGTCACTCTATTTTGGGAAACATGGAAGCAATCCTGTTGACTAACAACTCTGTTTTATGGCTGCCTGCAGCTAATACTTGTTTTCATTAACTGTCTAGTGACTCGCTGATTGCAATTGATTAACTTATAAGTGTTTGTTCTATAAAATATCAGAGGACACTGAAAATTCAAATGAGTTTTTCAGAGCACAAGGTCATGTCTTTAAATACATTATTATGTCTGCTCAACAGTAAAAAAAAAAAAATAATCAAACCAAAGACAAATATAACACTTACTATATGAGAAGAATAATAAAATCTGTAAATATTTACAGTTTGAAGCTGGAGCGAGGGATTTTTTTTTCTGTTTCAAATGATCTACAAAGTTAAGGAAGACAGAGACTGACTGGAGCACACTGACTAACACACACCCTTTAGTTGTGCAAACAAACTAACCTTTTACACTACTTTTTCTTAACTAGAGTCAAAGTGGACAAATGCATGTGACAAACAAATTAAACAGTCCATGTAGACCAGGTGCACAGTTGTAATTGGATTGGATGAACAGGATTTCAAGGCTATTGGATAATGAATCCAAGGGAGGAGTTGTAAAAGTCTCTGTCCAAGTGCCACACCCCTAATATTAGGGGTGAAAACATTAAACATATTAAACATATTAGAAACATGGACATCTCTTGAGGTCATAGAGATAAAGTAAAAGCACAAATAACCATGGTGTGACAAACAAGAGGATCAATGATAAATACATTACTGCTAAAAGGCTACCACTCTTCAAGTTACAAAGAAAAAAAGCAAAACAAAAAACAAAAGTGCAAATAACTAGTGTGAAACTTATAGGAAACATAAAAAATTAATAACTTCATTTATGTCAAGGGGCTACCATCATGTCACCACCTGTTTTTTTTTTTTTTACTATCTTCCTTGCTACAGCAGAAGTAAAGATCATCTGGAAAATTAATACAGGCTTTCTTTGTTGTGACAAGCCATTACACAGGAAATGAGGTGTACTCAAGAATGGCAAACAGCAGAGAAACTACTCTGGTCATAGGTTTACAGGATCTCCACTGCAGCCTCAGGGAGGGGAACACTTGCTTCCTTGGAGCATGTGTGAAACAGTCTTAGTAGACAGGAAACAGTCTGAAAAAGTGGACCATATAGAACAGGGATGGCAGTGGGGGTTGGGAGAAGAGGGCGACTGCTGCTGTGTCATCAAGAAGAATTGCAAACATTGAATGTGGAGCGGCACTCTCACAGGGCTGTTGTGTATCAAACAACTCTTGCAGACTTTGTTCAGCTTACAAACTTATTCTGCAATCCTAGCAGCAAGGCAGCATGAGTGTGATTCTCTTTGCTAAGGAGGTCATGTATGTCAGCACAGAGCAATATCAAGAAGTTATTTCTGACCACATTTCCTAACATTTTCCATTGCACCAAGTAGGAACTTTAGGAAATGATACCAGAATAGTTCAGTTCCCAGCTGTGAAAACCTTTTAGCATCTTGTGGTATCTAAGTTAACCGCCTGGGTGCATATGTAGGAATTTTATCACTTATTTTTTTACAGCACAAATGCAACACCCCACAGCTAATTTGCAGGTGTATTAAGGCAATTAACAGTCAATAAAATAATATATGATTTACTCTAACATTTTGTCTCTGAAATTCTCCTTTTGCTTTCTGCTCTATTGAGGATAATTCATAGGTCAGTGGAGTCAGGAAAACTGTTTTGCAATCCATAGTCTTTGGTGAGAATGTGTCTGTTGTTTTAACAAAGTAAACACTGTTGCATTTTTCTTATTATAACTCTTGAAGGTTAACTTTTTACTTTTCCTCTTAAAACCTCATGGCAGCACTTTTCAGTCTTGCAGCCTGGAATCTTCCATGTTTCATGTGGCTTTGTGTGTTTGAGGGAATAAATAGCAACGCCCATATTTATGTCTGCTCCAGCTCAGTCTGCACACTGTACTGTCCTGGAGAAGTTCATGTGACCTAGAGCTGAGGACGTGCTGCCGCTTCCTCATCCTGTTGTATATTAGAGCGGAAGGAGTACGGTCAGCCCCGCAGGCTGGTGTGTCATTTTTACCATGGCCCTGTTAAAACACAGTCAGCAGACAGTGATATTATACTTTCAACGTGAGCATTGCTATTTTTGTTCAAGCAATGTCATTAATATTAGAGTATTTTTAGCCATGCTATTAGCTCCAGGGATGGCAATGCTGGTCTGCGGGCAGCTCAGTCCACCTCTTTGATTCAGTCTGAAATACCTCTAGAAATTTTATAGATCGGACTGAAGATGAATTCTATTAATTACGGTGATTCCCTGAAGTTTTCTTTTGGCACCACCAGCATCTCAAAGTTTTTTTTTCACATTAATTCCCTCAACACAGACTTGATGGATTGGCATAAATTTTTACACAGACATTGTTTTGCAACATGTTAGCATGCTGATGTTGTATTAAGCTGAGAGCATCACTGTCTGTGCCTACAGTACGCACTTTTTTTTTGGCCTCCCCTAATATTCTTACCCTAACTGTAAGTCAAACCTTTCCAATTCAACAAATGAAGGCAATGCGTACTAGCCAGTCAGAGGCAGACTAGTGTTGGTTATGACATATTTATCCAAAGAAAATTAGTCTGCAGCACACAGCCTTTAGACTCTTACGGTAGGTCTTGTTCTATTTCTTTCTCTTCCAAAGAAATATGGAACAATCTAGATTTAAATGTTACATAATTGCTATTTTTATTTAAATGTTCTTTTAAATCATCCTAGGTTAAAACATTAGCCTTATTTCTGGAGGGTATGATAGAATTTTTTTGTATTGTGCCCTCTACTGAAGTGTTAGTGAATAAATAAGAAAACTCAAGACAGAAAAAAGCTCTGTTAATGTGTTTCGCATCTGGTTTGGTTGATATCTTTCCCATCCATAAGCCTGAGTGACACTGGTAAGAGCTTGTGCCGCTGGCTTCCTCACAAACCTTCTTGCCTCTCTTGTTTCTCTATGACTTTAATTCAAAAAGCTGCAGGAAATTACACCCATGTGACAATCATTAGAAAGAAGGGCGTCGGTGTGTAGAAAAGACCTCATCCAAATTTACACTTCTCTCATTTGTCAGACTCCTGATAAAATTGTTCTGGTGCCAATAACACAGGAGCGATGGGATTTCAATAATTGAAGGAGAGAGAACATAGGGATAATACATCTCCCTATCTCTCTCCTTCAGATTCGATTCATTATAACTGAGAGGTGTGGAGGTGTTATTCAGAGGGATTATTGTGCGATTGAACTGCAGGTAATGCAAAGCGACTCACATAGTATAGCTGGAAATAGTTTTCATTCTATGTGTCATGCTTTTTCCATTCTTTCTTCCTCCCTGCCCCCGCACATCTCATTTTCTATCCCTCCCACACACATTTTACCAGATACATGTTGTAAAAGATTAGCTCAGCCATCATGCGTTTTCACTCTTTGCATTCTGACCGTCTTGATCTTTCCATTTCTATCTCTTTCACAAAGAGGCACAGACCTTGCTCTTACACTTCTTGTTAAAAACATCTTTAAGATGGTTATTACTGCAAATGTTTGAGGTTACTTTGGAAGACAAATGGATGGATGGCTTTTATTTTTCCTAATGCATATTGGCTATAAATGTTTGTCTTTTTTCTTTTTTCCTTTCTGATAAAATGTATGAAAAAGATACAGGGATCATACAAAGTCTTAAAAGTTTTAAAAAATGCTAAATAATAACCATTATGTTTTCAAGATTAGGAATATGCCTGATTTCAAATATAGACTGCACTTTTAGATGTGCTTGGTTTTCCACATAATCTATTGCAGCATCTACACAATCACTTATGTAAACCAAAAATGTTTAATATTGTGTCATATGTCTTTGTTGTCTCATTGCATTAAAATAATTAAGCAATAAGCAAATACAATACAAAAACTTACAATACCAACAGCTAAAAAAAACAAATAATGGGACAGTAAATATTGATTTATTTGAGTAAAAAATAATGCTTACAACTTTATTCTTGTCAAAGTTTAGATTTATTAGATGTTATTTAGATGTTTTTGGTTTAAGTACCTTGAAAGTGCTTCCTAAACTAGCTATACAAATGTCCTAGTTCTCCTCTTATTTGAGAAAAAAGTATGCCACCAGTACTTATTTTCAACTCATATTAGTATATAAATGACAAATAAGACCCTTTCTGCATTTTCTCACATGCGTGTTTGTTTCTGCTCACGCAATGGGGTTTCATACACAGTGTCCCCACTAATACCTAATGTGCTGGGAAGGCTTTATTCTTGATATGCTGTTTTCATGCATCCTCATATCCTCAGTCATAAATACACCTGGATACATGAATAAACAGATTTTCAGAATATAACCATAGTAACAGAATTTAGACAAACCACAGAACCAAAGGTGAAAAGGCCCAGGTGGTCAAATGTTTCAGTGTCTTTGTTTGAATCTGTATTTTTTAGCCATCATTTGTGAATCTCTATAATCAGTTTGTCAATGCTACCTGCTTAACATCAATTTCAATATTTATGTTTTTACTCAAAGGTTAGGGATTATTGTTGAGATAAATGTCCGGCCTTCTCAGTAACAACAGTCAGTATCAGTGTGACCTTTTATAAAGTGGCTTTATTGAGAATTACAATGCCCCAGGACACTTGTCCTTCCTCCATGCAGCGAAAGGTCGATAAATTGTCATCGTGCCAGAGAATTTATACTGTATCCATGGAGACAGGGCCACCCCCTCCACACACATGCATAGGCGCAGGTGTGGTAACCTTATAATATCTCTGTTTTTCTCAAGTGTATGGACTTTTTGCTTTGTCAGATGTATCTCTAAGCTTGGTTGTCTGAGGAGCATCTTTAGCACATGTTTTATGATGAAACGCTGCTGCAATCTGAGAGGAATTATTAAACCAATGAATCATTAATGATATTCATACAGGGATATTAATTAGGCTTGTTGGTCTTCTGCAGGAGCAGAAAGAGCCGAGCACCCAGCAACGTGGGAACTAGAAGTACAGGGTGAGAGTGGAGAAGTAACAGAAGAAGGTACAGACACCAGTCCAGTTGACTGCCTGCCAGGGAGAGCAGTGTCATGGGTAAACAGAATAGCAAGCTGCGGCCAGAGGTCCTGAACGACCTGAGAGAAAACACAGAGTTCACCGACCACGAGTTGCAGGAGTGGTACCGCGGCTTCCTCAAGGACTGCCCTACCGGCCACCTGACAGTGGAGGAGTTCAAAAAGATCTATGCCAACTTCTTCCCCTATGGAGATGCCTCAAAGTTTGCAGAGCATGTCTTCCGCACGTTTGACACCAATGGCGATGCCACCATCGACTTCAGGGAGTTCATCATTGCTCTGAGCGTGACGTCTCGCGGTGGGCTGGAGCAGAAGCTGCGCTGGGCCTTCAGCATGTATGATCTGGACGGGAATGGCTACATCAGCCGGGCAGAGATGCTGGAGATAGTTCAGGTGAGTATACACAGTGTAACTCTTGATACAGAATGGGTTTCATCACAGATGTATATATGCCCTATATGCCTGTCTCTTTAACCTTCTGCTCTCTCTGGGATATGGACATGGCCCGGTAAGGTTTTAGCAGTGCATCTTTTCTTTCATAAGGACCTTGAAAATAATCTCATTATCTTATACAATGATTTTTTTAATTGGAGGAATGCAATTTAAATTTGTAAACTTTTTTTCACCTTTTTTGTACTTTCATAGTATTGGATAAGTAAATTAAAAGTTCGTAAGGAAAATAAAGAAAGATATCTGATCTGTTTCCTTTGGTGTTAGAAAATTTAAAGACAAATCTTACATGATGATAAAATTAAAGTAGTTATTATTCATTATCATACTGACTGTCTCAGCATTTATCCCATGTGTTGTACACATGTTATTTTAATGTCTAATAAATGTTTTTATAGATTTCTTAGTTTGGGTATTTTCACCTCACATCATGGATGCAGGCTGTCTTTCTGTTTTGTTTTTTTTTGTTTTTTTTTTTTTTATCGCTGTGGCTATATTTACTCATTCAATATGGTGAGCTGAGCAGCCTGCAGAGCCATATCAATATTGGCTCAGTCTGTTGTGTTTGTGGATACAAATAAATGTGAAAAGCATCAGTTCTGTTGTTACCATAGAACACTTTGTTTTTCAGCAAAACCTCTCTCTCTCATCAAAGCTACAGACCTTCACATGAACTATGTATAGTTTTATCAGATACAAAAAAACACATTATTACATGTTCAGAGGGACTCACTGTGGGTAACAGCAGGAGGAGCTTTAGTTGCCAGAACATCATCATTACCAGGTAGCAACAGAAAACAGGTCAAAGCTTTCAGCTGGAACATGTAGCCAACATGTCATGTGGGTGCAGATTTTTTTTCATCTTTACTGCCTAAAAGCTTCCCACAGACGAGCAAACTAATTAACATGAACATAACAGCAATCATTCTTACCCTCTTTTCCAGGCAATTTACAAGATGGTATCATCAGTGATGAAGATGCCTGAGGATGAGTCAACACCAGAGAAAAGGACAGATAAGATTTTCAGACAGATGGACATTGACAATGATGGTGAGACTGCTGTCTTATTTTTCCGTGCATGCTTTTGTTCCTGGCAACACTTTATTTAAAGTTAACTTGTTTGACATTAAGAAACACTACATAAACACCTAGCACATGGTTTATAAATTGTTGTAATAGTTGGTGGCACTCATGAATGTAGGCTAAAAAATATGTAGGCTATAAACATGTACAGTGAGATAATTGTAAAATAACAGTTCTAATAATATAAAATATGTTCTCATGAGAGAACTTACAATTCCACACATAAATAAAACTTTAAAGTGACTCTTTGTATTTTATAGGTTTTTATATATACCTGAGACTATTACAGTAAGACCGTAAAGATTACAGCCATATCATGAAAGATTAGTTATGTAATAGTCTTTGACATTAATCACTTTACCACTAGAGAGCAGTTTGAAGAGTAACAGGAAGTAAGGAAGATGGGTGACCGAGGGAGACTGAGAGGGAAATAGGATGTCATATAACCACATTATATAACATGCTCTATTCACAAGATCGTTAACTGCAGTTTGCATCTGAGCCTGCTGAGCCTCCTCCATCCCAGCAGTTTGACATTACATGTGAAAAGGTGATGAGAAACCCATGGGATGTGTACCTAGGCATTTCTTAAGTCTTACATGTGGTACCACAGGGCCACCATTACTCGGTTAACTCTCCTAGTCAAAGCTACAAGAACATTTGCAGCATTTGCTTCCAGTGGTGTCTGTTACGGTAAATTTTTGTTATTAAATTGGTGGCTTAGAAACTTTACTTACACTAAATAAAAATCTCAATTAGAATGTAAAGCAATAAAACACTAAAAGGATGTGTTTCATTTTAAAGGGCAAAATGACACCAAAGTCATAAATGTCTTGGTGTTATCACTCAACTGCTGCTCATTTCGTTTAGATGAAAATGATAATATTTAATTCTTTTAAAAACTTTTGCAATGTTTTTGCAGACATAACACCTACTTAATTCCTTCTGCATATTAATTTGCTTCCAAATATCTATAGGTACCTCCTGCTGAGAAAAAAAGTATTAATTATTAGATTAATAATTAGATTTATTTGATAATTTTTTTAATTGTTATGTAATATTATTTTAATATAAGATTTTTTCCACTTTTTAAGTTATTAAATTTTGTGTCCAGTGTCCAATTTGTGTCCAGTAACAATTAATTTAAAGGAATTTATTCAGAACTTCTAAACTGATTACTTAGAAATTACTTTCTGAAGGGAAATACTGTTATTTTCTTAGTTTTACAAACTATATTCTGTGTTATCCTAGGCAAAATTGAAGCAAAATGTACTTTTTTTGGCTTTCAGCTCAAAAAATGTATGCTGCCTATGCCTACTCACTACTCACTAATGCTAATTAATACAGTTAAAGAATTCCTGAGTTACACAAAAGTAAGAAAATAGCACCACCTGCTGGTTGATATAACATGACAGCTAAAAATGACTCATTTTTGCAGAGTTTAAAATGTTAATGCAATCGTTGTAATTTCTTGAAAATATATGTGTACTCAAACTGTTCTGAGCCATCTGGGGCAGCAGTAAGTGAGTTTCAATCTCAAAAGAAACATCAGAAGCTTTTTTGCTGATATAAGTGGGTGGTTGCTGCATGATTCACCCCATCATCATCACATGTTGGGACAGCTGCCAAGTGTGAATCTTTTTTTGGTCTCGCCTTCACAGGTAGATTGTCTCTGGAAGAGTTCATTAAAGGTGCCAAGAGCGACCCATCCATTGTCAGACTGCTGCAGTCGGATCAGGGAGCCTCTCGTCAGTTTTGAGGACAGGGACAATGACAGGCACACACTCTCGCATCCACAAACTCACATCCATCCATCCAGCTTCATGCTGCTCACATGATCATCACATTATGCTCAACAGACAGTTCTTTCTTTTTAACAACACTCCCTGTCTTAATGTTTACATTAACGGATGCTTCTCTTCTGTCAATGTGGCTCCTTTTTGTGGACTATGACGTGCTTTCAGTTGAGATATTCTCTGTATATGCTTTTCCAAACTCTCCTGCCTTGAAATGATTTCTATTCATTCCATTACCCAAGTGAAGTGCCATATCATATATTTATACTGACTGGATTATGTGCTCGCAAGTATTATGATACACTAAGAGGAAGCTAAATATATCACTTCATACAATACGATTGGACTTAACTGTGTTAAGTGGTTAATTGTTGCTCAGGATGTTGCTTAACAAGTTGCTGTTCTGAGCAAGTTCTTTACGCCTTTGGTATTGCATGCGCTCAGTGATATGCATTTTCTGATATTAACAGTTTATGTGAATAAGGAGGCCGTGATTGTTTTTATTCCTTTTTATTTTTGTAACAAAAATGTCATTTTGTTTTCACACAATTGAAATAAAGTCGTGTAAGAAAAATCTACACAAGAAGTCCCACAGTATCCCCTTGTCCTGGACAGACATGATGCAATCCCACCAAGAATCAATTACTGATTTAAAAAGAGAAAAAAAAAAAAATTACAGTCACATCAGATTGGACAGTGAAGTGTTACTCTGACAAGTCCACATCTTAAAATAGGTGCTTGACGGTGGATGAGGAGGGGGAAGATGTTTGAAAAAAACGACCTGAATGAACAACTCAAACGCCACATTCATAACCTCCTTCCTCCTCTCCTCAGCTGGCAGCGGCCGTATAAATATGCAGCTTCTAACGTTCAGCAGGTATGTGAAGCCGGGTTCACTCCAGGGACATGAGACATGCCCCCCCTCACCTCCCCTCCTGAACCCATGTGACTGACAAAGATGATGTGAGAAACTGCAGGTGTCTCTCATGTGTCTTTTCTGGAGTATTTCAGTAACTGGCTGACCGGGCCTCCCATTCGTCCACAGGAGAGGGGAGGTGGGTCACACAGGACCGGACCAGACCAGATTCAACCAAGCCAATCTGGATCAGATCCTGCCCCTTTTGGGCTCATAGCTCGTCTTTGTCAAAGTCGTCATCCAGGTCTACATCGCTGAGGTCGTAGTCGTCTTCCACAGGAAGCTAGAGATGACAAGAAGTATAAATAAAGACAAACAGTTGGCAAGGTTGTTGGTAAACATGACATATTTCACTCAAACTCATTTAAAGATTATACAAATTACTATCAGTGAGCTCAAAATAAGGTGTTTTGCCGGGCTGTGCCTGTAAGACATAAAACTCTGGTCTCTTATTAACTGAGACAAATAACATATCAGATGGACTTTAACACTGTGAGAAAAAACACATCTGGATTTTATGAGAGCACTCCAACCATCACACCGCTGCATTTATATGTCTTTTGTCATATTCCTCTGTGTGCATGATTCAATACAGAGGCATTGAATTATTGTTTATGTTGGGGCCTAGCCTTGACCCAGACTGCACTGTTAGAGAAATATAAAAACAAGGAATTCTGCTGCAGACCAGACAGACTATGTGGCTTACAACTTTTCAGGCATCTGTAGATCCAGACTTTGAATAAGTCTTTCATCTTTCTGTCGTTTCCCAGCATTAGACCGCAGTGATGCTCCCACTCACCTGTCCATCTGTTCCATCCCAGGCCTCAACCGTTTGAATCTTGGGCATGGCCCCTCCCCCAAGTGTGGCAGTTGAGCCACGGCCCACAGAAAGCTCCCTGAAGAGAAGATAAACCACATGAGTGCCATCATGGGGCTCACTCTAAATAAGAATTTGATCTTAATCTTGCTAAACGTCAAACAACAGCCGCCCTCTTACCTGAGGAACTCATGAATGCCAGTCTCGCTAAAGGAGCCCCTCAGCAAAGCAAATTTCATCTTGCGTGTGTTGATGGCAGCCATGGTAGGGTAGCCAAACCCACCAATACCCATAGAGGCCTCCAGGTCCATCTGTGCCCCGGCCTCAGTCCACAGCCAGCTGGTGAAAGAAGAGCGGGCTGTTAGTCACAAACATAATTAATCATACCGATAAATATCAGTGATTCATCCCTCATCCTTACCCCCACATCTTCTTCTTGTACTTGTCAGCCATCTTTACCATCACATCCAGGTAGCCGTTTCTACCTGCTGCGCCTGTTGAGATACAAGGACAGTGGAGGATAAGTGATTCAAGAATTAAAAAAGGTCTTACTCATCAATGTTGGGTGTGAGAAAGGTCCATACACTACATTAGTTTTCAGCAATACTTCTACTTTTAATTAGCAATTTAATGATACAGCATATGTGTCCAAACAGTCCTCAAAATGTGTGAAATGACTCCACATTTCTGAGCTGTTTGAAGTCAGTGTCTGTTGTGACATGCAATGCAACCCTATATTTAATTTAGTTTTCTTAAAGATTAAATTTGTGGACCACTTAACGTGTTACCATGAGTCAAAAGTGTGTCTGGTCTCACCTGTGTCCAAGATGTGTGGCAGAACAGCAATTATACACAACTGACTGTCCTCACAAGTCTCCTTCAAGATGTCTTCATTAAGGATCTGAGAGACAAATATTCAGAATAGAAATAAATGTAATGTTTTATTTTAATTCACAGTTCTATTTATAGACAACTATTTTCAAGGTTAAATATGGGTTTCACTTCAGGGAGCGCTTTGGACTTTGTCTGAATTTCTTTTATTTGACTGATCACACATGAAAGCTGTCACTGCTCATGCTCGCTTTACAAATGTCTAAGCGTTGGTAAACTGATTAATTTAACACTTAAAAGCTGATAATCATTTAATTTAATGACTCCAAGGGAACAAAAAGAATCATTTTCGGATACTGATGGCCTCCTTCTCTGAACTCAGTTCTAACAGCAGCATTACAAGTTTCCATACATGATGCAAATGCACGAGAGTACTGACCTCTAACAGCTCAGGAGGAGGGGCGTTGTCAGAGAACAGATCCAAAGCCCTCTCAATGATGTCGCCACGGGAGCGGCCTCCTTGGTAGTCTTCAGGCTCCTCCCCTTTGCGGAAGATCTTGATGGTGGGAAATCCTCGGATCTAAACACACAAAACACATATTGCTTGAGTTCTGTGAATAACTGGCTTAGATTCAGTTACACATTGAATGTCAAAGAGGAATTCCTTGAATTTAGGAATTCAAGGAATTCATTCAGTTCATTGTTATGTGATACAGCTCTGATTTATACTAATGACTGCACTTAGTATTTGGAGTCATTAAACATAGAAAAGTTTAACTAGAGACTTCAGAAAACTGTAATCATTTTGTAATCAATATCACTTCATGCTGTGCAAGCAGAGATATGCACAAGGTCAAAGCCATATATGAGAAGCAGTCGTACCTTTTTGTTCCAGGGTCTCGCAGCCAGTGGTTTGTCACGTTCACCCACTCATTTCACTAGTCTGTTTCAGAACTGTAATTTGATGTACCACATAAAGTTATTGATTTTTTACTCACCCCATAGCGGCTGGACACAACCTGGTGCACAGTGGCATCCACAGCTCCGAGGCGAACTTTGCCCTTTGTCTGTTCCTTAACAGCTGAGGCTGCAGCTGCCCACTCAGGCTCCAGGCTATTGACAACAAAAGACAGCGATGGCTCAGGAAAAATTGACTATGAACTACAAAAAGAAGTAAAATCACAGTAGAGAACTCATAACTTAGAATTATTTGTGAGCATTGTTTCTCCAGTAGAAAATCCAACAAGGATTACTCTCTAGTGAACTTATTATTCTAATGATGTGTTTTCAGTCAGGTCTGTGGATTATCCAGACTAACTGGGACATTGTTTCCAGGAGGAAATACTGTTGTTCAGTTATTGTTCCTTTTCAGTGCTTTAAGCAGTAAAAATGCAAAAATCTATTAACCACTGTTGTATTAGGGGCAGCAGAAATCTTGGTTATATCATCTCAATTATCCCAAAAAGGGGGAGTGTGTCACTGTTTTCTTAAAACTGGACATGTATTGTGTAAAGCAGGAAACTCACTTTTTGCAGTGTCCACACCAGGGGGCAAAGAACTCCACCAACCACACGTCATCACTTTCCAGCACCATCTTGTCGAAGTTGTCATCGGTGAGCTCGACCACATCCTTCTTACTGCCACCGCTGCTCTGTTGCTGGAGGGCATCGGAGTGTTACTTGACCCCATTCAGTGAAGACTTTGATTTTAACTATTCAAAACCAATGCAAAAAAATCTACAGGGAGGGTAAATTTCTGGATCTACCTGTTTGCTGTAGCCAGAGCCGCCAGATTTACCGCTGAGCCTCTCTTTCACCAGAGAGCGCAAGGCGTTCAAGGCTCCGTCCACGATGGCCTGGCTACTGCGTCCACCTGAAGGGTGAAGATGTGCAGAGGTCATTCATTGAATTATTATACAGTCTTAAAATCTGCCCCACAACAACCGGAAAACAAATCAGTGATTTATTGAGAAGGTGAAAATGTGTTGCCCTGACAACTACACTCTTCTTCTATAAGCAGGTCAAATAGAAATTCATTTAACTTTAAAAAAAAAAAATCACAGGTGAGCTTTAGCAGGGGTCACTGAGGTCACCTGCTTAAGAGAGATTTCAAAGTCCCAACCACAAAGCTGCCTATTCAGCAGCAGAAGCTTTTTGTTTGATGCCGTGGTTTTGTCAGTACCTTGGTACTCCTCTGGTTTGTTTTTATTGGCTCCGAAGATCTTGATGGTGGGGAAACCTCTGACGCCATACTGACCACCCAGAGACTTGTGCTGGTCTGCATCTACAGCGCCAACCTTGACAATACCCTGAAGGATGTTTTAAAGACAAGTTGAATTGTGCAGTCTCAACTTTTTAATAACAGAAAAAGTCTAGGAGGCCTATTAATGAGTTTCTTCACATAACAGAATCAACATTTCAAAAATAAAGTGCAGCAGTTAGTTATGCATGCAGGATTTGATATCACTGGAGGTGATAAATGAGTGTGGAAAAACACCCTCCAGGAGATAAACTGTAAGTCTTGTTTTTATTTAGAAAAAACTTATTATTATTCATTAATATTCAACAGTAGTCCCATATCTGCCCACATCTCACACCTCTGTTTACAGTTATTCTCAGTGTTGAGTAATAAACTCCTAAACATTTGTAGGTGACACAAAGCTGTGAGCTGGACCTTGGCAGTCGTGATATCTTTTTTTGGTTCCAGTCTTAAATGGTGCCCAAAAATCACCAAATTTTAATATCACACATTGTCATTAAATCTGTGTGATTAATTGTTTTTCAGCCTGCAGATCTGAAGTGAAAGCACATGATCATAAATAGCAACAATTACTGAAAATATCTGGACTATTATTTTCTCCAGACTGAACTAACGAATGTTTAACTAAAATTCAAACAGGTTTGAAGCTCTTTGACTGAGAAAAACTTCAGCTGAGACAACAAACTCCGTCCAGCCTAATTGGTAATAAATGGCATGATGACCGCAGACAGTTCATTTACCTTGAGGGCAGTAGCTGCCTTCTTCCAATCAGGAGTCAGATTTTGACAGTGGCCACACCTGTGGTCATAAACCGTGAAGAATGAGAGAAGAACAAAATATTAAATGTTTTAACAGCTGGTTATCTCATATAACTTTAGATACACTGTAATATCAGAGAGAGATTTTCCCACAGTCCTTCAGTACAGGCCTGCTGAATGTGTTAAGAATACATAAGGATGTGTCACTCCTACTAAACACATAAATGATCCAGTATCAACACATCCAACAAGTTTAATATCCATAGACTTAAGGTGTGAACTTCTGAATTTGCTACTTAGAAATAACTACAGAACTGACTTCATTTCTGGTTTACAAAAAAAGCCACTTCATGGTCTGAACCCTGAATATAGTCTTAAGGTTTATAGATCTGGTAGATTCCTCCGGTCACATTATAGCTATTTTCTCCAAAATTCCCAGATTTCGATCTAAATTTTTTTACTTATAACAAATATTAAATAAATTCCTGTCGAGTTGAGCATTTAATTTGTTGCTTTGAGTGTGTACACACATTCTGTCAGTTTATATCTCTGCTTAAAAAATATACCTACTGTTTTTATCCCTCTGTAAAACACCACAACTTACTTTATGTGAGACTGAACTCCACAAATAACTTCCACAAGTCAAAGACAATCCAAATCAAGGAGGAGCTAACTTGTTACCAGTTTTGCATACAAGTCTCCACAATCTTTTCTGACACATAATGTTTGCATCAGGAGGAGCGACTACTAACAGACAACTCCAGCGTCATCAAGCCGATGTTAGATGTTATTGTACTGGCTCATCATATTTGATTGATCTGAGGACACTTGTTCCTATTGAATAATGGACACCAAAGTTGCATGAACTCACCAGGGAGCGTAAAACTCAATCAGCCAAAGACTGTCACTCTGGATAACCTCCCTGTTGAAGTTGGAGGGATTGAGCTCAATAACATCATCACTAGCTGAGTAAAAGGCTCGGACGGACAGGACCAGCGAGCAGCCCAGCACCCCTGCGGGAGAAGATGACGATACAAGCGGTCTATCATCAACAATACACAAATGTGTTCATTTGCATAATCAGACCAGCTAAATTAAGCAACGAGAGGGAACCAAAAGCCTATTCAAAAACAGTATACAACGTTATTGGTAAAGTTTTCGTATATTTATGTAACAAGTGAAACTGACATTTATTAATTAATTGATAACACAGGCCTGCCACTGTTCTTTGCACCTTAACTTAGCTATTTAAGCTAACCACAGAGGTGAAAGCACAGTCAAATCACGGCCACAATTAACCAATTAAAAAAAAACTTGCGTTTTATAGATGTAGAAAGGTTTATGCTGTTTTCACTCACCAAGTAAAAGCGATCTCATGGTTTCAGCTGCTCTCTGTTTGTCTCCCCCGTTAGCAACACACACAATCGGCCGCCGCTGCGTCTCACAGAAAAAGTAGATCGAAAAATCTTACCGTGGCCCACGCTGATTGGTCCGCTAGTGATGACGCTACGCCTCAGCCAATCAGAGCGCGCCGTGTATTTTATAGAAACCGGTACTGAAGCGGAGTTGGAGGAGAGAGCAGGAAACATGCAACTCCACCAACAGGGGATGCAACAAAAGTGACTCACTCTCTGAAGACAAAAAAAAAATTATGATGAAAATAAAAAGTGCAACTAAAGGACATTTGAGACACTATCACAAGCATGTGCAAATAAATTTAATTAAATTAAAGGAGGGATAACAAGGGAGATAATTAATTTTGTGATATACATTTGGGTAGTTTAATCTCTAACCAGGGTCATTTGTATGTGACTAGTAACTTCATCAGCTGGACGGTTGCAATCACGTAAAATGTAAATTATTTAACTTTGAATTGCAAAGGAGTTTAAGTGCATAGTGGTGTACGATGGTAAAATTCATATTAAGTAGGCTACAGTTACCTAAAATATGTGCTTGTGCTTCAAAATAAATGTGGTCACAGGTTACCACTTTTACACAACGGGTTACAGTACAACAATAATGTAGATTTCCTGAGAAGAATGCACTACTGTAAGCAAACTTTTGATTTCTTAAGTTTGATAATTCGTCTCTTTCATGTTATGTCAAAAATATACTGCAAGCGTATTTATTTAAAACAACCAATAGAAACCCGACTTGATGTATTACCATAAAATGAAACACTATAAAGACATTTTATAAACTTTAAGCAAAGTTTGACTTAGTCCACTACATTTCAGGTTTCACTTAAGATGTCGCACGAAGCTTTCAAAATCTATCACAGTAAGTAACACAAACATTGAACTTCATTGTGCTTTTCATGTTTTTTTTCACTTAATAATGTATTCCAATCCTCAGCGGTTTGCACCATTGTTCGGAAACTGAAAATTGAAGTCTGTGGGGCTACTGTATTTTCGATTTGTCACCACTAGGTGGAGACAAACAACAAGGCAAAGTGATATCGAGATTCTGTTTGGTCAGTTTGTCTGCCAATCAATAATTGAGTATGAGCTGCTGCAGAACTGCTTAGCTGAACTCAGGGTAGACAAGTTGTATGATTTCTCATAAAAAGTCATACATAAAAATAGTCCCATAATCAAAGAAAACCCAACAAATCAAAATGATTTTACATTTGCTCCAACATTGATCATCCCCAGACATCCCTATCACATGCCATCACTAAGAGCCATGTAATGCAGATTTTACGTATCCTTATATTTATAGATCCTGTATTTTTTCAGATTAAGTGATTATAACTTCACACGAGTCTTTTCCATCTGAGTTATTTGATGATATACATTCAAAATGGATGACGTGTCCAGGGTCTGATGGATGGAAGAAGGTTGATGGTTTTTGTTTTTTTTTTAAAATGGAGGGATTTGGTTGCTATTGAAGTTCAGCTTTGCTAATCGATGACCTGTGACCAATTGTTGCTTTGCTACCTGTCAAGTCTCTGATTTCCCTGTTTGCCTCTTCTCGATTCATTACATGTCGAGATTTATGATCTGCTGCACTTGGCTTCGTCAAGACAGCCGCACACACGCGGGGAACGACCGGAAAACATAGACACAGCCTTAAAAGTAAAAGCATGGACTGGCTGTGATTCATCTTATAATCACAGCCCGTTACTTAAAAAGTCTCCCTCAACAGGACCCGCATTACTTTTCGTTTGATTTTCTATTTTAGTTCATTTTTTATTGTTTCCCCCATTGTTTTGACTGATATATTGTGTATTCTGGGTCATTTAGCCACAAAGATTTAATGAGTCTTTAAATACCAGAATATATACAGTCTTTAAAGTCACAAAAAGGGGCTACTATAGAATTAATTGATCGTTAATTTGTCTTGATACAACAATCTTTCTGCTGAAGGGAACCATGTTTTTATATTCATGTTTCACAATAAACTTTTTTTCCCATTTTCTTTTCTTTACAGTAGGTATTTAACATCTTTTTGCCTGAAATAAAGCTTCCCAACAACTGTAAAACTCAATCAACTCAATGGACTGTAGGTTGTTTTTAAGATTGTCGTTTAAAATTGGCCTATTTAATTACATGGCCAATAAAACAGATTCATCGATCCGTGTGTAAGCAGCAAAAAGAAAAAAGTGAACGAGTTAAAGAGGAAAGGGTGCTGCAAACAGACACTTAATTGTTTTACTAGATTTCATTTTTACTCTAAAACCAAAAACACACGTTTGAATAACTGACTTCAACTGCATTAAGTGGGGTTTTATTGGTGAAGCTGGAAAAAACTTGGTCAGTGAGCATTTTGTTTGAAAGTTATCTCCGGAAATCCAGCGATTTAGTTGTGGTTTACTTGACATTACGCGCACTTCAATGCCAACTTTCTCGGAGCGCACAGGCGCACTGTTCACTGCCAAACACGGCTGAACCAAGACGACTTCGCGCTGCAGTCACCTTTGAGAAGGCCCTCAACATTTTAACACGCAGAGACAAGAGGATAGAGGATTTTTACGCACAACGCCAGGGCTTCTGGTAATTTGCGTTTACCTAGATTCAATACATAGTTTTGTGAAAATCTCGACGAGTTGGGTCGTTTTGTGGGGGGACTTGTTGTCAACATAATGTGGGGGATCCAGAGGACGCGGTATGCTGACTGCAACGGCTCTGAAACGAGCGAAGAGCCAGAGATCATAGTTAACATCGGTGGAGTGAAACAGGTGTTATATGGGGACGTGTTGAATCGCTACCCAGAGACCCGGCTGGCAGAACTGGTGGACTGCTCACTTAAGTCTTCTGAAGAAATTTCTGAAGAAATACTTTTACTATGCGACGACTATGACCCTGAAACAGGAGAATTTTATTTTGACAGAGACCCCGAGGCGTTTAAGTGCATAATTGAACTGTACTATTATGGAGAGATTCACATGAAAAGAGGCATCTGTCCAATTTGTTTTATGAAGGAGATGGAGTTCTGGAAAATCGACTCCGATTTTCTGGATGATTGTTGCAAATGCCACCTGAAGGAGGTAGAGGATGAACTTGCAGAAATTGCAGAGAAAGTGAAAACTATTCTGGTGGACCGAGAAGGAGATCCGTCTGCAGGCGGCTGGCAGCGCTTCCAGATGTGCATCTGGAGGCTGATGGAGAAGCCGGAGTCTTCGCTGCCTGCGCACATCATCGCTATAGTTTCTTTCATCTTAGTCCTCGTCTCCTCCGTCGTGATGTGTGTCGGGACCATCCCTGACCTGCAGGTGGAGGACTCGGAGGGTAACCTCTCGGAGCACCCAACTCTGGAGGTCATCGAGACGGTGTGCATCGGCTGGTTCACTATTGAATATGTCCTGCGTCTGATCTCCTCCCCAAATAAAAGGAAATTTATCCTGGCTTTCATGAACATCATCGACTTCATGGCCATCATGCCCTTCTTTGTGGTGCTGATTCTGACCTCCTTCGGCGCAGGAGTGATGAAGCTGGCTAACGTGCAGCAAGCGGTGCAGGCTTTACGCATAATGCGCATTGCGCGCATTTTCAAGCTGGCACGACATTCCTCCGGACTTCAGACCCTGACATCTGCCCTGAAGAGCAGCTTCAAAGAGCTCGGGCTGCTTCTCATGTACATGGGCGTGGGGGTCTTCCTTTTCTCCGCATTGGGCTACACAATGGAGCAGAACCACCCAGACACCCTGTTCACCAGCATCCCACAGTCGTTCTGGTGGGCTGTGATCACCATGACCACGGTGGGCTACGGAGACGTCTACCCCAAGACCACTTTGGGTCGGTGCAACGCGGCTATAAGCTTTCTGTGCGGGGTGATCGCCATAGCGCTGCCCATACACCCCATCATCAACAATTTTGTCTTGTTCTACAACAAGCAACAGGTGCTGGAGACTGCGGCCAAGCATGAGATTGAACTGATGGCACGGCGCTCCGGCGACAGCGAGCAGGAGGCTGCACCCGGCGCCCACAAACATGTTTGCGTTGCAGGGGTCTGGGACAACGCCATGCGCTCCTGTCACAGCGATACATACATCCCTTTACTGAAGGATCCCAGGGGAGGGGCAGGGATCCAGACCCCCAGCATGGACACGAGCTTTGAAAGCACAGCCGAGGCCACTGAATATTTCATCTCATGAACACTGAAAACCCTGCAGCATTTTACAAAAAAATAAGACTGTAAAAAAAAAGAACAACAAAACATGAACTTACTCCTTCATTTTTGAGTTATTTCAACTTAAACCGCACAATTGAGGGTTGAAAATATCATGATGGAGACATGCTTGTAAATAGCCTGGTAGAAATGAGAGGACCGCAGGAATGCTCTCCAAGGACCTTCAACACATTTGAGGAATTGCGCCCATTAAAGGGACAAGTGTGCGTGCAATTGAACTGAGGAGCTGTGCCTTTGCGCAGTAACTCCCTGTAGGCTTAGGGGTTCAGTTTGAACAGCAGTGCACTGATTCCCCCCATAGAGGAATCTTATATAACACCCCACATCCCCCAGTCCTCACACTCATACTGTAGACCGCATTGTAGCTAATTCCTCTGTACAGAAATAAAAATCACAATATATGTTTGTTTTTTTTTAATAACAAAGATGGGTAGCTCCAATGGGAGAACAGACAAATGTAATGACTCGGTGTAAAGGCATTACACAAAAACTGGGGGGGAATTCAGAGTGAGATCAAAACAAACAGAACAGTAATTAAATGTACACTAGAGAAAGGTAAGGGGTATGGTAAGGAATATTAAAGCAACATATCATCAGAGCTGTTTATTTCTGGTTTTGCCTGTGATCTTCTTGGCATCAGTGTAATTTTGTGTAACTGACACTGTATGATTATGAGGTAATATGTCAGATATAAAACCTCCTGGACTGTGCTGTTGTTAAAACCAGTGACTGTGATCAGATGGGGGTCATGTAACCGACACCGGGACCTCTGAAGCTTCCCTGGCTGCAGGATATGTTCCTATGTATAATGGGTTTAAATTTTGCAGCAGCCGTCACCGCTCTGCCGCTCCCCGGAGGTTCAGTGGAATAACTTGACCACCATGTTATAGGCGAGGAGGAAGGAGCGCCAGGAGGTTAAACAAAAATAATCCCACTGGTTGAGTCATTTAACTTCAAAATTTGTTTTTTCATTTGTTTTCAGAGTGAAGGCTAGTAAATCTGAGTAGGAAAAAAAAATAACTGTGATCAAAATATAAATAAAAAATATGAATACTGGCAATGAAGAACTCTTTTTCGTGAATACTTTGAAATGGCATGCGTCATTCCGGAGGGTTATCATCATATATACAAGACTTAGGGATATTAATAGATCAGTGTCTGCCTGTGAAACATGTGTCTTAATGCATCAGCCAACTGCTCTTATTTTGATTAAACTTAAAAGGATAGAACATTATTTCCTCTCTAAATTGGCTATAATGGATGCTGTGTTTGAAGGTTGCATTTTCACAGTGTGAAAGGTCTCAACTCCTACGCCATTAGTCAGACTAACATAAATCTTCCGGCACAAATAGAACAATCTTTAGAAACTAAATTAGTCGGCACAGTAGGGGAGCTATAATTAAAATTTGACATATTTCATTCAAATGTCATGTTTCAGATTTGAGTGGTTCGATTTTGTTGCAACCTGGAGAGATGTCAGGATTGTGCTCCTGTGCCCAGTCTTATTTTGTGATGGGCTTTTTTTTAATGGAATGAGCGAAAGCAAACTGTGCTGAAAGTAAATACATTTGCATAAAAAGTTTTAAGGCATGATAAGCAGCATGTAGTCAGAAAGTGAAATGGTGCATTGGAAGAAGTTTAATTGGCTATATTTGCCCTAAAACTCAAAACCTTTCTGGGTTTAACTCTCATTTATGACCTTGAATCTTTTCTCTTACCCTGGCCAAACTGTGGGCCTATAGCAAGAAAACTAAAAATATTAATAATAATTTGTAGTTTTCTTGGTGTTTCCCAACCTTTTTATTGATCTAATATTCAACCAAAGTTCAAATGAAGCCAACTACAAACATCACTCTGCATTTGTGCACTCTGAACGTGTCAGTCTAAATTTATTTGAAATTGGATTTATTTAAACACTACATCTAAGTTGATATTATGTTGTACAGCCTTCAATTAAACTGTCAGTCAGGAATATTAGTTTAGTTTAGCTAAGTGCAATCATAGCATGATTACCACATGAGGTGCCACAGGTTAAAAAGTAATACTTTTAGCTAAAATAAGCTAAAAGCAATAATGAATAAGTGGCTTTACTTGCACCTAGGCTGGACATCGGCCTCAATGAAATGCGTTTTGTTTAGCTAAAAAACTGTACAGTCTTGCTACCTGGTTTTTATGCACTTTTGCATCACAAAGGTGAGCTGGTTTTAATAAGGAGATATAAACATTTTTTTCAAACAAAATGTAATTTCAGCTTCTCTTTAATTGTTTCATGTAGCCTGGCAACAGAAAAATAATATACCGAAGAAAGAAATTTAATCCAAATGATATTTTATTTGATGCTCGTAACTGCAGGTGTTATGTTGGTTCAGGTAGGATGTGTTAGAAAATGACTGGTTGGCCTGATGAAGGACATTAAAGTAAAGGTTGTAATGTGAAGTTTGAAGTACTGTTTTTTGCTGCATCACCTGCGAGGGGTGATACATCTTACTGCTGCCTTACTGACAGGGTGTCTGCATTAATCACTGAGACAAGATGCCAGTTTGTTTGATTAGTAAGAGGGCACTGATTCAGTATTAGCTTCCTCCTCTGTCATGTTTTTTTTTTTCTTTTTTTTTTTTTCACCGAGCTCCAGTCTAAGTTATACCGCCTGAGAGAAAGATCATGCAGGAGGTCAGGCAGGACTCTGCAGGCTGTCCACCCACACATGTCCAACACAGGACTCTGCTATCTCGTCTGACCAGCAGCAGATTCACACATGTCAAAGCCTGGAGAAAGGCCTTTGTATGAGCTGACAGGTGGAGCTGGAATGTCAAAGGAGTGCATTGTGTAATGGAACAATGTTCCTCGGAAAGATGCTCATGCAAATACACAAGCACCTTCACATTCAAATTTAGATTTACCAGCACGCACACACTCACACTGGGCTATACAAACATTCCCCCTCCTCTCCGCCGCCGCCTACCTCCAGGCGCACACAAATAATTGCACACACAAATGCATACACTCCCTCAACCATATACCCACAGCCGTGTGTGATCCACTTGACAGTGACCTGCTGCGATCTGCTGGCTAATCACCAATTTTTTTTACACCCACATGTTCGTCATCTGTGGCATTCAGTGGGTGTTTAAGATAGGAGGTATTCCTGGGCATTTACTCAAAATTGCACTCATTATCCCTTCACATAAATAGAAAATAAATTATTGTTAGAGTTTCCAGCTAAAGCTAATGGCTGTTTGTGGTAAATCAATGTATTTTTCTGGATGTTCATAGTGATGAAATCCTGAGACAGGGTTTTGAGTGAAGATGGATCTATTTTTCAAGTTTGAAGCTTTTGAAGATATGGACGTCATAGCTAAAATGTTTACCTGACTCATATGACTTTGAAAAAGAATTTTGTTTGATACGAGAGTATGTGCAACCCAGATTTTTCTGACTCTTTAAACAAGAAAAAGATCACAGTCTGTGTAGGTGTTTGCTGGAGAAAAGTTCCTCGAATTCTCCAGCTGACAATTTAATTACTTTCTGTTTTATTTGTAACAGTGTTTACATCATATTTTGATTTACCAACTGAACCGAAATGCAAAGGTGGAGAAACAAACAGTAATTAAAAAGAGAAAGCCTGTATAATTAGATTTTTAAAAAAAAAATTACAGTTCTGCTGTGTGTGTGTACCAGTATTTAATTTAATTTAGTGCTAAAACATGGATCACATGTTTGAATGTTTCAAATTAATATACTGAAACTCACGTGCCCTATCCAGCTGTCTCCAGGCTCTGTTTGTTTGCTGGTGACGTACTTGCATATTGGCATTGAGTTACACCCGACCATTTTGATGACAGCACGGCCGCTTGCATCTCTCTGCTCCCCTCCCCCTCAACCTTATAGGACCGGGATCTTCAAGCACTCACGTCTCTTGTCTAAAAATAGGAGAAATCCCTGTAGGTAACCTGTATAAAAATGGCACAAACATGTAAGTTAAAGGCAAAGTCACGCACGCTATGCTCTGCATGTGTGTCGCAAAATAGATGTTTCTTTGCTGTTATTTTAAGAAAGTTTTCTTAACTGTTAGAAAGTGGTTACAGAGGAGGAGGAAATTTCCACAGCATCTGGGAGTTTCAGTCAAAAAAAATCTGGGATTACATTAAAGCAAAGTTTAGACTGAAATAGACGACATAGGGGAGAGGGAAAAGACTACAAGTAAATAACAAATGAGAGAAATGTCAAGTAAAGAAAGAGAGAAGAAATAAACTGAGAAAAACAACAAAAAAGAGGCATTCAAACACATCATGGATAAGATACTGCCCTCAAGACAACACTAAAAGCATATAAACCCCCCCTCAAACTGAACAAATGGCATATTTTAATGGATTCATCTCCTGCAGAAGATGGTCAAACACATTAATTTGAACATGAATGTGTGCGCATAATGCTTTGGCTTAACAGCCGGCCCCCCCAAAGAGCTATCTCTGTTTGAGGCATATTTTAAGCTGCAGGAGTGGAAAAAAGGTAATCTCCCCAATGCCAGATTAGAGGAAAAACATGTTCCTGGAGTGTTATTGTGCACCGAATGAGTTTCCTTTTTTCAACAGGAATGTGTAAAACGCTGCGTAGGTGCACCCTGGGGCGCTTTGATTCAGACAGAGAGCTGCATAAAATTGCATGACAATAATTACACAGATTAAATATGACCTTCTTAAAAAATAGCAGAATAGGATGATGCACTTAACCCACTCAGCCGTCTGCAGTAATTATTACCATTACTTCTCTTTTCCCCTGACCTTATCACTTCTTCCACTTCTTTTAACTTGCCGAATATTCTCTTGCAAAATCATCACGTCTGCCCTTGTGGATTTATAAGAACACGGATCAGAAACAGCTCGGAAAAATTTATGGAACCTGCAGAATTTAATTCGCTTCCATTTGCGAAAAATCACACAGCTTGTGCCCAGTCGGTGTAATGTGTCAGATGCATTACTAAATGGCCTTGCAGCTGACCATGCCAAGACCTTTCAAGATGTCACTGTCAAGTGTTAAACAAAGATATCAATACTATCACGCACCTGCAACCTTTATTCTGAAAAATAAAGAGGTTTTGCTGCTGTCTGCTGTTTTATGGTACATTACTCTGAAGCTGTAAAAACTGAGAGGCACATATAACTGCAGATGCATTATGAGAAAAGTGATTGGCTTGGAAAATAGTTCTCACTGGTGAGCCAGCTTCTGTTTTGTCAGGGAGACTAACAGAGACGTGATCTGATGCAAAGCTTTTGCTCCTGCAGAGAGTTGACTGAGAGTTTGCTGATACTGAGTTTCTGCTTGAAGAACAGCAGGAGAATACTGAGTGATACTTCTGGATGTATTGATACTGTGTGACTGTGTGTGTGTGTGTGTGTGTGTGTGTCTGAACCAAACATTTATTGTAAATGAGCTTTGAGTATCCGTGTGGATGACTGTAGCGATCTATGACCTTATTATTTTAATGGGAAAAAAAAGATTTATACTAAGACTCCAGTTAAAATGTGATAAATGATAATCAGTTTCCAGAAAACCATTCACCTGACAATATAGAAGAAAGAGTGTGTGTGTTAAGGAGCTCAACACTGCCTATAGTCTCAGTGCGAGCTTAGTACCCTGAGATTTTGCAGGCAAAGTTATACCCTCGTTTTTCAGGTTGTTATCTAAGAGGGGTTTACAGTTCTGTTATGTGAAGTAGAGACTTCACATAATGCCTGACCGCAGCAGTTTAGCGCTGAGCCTCAAGGAGGTGATGTGACCTTAACTTCCTCAAAACAACCATGATGGCTTTCACTCTGTACTCTCACTGACACATCTGCCCTCGACAAGTCCTCTGATGCTCCATGAACAAGCCAAATATCTGTGTATAAAGACTCAGGGAAACATCAGAGCCTCCCTTTTTGAAAAATACCAATGCGATTATATTTATCTGTTATACAGTAAACCTGGGGGAGCGACAGATTGCTTGAAGTCATTATATTAATTGAAACTCATTACACCAGATTGGTTTGTTCTTGTTCATTATTGTTTCAGGAGCCTAATATGGGAAGCAATAGTTAGTGATTAGGCTGCACAGTGGGCGCGACTAAGATATGTAATTCCATCGCTGGTATTATTATACACCTTATTGCTTTTGAAATGTTTCTTCTGTTCCTTTTAATTCTCTCTTCTCTGGAGCATAGGGGAAGTTATTTACTGCAGTACTTATAAAGGTATTAAGTTATTGTATTTTATTATCTCATGAAATTAATTCAAAGGGGGGTTTAATGAGGCTATTTGACACTGATGAACAGAGAAACACCATTTAAAGCGAAAACAGTGTTGCTTTAGCTTCTTATTGTAAGAATTCCAAGATGTTGACTGACAAACAGTTTGGCTATCCAGATGTATTACACTCAGTTGTCTGTTTATGAGATAGTTTTGGTTGAAACAAATGCAGTTGCCATTTAATTTTTAGTATTATCATTTGTCATTTCAATAAAAATATGGGTGTTTGCTTTCTTGTTGAGAATTTGATGAGAAAATCAAGACCTATATTATGTCTGTATAGTTCATATGGAATTATAGCAGCGGGTGATTAGCTTAGCTTAGCATACTTGCAGCAGGGGAGATGGCTAGACTGGCTTTGTCCAAAGTTCAGCAACTTGCCTACATACAAACACCTCCACAAGTGACGAGTTAGTGCATTGTTTTTTGCATTTATCCCAAACATAGAAATGTAGGCAATATTTAAGATTTTTTGCTCAGAAGATGCAGTGCTGCTCTAAAGAGCTTGTTGGACAAATAAATGGTTGTTTGGTACAGAATTCCTCTTCAATCACAAAGTGTAGTTTTGACAATTTTGACATTGATGCTGGTTAAAGTAGAGATTTAAAACAATTACATTTTTAGGTTTGCTTAGGGAACTTTGGGCAGAGTCACGCTAACTGTTTCTTCCTCGTGCTAGTCTTTATGCTAAGCTAAGCGAATTGCTTCCTTGCTCCGGCAGTGAACCTCATATACAGATCTGAGAGTTTTATTAAACTTCTCATTTAAATACTCAGCAAGCCTTTAAAATATTCATCTAAAAGTGGGAGTGAAATTCAAAATGTGAATATAATAAATGTGTGGATTCAGCGAGTTGTGAAGGTCACAAGTGTGAGACAGCAAATTTCCCTCAGGCTTTGTTTGAACCAACTTCACTGAGGGCAAGAAAATAATGTGAAATCCCTTCTTTACATTCCTCTGTTATTCTCTCCCCCCAGTGTGCAGAGAACACTCATTCAGCAAATATGAATATGTAAATTAAAAGTCAGAGTGCTGGTGCATGTATCTCTGGTGTTTCCCTGTGAAGACTTGTGTTGTGGTGATGCACAGCTTTTTGTGTCGCACTGTTTCACACACTGCAGCTGTGCTGACCGCTTTCATCGTTCCTCTGCAGACTGAAATGACATTCTTTGCATTCCTGCCAGGCACAGTCTCCATATGAACTTGGGGCTTTGTGTCCACTGACAGCTTCAAATAACTTGTTCAAAGCCAAGGCTCGTTAAAGCTGCCTCATTTTATTTAAAAATCAATCTATCCGTTGCATGGCTCTTTTAGAAAATGAATTTAATTAGAAGGTTATAAACAGCAACACATGAAAGAAATAAACTGCTCTCTTGTGTACCACTGTTTGCATAATAAATAGCCACGACAAGGGCTGGTACAAGATTTTTTTTTCCCTGTCTCTCAGTCACTTAATTCATGGCCTTCGCTGATGGTACCCACTTCAAAAATGGCTTACAAAGGGCAAATTTTACTGTGTCAGCCATCCACTGGCCCTATGTCACATCAGCTGATAAATGTATGGACATCTTATTAAGGAAATTGGCCTTCGGAGACCAAAGCCATGGTGATATATCTAACCTGGTCACTGATGCACTTGCCACTGCTGATTATCTCATCCAGAGACAATGATGTTTTATGGAGTGGAACATCCTTGTCGCGTTGTGGCTTGCTACAATGATTACATTTAATTTAAGGCTGCAGGTCATAAAAACAATATCTAGTTAGAGTATCATCAGACTTATTACTCCTCTGGGACATAAGATTTATCTCTGTCAGAGAATTACTCCAACATGCATCATTCATAAATCAAATTGTGACAGCTTTGCAGTATTGTAATGAGTCTTTGGTCTCTGTCCCGGGCTAATGTGACACCCAAAGTGAAATTTCATTCAAAAATGTGATATCCATCTTGTGAAAAATGTAGCCATAACACCTTAAAGATTGATCACTGCCGTTAATGTAAAACTAACATCCACTTTCAAAACAGCAGCATACAAGAGATGTGATCATGTCGTTGTAAATGAAGCGCAAAATAGAGTTTTAAATTAGTTTCTCAATTTTAAAAATGTGGAAAAAATACCAGTTCAATACTGAAAAATGGAGAGTTTGGAAAATTTGATGCATGGAGGCTGGTCTCACATCTTTTCATTTAAGTCAGTTAAATAATAGTTAAACAATTCTGAGATTTTTGTGAATTCTTACTCATCAGAGACTTAGATTCGAGGGTTAACAAGGTAATCCTCAAATCTAAGGTTTGAATACAGCATAACAAGGCTGACACTTCAGAAAATCTCTGCACAGAGCAGAGATTTAGGCTCTCATAATATAGTTAATTGTTGTTTTACTTTTGTTTTTTGTGTTGTTGTGTTTTTGTGCAAATAAATGTGTATATAGGTTAGCTTTAGTAATGCTTGTAGGCATATTTTGTCACTTTCATATTAAGCTAGTTTAGCCATTTGCCCTTTGTTTCTGGTCTTTAAACTAAGCTAAGCTAACAGGCTGCTAGCTGCAGCCGGTCAACATTCAAACATGAGTATAATGTTTTATATTCTAACTCTCTTGCCACAAAAATGAATCATAGCCCAAAATGTTATGTTTTTTATTAAAATAAGTAGATAGAAGCAGGAGGCGGTTAGCCAACTTAACATATATATTTGCTCAAAAATAGAGCATATACTCTTGTCTCAAAATCACATAGTTTTATTTTTGCACTTTCATTTTCACTTGTGATTAAACAAATGAAATATAATTTTATACTTAATTAGCTTTAGAGGTGGCAGACATATTCTAGCTATTTTCTAATGCCTCCAGTTTTTAAGCTAAGCTTGGCTAATTGGTATTTGTATATAACACTGCTCTGTATCTGAGAAAATATTTAAACAGAATTTTTTTGCTGAAATTCATCCAATGCGTAGATTAATGAGTGGTTAAATGAAAGCCTCAGCTGATGGCAACTGTTTTTCTTATTTCATCTCAGTCCACCGTCACAAACAGTTGGCCTGACCCCCCACTTTACACCCGTCAATGACACATGATCTGCCCATGGCCTTGACCTTGTTTCTACAAGCTGTGAACAAGTTTCTGCGCAGCTCCACACCAACAACCCCAACAACAGGTGAAAGATCTGCAAAAAGCCCCTCTGCACAGATGGAGCCAGATGATAATCCATTCGAGCTCAGTGTGAATGGATGTCAGCGAGCCAACATGAAAACTTATGGCAAAGGATGTGAGGTGTCTCTGAGGAGATTTAGACGTCAAACAGTGATGAAATACCATGTCCTTGTCTTTTGTGCTCAGAGGTAATTAAACTCTCTCGGCTCCGTTTGTCCCCCTGCGTGGGTCACTGTGGGTGATTACGGATGGATGGCGAGGCCGAGATCAATCTGCAAACCCTGGAAAGAAAAATTACAGAGTGAGACAAAAAGGAATTGTGGTGAGTGTCGACTAGAAAGATTTTTCCTCTTACAGCCACCTCAGATCAAAGCTGTACACCGTGCATCACTGCAGTAGAATATTTACATTGCAATTAAAGAGAGTGGATGTGCACATTTGGATGAGAATTGCAGATGCAGGGGGAGGAGTAAATGATCTGTCAGTCATTTTTTTTTCCCAAGGCTAAATGGATGTCGACGGGAGATCTGAAGGCAGGCTAATGAAAAAGAACAGATGTGGGTTCTGCTCATCTGTATGTGGATCCTCAAGATGTTTTTATTTAAAAAAGTTACTTTGAAAAGAATTAATTGAAGAAAAAGCCAATTAATGATCAGTAGAACACTGTTTTCTTCAAGTTTGTTTTGCTTCCACAGTTTAATATGGTCTAGTATGACCAACAGTCTGTCTTAAAGTAGCTTATGTTGGTAAAAATTGTTGTATCACAAACAATTCATTGACTTTATGACTATTTTATGCTTGTTCTAAATTATAATACATCCTAGTTTGTTTAGTTGTTTGGAAATGGTCACATATTTTGTCACTAGACGTGTCTGCACAGATTATTTTTGACTGGTCAGCCCAGGTTTTATCTGTTTGTGAGACTTGTAAATGGAAATTTATTTGCACTGACAAATGATAATAAGAATATTAATTACTCTTTCCCCAAAAAACTGTCCCCTTTTGCCTCAGATGAACCGAACATTCTGTCCACATCATTTTCACAAGGACTATTTCTTCGGTAAAAAGTAGTTCCAGCTCTTGAAAGTTTGTTCGGTGGATTATCTACAGAAGCAGAGGGGCACTAAAAGGGTCACTAACAAAGTGCTTCAGCAACGTATGAATCCCCCCTCGATGTGGGGTGCCCTGTGGGTCTTTGCTGCGTGTCACACCACTCTTTCCCTCTGTTTCCTGTTTATCTCTACACTGACCATCAAATGCAAAAAAAAAAAAAGGAAAAAAGACAGACCTTTTAAAAATGTGTACTGTTACTCTCATTAGAGCAATTATTGCATCTTAACACTGTGTGTGATGGCAGACTTTTCTCCAGGCCCTTCAAGTGTGACCTTTCAGAGCAGCTTTAGACACATTTTCCCTCAGACGAGTTTGGTCAATATTGTGTTGTGTTTCAAGCATAATCTCATCTCAGTGTTGGAGGAAGTATTCAGATCCCCTCCACTAGTTTAATTAAAAAAAGCAGCGCAAGAGTCTAGAAATACTGCTCTACAAGGAAAAATCCTGCGTTTGATAAACTTACTTCAATATAAAACAAAAAACTGTGACCATCTAAATAAAGTTAGAATACCAAAAGTAAAAGAATTTATTATGCAGAATTTCATTATAATGTTCATTATATTACTGAAAAATAATATCAGATGCATTAATGGGCTCATCACATTAATGTTGCAGCTAATAGATTGAGCTTATTTTTATTACACCTTGTGAATTTTCTGCCAAGGATCAATAAAGTCTTTAACTGGAAGAATAATTAAATATTGATTTGATGTTTGTATTGTAAGTCTCAGTCTGCAAATTAGCTTTTAAATCCATCAACAAAAATCTAGTGGACAGTGATTAAACAAATAAATAAAGTGGTGGGATATTAGTAATGGTTCAGTGAGTTAGAAAGAATGCATTTAGCAGTTTGGGTCAACGAACCCTTTTTAACAGAAACTTGAAACTTGTCCGTCCTCTTTGCTCGTGGTTGCTCATGCTGAATATTCAGCCTCTCATCAGTAGTCTTATCAGGTTTTTGTCTCCCAGTCTTCAGCCAAAAAAACGAGCTGCATCTGGCTTAGAAAACAGAGTAACATCCGTTAGCTGATGCTTCATCTACCCTTTTAATATGCATCATCAATGCCGCTTTGTGTCGTCCATTAATCTTGTTGCCGTTTAGTTTGTGTGAAGTCCCCTTGATGATTTTCTTAAAATCTCTTTTGGAAGTTTCACCCTCTTCTGTCTGCATTTTCACCTGTGAATGAAGATTTTTGGGGATAAATATGATAATTTTGCAAAGGTTGATGTGTTTTCTGTGTTGCCTGTATGTCTTCGCATATTACAGGGTAGCCTTCCTCAAAACCGCTCTTCCTGCAATAAAATAGCCTCAATTTGTGGCAGGGTGTTAAACACGTCCACCTAGAAAGAGCCTCCTAATAGCCCATTTCCCTTGAGAGCACGAGAGGCCATTTACAACAACCAATCATACCGTCGAGGAAGCAGCCTCAGATCTCTTCGCCAATAATGAGACGATGCACAAAAAGCAACAGCATATTCCTTTTGTCATGTTTATGTTGTCAAGTGGAGACATGATTTATGTGCAGGGAAAGAGATTAATATAACGTAGGATTATGATAAATGAAGATGCAGGTTAATGCACGGCACCACGCTATTTTTCTGCACTCGCCACCTTAAACCTTTTATGGAAAAAATTGATTGAACACACCAGATGAGAGGTGTAAGCCGCAATGTATGCCGGTCCTGGTCATGCGCAGGTTTGAGGCATAAACAAACTACTGTCAAACCTGAGTAAAAAAGCGTAGGAAGGTTGATAAAGGGCTCAGTGGGGGTGTGTTACTGTTGTTAAGTGCTTGCATGTTAATGGCCTGGAGCTCCTGAAAGCTGCCACAGTGCGACTCCTCTCACCCACCTTCAAGTAAGCGTTTAATGAATCTAACAACCGGTTTTCTTATTCCAGCCTGAACTCAAACAAACAATGTAAGAAGGCGAGCGTGACCTGCAAAAAATCACAGTGAAAGAACAAAAGGTGCACAGCTTACAGTGAACAGATGTGTCTAATAATGAATGTATGTCTTTGTTGGAGGGAAAACTTTGTCTTGGGATTTTCTGTCTTTATGATTAATCACTCCTCAGCCTCTTATCTTTTCTCGCTGCACTGAGTTTTATTGTAAAAACAGGCTGATAAAAGCATATAGCATAACATGACAGGACTGCTGGGTAAAAAGTCATTTTCAGTTGTGGAAAAAATGTCCTAGTATCAATATTTTATTGTTAAGTAATATGACTAAAAATTTTGCATTGAAACAATATTGGTGAATATTTTAGTTGCACATCTGTCTAGAAAATAAGCTGCAACCAGCAGCCTGTTTGCTTAGTTTTACATAAAGACTGGAAACAGAGTGAAACAGTTTGCCTTGCTTTGTCCTAAGGTAATAAAATCTAACTAACAGCCCCTTTTAAGCTCAATAAAGATAATAAAGAAAACACTCTTTAAAAAGTGACGCAGCAATTTGCTGTTTTATGCCGAGTTATGTGCGAGACTATTCTTTTGCCTGGGAGGAGAGACCAGGCAACTAATGGAGACGTTACAGCTAAAAATAGCAAGATGAACTGTGTTTAACGCTTTGGCTTTTGTACAGATTAAAAAGACGAGATATAATGTGTTATTCAGTGGGTAGAGGTGCAAGTAGGTGGATTTAATTATCTTTTGAAAGAGTCAGATGAGCTGTTTCTTATGCTTTTGATCTTAAAGCTAAGCTAAGCTAACTGATTGCAGCCACATGGGCTTTTTTAAAGGTCAGACATAAGACTGATATCAATCTTGCATATTTTCCAAGACACTGAATTATTGCTCTTAAATTTGCTGTAAGGAATTATTGGAAATGTGTTATAAATTAAAAATCACATTCGCACTTTTGTAAGTTAGGTTTTTTCATGCTTTCCTTAAAGTAACTTGCAACCAGTGGAGTAGTAGAATAAAGAGTATGTGCAATATCTTGCTCCCAAAGTAAGTCAAATTAAAACTATCTCAAAATGTAATTACTCCAGTGAATGTACTTTCTGACTCTCTTCTACTGCTTACTGTGCACTGAAATGTGCGAAATGATAACGATGTGTGTGAGGAAATATTTACAGTTAATAAGAAAGAAAAAGAGTATATTGGATAAAAAACATATGAAGTGTTTAACAAAAAGTAAGAGACAGCAAACTCTGAACTGAGTTTATTACTTGAAAGAAAATGTCCATTCAGAGATGATCAGTGTTATCTGTTTATGACAAAAATGTCAAGTTATGAGAACCTTATTATTTCCTAATGAGAATCTATCCAACATGATCACGTCTCCATTTTTTTAATGAGACAGCGAAGCTACAGTGACTCTCAAGTTCGTGCAAACCTTGACCTTTTAGATTTCGCTGTCAGTCAGTCATAATTGGCTGTCGGTGCGGCAGCGAGCCAGAGATCACACTTCATTCGTCCTTATTGATCTTGGGAGGGAAGCTTCAACCTCATTTATCCAAAGAACGCCCCACCCAACATCACACATTTCCAAACATGAGAGCCTGCACGCTTCACAGCAGCAGATTAAGCCTCTTGAACAGATCGCAGCAGTTGTTGTGAAGGTGGAGAAGAGTACCTTTGTTCACTTGAACCAGGACAGCTGTTTCCATCAAAAGGAGAATTAAGATTAACAAAACTCACTTCGTGAACCTGTCACCTCCAAGATTTTATCAGAGAGGTGGAATAAGAAGATATTCAGTCAAACATCTGTCGTTTACCATCCGATTGTTGAGAAACATTAACAAACGGGGTTTAATTCTCATAAGTGACAATCTCTAGTGGAGGTAATCTTTTATTTTTTATTAGGGTAATAACTTACATTAGGGTTGCTTGAGCGAAGGCATGTATGAGCATAGAGGAAAAAAACACACACTTACACACATGTTTCACGCGCTATAAGAGAGAGACTTAAAGAAGGAGAAAGAAGAAAAAAAAAAGAAATATTTAAACACATCCAGAAGGGGTCATCTGCAAGACTGAGCCATTGCACTGCCCACACACTCCCACATGCTCAACATCATTAAAAACAAAAAGGCACGACTGAAACAATGCTGCAATCTGTGATGCAACCGACAACAAGTGAGGCCGATCTGTTCGAGTACGAATTCACCGTAAGAATCTTAAAAAAAAATAAATCCAGGAAGGAGAGAAAAGCGCTTTTATTTCTTGCAATTCTGTGACAGGAGCGATATCCATTTTTTTTTAATTATTATTATTTTTGGAGTATATTCTTTTACAATTTCTCATTATTCTTATGCTCTTTATCAATCTTTTAAGAGAGCATGATTAAAAATCTAGTTTAACTATACTTAGAATCATATTAATTTATTTTAAGATTATGCGCCTCACAGGTATAATGGAAATCTGAATTTAATAACATCGAGATTTGCTTTCACCAAACAAATATTTGTGCAGGATCTACTGAGTAAATTGGTTTCAGAATGAGCTGCATTGTCTCCTCATCTCATTGCTTTCAAAATGTATTGAGTATTACACGCCACCCGGTGGGCTGGACAATATCTGAACAAGAGAGACAGCAGAGCCGGAATAAAGAATGAATAATGCAGTTTTATTTCAGGGGATGATATGGAATTTGACACAAGATTTGAATGGATTTGACAGGGTAAAACAAAGTTTTCACTTCACCACAGCACCTGCTCATAATAACTAATTTTAAATCTTGTGAAGTCCGAGCTCACTCCCAGTTAAAGAGGCCACTTGGCGATGTTGAAGAGCCTCAGGCCCTGCACATATCACCTCCTCCATAAAGAGGACGTTATGAGGATGGACAGTGAGCCACTTCCACAGATACTCCATCCTCTGGTCGCACACCCAGGGGTTTCCTGTTAAAATTATCTGGAAAGAGGATTTTTTGTCCTCCAGCAGCCCTGAGGGAAAGTGCTGCAGCTGATTCTGATTCAGCAGCAAAAGTTCAAGGTGCTGGAGACCCTGGAGGAGGGTCGCCGGTATCTCCCGGAGCTGATTCTCCTGAAGAAACAGCTGGGATAGTTTCAGGCTGTGGGAGAAGATTGTGGGCTTCAGGGATCTTAATTTGTTACCAGCGAGATTCAGCGACTCCAGGCGGTGCAGCTTCTTCAGGGCGTCAGGTGGAAGGTCTTGCAGATCGTTGTCACTCAGGTCAAGAGTCACAAGATTGGGCAGTTTTTGAAGCAGAGCAGCGGGGACGTCAGTTAGACGGTTTCCGGACAAGTCCAACCACGTCAAGCTACCGTTGTCATTAAACCACTGAGGATCTGCTTTTTCGATCTGGTTATTCTTCAACACAAGACTACGAAGAGAGGCATGGCTGAAGACATTCGGAGGAAGCTGAACCAGCTGGTTGCCCGTCAGATCCAACAAGTTCAAATGAGGAACGTCCTTCAGCAGATCTGCAGGAAGGCTTGTCAGATTGTTGTGATACAGCTGGAGGTTGTTTAAAAGGGGGACAACACTCAAGTGACTGGCTGTAATACTGCTGAGTTTGGTGGATTGAACAGACAGTTGAGTGGTGTTCGATGGCAAACTATTTGCAGGGAAATGTGTCAGGGAACTCTGGCTGCACACCACCTCTGCACCCGAAGGTGGAAAGGAACAGGAGCACAAATCTGGGCACGAGGGGGCAACACTCCTTTGATAACGGCATTCAGCCAGTGCAATGAGAGTCAAGTGCATCCACAGTTCCATCTTTAAAGTACTAAACAAAGGAAACATATTAAGCATGAGAGATCATTCATACAGAATATCAAGAAAATGTAATAATTTAAAAAATCGGACCATGAATGCATAATCCTACCTGACAGGCACAGCAGATCTCCTTCTGTGTTTGAATACAGACTTTTATACAACGTCGAGTACATTTGTTCCAGTGAGTCAGGACAACATGTTGCAAGAGGCAAACAAAACCATGCAAACAAACCAGCTCACCAACTGGTGAATGGTTACTCTTTTCTGTGCTTTCTGAAATTACAGAAACTGAATCACACAAATCAATACTTGGCTTTTAGTTCCCGTAAGAAGATTTAATCTAACAAAATCAAAAATTTAAATTACTAGATACTCTTTGTGTTTAGATTTCTCCTTAAGAAGAACATTCAGTTTATTAAAAGTTGTAAATTTAAGAAAAAATAGGCTGATTTGTTGCTGAGAGTTGCAAAGGGTTGAAGAAGATTTATAAACTCAAATTAGCTTAGAATAAATGTTACGCCTCATGTTTATTCTACTAAAAAATCTGCAGTTTGGGATCTTTAAAGGTGCTCATAAGTTGATTTTCATTACCACTGGACAGAGCCTGGCTAGCCATTTCTCTCTGTTTCTAGTCTTAATGCTGGGCTAAGAGCTAAGCTAACTGTCTTTTTTTGGCTTACAGACATGAGAATTGTGTTGATCTTGGCATATATATGTTTTCCCTAAAATTACACATTTTCTCTACAATTTAAGTGCAAGAAAAGACAGAAAGTCTTAGATTCTCTCTTTACTCATGTTTAATCATACATTCAAATTTCTGTGACAAAAAAAATCATGTTTCTGTGATTGAAGAAACAGCTGTGACAGGCTGAACTGGGTACATTACCATACCAGATAACAACCACTATGAAGACTAGTTTAGTTCACTTTCTGTCAGTGATATCACTGAGCGCCCAGCCAGAGACTGTGGTCTGGCACATACGACGGTCTCTGGCAGAAAGACCTTCTCTCTGTTCTTCTGAAGCCACTTCCAAAGGTACTCCACCTTGCCATCACACTGCCAGGGGTTGATGGTCAGGTCCAGTCCCTCTTCATCCAGGGAGACCAGAGGGTCCAGCAAACCTGCAGGGATGTGGCTCAAGTTGTTGTCATCCAGACTCAGGTGTCTGAGCTGAGAGAGCCCCTGGAAAAGGTTTTGGGGGAGTTTGTTGATCTTATTCCGAGAGAGGAACAGATAAGTAAGATTATGAGTGTTCTGAAGTAACGATGCATCCAAGGTTTCTAGCTTGTTGTTTTGCAGTTTTAGCCTCTCAAGTTTGGTGAGCGGGTCCAGGGAGTTTGCGGAGATCTTCTCCAGACGGTTGTTGGAAAGGTCCAGATTCTCCAGGTGGAGGAGCTTCTGAAGCAGATCATCCGGGACCTTCGTCAAACGGTTCCCGGATAAGTCCAACCAGGTGAGGGTGTTGTTCTCAGAAAGCCAGGAAGCATCGGCTTGTGCGATCAGGTTGTTCTTAAGCACCAAGTTGAGGAGCGGGGCGTGGCTGAAGACGTTCGCAGGCAGGTCAGTCAGTTTGTTTTCTGTGAGATCCAGAGTGTCGAGGTGAGGGACGCCTCTGAGAAAATCCGAGGAGAGGCTCTGCAGCTGGTTGGTGTACAGGTGAAGCCCTTGTAGGAGGGGTGTGGCCTCCAGGTGTTGCTCAGAGATGGAGGTGATGTTTGTGTACTGGATGGTCACCATGGTGGTGTTCTTCGGGAGACTCTCGGAGGGGTACTCTGTCAGGGGAACCTCATTGCAGACCACCTCAGCTCTTTTGTGGTAGCATGTGCAAAGTGCAGGGCAGGACAGAGTGTCATGGCAGAAATATGCCAACCAGAGGAAAGCCAGTGAACACCAGGACTTCATCACTAGGACACAAGAGATTAGAAATGAGTTTGTACATCAGAAGACTTTGAAGGACTTAAATACGGCACTGAAGGATTTCATCACTGCGAAACATCTGATTAGAGCACAGATCATTTCATGTTCATGCACAGAATGTTCAGGGACATGAGTCAGAAATAAAACTTACTGTTGTTTTTCTAGCTGGATGAGGATCAGAGAGACGGCTCCTTACATCAGACTCAGCAGTGTTCACCTGCAAATTACTGAGTCATTTGGGGAGCAGAATCCCCACCAATCTAATCATTACTTATTGAGTAAACAAGGGCCCGTCACAATGTAGTCATTAGTCAAGGACAGACCGTTTCAACAGACTCTAACCTGCAGGGAAAGAACAAGACCTGGTGACTCAGTTTGTGTTGGTTTACTGAATAAAATGCTGCAGTTCTTCTACAAATGTCAGATTCTTAAGTAAGATTATTCAGTCTTTGTTTTAATGGGAGCAAAAGATTGTCTGAAAGTTTCCCACTGATTGGAAAACTAAGTGAGGTGTTTACGCTATTTTGTACTTTGGAATTTTTTTAAAATGTGGGGAAACAGGAGGAGAGTGGGAGGGAGTGAGCGAGCAAGAGAGAGAAAGAGAGAGAGAGAGAGGTACAAATGCATGAGGATTTGATTTATTTGGCTGGAAATGAAATGAATCATCAGAAAAGCTAACTAGTTCTTGCCACAGAGTGCTTCCCAAGAAATGATTCAAGTAGGTGCAAAGTGTTTAAGTTTTTAGGTTATATAACAGTCGACCCTATCTTGTCATAATCCAATGCTGAATCTTGTACTTTGACTTTTAACTCTAGCTTTGTTTTCTTAAAAAGAAACACAAAAACAAATTGAAAGGTAATATTTGTCTCAATTCGTTAGCTTGCTTTTTGTATCTCACCAAAGCAGGCACGCATTAATGCAGGAAGCATCCAGTACTTCTGTAAAATGAACCATGCACTAATGTCAAAATACTCCATTACATATAGTCCTGTAATCAGACTATGCATTACCATCTCCTCAAATATATCGAAAGTATTCATTCAGCAAAAAAGGCTACAAATATGTGCTTTATTTGATTTTAAACACTAATGCATTCACACTTAAAAACCTTTTTTGTGTTGTTGTATAGGATATCATCGTAATTTACTTTTTATGTAAAATTTCACTTTGCAAACTAATTAGTAACTACAGTTGTCAATACAAATAAAAGCAGAGTAAAATTTAATAAGTACAGTCCATTAACAAATCGACCAATTTATTTTAAATAAAAGCAAGTGAGTAATATTATCAAAAGATGACAAGAATCACAAAATAAAAATAGTCAGAATGCAGAAAAATGGGTCCTGTGAGTGTTTTTATATTTTATTTTTATATTTTATATTTATTATTCTATAATATAACTTACGTTGCATTACTAAATGATTATTACTGATGCATTGATGTATAACAAGCATTTTACTGCTGTAGCTGGTTGAGCTAATTCATTATTTTACTGAGTAAAATGTTGTTTAATCCATAACTATGCACCACATTTTTTGAGATTATTTTATGTTTTGTGTTTAAAATCTTAGTCTGTTAAGAATCAAATAAGTAAAACTTTAAAATAAATGCAAATAGTAAAAAACATTGTGGAATAATCGTACAGTGTGGCATGAAATTAGACACCTCACATATGCATTTATATACAGAAAAGTACCCGATAAAAAAGTACTTACCAACAATGCAGGAAACAGATCCTTCTTAGAAATGTAAATAAACAGAGCACAGATAAAGGGATTAATGTGTTTATTCTTGATGAGGCAGTGACACGGCGGCAGGTTGCGTGCCACCTGAGGTCACAGCGGTCTGTGCAGCAGGCAGGTGCAGCAAGTTTCATGGTTATTTAACTAGAACATACAGTCACACAGCTGATAGCGGGAATGGATTGGACCTGCAGGATGAAATACGATTTTAGCAGATGGGCAACATGATGAACCATTACATTATGTATGATGAGTGCCAGTTGGCTTTAGGCTGTTCTGAAAGATTTATTTCCGTCAAGCCCACTCACTCCACATGCACTTGCAAGATAGAGACAGACCTATTCTGGTGTAGTTCAAAGTCTCCTTAAATACACTGTAACCAGATATAACACCTCTGAAGGATCACTACAGTGTTTCTATAACATGTCTGTATTTACATGTCAGCAATATGCAACAAGGGGTCTAAATCAATCTCACTGCCTTTTATGGTATTTTCTTGTGTTTTCACTTTAGCATACACATTTCTATACAGTGGGCAATGCACAAAATTTGCTAGTAGTTTATCTAGAGATTTAACTGATAATTTCAGGCAAAGTAATGTAAAAAAAACATGTTAGAATCATTAGATTTGCTGGTTAGCTTTAAGAATCGAAGAAAGAAAAGTTAGCTAGCTGTTTCCAACAGTTATGCTAAGCTACCCTAATCGGCTGCTGAATCATTCATATGTATGGCATCGTATTTACCTGACAGTTTCAAGAGTGGCATCAATCTTCTTGACTCACTCTTGTCAGAAAGCAAACCAATAAATTTCACCAAGTTCATGATTTATGTTCAAATATCAATGTGATATTAAACTGGGCAAAGCGGTGCTGCGGTGGTTTACACTGTCAACTCACAGCAAGACTGCTTTCCCCATCACATTAGTTCTGGTGCTTGAGCCGTTTTTTTACTCTCAATTCTTTGAATTGTGGTGCTATATAGCAAACCAGCCTGAGTTTCCACCAGTTTTAAGCTGAACCATTGTTAAAAAGCATCCATTATTATTAGAGGGTGGAGCAGAATGCACAACAACCTGTAGAATTGACTTTGTTTCCCAATTAAAAAACAACCAATTTTTGACTTTGGTTAGAAAACAGCTTTTTAGGTTCTGAACCAATTTATTTTTGGTGGAAATACTTAAACAGTTTAAGATCGGGTGCCTGACCAAGAACCGAACCGGTTCCATGTTGGTGGGGAAGGCCAATGCATTGGCTTTCCCCTTGTTGTCGAGGTTTCTTTCACAGTCCAGAGACATGCAAGTTAATTAGTTACTCTAAATTCCCTTTAGGTGTGAATGTGAGAGAGGATGCTTGTTTTTCTCTTTCTGTGTCAGCCCTGTGATGCACTACCAACTTATCCCAACGCTCATCCAGTGTCAGCTAAATTGGCTTCAGCCTCTGCAAGCCTGCAAAGGACAAGCAGTTCAAGATAATAGATGGATGGATGGATGATGGTAATAACTCAGTGCAGTGCAACCTGGGATGGTGTGAGAGGAGAAATCAAAAGTCTGGATTTTCCCCCAAAATATCAAAAACCAAGAAAAAAACTCTGAGCTTTTCTCTGTCTGTATATATATCATTCTGTCTGCTGCTTTTGATGCAAAATCTACGCTGTACTGGAGGGGGAACTGTTGCGTGAAATCCAGACTGAAAGCTTTCAAATAATACATCAAGGCACAAAGTGAGTCATTAGGACCAGTCTATGGAGCGCTGTAGCCTAAGTCATGCTTTTCTTAAGCCTGTTTTGTAATTCATAATAACAATATAAGCAGACAAATCCTGCATGGAGGATTTAAGACAATAAATGCATGAATTTTTCATTTTCAGGGTAACAGGATTTATTCAACTTTGTCATGAATGGTGAGAAGAAAACACACTGTTTCTGTTCCCATTATTCTGTCCTATGTTGTAATGGATCTACTTTGTGTAATGAAGTGCGTCCAAGAAGTCAGGACTCATGATTATTATTCAGTAAAACTGGATTCATTTACAGGACAAACATACTGCATAATGTGCTGCTGACTTATGTCCATAAAAATAAATCAATCATACACTATGAGCTACACTGTCTGTGTTACAATACACAGACAGACCTCTTAAACCTACTTTATGTACAAGTGTTCACACACACACAAACATGCCTAACACCTCACAAACAAAATCCATGTGAGTCACCGCATCTGACAGAATAAAATGTCCATGTTTTTGTCATGATTATAAAATAAGGCAGCTTTAATCACCGAGGCTCGAGCCGAGGTTTTTCAGACGAAATCTCACTCTCATACGAATGCTGCTCATTTTCCTCTTGTTAAAAAATGACAAAGACAGTCCCAGTTCTCATGACGACAGCCTGTTTCTGTGAATGTTTCTGTACACGATTAGCATTTTTTTTTTTTTTTTTTCAGTCTACTTCCCGGAGAAAAATAACACATGTAGGCACTGCTGAGTCCAGACTGCGATCATTAATCCACAGAGATGAAAATACACATCTGTGATCAGCCAGGGTTAACTGTGAAGAGAGGGAGAGAAAGAGAGAGAAAAATGATGTGAAAACCTGGGATGCTACCAACAGAATGGCTGGACTTCAAAGGCACACCCACACAAAATCCACACATATTACACAAGGAAGCTTTCCACTAACCACACAAAACATGAGTGATATGCATACAAATCAAACAGAAATGGGGAAAAAAATTGGAGTAATCTTGGTCTGCACTTTTTCTAATTATATCGAAGCACATTTTGGGAAAATTTGTCTTCTTGTTACTGTTTTACAAATATGAAAAATGGAGCTACAGCCAACATTTAGGAGGCTTAGCTTAGCCCAAGGACTGGAAATGGGGAAACAGCTAGCACCTCTAAGGTTAGCAGAGTAATGGCTGTTGCACAATAGAGAATTTTCAAATCTTAGCTGCTTTTAAAAACATGGAGACCTCAGACACAGCAACAGATGTGACTGATGATTAATATTTTAATCTTGAAAACACCAACATATAATGATTCAGTCAAGGCGCAGGAGCAAATACTTGGCATTTATGCTAAATGAGTTCAGAGTGGTGATGCTAGGTTGTTGCTGTCAGGTGGTTTTACTTGTGTGTGTGCTAAGTTTTGCACCAAAAAACAAAAAAAGAGAGAAAATAATACAGATAAAGTCGTGTTGGAATCAGCGTAACTTATATGTTTTGCAGCGAAAGATGCGAGCGAGTTGGAAATTCTCATTTGGTCTCAATTTGGGCTAGCTGTGGCCAAGTCCACAAGCTAGCAGGTATGCTAGGGTTAGGGTTAGGGTTAGGGACCTCCAGGTCAGCTCACTCATTGGATTTAGGCTTAAAATCTATCTCTGTTTCTTTCAAACTACAGGATTTTAAATCAAAAATATCAAAAATATTTAGGATCAGAAACCTACGAGACTCTGATCCAGCTCTCAAACATGAAAATCAGGCCTGTAAAATAGGCCTGGTTATCCTCTGGTGTTTGGTCCCAGATGACAAGTTGTAGTTTTGATTTTTTTCAATACTATGATTAATTGATCTCCTGCTGCTGGTCGGTGGATTTTACCACTTTTGAGCAGAGCCAAGCTGGCTGTTTCCCCCTGCTACAAGTCCTTATGCTAAGCTAAGCTAACCCTCTGTCATGTCATATTTAAAAAAACAGATATGAAACCGGTATTGATATCCTAATGTAATGATTGACAAGAAAATGTGAATAAGCAAGTTTAGCAAAAAGAAAAACCTGTTGCTTTAATATTTTACTTCATGCAAACCAAGATCACTCTAATCTATCTGCTTTCTGAAGAAGAAACATACACAACAAGCATATTTCCCAAACTATCAAACTATTATTGTAACAAAAATTCATAATTTTTTTACAAATCAACTGTATATTGAGAAATCACACAAAAAACATGCTTCTGGCCACATTCAGGCCTCCTACTGACTGCAAACACACATGCAGAGGTCCAGTTACCCTCTGTCCCCCCTCTTTCCCTTCCTTCAGAGGAACATATCATCATCATCATTATCGACATCATCCAACGACCAACTCCAGTCTTTCAGGCCAAACTCAAGCAATCTGAAACAGTAAGTATGTTGTTCACTGAGGGGGTCAAAAGACTCAAGTGCTTCGGAAACTGCAGGGGTAATACATGCCATGTTCACCTGGGGGCAGTACAGAGCTGTGAGTGGTTAACTGAGGGCTTGAGTGCTGCCTGTTACGGTGAAGGGGGCCGGTTAGTGAACACAGCAGCGCGGCATTATGGAGGGCAAACAGGCGCAACAAGCTCTGCTACTTACAGTCTCCCCAACATGAGAGACGTTAGAATGGGTGCAGGGGTGAAGAGGTCAAAGGTCAGTGGAGGATGATACGGAGCATGGGGCCAGTGCTGAGGGATGAGAGCCAGTTAGGTTGTGGCTGAGAGAGCAAAGTGTGACAGCTGAGCGTCTTAAACGATCACAGAAAAACACGACTAATACAGTTAGTGACTCCTTTAACGGTTCGCTGCCATTTTTCTACGCGACTATGTCGCTACTGATGCTGCATTAATGCTGCATACAGCCTTATGCACATGCACATGATCCGATAATCCTGTTTAAAGCAAAACATCCAGTGTCAGCCACAGCTTTGGGGCCCCTAAATTTTACTGAGAAATACATTAATTTTCTGGAAGATTCCTTTTTTTATTTTAGATTTAAAGCTTTTGTTCCAGATTTTTTTGTCAACATTTATCCAAAAGTTATGTTTTCTTACATCTAAAAGAGCACTGGTCCCAAAAAAATTCCAGTAAATTAAGTTATTTCATGATACTGACTCTAGAAAAAGGCCTCTGGCGAGACAAAATGAGGAGAGATATCATGAAAAAACACAGATGAGCTGCTTAATAATTCAGTGAGAGCAGCTGTGAAGTTTTGACTTTGTGTCTTACTCAGGTGTTGAAATGTCATAGCTGTGCTCATTAAATCCATTTCTATAGAACATCTTCTCCGTGTGCAGGAAGCCTTATCTGTGATTTTGCATTTACCTTTTTGCCAACATACCTGATATAATATTAGGTTTGGGAGTTACAGGATTTTGTGCTTTTAAATAAAAACTGAATGTAAGAGCTCTACATATCAGCCTCAGTAAGTGAGATCTTTAAAACAAAAAGGATGGATGATATCGTGTTTAAAAAGTCATTTCAGTCACGTCAAAGTATGAGATCAGATACAATCTCAGCTTTAATATGGGTGAAGCAAAAATTCCTCCATCCTCACCTGGGCTTCCCTGATGGTTGCTGCTGTCTGTTGGGCTGGATCTTGATGGCTCCACGATGGGTTGACATATGAGGCGAGCCCCTGGGTGACGGCCGTGGGGAGACCCGTGGAGAGGAGCGTGGCGGAGCATCAGGTGGCGTGCTCTGAGCCGCAGGGGGAGAACTCATTGTCGGGTGTTTCCTCGGGATGCGTTTGAGGAGGTGACTGACCCAACGCTGCTGCTCCTCCTGGGAGTTGGTCAGCAGGAGCAGGTCTTTGGCAGTGGACATGTCATAGTTCACTGTTGAAGAGAGATATTAAATCATTACAAACAGAGCAAAGAAAAGAAACTTTTCAACAGAAGTTGTTAAAACAGACTTCTGATATTTACTATTTCACCTAAAATGTTCAGATTTTGCTGAGTTTATTTTATCTCTTTGTGTTTGGCCTCATTCTTAGGAATCATTTTAGGGGTAGGGGGTTGACAGTAATTTGATAATGGTATTTTTTTAAGTCATTTTTCAAGAAAAAAAGGTATTTCTCATGTACTAAAATGTGAAAACTTTTTGTTTCTCTATTTTTTCTATCATTGTACATCAAAATATTTTTGCTTTTAAATGTTAGCTGCACAAAATTAGCAATTTTACACAATTTTGGCCTGTGGAAATTATGACGAACATTTCTTCCTATTTCATGACATCCTTTATAGTTAAAAGCAAATGACCAGGAACTAATCAATAGATACACTGATTATTAAAATAACTGCTAGATGCATGTCCTAATCTAAATCAAACATTATATGTATCTATATAGTCAGAAATAAAAAAAAATTGCAGCTGCCAAAACAAGTCTGATGCTGCAGTGTTTGTTGTCTGTCTCTGCACTCTATGTTGTATTTTGATGATTGTTCAGATCGGTGCAGTTGTGTATTGTGCTAATTGAATATGTGCACCTGTTTACAGTGTTTTCCATCTTTATGCTAAAGAAACTTCTGGTTCCGTGCAAGTTAAGTTCCACATATTAATGTTTAGTTGATACTGACCTTTGCAGGGCACAATAACTTCCTCCTTTTTGTCCAGGTGGTCTTTGTGGCACTTGGTGTGGCAGCGGCGGCACTCGAGGGCCGGCGGGGGCTTGAAGACGTGCCACAGGGGCCGGGTGCAGGCCTCGCAGCTGGAGGGGAAGTGGTAGAGAGTCAGGATGAACTCGTGGCCCTTGTGGCTGATGTAGGAGGCCCGATCGCCGTACGGTGTGGGCTCCACCACAACTTCCTGCCCACGTTTAATCTCGCCTTCGTTGGCGTACAGGATCTTGGAAAAGAGAAGAAAGGAAATAGAAAGTCAATGACGATTCATAGGTGAAAATTTTGAAAGGGGACAGAAAGGCCTTGAACATTACCTGGAAAATCCTTGGGATTTCTTTGGAATCCGCACGATACACATCAGTGTGTGTGACAGGTCGGACATGAAACAGTTTGCTGTAGGAGGAAGACGTTTAAGAATTAAGATCCAAGATAATAAGTGCGATTTCCATCCTGGGTATCGAGAAATGTAACTTTTTGTCAACTCGAATGCTTTAAAGGTCATTGGCTCAGTTTCTTGTGAGCTTGTTAGCATGAAGACATTTGCATACATACATAAATTTGACCATGATTTTCATTTCTTGGCATTACATGTTCAGATCCTGCTTTAAATGACTCACTCGATGTCCAGGGTCATGAAAGGGTTAGCTTGCTCTCGGTCCAGCTCGCTGTTGTAGAACAGGATCTTCTTACTGCTCACAACTACATACTGTACAGGAAAGAGACACAAGGGCCAGAATGTTAGAGAGGGAAATGACTCAACGGAGGTGGTGATTACTAAGAAAACAAATCTGTAGATATGAGAAAAAAAAAAAGCTGGATACATTACTTTTTTGTCCCAGCCAAACCGCTTTGTGTTCTTGGTAGGAAGTGAAATCCAGCCCTCCAACCTGGAGTCTAGTTCGCGGAGAAAAACAGGAACATGTTAACACGTACAGGAGAGCAGCCTTTAATCATCCGAAGCACTTAAAAGAACATCTTGACATTTTGAAACTTTGGTGGCATTTTTCTTAAACACTCATCACTTGGAGAGGAAATGATTTGTCACTCAAAACCAAAAGGGCAAACTGAAGCGACTGTAAGGATTATGAAGAATCTCCAGCACAAAATATAGCAATTGTCTGGTGAAAGAAAAATAAATTGTAGCTTTAGAAAAACTTTACACACAAACTTCACTCTGGGAAAAAAATGATTCCTCACATCTTTTGTGGATTAATGTGAACAAAGCAGCAAAGCATCAAGCTCCGAGTATTCATGTTTCCATTGAATATTAAAAAGGATTAAAGCAAAGCGCAGACAGTCAAAGGAGAAGAGGGATTAGCTGAAACTTTGCAGAGTTGAACCAGGGTTGAGGATATTTCTTTCTCAAGTTAATTAATTTAGGTAAAAGTCTTGAACTGTGGGAAAACTTTAACGGGTAAGTGATGCTTTATATTCACTGATATGTCAATTTTCATCCTCATCCCAGGATTAAACCGCCATGCAGGGTCACCTGCAGGTTCGGCCTCAGGGGGCTCTTCGTAGGTGAGGGCCAGGGGACGGTGGCCCTGCTCCACCTGCCCGTCATACTCTTCCTCGTCCTCAGAGTCGGAGTCAAAGAGAGTGTGAGCCGAGTGAAGGTTGGGTCGGGTGTCGATGCAGACAGATTTGTGTGTGCGCTGGTAGGTGAAGGACATTGATTCTGACATGTGGGAGTGAGTAATGCGCACTGAGGAGAGAAGTCGAGGTGAAATAAGGAGGAAAAAAAAGAGGGAAAGATGAAAAACTGTTGGCATGGAAGACAAAGAGACTCAAAGTGGAAAGAAAGGACACAGCAAGAACTCAGGGGGAGAGAGACTGCAGGAAGAGGAACGCAGGAAGAACATGCATGACTGTATGTGTTCACTTCCTCTGAGCGTTTAAATCTACATCTACAAGAGGAAGTCTCCTTTGTCTACCTGGGTATCCTTCGCCCACGTCCAGCTCGTTGCCGCTGCTGATGCTGGTGGAGTCCAGAGAGTGAACGCTGAGGGAGGTGAGCTGGCAACGGAGCTGCTCGATGTCGCTGTCTTTGCTGTCCAACGCCATCTGAAGCTCCAGACGCACCTGGTTCTCCTCCGCTATCAGCTGAATCACATATACAAACAGGGTTTAACTACAGTTTAAAGGCTTTTTTATGGCTTTCAGTTATACTGTTTGCATGTAGCATAATGAAATGAACATTTTAAACCCAATTCCAGCTATAAATATGGACACAGGTTCAGACAAAATTAAATAACGAGAGTATTAACAGGCTGGTGATGATAACATTGATGGTGCATCCGTAAGCTGCCCTGTTTTTCATGACTCTGTTGCACTTTGTTTTAAAATTTAGGCTGTTTGTAATTAAATAATAAGTTTGTCTTTCTGTTAGAAATGTGGATAAAAAGAGAAATAAATATGTGAACTTACATCATTTATTTAAGAGTGAGTTAACTTTGCAAATATCCTTCTAATTATAAATAATCCATCACCTGAACATTTAAATTTGCTGTAACAAAATCTGTAAAGGAACTGCACTGATTCTTGGGCTTTCTCATTCACTGGAGCCATTTTTAATCAGAGGTACAGAGCATAAAATATTTAAATTTCCTTGGCAATAATCAGGGACACGGTCGTTATGCTGTACATATGTTGTTCCAAGGTTAAAGGTGCGTGTTTTCTGGGCTCTGCTGTCGAACCAGTGGGAATTTCTCCTCCTACACGTCTGGAGCAGCTTCAACTGTGATCTCCAGGCAGGTCTTTTGATTAACGAGCTAAATTCCGAGCTAATGTAGTAATTTAGACTCGGTGTGTGACCGGCAGTCTCTCCAGCTTGATCTCACCGTGATAATCAGGACCTTAATCAGTAATAAGAATCATCTGCATCTCCCGTACACATGGATGATTTTCGGAAAATATGGCAATACATATACACATACATATATAATCATGTTATTCTGTTTGTAATTATGTTGGTGTGCACTGCTGGTGCACTGACCGCCTGCATCTCTGTCATCTCCCTCTGGTATTTGATGATGGTGCTGTTGAGCTTCTCCTTCTCCGCTCTCAGCTCCAGCTGCAGCTTCCTGTTCTCTTTCTCCTTCCTGTGCACCTCGGTGTCGATGCCTCTGTGGCCTCCTCGCTCCGCATCCCTCCTCCTGTTCATCACCTCTGCCAGCTTGTTGATGGCCTGATAAAAAAAAAAAAAAAAAAAATAGTGCCACAGCTTTACAGAGATCTAATTATGATAAATCTGAATTCAGAAAATATGCAGAAGGATCTAGAGGAACATCAGTGCTGCTGCTGCTGCATGATAGATTTCTTAAACTTGTTTGAGATCTCAGTGATTTTGCCCAGAGTTCAACACCAGCCTGCAGCTGAACATTATTCTTAACAACAAATGATGTGACATAACAGATGTCTGCGGAAAAAAAACACACACAGGGAAGGTATATAGAAAATATATCCAAGCTTTTCAGACCTGTGTAGGCGCCCAGACACACACCTGAATTTTTAGTGTCCTTTCATTCTGCAGCTGCCTTTCATACGATGCTTTGAAGGAGTTCATCTTCTTCTCCTCCTCTTTGGCTTTCTGGAGCTCTGTATATATAGCAGAGAAGTATATTAATTCAGGACACTTATAGCTTTTCACTTAACATTAGTTTTTAGAAAGTTAAAAGACCCATAATCTGTCATTCCACAGAAACCCTGCTCCCCAAATTGAAAGATTAATAGCTTCTTTATAATGACATTTTTACAACTTCCTCTCAATAATTCATGTGGATACGTAAGACAGCTTTTTAACACATTTTCCACGGCTGAGGGAAATGTCATTTCCGCAGACGAGTGTTCCCTTAACGTAGAGCTCATTAACTCAGAGAGTGACACTCACGTTGCTGCATTTCTTTCAGCTGGTTGTTCAGCTCCTCTTTCTCACTGGCCAGGTTGGCCACGTCCACCGTCAGGGTGCGATTGGACTCCTCCAGCTGTTTTCAGGGAAGAAATAAGTCTTATACATACATGCAAGCGAACCTAATTTTTATTGCACAATAGAGTTAATCAGTGCTTTTTTGTGATTTTACCAAGAATACAGTCATACAGTCATTTTTTTATTCAACTGCCTAATCAGGATCAATAGGCTTCTCACTTATGGGCTAATGAGAACTTGTTAATCGTCTGATTAAAAGGCAACCTGTGGACTCTGAACACTAACAGAGCTACAGAGCAAAGTTTTCTGCTGAACTGTAAGAAGGGTAGGGGACTGATCACTGGTTGAACTGTTAAGTGTTGGCTTCTTTATTGGCCGGTGTACTTTAAAAAAAAATCAACTAAATATCTTCTGTTTTTTATCATCGGGGGGAAACACAAGCTTTCAAACTTGAGCTCATTTTTTGTATTTCTGCTGTGCTATTATTGTAATCATGAGTCGAATGAGAGATGAGGACAGGAAGGGAGACATCAGCCATGTTTGTGTTGTGTCTGAGGATGAGTAAACATAATCCAGCTGTTCCAGAGGTGCGATAGGTGCAACACTATTGTGCAAATCCAGTGGGCTTCATCGCCTCTGAAAGAAACCCTATGTGAGCCATTGTAATTTGATTGAATTGGTACCTCTTTGGTTCCAATATCTAGTTCTCATAACACATTGGTGATTATGACTAAAAATATCCTATTTTGAAATTTAAACAAGTTTGACTTCCTGGTTCCTCTCACCGAGCTGATGGTGGCCTCCTTGTCGCCGAGCTCCTGCTTGTGTCTCGCCATCATGTCTTTGATCTCCAGCTCCTTCATGATTTTCTCCTTCTCCAGGTCGGAGTACTGCTCCTCGGCGATGGAGCGAGCCAGCTGCTCGGAGTCCGCTTTGGTCAGACTGACTTCCAGCTGGGCTGTGAGTGAATCTCTGCAAGGGAGGAGGGACAGGAACTGTTACTGATGCATTATTAAAAGAGTGGGAGCTGATAAATCTTTGAACCACTTTAACTTTTCCACATGTTTTTTTATGCCAGATTGCCTAAAAGTGTGGACATAAATAAATATATGGAGGATCGTTCTGTCAATGCAACATTTTAAAGAGATTAAACTGTTTCATTAATTTGTCCACAGTGATTTTTGGCTGCAGTGCATCTGGAGACTCAATCTGCTTTAAACTTCACTCATTCTGTTGAAGGTCAAGTGCTGTTTATGGGCTGTGAAACAAATTCACAGAAGGCAAAAGACACTTGAAACAAATGTATTTTTTGTGAATGTGTTATACAAAACAACGTGTTTGTGTTACACTGTTCTTACTCTGTTTATTTCTTTAATATAAAATTTCGTGTCCTTGTACGTTCGTGTCTCAAAATGGATTTAATTTGTGCTTTATGTTTTGTGTTTCTGTTGTTTAAAACAGAATCAAATCCGACATGTGAGGTCATGTTGTTGCTGTGGAGTCTCTTGTTAAAGCGTTCAGACAGGAAATGGAGTCGGAACAAAGCAGTGAACAGTTACCTCTCCTCGTCGTACACTGCGAGCTGTTGCTGTGCATCTTTGTAAAGCTTATTCTTCTCATCACACTCGTCCTTCAGCTCACGGATCTGCGTCTTGTAAAGAGTCTTGAAGGAGGAAAGGAGGAGATTTAATTAGTTTCATATTACGGATCAGGGATTAAAGCAGGTAAATAAACGCCTTTTATGTTCATATGTATCTTTCCATTTCAGCTCCACATCATGAAGAGCCATGTGTAAATCCATATGGTCCCTTTAAAAAAATCAATGCGCTCCGTTCAGTAATCCATGCCTACAGATTCACAATGCGGCCGACGGTTTGTCAATCCATGGGCAAGGTTGACAATCAGTAAACTGACATCATGGATTGAAACATTTGTCTTTTCTTCTTCTCATCTGACACCAGAAGGTCTCTGTATTTGTTGGTTATGCTGAGTTTCGAAATTTTCAACTTTCACTCATAAATAAGGTGCACAAAAGGCATGAAAACTGTTTGTTTGAATCACCGTGAAATACTGCTCTGCCTCCAGCTGGTCTTTCAGCTCCTTCAGCTGGCTGCTCGCCTCCTGCTTCTCCCTGGAACACAACCAACAATCTGTCAGTCGCTGCTCCTGGCCAATTTCCCATCGAGCCAAAGCTTTATCCTCAAATCAGGTATGATGAATGAGGTTCTCCACAACAATTCAGAACAACTGTTACAACAAAAACTCAGCTGCATCGTGGGTTTAATGTCGAACATGCGTCGTGCTCGTTATGTCGTTATGTGTGTCTGACCTGCGCAGCTCCTGGTTCTGCTTCTCCAGGACCTGCTTCAGGTCCAGCAGGTGGTTGACCTCCTGTTTGAGCTGTTTCTCTGACGAGCGGAGCACCGACACCTGCTGGTTCTGCATCTTCAGATCACTCTGGCTCAGACTGCGCTTGTGGATCTCCTGCTCCAGACGCAAGCTCAGGTTCTTCACCTGCAGCGACGCAAAAGCACACAAAAGCGTTTTCAGTGTTGGCAAAGCAAAGCAAAGGGTCCAGACTGCAGCTGATGATTATTTTCATTATTGTTAGGGTCAGGAACAGAACAATAGCTTAAGAAATAATAAAAAATCTGTTAAGGAAAAGCTTGAAATGATCATAAAATTTAAAAGAACCATTTTAGAGAATTCAACTGAGTATTAAATAATGTTGTAATTGTTGTTTTTGACAGTTAAATAGATTTTTTCCTGCATCACCTCCTCAGAGAGTTTCTCCTTTTGCGCCCGCAGCTCGTCCAGTTTCTGCTGCGCCTGCTTGTAGTCGCAGTCCAGCATAGAGTGGTCCTTCTCCAGCTGCAGCAGCTTCCCCTCCACCTGCAGCTTCAAGTTGCGCTCCTCCTGCAGGGTGCACTCCATCTCTGAGACCAAACAAGACATCAGGAGGGTAATTAAAACTGAAAACAATTGTTCACAGTACTGGAAAAAACAACTTTTGCCTTTCATTGAATCTGCTTTGAGCACAAGATAAACGGCCAGGTGTCTGCCTGAAGGACAATCAGAGTAAAATAATGAACTGAAAAGTCAGTCTGTTAAATTTTTCTGTCAAATTTCTGAAAACTAGGGACCAGAATTATTTGCAAATGCAGTCTGACAGAGATCTACTACAGCAATCGGCTCTATATCTTTATCAAGTAAAGTTTTGCCTCATCTTCAGCCGTCTTGAATAACCCAAGACTTTTATCATAATTCATGTGTTCTTATGTGTTTAGATCTCATTATTTGTGTTGAATGAGCTCAGGACAAATTCAGTCTAAAGTGCAGACTGTACGTTAACTCTTTCATCTGTCCTGCAATCGACTTTCACACTTTTTTCTTCCTCTTGTTCACCTTTTAAGGCCTCAGACTTCGCCTCCTCGATGGACTGGTAGGTCTTGTTTTCATCTGTCAGTTTGGCTTTGGTGGCCTTGTGTTCTCCCTCCTCCTGCTCCAAACTCTGCTGGAGTGACTTCAGCTTGAACGTCAAGTCGATCTCCTGGTTGCTCTTTTCCTATAGAATTGAAGGGGATATTAAATTTCTACATGTTCTTTTTTGTTTTAATTGTAAAAAATCAAGTTTAAAAGTGAACAAAGTGTAAAAAAATCAAGTAAATTTTTATAGAAATGACAACAAAAAAAGTCAAACTGAGATAAACTTTCAATTCACAATAGAGGAAAGGCGACCAACCTTCTCGAGGTCGTTGAGCTTCTCCTGCAGCTGCTTCTTTTCGGTCTTGACCTTGGAGTGGGATGACCTCACCTCTTTCACCTCCTCTTCCAGGCGAGAGATCCGACCTGAGGTGGATCGTTGGGAACAGGGAGAGGGATATTAAAGCAAAGAAATCAAAGAAAAGAACGTAGAAGGACTTGTAGCACATTGAATGCAAAAACACACCTGAACTTCTCAGTTTCAAACAGACTTATATTTCTCGGTGAGACATGACATAACGCTCCTACACACCTCCAACGTTTGAAAAACAACATGTTTATTCCCTCTTTTACGAACTCCAACTCACATGGAGAGTTTTACTAAGAGGAAAAAAAACTCCCCAAAAAACCACGAGGCATCGCAGCAAACAGGCCACACTGTTGTTTGGACGCGTCCCCTCTGACCTCAGCCACCGGCCCCTCCGCATGGACCGAGCACGTTAAAGTTTCCAAACAGAGCCTCACAAAAGATGCTGGCTCCGGTCCCGCTTTGGCTTCCACGGCCCCTTGCTTCACTCTCAGCCTTCTGAACAGATGTTTCCACCTATGATCCGATATTTCCCAAGTACGAGTCCAAAAACACCCTTTCACATCTAATAACGCTGTCCAGCCCCCAGCTCTTTATTGTGTAATGGCTTTTTTTCCTGCTACCGAGGACATGTTTACTGCCGCAGCTTCGAGTGAGCCCACGGAGATCAGAGTCTGATTATCTGCAGATATGGCAGTGAATTAACCTTATTTGCCTCTTAGACTCACTAACCTTATAACATTTTAATAGCCGCATTTAGATTTGGAGTATATAAAGGCTTGTAAATAATGGTTGGCTGGTTGCTAAAGTGGTGAGTACTGTAGTAAAATTTAACAGCCACATCTGAGGAGCATATTTAAACTGCTTGTTAGTCATTTCCAACCACTGTGTGCAGACGATGTCTGTAAACATATCATTAAAATGTTACTTTTGTTTAACGACAGCCACAGCTAACTCACATTTAAGGTATTATGATTAGCAGTTAGCTAAAATGCTAACCGACCCCTGTGCTGTCTGTTTTACAGCAATGTTTCTGTGAAGTCTGCCATGAAAAACTCGTAATACCACAGAAAGGTAAAGCTGTGGCAATGAAACCTCTGACTCTGATGAAGACAAATTTTTTTTGCTGCTTATGAACTCATTTTCATTTCTGCAATGTGCAGAATGAGAGATTTTTCCCTCTTTAAAAGCTGCATTGTCTCATTTTAAACTCCTTGGCCCTAGTTTTCAGTCCAATACTCATTAATGTCAATTGTAGTCACGTCTCACCCTGCAGGTCAGCAATAGTTTCTGTCCCAAGTTTGTGATCTCTTCTCTCCTCCTCCAGCTCGGCCTGCAGCCCCATCAGCTGCTTCTCCAGCTCCATCTTGCCGTTTTCCAGCTGGCTGCACTTTTCCTGCATCTCCCTGAGGCTGACCTCCAGGCTCTGAGCCTGTTTCTGCGCCTCTGCCTGGCTCTTCTTCAGCCGCGCTGCCGCCTCCTGCTCGGCCTGAAGCACAGCGTTGGCCTCCTCGAGCTGCAGAGGGGAAACATAGGATAGGATGAAACTTTGTCCCTGCGGGCCGAACCGGGTTCGTACAGCAGCCACAATAAAGAGATTTAATTAGAAAAGAGGAATAATAATGACAAAAACAGAAGGCAAAGTGAGGCATTATGAAAAATGAAAGGAAAGACAAAGCTATGTAACAACATGTCGGATCGAGTTAACAAGCTTCTCCTCACTTGTCTCTGCAGCTGGATGTTCTTCTCATTGGAGATCTGAGAATTCTGGTTCCTCTTCCTTAGATCCTCCAGTTGATCCCTCAGGTTGTTCACTTAAAAGGTAAATACACAAAAATAAACGAGTCAATGCAGTGTCAGATATAAAAAAAAATCAAGTAAATCCTGAAAATTTTAGGTCCAGCACTGAGAGGCTGAAATGCAAACATACAGTTTATATACTGTGAAATTAGCAGTGGGATGCAGAGCTCGCAGGCATCCTCATGGTGTGTAACAAACATCCAGTGAGTTTAACAGTCGGTAAATATGTTAGATATGAATTTTTGAGTTTATTCAGGAGTTCCAAGTCTAATGTTTGAATCAGATATTTCCCAGGTGCTTACGTTCGTTCTCCAGGCCGCGTTTTCTGTCAGTTTCAATTTCCACCTTGCGCAGGTTCTCGGCACTCTGGTGCTGCAGCAGAGCTCGCTCTCTCTCCAGCTGCCTCAGCGAGGCCTCCACTTTCTGTCTGCTGCTCATCTAATCAGAGAGGAAATAACAAACAACGTGAGGGGAAAGATTGCATATTTCATTTATCACATCACGGTGGAATTCGTCCTTACCTCTTTGTCTAATTCTTTTACCAGCTTGTCTAAACGGTTGGTGGCATTTCTGGGGAAAAAGAAAAGTTTTATTGCAGATTTCTTCCTGTAGATGATTGATGATCACTATAACTTTCTAATACTATCAGAAAAATTAATCTTTGTTGGAATCGGAGGTCACTTCCTGGACTGTAAAACAACCAAACTGGTTTCCAAACATGATGCATTTGTGACCTTTAAAATGCTCAATAAAAAATTAATGATTCTGTGTTCATTTAATGACACTCTTCTGGTAAAAATTAAAGCACTGAAACACAAAGTTTATATGATTTAGTAGGAATGAAACGTGAACAAAAGTTTCCAGGTAATGGCGCTCAGCTCTGCGTGTTATTTGTCCGATCGTACTTGCACTTTTGCTCCAGCTCATCTTTGGCCTGCATCTCATGGTCGAGGTTCTCCTCCAGCTGACGGAGCTTTTTCTGCAGCTAGAAAGAAAAAAATGCTCTCATCTAAAGGCTGTTTTCCATTTTTTTTGTTTTATGTCTTTATTTCTCTGCTGTTTCCATAAAATCAAGACCACACACACACACAGACACACACACACACACCTACCTCTTTATTACTATCCAAGCAATGCTCCTTATTTTCAGAGTTTTCCTGACTGTCCTCTGAATCCTCCACAGAGCGGTTTTTATTTCCCTTCAATAGTCTGAGAGACAAAAGAGAAGAGCCATGAATGTCTGCAGCTGAATTACAAGGTTTTATTTGACTTAATGAGATTTAAAATGTGTATTGGATTGACAACAAGGTGCTGAGTGTTCATCAAGGCAGACGCCACATTTAATGCATTATTACCACTCAGAAATCACAAATACTTCAGGATTTATAATCTGAAAACCTGAAACTAAGCGCTGTGGAAAAAAAACAGAAAGGTCTGATGATCCTTCGACATCTGGATGGGTTTACCTTTGGAGAAACTTAAAGGATGACTCCAACCCGCACTGTCCTTTGCCAACCGTTAACCATGATGGGTGGGCAACTATCTCTGGGAATCATTACACAACTCTACCACACAGCTACATAACGACTGAAGAATTTAAAGCCATTTTACAATCATTTTAGGAACTGTTGTGCCCTTAAAACTTTTAAAGTTTTAAAGTTCTCACATGATGTTCTTAAGTTAAAAAAAACAGAAATGCCGCTAAAAATAGGAGAATGGTTCCAGAGAAGGTACATGCTAAAATACACAGTTGAAAGTGTCTTAAATCAAAGAAAATCTGGTCAAAATGTAAAAAAAAATTATGAGCAATATATTTTATTGGACATAAAAACTATTAAAACTGAGGCCAACTTGCTATAAGCTGCAGTTCCTCATATGGCCACTTGAGGATGGTTTCTAAACTGAGCGAATCCCCATGAAACACCGTGTTCAAAAATGTCTAATTCTAAGCAGAAATAAACATGTTTACAGCCTCGATAACAAATATTCCCTCTCGTGACAACTGAACAGGTGGTAAATTTTTCTATGACTCACTCTTTAACTTATATTGAGGCTCAAAGTTATGCATAATTAAGGACAGGAGCTGTTTTTAGGTTACAGCAGCTGCTAACTGTCTGCTAAGTGTCACACAGTCCTTGGCAGTGGCGTTTATCCTCCTCAGCTCCTCCCTCTTGTCCAAATATGGTCACTTATGGCTCCAAAAAAAAAATAAGATGGTGACATCCATAATGCCAAAATTGAGGCTTTAAACCATTTCTCCACAAACCAGTGGGTGATGTCACGGCGGCTCTGTCCACTGTTTAATATTCTGTCTGTGGTCACAACTAGCTGAACCTCCAGCTTCATGAATGCAAACGTTTGGAGTAAAAACATACGTTTAGGTTTGAACATTGCTGATTAAAGCACCAAAATATCACTTATTCAACTCAGGTGTTGTATTTTTACTTCTCTTACCCCATAGAGACCCTGATTTCTAAAAATTTAACTTAAGCATAAGCAGTGAGGGCATTTAAAGAGGCCTGAAGAACAAGGCGGCAGTGTGGCGCTCGAACAGTCGTACAGTGTCTGACCGGCGTAGGACTGTATTGAAAGTGTGGGTGTGTGAAGCTGTATTTTTCTACTCCTTGCATTTTAGGGCTCAGCTCTGTCCTCAAACCTGTTTCCTGAGTCCAGAGGCCCTTGTAAAAGCTCCAACACATGAGAGCAACTTTTGGTTCCAGGGAAAATCTACATAAACTCTTGGCATCATCAACGTAAGAACATCAGTGAATGTATGAGGTCAGCAAAAGCTGGTCCAGGCAAATTGTTATAAAACACTATAAAACACTTACTGGTCCTCCTTGAAGTAAGTGAAGCCCACAAATGGTAGCTGGTTGCCCACAAAGGCTTTGGGAGGAGGGAAGGTCTCTGCAACCCCTTTCTCACGCTCTATGTCGTCAAAGTTGCTGGTGTCTATGTCACTGCTCAGCTCTGGCACAACTGGAGCCACAGCTGGAGGACAGAAACAGAGAGAGAGAGAGAGAGTCATGGAGGAAAAAGTGGAGAGGAGGAGGTGCAAACCCAAAGGAGTTAAGAAAAGAGAGCGATGATGTTTTACATAAACTGAGCCGATCGAAAGATTAAAACATGGTGCAACAAGTTCTTAAATCTAAAGTACATCTTCACCAAGCTCTTAATATATTTTTTCTTCAGGAGGAAACTCAGTGCCAGGTCTGGCACTGCTCGCAGTAGGAGCGAGCTCTCTGCAGGTTGGCGTGAGTCTGACACCACTCCTTTTCCCCATACAGAGCTTACTTTGTGCCTCACACACAGTGCCTTTCACCAGCCGAGCCCAAACGCCTGCCTCCTCCGCGCAGGAGCAGCCGCGCTTTACAAGTCTGCACAACAGGCAGACAAAAATGTGTCAAAGGGCCAATCAGATAAAACTAAGCCAGTCCTTTAACCTATAAATAGTTCCTAATTGAGACAAAGAGCGGCCATTATGGATTGAGTTCTTCAGACCAGTGCAATTCTGGCTCGGAGCAAAGAGCTCATTACTGTTGGGTCAAGACTCAACCCTCAGCGTGACAAATGTGACTCAATGATGGTGGAGAAAATACAGGGAGAGATCAAGCGCAGGAATGAAACAAACGAGGGGGAAAAAGAAAAAAAAAAAGTAAAAAAAAAAAAAAAATGCCGAAATGTGGTGAGACAGAAAGAGACACGGGCCGCTCCATGGAGGCCCCTGTGGCACGACTTCCCAGCATGCTCTCTGATAGCGGGCGGCTAATGACAGGCAAGCGGTGGCCACAGTGAGAGTGAGAGAGCGGGAGCAATCCTCCAAACCGGGGCGCCCCCTCTCATTAGCGCCAGTCCACACAGGCCGCACTGGCCTGCCCCGCCCGCCGGTGACAGGGGGTGCTGCCTTCCACCCAATCCATACATCCATCCATCCATCTATTTCTCCATCCATCCATCCATCCATGCTGCCTGCTCCTTTAACTCGACCGTCTTAACGCTTAATAAGTTTGATAAACACAAGGAAAACTGACAGAATCGTCAACGGAGCCCAAACATGGAAAATCTATGAAGTCACGGCCACACATGACAGGCAGGGAAGTCATCCCTGCACGGAAAAAAAAAAAAAAAAAAAAAAGGGTCAGGAGGTGCATGCAGCTCTGCAGGATTCCACACTGGGAGCAGGGTCATGTTTTGAGTGTGTGTTTAAATGTGTGAGTGAGTGTGTGTGTCGCAGGACATGCACTTGCAAACATGAAAAGAGCTGAGCAGCACAGCGGCACAGCAGCAGCAGCAGCACAGTCATGGTTTTGTCTCTCAGACTGCCAGGCTGTCTGCAGGCCAGTCTGAAGTTCTGTCTGTTGTCTTAATCAGAGCCAGGTGAGGCCGAGACACAGAGGGGGCAAGAAGCCTGCATGTAATTCTGTGCAGACACAGGAGTCCTGTTCGTGCCCCTGATACATCCCTTTCCTTATTTCCTTCCTTCCTCAGAGATATTTAATCTGATACAACTGAATCAGGAGAGTTAAAACCACAACTCTTCGCAGACACTCCTACACATGCAAGCATCATATGCTGCATCTAAAGCAGCATGAGCTTAAATTAACAATTGATGGACATCATAACAGCTGCACAGAATCTTTTTCACCACTTAAGTTGATTTGATGTCTATTTAATCTGACTCAGATCTGTTCACTTGTCTTTTTTTCCCCCAGTTTTGCTCTTTATTTATTCCAAAAAGATATATTATCATTGCTTTTTACTGTTTAATATAGTTTCCAATTTTTTTTGCATTGATTTGCTTTGATGTTTCTTCTTTTTTTTCTGCTGTCACACTTAAAGTAAATGAAACCATACAGAAAACACAGTGAGATGTTTCATTTAAAAAAACAGGTCACATCTTGGATTTAGTTAAAAGAAAGTCAGATATAATCTGGGCTGTCAGTTTTGCTGCTTTACAACATTTAACACAACATTAACTTCTTGTGTGGAGACTTTTATCCACAGAGCCTTTCAGTCTCATCAGTGTATGTATTGCTAGTTTTGGGTGGTGCAGAGCTAGCATGCCATGTTTAACCCATTGATTGATAAAGGCCCATCAGAGAAAACTGGCTGCTCCTTTTGCACATTTATGAGAAAAAAATAAACCTATCAGCTACTAACTTGATTCAATAGAACACTATTATTCCATAAAATAAGCAGCAAAGCTTGTAGTGTTTTCTCTCTTCTCTCTCCTCTCCTCTGTTGGACTGGCACCCTTTTCACAAGTGTTTATCCTGCAGGTTTTGTGCATCATGTGTTCAGCTGCTCTGCACAGCATCCAGTCATATAATGTTAGATATAAGTGAGTAGCATATGGAGAGCATGTGTACATGCGTATACATGCTTATTGGCTCAAGAGATGGAAATAAACTATGAGCTAAGGCTGAAAAGAAGCAGAGCTGCGGAGGAATGGGCTGGAGATGATAAGAAATAGGAACACAAAACAAAAGAGAGAGAGGTTGAGGAAGAAAAAGATGAAGTCTCACATGAGCAGAGATGGAAAAGAGGAAATAAGCACCTGCAAAGTGGAAATTTTAAAGACACACAAGGTATAAAATCATGCACGTGCACACACTTACTCTCTCTTATGTTGTCAAAGGTCCACTGGTCGTTCTTGAAGAACGGGTGGCATTTGATCTCATCCACTCCATTGCGGCCCAGACGAACCTCCCTGCACACACACACACACACACACACACACACACACAGACAGACAGAAACAGGACCAGACCAAAAAATCAGTGAGCAGATCCTCGTCAGCTCGAGCACAAAACACACCCCCCCGCTCGCCCCGTCGTCCACCCACCATCGTCATCAACATGTCATCTCAAACACACACAGGCTAGCGGAGTGACCACGAGGCCCTGACCACACTGACCAGCATGGAGAGCCGCGTGCCCGCCGGTGGACACTGGAACCTCCTCCGACCGACCGGAGAGATAATAACGGATCCAGGAGGAGAGAGAGGGAGTGAAGGCAGCAGGATCAGGCCGCAGGAGGCAACATCAACAACTCTGACTGGCTCAAAACACAACTGTTAGGACCTGCTGCCTTCACTCTCCTTAAAACTCAACACACACATACACTCTATTTTCACTCTCTCTCTCTCCCTCCTTCTCATCCCCTCTTTTCTCCCTCCTCCTCCTCCTCCTCCACCACCACTGGGTACAGGGCTGGAGGGGTGCGGCAGTTTGGGCCTGCCACGTGTGGGACATTCCAGACCCAGCCAAGAGGAAGAGAGGGCAGGGGCGGGGAGGAAGAAAGAGAGAAGGGAGAGTTTTTAAAACCCCCGCAGCAAAAAAATCTGACATGTAACCAAGCGAGCCGAGTCTAAATGGCTGTAAAAAAAACTGCACAGGAGTACACAGGAGAAAGTTACAACAGAGAAGGGAGGATGAAGACATGGAAAGTGGCACAGAGAAAAGGTTGAAGAAGGAAATTGATTACAAATGAAAAAAAAATAATACAATACAATAAATACAATAAAAAAAGGAGAGGATGGTGATATTTGCAGGAATGATTCAGCAAGGCAGGGAGATAGTGACGGAGCATGTGTGGTGAATGAATGTATTGGTCAGTGTTCAAGTTACGTGTGTGTGTGCATGTCTTTGTGGGTGTGAGAGTGTGTGAGCGTGAGTGTGTGTGTGTGTGTGTGTGTGTGTGTGTGTGGCTGGGCCGCTGTACACATGAGAGATTCTGTCTGTGGTGGGAGAATAGTGGGTGAGAAGGTAAATAAACTGAGTGAGGAAAAAAATGAAAGGCAGCTCTGTACTGAAGCAGAAAGGGCCCGTGTTTGAGCCCTTTTGGGGGGCGGGGCTACTAATGTAAACAGGAAGTGGTTTTTCGCAGAAGGACGGGCCACTGACCAAGTACATGACCCACACCCACACTTTCATGTAAGTTTTTAACTTCTGAATTTTCACATTATACTTTTACACATATTCATTTTTAGCAAACAAATTGAAGACAGATTATTGGTTACATTTTAGGAAAAGTGTGTTTGTAGTCCATTTTTTTTCTCTGCCAACAAATTCCATGAAAAGACCAAAGCTGTGAACCAAAAATGACCGAGTGCCCATCAGGTGTGTCTGTGTGGCCAAAGCCTGATGCAACTTGTTCCTCTGTGCCTGTTAAACTCCATTTTTGTCCCAAAAAAAAGTGTTTTGATATTAGACACATTAATAAGAAGCACCGTTGCACTGGCTGACATTTCTATTACAACTGACACTGAGTGCTGCAGTTTAATTTGCTTTAAATACTCACTAAGATAAGATAAGATAAGTTAAGATAAGATAAACCTTTATTGATCCCACATGAGGAAATTGTACTGCATTGAAATTGCTAGTACACTAATAGAATTTTTAAACTACAGTTAGGAGGCTTTTGAAAGTTTTTTTTAAACATGGCTAAAAATAGGTGACTGACTTTCTCTTATTCATATAAATTAGTTTGCCTTTCTGCCTTTTTTTCCCCCAGTGTGTCATGTTTGACATCATGAATGTCCCTGGAAAAATGGAGCTGTTGGAAAGGAGCACGGAGGGTCATTGGTGACAGTTTAACCTTCTTTTTTAACATCTTTGACTTAAAAAAATGCACTTTTGCTGCTGTTTAAGACACATTTGCTAAAGTACTACAGCATGCTACAACAGAACTATTAAGTCTGTGTAAAAAATAAAAAGTTTAGTAAATCAGTGACCAGTTTTTTAAATGATTTACACTTTCAGTGGGAACAAATAAGGTTGTTGATTTTGGTCTTTAAATGAAAATCTGTCAAAAATAAAGACTCAATGTATAGAAAAGGTCAGCCTTGTCTTTGATAACTTGCCTCTTGAATAAAGAAGCACATTAATCAGCTGAACTGGAGTTGAATTTCTCTCTAATTCACCCTGCTTTACTCACCAAAACATTTTTGATTATCTTGCCGTCATCAAGGCGTCGACACAACCAGAAACATTTGGTGAATGAAGCCTGATGCACTGAGGCAGAGCTGTGCTTTAACACAGTTTTCACACTGTTTATTTAAGCTTTTCTTTAAAAATGCTAATCTGCAGCACAGTGTGAACTCAGACGTAAGCAACAGATGTGTATTAATCATATCAGATCAGATGATTCATCATGTTGTATCTATATTAAACATGTGTCTTATGATATATTATATTTTTTTGGCAAGAAGTTCAAAGTTTAGTTAAGACGATGGGGCTTTATGTTCTGTGCTGTGATTCAAAAGGAGAAGAGGGAAAATATCGTTTGCTCGTATGCAAACCGTCTTCACATGACAGGCCTCCTGATATTGTTAAATATTCTGAATTCTTGTTAAAGCACCAAGCACAAGTGTTAGTTTTTTATGATTTCCATGTGCGAACCTGTCAGTAAGAAAGGCACAGATGAGATCTTTGGCATCCCGAGACATCTCCACATCATCTGGGAAGATGAGCGAGTTCTTGTGGTTCATGATCTTCCCGTACGTTCCGACCAAGGACTCAGCATAGAAAGGTGTTTCACCTACAAAAAACAATAATGATTTTGATTTTCTAATATGGAATTTTTATGTATCTGACAAACAAGCGAAAAAACAATAAACAGGATGTTTGTCTGATGATTAAACCAGTGACTCAACAATTACAGCTTCACCCCCAACATCCACGACAGGTTTTGACATGAAAGAGAGAGAGATGCTTCATCATGTCCTGTCGGCTTGTCAGTGAGTAAAAACATGGCGGCACACACGGCAGAGCACTGACCGACTAGCAATTCGAAGATAAAGACTCCCACGGACCACCAGTCGCACTCCCGGCCGTAGTAACCATCACCACCCTGAGACCGGAGCACCTCAGGGGAGATGTAGTCTGGTGTTCCTACAGCTGTGTCACAGTGCACCATGCCCGTCTGCAAACAGGAAAATACACAAGATTTACCACAGGGAGGATGGAAGAGTGTGACAATAAAAAGGCTGATGGAGTTACGAGACAGCAGATAAGACATATAATCACAGAAATATGTAATGCGGAGTCTATGCAATTAACATTTCTGTGGCCCCCCCCAAAAAACTACATGCTGGTGTGTTCTTTAATTTTCATTAAATTTCACTTGATTTGAAATCATCATGGATAAAATGCCTCTAAAAAATGTACAATATTCCGGATTATGTGAGACAGAAACAAATCATTTTTATTGATTTATGCTCTGGTTGTTAATTTGGGGGAAAGTTCAGTCTCTGTTCAGACTGTTTCGACCGTCTTTAAATGACGCACAGAGCTCAAATGTGTGGAACCGCTTGTGAACTATCAATTTAGAAACTATGGTGGTAAAAAACATAAAAAAAAAAAAGAGGAAAAACACTTCCTGAACCACACCGGGGGCGGGACCTTGGCTGCACTCTAGATTGGCTGTTTAGCACAATAACTGCTGGGGCCTTTCAAAACAACCTGATGCAAGAGCTGCGCCAAGCTTCACTTCACGATCTGAACACTTGGTGGTGCACTAGGGCTCTGAAAAAAGGCCCAGCAGTCTTAAAACTGAGAAGTCAACTGATTAAGGAGGGGAAGTCTCTTCAAAATTACAGGACTGAAACAAAAGGTCTCCTAATTTGATTCCCCATCGACACATTTAAAGCAACATTATGTAACTTTTTCACCTTAAGCAGCTTAAAAATCATTTTATTGATACACTGACTTGTAAAAGGTGAAAGTTGTTTCTGTGTCAGCTAGTCATTAATCCCAGTTACAGCATTTAGTAACATGGATGAGCTGGTATAACCCCCATAATCTCACAAATCAAGCACTTTAACTGATTTTGGTGATACAGGGTCATTTATTCAATGCGTTGTGGTTTTGCCGTCGATGTTTTGGAGCATCTCTGTTTCACTTCTGTGAGTCACAGAGGTTTCTATAGCGGTCTGTAACCGATGCTCCTACAGCTGCTCGTTAGCTCTGTTAGCAGACTGCACTGAATACCAGCGAATGTTTGAGGGCTGAGGGGGATCTGGTGAAGAATGCTGGTGGGGAGCAGAGGAGTAATGGACAAAGTACAGAAGCCAGCGAGCCTTTCTTAATGGACAGCATGATGGGGGTGAGGATACAGAGGAGGATGTTAATGGAGAAAGCTAAGGAGAGAAAAAGATGGTGATCGAGCACGAAGATTAATTCTCAGTCTTTCAGCTGCTTGTGAGAGCTTCGCACAATAAAGGGCTGTGAGACAGATGTTAAGCTGGACTTTTTGCTGTTGGACAAGTAATTCATATCAGCTGGCTTGCTAAGACACGAGTCTTGTGTTGTTGCTCTTGCTTGATGTTTGCAAAATTGTTGACTTAATTGTTTGTTTGCGATGATCAAAACCAATCAGCATCATGTTGTCTCTGGTTCAGGTTACATTAGTTCAACATGCTGCTGTTCTGAGTTGTACACAAACTTTGACCGTCACTTTAAGACATAAGCTTTCAGGACAGGATGCTGTTATAAAGTATCTGACTTTTGTCTGTGATTAGCACATCTGACTATGCTGATACAGAAACAAAGGGATGTGAGATGAACCTACCGAGTCCATCTTCATACATGTGCCGAAATCTGCCAGCTTGAGGTGTCCGTGTTGGTCCAGCAGCATGTTGTCAGGTTTGATGTCTCGATGGATGAAGCCCATGGAGTGGATGGCGTCCAGCGCCAGCACCACCTCAGCCGTGTAGAAGCGAGCCCACTTCTCAGGTATGTCGTAGTTCATGGTGAGTGTGACCAGGTCGCCTCCGGCCATGAACTCCATCACCATGTAGAGGTTGCGGTTGTCTTGGAAAGCGCAGCACAGCTGGGAAACAACACACTCTGTCACTCAACGTCACCTCTGTGACTCGATGCCGACATCATGATGCCGTCATGTCAGTACTGATTATCATCAACACCCCTAATACACCCTGATGCTCTCCCCCCACTCAAACTGAAAAAAATGTTTTGACTTCTTGAACTTATCAATCGCTAATACAAAGACATCATTTCCTGTTTTTGGCACTGAGAGCAACTTTGTCCTTCAAAATAATAATATAATGAGTTTCAAATCTAATATTGTGGCTGCATCTTCTGAATCACTTCTGTTTCTTTTCATGTTCATTTTGTCATAGTAGGTGGTTGCAACGCAGCTTAACCATAAAACCAAAAGATTATATAAGTATCAGTTTGATTTGTGCACTTCTGTACAATTACGTTGGCAGAGTCTCTTTTCACCTCCCTAATTTAAATGTAATTCATTTGACAGAAAAGAGAGAAACACAATAAATAAAGTAAAAGGAAAATTTGACTCATAACAAAGTTTTTTCCCTTAGATTTCCTATAAACATCTAACAAATATTATAATAATGAATTCTTTAGGCGACAATACTGATGTAGTAAATATTTAATATCATCACAGCCCTAACTGTGATTTTAAATGAAATGATCACTTTCCTATATGTTTTTGCTGTTTTAACATCTGTAAGCATTATCTTTACAGCTCTTTAAGGAGGCATTACAGTTAAATTATGTCCATTTTCTCACTTAATTTCAGCATCCTTTGGTTCGAATGCCCACACTACTGATTATTTTGGTTGTAACACTTCTGCAATTCATTTTATTTCAATGAGAAAAAAATAATGTGGGAAATGAATGGCCTGATAGCTCACATTAATATTTAGCCAGTTATGTGCATTTGCAACATTTTTTTCCTTTGAAATGTACAATGCAGGTTAATTATTTCCTGCTATGTTATAAACTGTGTCTTATCGTTAGAATAAATCACGTATGTGTGCACACCTGCACGACCCAAGGGCTGTTGGAAAAGGCCATAATGTGCCTTTCCTCCCAGAAGAAGGCAGACTCCGACCGCTTGATCATCTCGAATTTGCTGAGCTGCTTCATGGCGTAAACCTTCTGAGAGGCCTTGTGGCGAACCTACAGCAGAGAGGAGGAGGAGGAGGAGGAGGAGGCCATGGGAAAGAAAAAAAAGAAAAAAAAAAGGATGAGACATTAGCGTGTGAACACTGATAACTGAGCGAGGACAATACGATGCAAGATACTATGAAGAATGTCACAATGACCAAGATAACATGAGAGGCGAGGAGAGAAGAGCGGAGAGGGGAACCCATAATTATATGCACACACCCACAGAAAAGACATGCTTACACAAGATTTGGAGCACGAACACACTAAGCACCCCTCCTCCTCCACACCAGACTTCACACTCCTCTCCCACACAACGAGCCTGTCCAGACTTGTTTCTAACACAAGACACTTTTCAGAGACCAGCTTCAGGCTTCCTCAAAGCACGAGAGACAAACATCTGGAAAATGCCGGGGTTTGAAAGGAATCCCTCATTGCCCTTGTTACATATATTTTTTTTAATATTCAGAGTGAGTTACGTTAGTCACGGTGAGGAGAGAGATGCATATCAGATTTGAAGTGCAAAAAAACAAGTGTTGCTCCCTCTAGTGGTTCACATTTCTGGTATTTTGGTGCAAATCGCTGAATATAAGAGCATCTGCAGAAACTCTGATGCTCCATCTCCCTTAATATTAAACTGCACTGCTGATGCTGCTGCTGCTGCATGATGCAACATCAGAAAAACCTCCAGGGAATAATCTCACGCTTATTTACTGACTCTCCTCGCAGACAGAAAAAAAAAACAAAAAACACATCTCACCAGCTGCACTTCTCCGTAGGCTCCTCTCCCGATCAACTTCACCTTGTCAAAGTCTTCGAGCTTCACCTGCAGCTCCCGCAGCTGACTCACCGCCTTCTCATCTGCGGGACCGACACATCCGTCAACACAGCGCACACACAGGTCAATCTCACATAATGTAAGTGCATTCAAAGGAACGGACTGGCTTTCAACTGCTGAATCAGAGAGAAGTCGGTGACAGTTTATTAATAAATTGCGAGGGTTTAAATATTTAGAGGAAGTGCTTCTGTATTTCCTCTGACACGACTCATGATGCCAATTTTCATCTATGCAAGTCTAAATAAAGATTAACTGCATATAAAAAGCAATAAAAAGGGCCCATATCTAACTCTGGGTGACATTTAAGGCCGAAAAGCAGATGATTTTACAACATGACACAGATAATAAGGCCACAGAGGTATTTACACATATAAATCTTATCTGTTTTGTGACCTTTAACAGAAACAACTCCAGCATACAGTACACTCTCTGTTATATGTGGCTTGTAGAAGATTGACTAAGATTTTCTCACAAGGTCTAGAAGGTCATGCTTTTCATCATCAGGATATAAACGTTTCTGCAAGTGCACTGACAAACAAGTAACATACTCAGCTCCTTGTGACCAGGGTTCTCTGCTCTCTATATAAAAGTTTATATAAAAGTATCTTTTTTTTTCGAAGGCTGAGCACGAGAATCTTGACCTTCACCAAACACACTGCGGCTCTTACATCGGGTCAGAAAGGCCTCTATATTTTTGTTTTTCCGCAGGGCAGGATAGTTCAAATCGTGAGCCAACGCGTTCATGGAGTCCTGGAAGAAAGAAGAGACAAAACACGTCAGTCGCCACATGAGCAGAAAACAAAGTTTGGGAATCTCAATCAAAACACGCTGGAGGGCGAAGGAGGGGATTCTGGGTAAAGATTGTTGATATTTGGACTCAACAGCCAAACAAAAACACCCCCTCCCTCCCTTTCAGTGCTCTTTCAGACGCTAAACACCCCAAATTCATAGAGGCACATTACCATGGCAACAGCATCTGGACTTGTTAACCAAAAAAAATATGGCAGATTTCAGAGCATCTGTTGCTCAAAAGGTAAATTAGCCTCCATAAGTAACGTGACGCAGGAGAGGACTTGTAATTGCAAAGGAGTTGGCAAGATATCTCATATGTTATTTGCATTTTATTACAACATGGTGATGGTGTGGCTCCTCTGTTGCGGGCGTGAAGGATGAGGAAGAGAGAGAGAAAAGCGAGCAGAAGCAGAGGAAGATGCAGACAGCAGATTGTAACTTGTTCCTCTTGTTGCTGATAAGCTGGAATTGTGTTTCGCGGTTCAGTCCAAACCACTTTGTTTCCTCTTTGCAGGGACGGGGCTGCATAAGAACACCGGATTTGATTTCAGACCCTTTGCTGCATGTCACTTCCTCTCCTCTGCCTTTCCTGTCTCTCTCCTGCCAGAACTGTCTAAATAAGAGCAGAAATGCCAATAAAAATAATGTAAAAAGGTGTATTAGAACCAATGAGATCACCTTTGACTTCTTGGTTCAACCCCAGCTTAATAAAAAAAAAAAAAAAAACCCTGGTGCAAACTTCGCCTTTCAAAGTAACCACTACATTTGAAAAACAAATATCATTCAACACTGGGATTGTTATTGCTTGGGGTTTGGCTGGAAATTTAAGATAACAAATTGAGAAATATGGAAGAAAAAGTCAGGCTTCAAAGTGGATTTCAAGTTTCATTTTTGTTGGGAAGGAAGAAAGGAATATTTTTTTTAATCATTTTCTCATTAATCCGTCTTGTAACTTGGGCAACTGGGGCTTTTTGCCGGCTCATAAAGTAACAAAATTGAATGACTTGGGGACGCAAAAAAAGAAAAGAGGGGAGGAATTTCATTAAAGTGACCTGTGAGCTCCTAAATGCAACACTACAGGAAGAGAAAATGAGTCTGCTAATGTGTCGCACGGCAAAACAACGGCAGGAGGACAATGGAGGTTTGGATGTTAAGACATAACAAGTCGGACAACAACAATAAGTAGTTACATGATGCAACGGCCCCCTTACCCCAAAACACACAGACCGTCACCAGCCAAACAAACACAGACCCCCCCCCTCCCTGTGGCTTAGTACAGAGGAGCAGCGGCTGCATCAGACTGAACGCCGGGGCCTCGCCAGTGTCATCGCCACTTAAATCAGCCGTGTTGAGTTTCAAGTGGAAACCAAAATGTCTCTGTGATCCAAACGCATCATGCGGGTGAGGCAGTTGGGCAGGTGGGTGGGGTGCAGGGGGGGTGTAGTGAGGGTGTAGTCTGACCCTCTGTCCCCCTAAAAACAAGGGTCCAATGGACTCATTCAGTGTGTGTGTGTGTGTGTGTGTGTGTGTGTGTGTAGAGCACTGGGGGAGTGGAGTCTTTAGTGTCTATCAGACGGTTTGTTCGGGGACATGTGAGTGGGTGGGCAGCGGCATGTGGAACAATTCTACACCTTTAAATAGCAGTGTTGCAGAGAGTCTCCCCCCTCCACACCCCTCCCACCCCCACTCCCCCCCACTGCAGACGGGTGGAAATAGACCTGAAGGCTCAGAAGCTATTGTGGGACAAACAGCTTATGGGTCTGGATTCAGGCTGAGCGCTCGAGGATCTCTGATCATTTTACACTGTGTGTGTGCGCGTGTGTGTGTGTGTGTTTGTGTGCGTGTGGTAACCGATATGGTTGCAGCAATAAGGATAAGGCTATGAGCCATGCTAACATTTGAATCATATGGAAATATTATCTAATTTTAGAAGATTCAAATGAAGCATTTGAAGTGTGTTTGTGTGTGCACACGCAGGTGTGTGTGTGTGTGTGTGTGTGTAAGCATACATATTAGCTTCTGGATCCTGTTTGATGTCCCAGTATCCAAAACTGGTTTTCAATTACAAAGTCAAATCTGCTCATGTTTAATAAAGTCACCTGGAACTGTGGGACGTTCAGTAAATGTAGGAAGAGCCAGAAGTGACATCATGACCATATTTGGGAGTCAGAATTAAATTTGGCTCCAGTTTTAAATCTGTTTCTGGAATCTAAAACTTTTCAAACTGTTGTTAAATCCACCATGGTCTAATTAATTTCAGGGACTAAAAGTTAAAATTACAGAAATGTCATCTGTAAAGCTCATGCTTTTAGAAAGTTAAGAGTCTACTGCTGTTTGACAGTTAGCACTTTAAAGCGACATGTGCAGCTGGTATGCAGCAAATCTCAAACACAGAAAGTGAAAAATAGGACTGCTTGCAACTAAACATGGATGTTAAAAATGTTGAAAAACCTTTAAAAACTTGCCTTTGCAAATTTTTTATAAGCAATACATTCAATGAGTCAGTTGGACTCTAAATATGCTCACTTAACTAATGTTTGTTTAAAAGAAAACTCTGCAGGGCAATTCAACTTAATTTTTCTATCATATTTATGTTTCTCTTTGCAAATAAACTAAAATGACTTCTTCATGGTCCCTCTGTGAACCAGTCAAGTTGCAGTTTACATGCATGTCTGCAAAGACTCAGAATACATGAGGACTTTTATGAAATAAAATAAAAGGTATAAGTGCGTGTTTTTGGCAAAATGAAAGATATTACCAAACTGACATGTTTGATTGCAGTGAGTGATTCCCAAAGCGAAACTACACTTAATGATTATTCTCAGAGAGGAGCACAGGGGAGCACAGAGGACTGACAGAGAGCTTCTTTTCATGGAGCAACGACAATCACCTGAAGCTCAATATCAACAAATCTGGTGAGTCAAACAGTCATCAGAACCCCATCTGCAATGCTTAAACACCATAATTTATAATGTCCAGGCTTTTAAAGGGTTACAGCTCGAACACGTTAATCACATATTTTAGTCTGCAGCTGTTTAGAACATCTGTGCTTCACTGATCAGTCAGATTTCATATACACACATATATATGGCTGAAATGCACGAGGTCAACTTGAGCTGTTATTAGGTTAATTCCAACTTCAGTATTTACTAAAATCTCCCTTGCTGGCTGATAAACATACAGTTACGAACTGTATAGTTGACAAAACTCAAACGTACAGTAAGCAGGCGTCTACTGGAGCTTCTGATCTTTTGTGGGCGGAGTTTAAGTCCTGCGGAAAAGTTGTCTGTACAAGAATTATCAGAGGGACTAAAGGGTTCCAGTGAAAACGAAAAGCAAGAAAAACCAGCGACGGCGTCGTTTTTTTTTTAAATATCCAGAGATTCAGGCCAACAAAAAAACATTAGGCTGTCATTCTTCATCATTTATCACTTATCATGATGTCTGTTGTGACAGTTTGTGTTTTCCTGTGATTCCACCATGATTTGAACAACAGCAAACGTTTTCTTGTGGTGTGAAGGCTTTAAGATTTAAATCTCTCCCCCCCTTTGGATTGAGCCTCACAGAGAAGTCGGAGCCAAAGAACAATTAGACCAAAACTTGTTTGATTTTCACCTCTGGAATCTGGACAAATCTGAACATGATCCTGATCGGTTTGGGCTTGGTTGGGCGTCCTCACCGCCTCAGATAACACCTCCCACCTACTCCACTGTGAGCTGACACTGCCAGAGAAACACTCAGCCACAATGAAGAGGAGCTCAGACTGCATCAAAAAGTAAACTGTGTCCTGTTTTGACTGATGGAAAAGTGATCTTGCTTCATTTAAACTGGGCCTGTTTCCCTTAATGCTGTTGAATTAAATTACATTAAACAGTATCTGATCTGTGCACGTTTAACATTATATACAATAAGGTTTTATATACCTCTGGTTTTATGTTTGCATATTAGCTGCTTTTATTAGGCATTCATATAATGCCTCCATCCCATCCGCAGGTCTGTAGACAGTCAGTAAGGACATATTGACTGACTGATTCAATGCATTCATTATGTGTAATCAATGACTATACTCATAGTCATTTAGCTTATGTCTGCATGGGCTCTGACAGCACTAACACATCCTGTGATTATGCTACAAACTGGCCTGTGATACGCCTGTGTCTAACCTGCTGATATGCGGAAGTAGTGTAAAAGTTAACATGTTTTTCTACATGTCTTTGAAGGCACCAGAAGAGGTTGGCCCAGGCAGTCAAAGTGGGCTGATTATACACACCTCCAGGATAAAAACTGAGGCCAATTTTTCTCTCGCTCTCTGACTCCTCCTGCGTCTGCACGCCGGTGCGTTCGCTTCCCTTTCCTTTTGTTTTCACTTACAACATTCCACACCTCATGATGCTCACACACTCATATTTACATCACTGATGATACTGATTGTAACACACTGTGGGTATTGTATGAGCTCTTCACATTTTTTGTAATAATTTGGGTTCATCTCTGTAATTTCCACAGAAATCAGGTCATAAACTGTATATAGTGTTTTCCTCTCATGTAAAATAGTTCTGCAAATGCTTCATATCATTGATACTCTGTAAATATGATTAGTACTTTTCATTAAGCTCATTAGAATTTATCGTTTAAAAAAATAAATGTTGTTGTGGCCAGCTCTTGTTGGCAGAACATCCACCAAAAAAAAGTACTGGATGAGCATTTCTGTCGATAATTTTTTGGTATAAATAGAATTTAAGTCTGCAAAATGTTGAAAAAAAAAAATCCCACTGTAAGAGCCTGAACTGATGCCTGAAATTGATCAATTTCTCCAGGCAGCAAATAAAGTCACATTTGAGGAGCCGGAGCCAGCAAATGTTTGGCACTTGCACTTGACATTTATTATGATAATTTATCAGCGATCCATTTTCTGATTAACGTATCATCAGAGCACAACATGCAACCACAAAAAACAAATAAGTCAAGTGCTAATGTTCTGCGTGAAAGTCGTCACCCATCGAGATAATTTATGGGTAACTTAGCAAACACGGGCCTTGCCAAGTATTCAGTCACTCCAACATTTGATGAACAATTACTCTTGTCATGACTGCGACTGCTGTAAGATAAATTACACAAATAAAAAATGAAAATTAAGGACAGTTTTTTTCCCCCAAAAAGCTTCATCTAATCAAACCTAAACCCTTTAAAAAAACACTTAAGAAAACAACTTTTGTGCAGACAGAAACACAAAACCGATTGTGGACAAACAGGAAATAGTGATGCAAGTTCACAGCAGGTTAGTCCGATCTCAATTCCAGGAAGTAACTTCAGCTTCCTGACGACCATTGTTACAGAGCTGCTTGGAAGCAGACGCAGATGACTGTGGTGACAAAAACTGAGAATAAAGACTGGTGAGGTCTTGAATGGACTGTCCATATGCGCATGATGCAAGCTGGCTTTGCTCTTGTAAGGCCGGGAGCTGTGGCTTTACTGTGGACTCTAAATGTGACTCATCAGCTCTGAGAATAGACTCGGCTCTATGCAGCAGGAAATACTGCAGATGGAGGGGCTGTTTGGTGCGGACCACCTGGAAATACAACTTCAAACCTCTTTTATGTGTCTCATCTGTTCATCAGGTTAACATATTGACTAATAATGATTAAATTGATTATGTTTTTTAAACGAATTTCATCAAAATAACTTGACTGACAACCACAACTTATTCTGTTAATATCAAAGTTGTGAGCAGCGACTGAAAAAGCCAAACAGTGAAGGGATTTTTCTGAACTTTATCCCATCACTCTTTTTTTCCCCCAGTTAAGCGAAAGAAAAGTATGTCAATCGAGTCTTGAAATTTCCTCAGGTAAATTTCCTGTCAAGACAGATGTCCGGCACTGAAGCTGCTCCTTATCAGCTCAACAATGTGTATCTGTTGTCAGGTTGGGGCGAAGGAGCTTAGCAGTGACAGTGGTTTTATCAGAGTTGGACTAGCTACATTCTTAGGACAGGTCAGAGAGAGGACATGTCAATTAGAGGCCACACCAAAGACTCAACAGTGATGGAGTGACTGAAAAAAAGGAGGACTGAGTGAACTATTAGTTAGATTTTAAAAATGGCACTGATTTGGTCTTTTGTCTATATCATTGAATGGCTTTCAGTTTGGTGCCCATTTTTTAATATGTGTATATTTATATGTAATGTATGGGTATGAATTCATTTTTTTATTATATAATCCTATTATATCTGAAAAAAATAGGTAAACTGATTTTCAACATAAGAAAATGTACCTTCACATTGAGTTTATGTTGGTTTGCCTGGATAAAAACATAGTAATGATAAAAATCTTAGCTTAATTATGCCAATTGTTATACAAAGTATTGTACAATCATTAACTCCATCTTTGACAGCAATGTATTCCCTTTGGACTGGTTATCTGTTTTTAAATTAGTTTACTCCAGCTGTTTTCTGAGACGACAGACATGTCTCACGTCTCTCCAGGTGACCTGTATTCCTCTGTGTATGTGTGTCACCCATTACCTGTCGGTGGAAGACGTGACACTTACCTGGCTCATGTATCGGAACTTGAAGGCAACACAAACTCACCAGCAGGGTCCCCAAGTTTAGTGCCGACTGTGGGTTCCTCATCAGGGACTCCAGCTTCTTCAGCCGGCTTTCCAGTCTGCTCTCCGCTCCGAGCATGATCACAGCGCAGCGTTTCCAGCTCCAATGACATGAAATAACAGAAATACAAAAAAACAAAAACAAAACACCTGTCGGCCTGTTTGGTTGTTTTCGGGAGTGTGGACGCAGGCGGGCGGGCGGTAGGTTCACTCCGCTGCCGCTTGGCTCAGCTCCTCATGTCAGCTTCCCCCCGTAAAAAACTGCGGCTTGAGTAAGTCAGGTTAATGAGTCAGCCGCTGTCAAAGTGCGCAGACTCGCTCCTTTATCATTAATGTGTCACGAGAAAGTGAAACACGAGCGGACTTTTGAGACCTGAGAGGAGGCGCGCTTCACTTTCAGGTGAGTCCCGTCTGCTTTCAGGTACGTTCAACAGAGCGACCACAACGTGCCCAACCTGTAGGACAACTCACTGTCAGGCTACGAAGAGTTAGACGCGACTTCCGGTTGGAACCGTCAAAGTAAGACCCTCGTAGAATTCTATTTCTTTATTATTAAACAACACTTAAGACAACACTATAGGCCATGATGTTAGCTAAAATAAACGAAAGATAAACAAAAAAAATGATAAATAAATTAGGATTCTATTGTAAATTAAGAAAATTGGATTATAAATCATAAAATATAATCCTATAGATAGTGCAACATGATATGGTAGGCTTCATTAGCCTAAAATTATCACAACATTGAGGCTGTAAATAATGAGCAAATATTCTAAATGTTTATGATAGCTTATTTAATTAATACATTTTGTATTTTGGGAATTAATTAAGGAACTTGTATTTCAATGAATGCTCAGTTTTACGAATTAATAGTTGGAAAACATAGACAGTAAGGAAAAAGTACAAATATATCACATGAACATATTTCATGTATACACATATTTTTCTTTTTTACGTTATGTTATGTTAGTTGTGACTGATCTTCACAGCTGATATACATCATCATTTGTTGCACAAAAAAAGTTTAAATTAATATTTAGTATCTGAACTTTTTGATTTCAAGCACAGGCAACTTTCTGACTACCATTGTGCTTCTGTGATTTATGCAGTTATGTTTAATATCCTACATGAGTTACAAAACGATAACAAAACAAAATGATTGAAGCTTTAATTTTGAAGGCAAAGTCTTGCGTCCGCTCTTACACTACATAACTGTGGCTGACTTGACTTTTTTTTTTAAAATTCTGTTATTTACTTTCTCCTTTCCTGTGTAGTGATTTGAGGAAGACTCTGAAGACTCAAGCAGATTGGGTCGCTATCTAATTCCTGAACAAACTGCCCCAGGCCGGGAAACCACTGCCCCCCCCCCCCCCAAATGCCTCCAATCACTGTTCCCAGTAAGGCCTCACCAAGCCGGAATTCCTGCTCTCTTATCTCATTCATCTGTTTTACCGTCACTGCGCAGGGCCTAGACCAACTTTCAGTATTTAAAGAATGCTGATGCGCTGCCTTGCAGACGCGCTGGCCCTATAAATAGGAATTGACGGGCACCGCAGTGATTAGCAGACCTTATCTAAGGCTTGAAATCTGCACAATTGTCTAATGTTTGTGAATTTATGAGGCTTTGTGAGTTAAGATTTATATCACAACACAATATCAGTTCTGGGTTCAAATTCAGAGGAAAAACTTTTTCAGTTTTAGGAATTAAAACACATCAGACGTTTCATTGCTCTTAGAATAACTTTTATTTATTTTACTTTACAAAGAAGTCTCCACCAAGGCTCTGGTTACTGAATCTATATTCAAATACAAACAGTCTGTGAATAGTCTATTCAGACAGTGGGCTAAATGTTTGACAGGGGAGGTCAGAAAAAAAAAAAAAAAAAAGAATTTCAGGCAAAAAAAACGCAACAAAACAATGGCTGACACAAAAGTATTTTGTTTTTCCAAACACTGGATAAACACACATCCTGTAACAGGTCAGAAATGGCAATGATTAAAATGTGCAATTAAACCAAGGATGGCAGTCTTAACAATGTCTTTTTTGGGCCACCGTCGTCAGAGCGGAGGACCACTTGTTGACACCGCGGCTATATGCATGCCGTGATGTCATCACTGACTCATACAAGCTGTTGACAAAGTCCCCCTGGCCAGCCGAGGATGACACTAACATAAAGGCATGACCCATGGTGGAGAGATGTAGGGCTGGAATGAGTGGGGATAAATGTGTCGCTGCTGAAGGCACACACACACACACACACACAAATGCGCACATAAACTCATAGGCATGTAGTTTTGGAATGATGGCAGGGGTGGGACACATTTGGAGTTATTCTAGGAGTAAGTCATGATGAGTACTTATCCCAGGAGAGCGTTGAACTCTCTATTAAGAACAAGCACCCTGGCTCTTCTCGGTATGACATGGCTGTAACAGTAGGCAATATCAGGATGTAATTGTAAAATAATGGTAGCAAGAATGAGGGGAAATCCATCTACTTGGCATTGGATGTCGGTCAGCTGGCACTGAGTGCTGAGTTCTGTAATGGTATGTAATGGTATGGGTTTCAGCAAACGGCCCTATGGGTCTCTTGGTGCTTTCTTGTCAGTAAAGGTCAGGTGCAAAGTTACAAAGGCAAACACTGCTCTCTAGTGGGGATACAGTATATAAAACATAAAGACAAGGGGCATTTAAAGAGCTTCAGCACTCACAAAAGTACAATCATCAAAGGAAAAGCAAGTGAAGAAATAAAGCATTTTCTTAGTGAAAATCTACAGATGCATCATCCATAAGTTAATATAACATCATATTGTGTCTTTGTAGAGCTCAACCAGAAAAAACAGAAATCTTACAATGGGACAAATGTGTTGACAAAGCCTCCATGTGATCTAGCTGGATCAAATCTCATCAGGTATTCCCAAAAGTGGGAACTGTAATACTGATCGCTGCTTATTACAGCATCTGACGGTTGAGTATAACACCACGTTTGGTAATATTACAGGCCTGGTTTCAAGAATTGAAGTTACATTTGAAAAAACAAAAGAAGCGGGATCAGTTAAAAACTGTGATATGCTATGAATGTCGGGGATTTTAAAGCAAACATACATGGCACTTAAAAGATGATCAAAATTCTGACGTGCTCTCAAAACTTTGGCAGATCAGTTGAAGGGTGAGGAAGGGTTTTTAAAATCACACATTTCTGGACCAGCTCCATCAGAACGACTACAAGTGTCCACAGACCATCGTAGATAATGTATATCATCAGATGTTCCCTCATATATTCTGCGTAGTTTTAGAGGAAGCGGAGGGAGCATCCTTTCTTCTGCGTTATGCTGCTCAGTCGTCTGCCATAAACAGCCCAGCTCGGCTCTCCACACAGTGTATAAACCGCCCGAGGATAAAGTCTTAATCTCAGCAGAATTTCTTTCCCTTGAAGCGAGTGAGCAAAGTAGGGAATCACAGGCAATCAGTTGTAAGGAATCAACCTTAGAACTTGTATGTTACTGTGTACCTTATTTAGATTGGGCGCACGAGGCGGGAGGGGAGGGGAGAAAAGGGTATACCATATTCCTGGCTGACGGTCAAAAATATAAAAAAAGCTCCTGAAGTCTGAGCCCCCGTCGGCCAGGTAACCCAAAACCTGGAGTGGGGAGTCAGCGTGGGATATGGGGGAGAGGAACAATGTGGCTCTTTGTGCAAGCCGGGCAGAGAAAACAAACCGTTTCCCCTGGAAAGAGATCATGTTCAGGCTCCATCTGAGAAGACCACACAAGGCTGATCAGAGCCCTGTCTGCTGTGTACAGCAAGGAGAGGAGGAGGAGGAGGAGGAGGAGGAGGAGGAGGAGGACGAGGAGGAGCGCATCTGGGCAGCCGCGCTAACTTGTGCACTCGTACACACACACACACACACACACACACACACACACACACACACACACACACTAAGGGCGCAGTCACACAGGAAGAAGATCTGAGAGAATCGCGATATTTAGATCTCACAACACAAAACAACA